>CAMZMU010000094.1:42307093-43000293 GCA_947311845.1 Poa pratensis | reverse complement strand
GAAAAAAATGCAGAGAGGAAAAGGACAGAAGAACGGAGAGGATAACATGCAAAAACCTAAGCCTGCCAAGAACCTCTCCTTCTCCTTCCCATGGAGCTCGTTCTCCCTCCCTTCCCTTCCCCCCTTCTTACCAAGTCTCATCACCTCCCACCGCAGTGCCCTCTCGGCCTCGCCATGGCCGCCACCAAAACCCATCATGGCACTCGCGCAAGCTCCGCCCTTCACACTTTCGCTTCAAGAAACCAGAAGCGTCCATTTCCCCCACCGCGCCCGGCCCTTCGAAGAGCCAAGAGCCCACCAATCCAGCTCTTCCGCTCGCAGGGAGCCCCGGTTTCTCGGAGACCAAGCTCATTTCGTTCATTCGTCCGCGGGTCGTCTGGCGACGCTCGCAAGGTGTTCGACGGAATGAGGCGCAGGGACCTGCTCGCCTGTCGGCCATGATAGTGCTTACGCCACCAGGGCATGTTCGATGAGGTCCTTGAGCTTGCAGTGAGCATGGTTAGGAAGGGGTGCTCCCTGACAGGTTCTTGATCACTCGGATTTTCCAAGCGTGTGCGTACGCGGAGGACCTGGAGCTTGGGAGTGCGCTGCATTCCATGGCTATCCGGAGAGGGTTTATGGGGAGAGTGAAGGATGTACCTGTCGGCAACTCGGTGCTGGTTATGTACGTCAAATGTGGAGAACTGGGACGTGCTCGTGGGTGTTTGAGAAGATGAGGCGCCGGGACTTGGCACATGGAACTCCATGATTTTGGGTGTTGCCGGTCTTGTGAGTGGAGAAAGCACGGAGGCTTCTCGATGATATGAGGCAGGAAGGGACAGAGCCGGGGTTGTCACATGGAATACATTAATTTCAAGTTATGCTAGGTCTGGGATCTTGATGTCGCCGTGGAACTGCTGGAACAGATGGAAGAGTCTGGAGTAGAACCAGATGTTGTCACGTGGACTAGCCTTGTGTCAGGTTTTGTTCATAGCGACAGAGGGGATGAGGCACTTCAGTGTTTTAGCCGGATGCTCTTGCTGGAGTTGAACCAAATAGCATGACAATTGCGTGTGCTATCTCAGCTTGTGCGAGTTTGAAGCTACTAAGCCAGGGAAGTGAGCTCCATTGCCATGCCATTAAGATTGGGAGTGTAAACAACGTGCTTCTGGGAACTCTTTGGTTGACATGTATGCTAAATGTGGAGACATAGTAGCAGCATGTAGAATATTTAACGAGATACCGAGAAGGATATCTTCTCCTGGAATTCAATGGTTGCAGGGTATGCACAAGCGGGATATTGTGGCAAAGCATATGAACTCTTCTGTAAGATGGAGAATTATGGTGTCCGGCGCAATGTGATAACCTGGAATACAATATATCAGGATACATACGGAACGGGGACGACGAGAGAGCTTTTGAACTATTCCAGACCATGGAAGGTTATGGAATTAAAAGGGACACAGCTTCCTGGAACATACTCATCGCTGGTTCTGTGCATAATGGTATTTTGATAGAGCCTTAAGAATATTTCGGCAGATGCAATCAGCTCGTATGAAGCCCGACTACATTACAGTCCTAAGTATCATCCCCGCATTCGCAAATCTGGTTGCAGCTTGGAAAGTAAGGGAGATCCATGCCTGCATTTTTCACCACAACTTAGAAATGGATGGAAAAATTTCGAACGCACTTATTAATGCATATTCAAAATCTGGTGATCTTGCTGGTGCCTGTGCTGTTTTTGATAGGCATCCCTCAAGGAACATTATTACATGAATTGTATCATTGTTGCACATTTACTGCATGGTTCTCCAGCTGAAGCATTGGATTGCTTCTTTAAAATGAAGCAACACAGTGTGCTGCCAGACCATACAACTTTGACAGCTGTCATCAAAGCATAATGGTATGGAGGGATGATATCTGAAGGGAGAGATATCTTTTTCAATATGGACAAAGTTTATAATGTAACTCCAGATTTAGATCATTATGCAGCAATGGTAGACCTTCTTGGACGGTCTGGAGACTGCAAGAAGCATATGAAATTATTGATGGGATGCCACTCACACCCAATTTAACAGTGTGGGAGGCATTACTAACCTCAGCAATAATGCACGGAAATGTAAGGCTGGCACAACTGGCGGCCACAGAGATGTCAGTGATTGAACCCAATGATCCTAGAATCCAAATGGTGTTTCTAATCTGCAGGATCTAGCTGGAAAATCTTTTGATGTGCCGAAGGTGATGGTACACAAAGGAAGGGTGTTGGATGGGATTGAGTTGCTCAACAGAAATCAGAAACATGGTATATTTCTTCTCAACTGGTGATAGTGTTGCGTCAGAGCATATAGTACCTGAATTAGAATTGATGATGATTCATATGCCTGACACTGGTAATGGAACTCTAGAAGTTGAAGAAGAAAGGGAAGAAGTTGCAGGAATCCATTGTGAGAAACTTGCAATTGCTCTTGCGATTTCTGACTCCCCTCACTTCAGAAGCATAAGGATAATCAAAACTGCAAGGATGTGTAACCATTGTCACAACTTTGCTAATTAGTTTCGGAGAAATATGGGCGTCAGATACTGATCAAGGATCCGAAGTGTTTGCACAAGTTTGAGAATGGAAATTGCTCATGTGAAGATTATTGGTGAATTCAATGGGTAAGTCAGCCGGGCCAATGAGGCTGCCAGGTGGCTAGACTGAAAGTTCCAGGTACATGAGTACAGCCTGCTAACTTCATGAACAGTCACATCACGTTTAGATTACACACCCTAGCAGTTGCACTGTCTTCAAATTTAGTGGACACTAAATATCTCTTCAACCATTGTATAAAGGTAGGTGTTAGTTGCAACCTTGTTTTTCGCAAATCCTTCTGCATTTGTTCTGACACAGTTCCCGATTATTGTAGAGTTCAAACTTGGGGGTTAGCTTTACCAAGGAATTCTATCTTCTATTGTTGTGGTATCATAAAGCCAGAGCCATTTAAGATGATACACACTCCAGCATTGGTTAATTCATTGTGGACGAATTGGTACAACAGATCACCACAAGGGATTGCTCAAGACCATCATTTAAGGAAACATTTTAGCACAACATACAAATTTATGCTTATACTTTGATCGTTTACTGAATGGCTGCATGCGCTGTGCGGATGATTAAAAGGGATTCATCGATAATCTCCACTAAGTTGAGTCTACCAAACACTCTTTCGGTTCCAGTATATAGGACATATGTTTTCTCGTGTCTCAGTTTAATAATAAGGTGTGCATCCAAGTTTAAGAATCCAAACTCTATTTTGCTCGCATTCATCTATTTTAGTTTCTGCGTTTATAATAGAGGGATTTCCTTAATTCCCATGTACCTACTCAGTATAGGCCTTATAGAAGAGAGAGGGAGTCCACATCATATGCTACCATTATAATGAGGTCATGGAATTCATAAATCTGAGTGGAATGGATAGAACCTAAATTCTACTCATATGAAATTGATATTGAAGCAGTGAACGGTATAAATGGTTTTGGTTTCCATGTGGAAGTTGCAAGCAATTTAGAAGTCTCAGGAAACAGCTTGTAATGTTAAAACTAAATATAGCTATTTTGATTGCTAAAAATTTCAATACCAGATATGCTCCTATCTTCTTCCCCCTCTATGTGAAATATTAATTTATATCTTCGTTTGCAGGCTTGGAAGAATTAATGGAGTACATAAGATTCTTCTTGTAGTCTTCTCAAGAGTACCATAACATTAAGCCTTAGTGACACTGAATTAGTTAGGCTACAGGAACTATTGGCTATATTAGTTGATCCATTTAATACAGAATCAATGCTTGTATTGCACCTCATTCTCTCTCGTTTGATGACACAATTCAGTAGAAATTCTTTTTGGGTGTATTTATCCAAACTGACATACTAAAGTCAAGCTAAAGAACGTGCACACGTATGTAGCAATGTTTGTGAATTAAAAAGAGAAGCAGAATGCACTTGGTCACACGAGAAGTAAACTGAGAGTCCTGTATGAGATCTTGCAGAAAATGTGTTCCATAGAATCATGTGGTGCTTGTTTATGTTGCTTTGAATTCGAGCTATGCTGTATTGACCTTTGTGTTGTATGAATGATCAGAGAACTAACTTGGTCTCTAGCTCAGAACTATGTCCCTTTCTAAAAGGAATGGCCATGATTATCTCTTCCTGAATGATGTGAGTGCTACATGTGTTTCTTTTCGATTTCGCTTTCTCAATGTCAACTCAGGGGGAAAAGGGAAGCCAGAACAATTATTCTGTTTTGACTTTGCATTTTGCCAAGATGCCCTTCGTTTTTGCGGGACATGAGCCATTATGCTTTATATTCGGTTTTCCTGTTGGCTTGATCATAACCAGGATTTCATTTTGTTTAGTTAGCATAAAAATGAAATACAGTACTATGTTCAGGCAGGACCTATGCGTGCGCGCTTTTTCTGTCCCATGGCGCTCGCAAGGACAGCAGCAGAAGCATCCCTGTCTGTAGTTGTTTTTATTAATCCACAGACGATCGTACTATAGAACCAGCATACACAAACTAGATGACGTCAGTGCCATCCAAACTGTTTTCGAATTTTAAAGAATGCATTACTTTCAAACTAAGCGTCCACATGGACACATTTTGACACATATTTTTGTAAAGCAACTTTTTGTGACAAAAAACAAGATTGTTATGTAAACATGTTTTTTTCTTGTATGGAGTGGTACTAGCTAGGATTACTATTTCATCTGCACGTTCCAACCTGATGGAAGAATCAGATTGACAAGCGTTCCCTTCTATTTAGTGACATCACGTACAAAACTGCAGTTCGAAAATTGCCATTCCAGTGGTGCATCAAACAACACATTCCATTTCCAATGATATCTTTGCTCTGAACCTTGCAAGTGAATTTCTTCTTGCAGTTGCCCTCTGCTCGTCTCCAGTCTGCACCATCGGTTGAACTTAACATAAAAATCTGGCATTCAACAGGATCATTGTGAGCGACACCACGGAAAAGGGTCGAGAAATAGGGGTTAGACCGAACTAGTGCTAAACCTAACAAACACGTGTGAAGAAGCTTGGCATGAGAAGGATACACATTCATGTATAAGAAGGACAGTTTCAACCACGTAACTATAGAATCGTGACTATAAATAGTTTTCCCAGCAGAAACATAATGTAGATCAAACAACTTAACTATGATGAGTTGAAAGAATTGGAATCAGTTCGAGAACAACAATGACATCTCCTTTTAAGAATACACAGAAACGGTGATGGAGTAACAACAAAAAACATACAACAATGTGGCAGCACATTGAGAGGCCATCGCGCCGCTCAACGCCGCGGCGCCCGCGCGCGTGTTCCCTCTCCCGCGGCGGCCATCGAATTCGAGCCACCATCGAGACGGGAAAGCACTTCTGTCTTCTGGGCTCTAATCATAAATGAGTTGGGTTCAGTTGGGCTTCATTCATTGATTGAAATTTCTGTATTCAAATGGGCTGAAAGCTTCTGGTCTGCTTAGGCATGTACAATGGGGTGACGTCAGCCTTCTCTTAGCGTTGACACGTAGGATATTTGTCTAGTTGGAAGAGAGAGAATGAAGAAAGAGAAGGCTGCCTTCCCTTAGCTAAGAGATGATCTCTTACGAAATAAGAGAAGGTTAATTTCACCATTGTATAATTTGTCTTCCCTTAGAACTATAATTTCCTACTAAAATATAATTAATTCTAATTAATTGTTAGGGATGACAATAAGAGATAATCCATTGTACAACTTAAATTTTGCGTTCTCTAAATGACGTGGACAGCTAAGAGAAGGTGCGCCTTCCCTACCATTGTACATGCCCTTAGCTACAACGTACTGTAACCAGTTTTTCTCCCGAAATTGACCCCACACACCATTGCCACACACTCACGCATCATCCAAACCAGTTCCCCATGCGCGTGGGCGCTCCTAGTTACCGCGTTCAGGGGGTGGAAAAATTCCGTCGTCCGCGTACCCTCTATAGTTTAAGCTTCTGAACATTTTTTTTCGAAATCTTGAAAATACTCTTCTTCAAACCCATGAGCATTTAGTCGAACCACCATGAATATTTCAAACCCCATGAACATTTTTCCGAATTTATGAACATACATTTTTTAAAAAGTTAAACTTTTTTAACCACCGTGAAAATTATTTCGAACGCATGAACATTTTTCCGAACCACCATGATTTTCTAAACCCGTGAACCTTTTTTTTGATCCATGAACACTTTTTTGTAATCATGAACATTTTCTGTCTTGAACATGACAGAAAGGAGAAGTATATAGTTGACTTGAATGCATAAACTAAGAGAATAAGGAATCTATCTACGTCTTTGACAACTTTAAGTACTCTAGTGTGTGATGAAAGGAATACTTACATTGATGCCCCATGTTCATTGGATGGGCAAGAAGTGATTCAGAATGAACAAACAAGGTGTGGTGGCCTGTGGTTTTTAAAAATAAAGTAAACATTGTTTGAGCGATATCAAATAGGAAATGATGTAGGTGAACATAAACTATAATTTGAACGATTTTAGACTTGGGATATAAAAAATTAACAAAACATGGTACATGAACATAAACTATATTTTGAACGATTTTAAACTTGGGATACCAAAAAATTTAACAAACACGTGTAGGTGGGTGGAAACTATATTTGAACAGAAAATATATTTGAATGATTTTGAATTGGGATACAAAAAAAGGTAGGTGAACATAATATTCGAATGATTATAAGGTTGGCATACAAAAATATTAACAATATATTTGAAAGATTTTGTGAATACGGAAAAAGGGTAGGTGAACACAAACTATATGAACAATTTTATACTTGAGATACGAAAATCAAGAAACATGGTAGGTGGACGAAACTATATTTGAATGATTTCAAATTGGGATAAAAAAAGCACGTGAACAAAAACTATATTTGAACCATTTTAGATTTAGATAGCAAAAAATGACTAAAATATTAGGTGAACTAGAAAATATATTTGGACAGAAAATATTTTTGAACAATTTGAAATTGGGATACGAAAAAATGGTAGGTGAAGAGAATTTATATTTGAACCATTTTTTACTTGAGATACCAAACTATTGACAAAAATAGTATGTGGACTTTTTTGAAATTTTATTTTATTGTTTTAAAAAGTAGCTTATGTAAATAAACTAATAAAATAATCTATTATTTAAACGATTTTCAAATATGAACATTTATGTTAATTGTATGTTTTTTAAATATGAATATTTATGTTATTTAAACATTTCATTTAAAAATGATTCATTCAATTTGAACGAGTTTTCAAACATTTATGTTATATGAACGATTTTTCCAATAAGAACATTTATATTATGTAAAGAATTTTCAAAATATGAATATCTATTAAATTTGAACGACTTTACAATATGAGCATCTATGTTATTTGAAAGAAAAAAATTCTACAACAAAAACATTGGTTTTTAATATAAAATATAAAATAAAATGAAAACATAATATAAAAAGAAAAATGGAAAAGGAAAACATAGAAGAAGAAAGAAAAAAGGATCTAGAAAAATAAAATAAGGAAAAGGAAAATAAACAAGAAACAAAAACGTAAAAGGAAAACCGGTAAATAGGACGAGAATAGAAAAAAATCACACTAAAAAACCGGTCAAAAAGACTACATACACTATTACACACGAAACCGAAATCGCTAAAAAACAAAGAACATGCCGTACGTCGAGCTAAGATAAACATGCAGCGTATGTTTTGGGCCGGCCCAACTCCAGCGCGCGGTGATTTGCTCCTGCGTTGCACGAAGAATAGGATTTTTTGGGCCGGCCCAACTCCAACGTTAGATGGCGTGCCTCAGATAGGGTATGGTAGCGGGGCTCAACTACCGGAACACGAATGGGCCGTGGGCGACAGCTGGCGCGGTTGGAACACATATGGTAACAAGCAGAGGTGGCCAAAAAAGAAAGGGATCACAAGGAGAAATATTATCAAGACCTAAAGTATCAATAAATGTCATTAGCAAAATACTACCAGTGATAAATAACAATGTATTAGTCTTATAAGATCTTCTAGTTCAGATTATAAAGCAAGAGATTGTCATTAGCGAGTCTTCAGTTAAGACCAAGATCCAGATAAAAAAAGCAAGAGATTCTAGCAGAGCTAACAGATAAATTAATAGTTCAGATTAAAAAGCAAGAGATTGTCATTAGCGAGTCTTAAGAGTTATGACCAAGATTCAGATAAAAAAGCAAGAGATTCCAGCAGAGCTAAGAGATAAATTAGTAGTGACACCCTATAAGAACCACAAAATGTGTCTTAATATTCAGTACAAAATGTTTAAATTCAAGATCAGAGTTATATGCATACCCACTTGCTGATCAGTTATGGTGATTAGTGAGTACCAAATGACATGAAAAAAGATAACTGCTACACGCCATACATGGTTGATTGTGTAATCAGGTGTGGCATCTACTTCATTATTATGACCAGGGTTCACAGTTCACACCGGCAAGTGGGTGGTCAAAATGGAAAGACGATGCAGGCTTTTATTTCTTCCGGGACTACTACATACCTCTCCATTACACCGAAAATGAATTTGCTTCAATGAACCTTCAGTGAATCCAAATGAAGTATAATGGGGCCTGATTGATCTTCCTTTTTACAAGGCTCCAGTGGGTGCTGACCATTTGGAACAAAAACACACGCTAAGCCCCTTTGAAAACGTATTCTAACTTGAATGTATGAGTAAGAGATAACTCTAGAATAGATAGGTGATGAATCAAAATAAAAATAAAAAACAAGAAGAATGGCATCCATCTACAATATAACTAAAACAAATCAAAAAACAAGAAGCATGGCATCCATCTACAACAGTAACTAAAACAAATCAAAAAACAAGCAGAATGGCATCAGCTTCATTATGACCAGGTTCACGCCAGCAAGGGAAGTCCATTGGGATGTACAAGGATGTAGAAAGTGCAAAGGAAGTTCAGGGCGGCCCGGACCTGCTTTTCGTCGTAGTGGCGTCGAGGGCGGCAGGACTGGTGGGCGGCGACGGTTGCCGGAACTGCGTCTGTATGGCGTCGAGGGAGGCAGCCAGATTGCGGCTAAGTAGAGCGGCAACGAAGGCGTGACGGCGGATTCGGGGGCAGGCGTCGTGAAGGTTGCAGGAGTTGTAGGTTGTCGCCTCGCTCGTGGCCGGCCTTCAGGGCGCCACGTCGCTTGTGGCCGGCTTGCAGGGCCGCCGTTCCGTGCAGGGCGCCGCGTCGCCTGTGGCCGGCTTGCAGGGCACCGCCATTCCGTGCAGGGCGCCCCGTCGCCTGTGGCCGTTTTGTACAGGGCGCCGCCGCTCCGTGCAGGCGCCGCTTCGGTTGTCGCCGTGCATCTAGATTTGCTGCCGGCCGTGCGGAATTTTGACAGTCTCCAATGCAGTTGGGCGGCGGCGTCTGTGTACTGCAGTTCGACAGTGGCGGCGGCGTCGATCCAAATCGATTCGGCGGCGGTGGCGTCGTCCTCCCGCCTGGGTAGGAATTGGAGGGGAGTAGTGCAGACGGCGTTGATGGTGGCACGGCGTAGATGGACGGGGCACCGATGGCGTTGAAGGTGGCGCGGGGGAGAGTGCAGCGCCTGGGAAGCTGACACCGGAGGAGATGGCGGATAGGGACGGAGATGGGAGCGGGGCACGGGCGTTGTGACGTGTCGGAGGCAGAACTGGTGTGGGTGGGCAGCGGTTCGGGAACCGCCGCGGCGCGCGTGGGTGGGCTTCGTCCGCCTTTTTTTTTATCGTTTTTAGTTGAGATGCACAACATACAACATTGAAGTAATCTGAGACGTTGATTCGGGTCTGATGAACGGTTCAGATCCTTTGGATCTGACAGACTCTGTCTTTTAATATTAGTGGAGATGGAGATATACACCCCCTGTGCGCGTGCTTCCGACGCCAACACTACTCGGCGACGGCGATAGCCAGTACGCAACCCTCCGCCGCCGTCCCTTCCTCTCACACATCGGCGACCTGATTCTCCGTGCGCAGTTCTAGGTCCGTACCTAGAAACCCTACCTCTTCCCGCTGTTTCGTCTTCTAGGTGATTTGAGGTTTTTTTTGCGGGTAAGCTGATTTGAGGCTACTGTGATACTCAATTTATTCTTCTTTCCGACCTCGGATAATCCCATCCTTGGGGAAATCTGTGTGGGGTAAGAACAATATATCGGGGTTCGGGAATAATCTGTGATGGGATTTTTTTTTTACCCATGAAGAAAAAAAGCGGAATCTGTTCTTGATGTGGTTGCTAGATTGGTCTCCACGGTAGTGGCAAAGTTTCTAGAGAATCGTGATGAAGACATGTTTGGGAAGCAATTTTGCGGGTTACCCAGCAGCCTAAACGTTTGTTATACTGTTTAGGGGAATCTATTAATCGAGAGGTAGATGGACTCGTGGACATGGACCGACCATGTGGTGCGGTGACCCTGTTTATAGAAAAAAATACTAACATTCTCAATACTAAGTCAATATCATTCTACCGTCATGAAATATAAGTTCATATTGTATCAATTTGGTATTACAACTGTTAGTACTTTTTCCTATAAACTTGGTCAAACTTTAAAACGTTTGACTTAAGACAAACCTAATATGCGGAGTAAAAAGGACTGGATGGAGTGTCCTTATTTCCGTCATGAATTTTGTCGGAAAAAAAGCGTTTAGATCGGTTCAACTTGCTGTTCTTCATACCGTCCTTACAAGTCATAAGAACTGCTCCATGGTGCTGACTGATGAACTTACTTGGTTACTCTGTTTAACTGATGGGAATCAGATTAGTGTGGTTAGCATTTTGTCTTTTTAGTATGATTTTCCTGGCTGCAAGTGTGCTAATCTGATACAGCAGTATTTTATGGCTGTTTGCACGGTTCTTTTGTCTTCCACGTCACCTCTAGCATTGTTCTCCTGTTTTCCCGGTGGGAGTAGGTTAGCTTCTGACTGTTTTAGTCCAACATGTGATGCCATTATTCGTGTATTCATCGATGCTCTTACAAAATTTTACCGTAGTAGGTTAGCTTCTGACTGCTTGTTTATACATTGCAGTAGCATGCTTAAGAAATTATAGTTTCTTGCCATTTGCCTGATGATCTAAAAAATCTGTTTGTAGCTTCTGCCCATATTTGCCAGTTTTCTTGCATATAGTTTTTGTTTCAACTATTATCTTAGTATAGTTCTCGCTGAAGCAGAATGTTGTAATCTACAAGTATTTGAAATCAGGGTCTTCGTGTTTCCACATATTCTGGATTTCATCAGTGTGAATTGCTGAGTTTACACAAGCCCGCCTCATTGGCTTGTTGTTGCTTCATGCCAATGCCTGTGAGCTCTGAATGTGTGCATGTCTTTTTACAACCATATTGGGAAGTTGAATTGATTCCACAGCATATAAATAGGTTTTGAGTTGATTCTAAGATTAATTTTTATGCTGCGTGTACAAAGGAAAAACTGATTTTGAATCAAATTGCAGCCCACGTGGATTCATTTTAGTTTTTAACTTAGAATTGTAATCCATATGTTTTCTTGTTCTGAACACCTTGCTGTGTTCTTGCAGAAAACCTTCTTTCTTATAATTCTGTGTTCTCAGTTTCTTTTATTCCATTTTACAGAAAAATGATAAACCTTTTTAAGATAAAGGTGCAAAAGAAGGAAGATGCAGCAAGTACAAATGGAAAGCCTGCTGCCAAGAAGCAAAGTCCAGGGAGTTGCGTCTCCATAAAGGTATGTTTGCTTTCTAACACAAACATAAGCAATGTGATTATGCTTAAGGTTTCTTTTCCTTTCTTATTTTTGTTATCATATTTGTAACCTATGCTACATTCATTGGAACTGCTGTACTGGGCGCTAATTGGTTGTCTACTGTCATTTTTTGCATTTCTCTTGCAGATATTGCTGAACTCAACCTTCCTAAGACCACCAAAATGTCTTTTCCTCAAGGCAAGGATGATCTGATGAACTTCGAGGTTTCCATTCGACCTGATGAAGGATACTATGTGTAAGTGGTTTTGAAGGTTCTGTTATCAAATATTTTACCCATGTTATTTTGATATTTGATTTCATGTAAATGTCCAGTGGACATTCAAATATTAAATTCTGCACCTGCCTGTAGATGTAACAAATATGACCTTTTGCCCTCATATGCACCTTGTCAGGTTTTTGCTAAACAAATCTCAATAAATAAAATCATAGTACTAAAACATGTGAAAGAAAGATTGTGGGTGTGCCACATCCGTGTTAGGAGATACAAGGAGTGTGTGGTTTATTTTTAACCAATGTTTATAGCGCTAGTAAAGAATTGTCTTTCTATATTTATACTTAGCACATCAGCCAAATGTCAAACATGAAACAGTGAATTATTTTTCATTGTTACCTGCGTGCCTAAGCCCCAGTTTGTATGCATTGCACAGAAATGTTGGGAACTGGTGGCAAATATATAAGCCATAAATTATTTATATTGCAATCAATCTAAAAAAATAGCATGTGCACCACCGTGGCCTATGAAGTGTGCACTTTGCTGTACCACACCAATGCAGCCCACAAAGCCGCTCCCCTTAGCCAAGCCTCGTTACCCACCCAGAGAGAGCCTGTTGCGCGTGTGAGTCTGCCTTTGGTCTGGCTAGGTATGAGAAGCTTATGTTGTAACCAGAAGCGCTCACCTTGATGCTCCTAAATCTATAATCGACCCCTCTCTATTCCCTGGTTGTCCAGAAGTAGGGGCAGGCTCCTCCTGCACCCACAATGACTGGATGTGGAGATACCGCTGCTGCAACACACCCCAGCCCATGTGGCTATGCTTCTTTTGCAGCCTCTCATTAATTACTGTGATTAGCCAAAGCCAATGGAAAGCAGGAGTGCAGGACAACCCTTGCTGTATTTAGATATCTAATTTCTCTGCCCCCTTATCATCATTCTGCCTGTTTGTTTTAAGCACCAAATCACACATCAGAACTTTATGTCAGGGTTTTGTTTAGGATTTGGATGAATCCTATGGGCGTACGCAACTATGCATAATACATGTTATAATCAACATATATTTTCGAATAAGGATACATATGTTGCATTACTGAAAATCGCCTGGTTTTCCAGTTTTGTATTTTTCTTCTAACATGCAAATGCTTTTTACAGCGGTGGTAAATTTGCTTTTACCTTCCAAGTTCCCCCTGCTTACCCACATGAACCTCCCAAAGTCAAGTGCAAGACTAAGGTAGCAAGGCTCTCTTCATTAATATAGCACTTTGTATTTCCTGCCTAATCTCATCTTCTCCATCAACCCACCATTTTCATTCGTGGTGCTGTTCTGGTCTTGCTAGGTCTATCATCCTAATATTGACTTGGAGGGGAATGTCTGCCTGAACATTCTGCGTGAAGATTGGAAGCCTGTCCTGAATATCAACACCATCGTCTATGGCTTGAATCTTCTTTTCTCAGTGAGTATAGCGTTTGTTAGCCACACCAGTAGTAAATCTATCTATGATGAAAGATCTAATACTACCAAATCCACTCTCCAACTTCTTTTTCACTCCGTAAGCATTATTTTACCATACAGAAGTTTCACTAGTTTGAGGAAGCAAAAGTTTGTTTAACATTGTTTTCACTATCGGTTATGTTAGCTACTGATCACGTACCAATGTCGTCCTTGCAGCAACCTAACGAGGAGGACCCCCTAAATCATGAAGCAGCAGCTGTTCTTCGAGACAACCCACCTAAGTTTGCGAAAAATGTCCAGAGGGCGATGGCTGGAGGCTTTGTTGATGAAACCCAGTTCACTAGGTGTATGTAACGCCTGAAGATGGTGATATGTGTCTTTTTTGCTACCAGTGAGCTACTATTTGGAACATAAGGTGTCCAAAAGATGTTGCGTTCCTGTTCACAATATCAACGCTAGCTTGTTCAAAGTATTGGGGTCATGTAAGGTTCCGCATTAAACTGTCGTGGGCGTTGCACAGTTGAGCCACTTGGCGTGGTGACATTGCCTGAGACCTTTAGAATTTTCTGAGAAAATGATGAACATGATTCTATTGCTTTAGCTTTGTGCCTGTTTTATGACTCGAGTACCAGCATGTCTGTGCTTACTTGGTGGGATCCTTGTTTTGTGAGAGAATACTTGGTATGGTCACCACCACCTGGACGCTGCTTTCTTCAAATCTGTAGCTAGGAAGCGAGCAACGATACATCTGTCCAGTTGGATCACTTGTTCTTCTACTTTTACCTGTAATCTCTACCTCTCCTAATCATTTACGTCTGTGCCATCTTTTATCCAAATTTCAAGTAACACAGAACGTGGTGCTGACAACAAATGGCACGCGTGCATCCTTTACTCAGGTGCAGGACAAGTATCTAAGGCGTTGTTTGGATACGGAAGATTGGCAGAACTAGTTTTCCGTAGCCTGGCATAACGGTCTAACAACCTAAAATCCTATTTGGACGCACCAACTAAAACGCGTATAGATAAAACTGAGTTTGCGCAAAGCTAGGAAAATAAGCGATGGGAAAAACTACTATTAGTAATTTTTGTGAAAACTCGTTTAGGCAAAACTTGGGCAGAGCCTTGGGCGGCGACGGCGCTGCGGCCGGTCGTCTACATCTCCGACCATCGGTGGACGCTCGAAGGGGATACTGCCGGCGGAGACCACACCTCATCCTCGTGCAGCCTCGTCGAGCTCGGCCGACTAATACATGACCCTGGCGCCAGCGCCGCCGCACGCCAGCGGAGCGCCAACCTTTGATGGAGACCTCCCGAGCTTTTCTGTGTGGGGATGCCATTCACAGGCGTCAGAGTGGGCTGTGGGGGACTTCGAACACCCTCCGTAGCTCTACGCTTCCTATGTACGGTTGCTACTCGCTTCACGGCGGTGGTATGCGCGTTCAGCCGGCCGGCGTCAAGCAGATGGCGCTCCGGCGGTGGTGAAACAACTCCACATGGATGCTGATGACAGATACGCCGTTCTCGACGGGAAATACGCGTAGAATCTGATAATAGCTCATCAGTTTGGATCGAGAGACACGGAGCAGCAAGGAGAGCTAGCCGCTGGCATCCGGGCGTGCCGACTCGGCAAGGCCCGCGTGAGCTACGTCGAGGAGCAGCAAGCAGAATCGGTTGGCTTGTTAATTGGTTCGAGTGGATTCAATAAAGGGAGCTTCTTCCAGGCGGCCGCAGTCTAGCGATTCCACGCCGCGGTGGCTCAGTGAGCTTCTCTAGCAGCCATGGCATCCGATTAATTTTCGTTTCCTTAAATCGGCCACGGCGGCGAGAGGATGCTACGTCGGCGGCGAGAACTCCAGAAGAGCACTAGCTGCAGCTAGCTTCCTCTCCAGCTGGAATCGGCAAGAACTAGTACGCACATTGGCCGTTCGTCCCAAGTTCTGGCAAGGGAGCTAATCGGCAAGTCTTCCTTGGAGACAGGCTCTATGCCATCACGCTAAACTCGATGCAAACCGGTATTAGACTTATTTACCCAAACATGGTTTTCTCTAAACTAATTCTTAACTGAAAAATTAGTAAAACTGGTTTTCCTAAAAATCAGCCTAAAGCTTGTTTTCTAAAAACTGACTGCTAAACTCGGCTATCCAAACAACCACTAAAGGAGTATATTATGGAAACTAAAAGGATGAGCAAGAGGAGATCGAGCGAAGAGCCGCAGTAGAAGCTGAGGGCTTACTTAGCAACAAACATAACATTGGCGGGGATAGCTCAGTTGGGAGAGCGTCAGACTGAAGATCTGAAGGTCGCGTGTTCGATCCACGCTCACCGCATTTCCCCCCTTAAATTATTATGTTTGTGTAGACGCGAAATACCCCTCAATTATCAAACGAGGTGTTTTAATTCTGTCCAGGGATTCAGCAAGTTCAATAAATATTTTTTGTTCTACGTGATCATTTCTTTATGGATAGAAAACTGGGATTTGAACCAACCCACTTAATTAATTTTGTGCGACACATAGTTCGTGCGCACGTGAAGAAAACACAGCACACGATTAAATATCGCAAACAAATGCAGGTCGAACTTTACACAGAGGTTTAGTCTGGTACCGTAAAAAATAGGATATAATACACATGGCGCACTCCATCTATTCGATCGGGTGGGTATACATGTACTAGTGACTACATGTTCGTACATTTTATTGTTTTCTATATCTTCTAAATGCACAAAACAACAAGCACTTTCTACAAATGTAAATGTATTTCCTGTCAACACACGGGTACTTAGCCAGTTCTAATACATTTTCTTGTTTGACGTGATCATTTCTTCATGGATAGAAAACTGTGAAAATGAACCGGGACCCTACTTAATTTATTTCGTGCAACGCAGTTGATGCGTACGTGAAGAAAATACAGCTCAAATTAGTTACCCACTGCACACCGGCCGGCGTTACAGGTACGGAAGGCGTGAGTGACTACATGACGGAGCAGGCGTTTGGGTTGTCGTCGCTGAAGAGCGTGGCGAGGCGCTCCTCCTGTCCGGCGGTGACCGGCATTACGGCGTCCACCTTGCGCACGTGCCCGGCGGGAGCCCTCTTGTCGTACGCCGGCGGCGCCACCGCCATGTAGGGGTTGGTGTAGGGCACGTACGGCCACAGCTCCGCCCGCTTCCCCGTCGACTGCGCCCTCCGTAGCACCCGCTGCGCCTCCACGAACCCCTTCACCGTCACCTTCTGCTGCTTCCGGTTGATCTCCACCGACTGAGCACCTGCATACGCGTGGGCGACCAGTTGACACAATCACCATCACAAATCAATTACCGTAATGCAACAGTGTGGATCTGCGAAGTCACGCACCTTTCATGGTCGCAAGGGTGTTGCGGACCTTGAGCTCGCAGCCGTCGCAGTCCATCCGCACCTTGAGCTCCACCGTGCTGAACTGCTTCCTCTTCTTGTTGTGGCTGTTGCCTCCCAGCAGCACATCCGACAGGAAGCGCAGGGTGCCTCCCATTGCCTAAAGCCCACAACACGATCGATCACCCACCCAAAGTAAAATTGTTTTTCTTCAAGTGGCCAAACCAGTTAACACCAAAAAATTACAAGAAAAATGGTTCAAGTTGGAACTCCAAGAGTGTCAATAGGTTAATGGAGAACACAGGAGAAATGCTGAAAGGAGATGTATACTTAATTGGCTGCCTTAACTGGCTACTGCTTGCGCAAGATATATGCACGTACGTTGACAACGAAGATGGGAATTTATACAGCTATTTTGGGTTGTTGGCACTTGGCAGCGAAGTTTTCTTTCCAAAGATGCCTTATTCGGTTATTCCTTCCAACCTTTGGCTTTTCATCATGCGAAGAAAGCTCTCTGCTCTTGTACAGTCGATCGACTTTTCCTTCGATTCAAACCAAACCAAGCCTAAGGTTTTCGAAATTAGAGTTCCAGCTCCCAAATTAATAAAGCAATGAAAAACCGTTGTTAATAAGTTGTACCCCCCCCGTGCTAGATCATATATTCCCCCGTGCAAAGCAACCAAAAAGCCATACAGTTAGCTAAATTCCTTCCTTGCTTAAGCATTTGTACTACTTTTTTTTTTCATTTGTTGACAGAGAAAGCATTTGTGTACGGATTAAGACAAATGGTTGTAAACTTTATGTTCAAACAACCGTTCTACAATAGTATCAAAACGAGTGTTGAGTCAACAAATAGAGTCGGTTCCCCCAAAAAAATCGGTTTGGTAAAAAAATTCACCGACGAAAGAGTACTCAACTCAATAAGTTTAGCAGCAGAACCAACTCCATTGTTCTTAGACTTCAATTGGTTTTCCATCCGAAACCAACCATATTTTTTCACTGGGTTTTTAAGAAGTTTAACAAGAGAAATCCTCTTTGGTACCATTGTCCTCAGATATTTCCCGAAGGGTTTTTCGGGGAGAAATGAACAACTTCAAATATCATATGTTATACTGAAAGTGCATGTGTTGCCCATGTGTGGTTTTGATAATTAATGACAATCCTTATGGATTAATGTTTGCATTGAGATATACTTGTAGATCTTGTCCATAGGAAAAAATTGGAGTTCATGTGTTGGACTCTAGAAGATTACATGATGACCAAGGTTCCATCCAAGGGTTTATATGAAGAATGGTCGTGTGAAGAGTTGAGCTTACTGCAAGCATGACTTGGAAAAGAAGATTGAGTGAACTTCATGTTTATCTCCAAGCCATCATCTATATCAAGAGAAGAATATGAAGCGCAAGTGGATACATGAAGACGGAGTTTAGCGAGGCTCTCCCATAATGGAGTATGGGAGAGCATTTGAAGAAGTCTTCATCAAGCATGTGCTAGCAAGCACAATCAAGAAAGGTGTCCCAACTTGAGGGAGTCAAGATTGTCATCATCTAGCTCAAGTGGAATGCTCAAGGCAAAGGTATGATCTTGATAGGGTTTCTATTTTACCGGTCTCGTGGTGTTAGTGGGAGACCGGGTTATAGGATAGACGGCGTACTATCAAGAGGGGCTCTCAAGTGAGTAACTTGATCGCATCTTTGTGGAGAGCTCAAACCTTTGCATACTTGGCATATCATCTTTCTTGGTTCTTATTTGGCTTTTATCCATGTGAGAATTTAGAGGTTGTATTCATCTCCATACCAAGCTCTAGTTCATCAAAAACAAATTTCATTTGAATATCTTGTGGTGTTTTTGTTGTTGGAGGTTTTACCGTTCGTCTCTTGTAGAGGTCAAACTCTCCTCTTGTGTTATCCTCCTCACATGATGCACTATGATGTGTATATGCATGATCTTGTTGTGCTTGTGATTATCTTCGGAGCAAGCCCAAGATCATAGATAATGGAGTCCGGATGGAAAACTTGTTGCGTTCTCGGTGTTGGAAATATTACCGGTCCTCCTCGAGATAAGGTCCACACCTCCCATGTGTGATATCTCCTCTATATTTGTGACCCTTAATATTTCCAACCTCGTTACCTTTCTAACCTCGTTGGTTTCATCTCGTTTGGATCTTCCTTGCAAAAGTTATCGCAGTTCAGGTTTCAGGCTGAAATCCTGCCAGCGGTAGTAACGCCCTGGGATTCCTGCGCAGCCCGAAGCGGCGGTAGTGCTGCCCGCACTACCGCTCCAGACACGCCTCGAGGCTTTGTGCGGTACCGACCGCGGTACTACGGGCGTAGTACCGCTGGCGCGGATGAGGCTGCGGCTGACCGTTGACCCCGCGGCTGCGCGGAGCGCGCTGGCGGTAGTACCGCTCCTTTCAGCGGTAGTACCGCTCTGGCGGTAGTACCGCCCCTTCCAGCGGTAGTACCGCTCGTCGCGAATCTGCAGCCAACAGCTCGTTTTTCTGGGGGCCTATTTAAGGCCCCCTTCTTCCCCAAAGGGGTAGCTCTTCCAAGCACGTTTTCCCTCTTCTCTCACCTCCATTGTTGACCTTGAAAAGCTTGCCCCTCTCCCAATTCCTCCCATGATTCTTGCATATCTTTGAGGGATTTGAGAGAGGAGATCTAGATCTACATTTCCACCAATCCATCTCTCCTCTAAGTGAGGGGAAGTCTCTTGATCTAGATCTTGGAGTTCCATTTGTTGTGTTCTTCGTTGTTCTTCCTCTCTTCTCCCCCCATAAGCATTAGTTTGCTTGTGGTGGGATTCGAGAGTGAAGGATTTGAGCCTTGTGCTCTTGCCATTGCTTCGTTGCATCGGTTTGTGCTCTCCACGAGGATTCGTGGAAGTTGAAAGCTTGTGAACTTGTTACTCTTGGGTCTTTGGACCCTAGACGCCCGCGTGGTGGTTGAGACCCTTGGTGGTCACTTGTAGCTGTTCGGGAGCCCCCAATCGTTGTGAAAGGCTCCGGATTTCCGCCTCGAAGGATTCCGATAGTGGAAGGTGAACCAAATCTTTGTGGTGCGGTTCATCGGAGAAGAAGGTGAAACCTTTGTGGTTGTTAAACCATTGTGTTGGTTCACACCTCTCCAACGAGACGTACTGCTCTAAAAAGGAGGAACTCGGGAATACATCCTCGTCTCCGCGTGCCTCGGTTATTTCTATACCCGAGCTTTTTACTTATGCACTTTACATTGTGATAGCCTTCGTGCTTGAAGTATTCTATTGCTATCACCTTGTTGCTTGTCTTGCTTAGCATAAGTTGTTGGTGCACATAGGTGAGCCTAGTTTAGTTAGGTTGTTGGCTTGTTAATTTAAACACCTAGTTTTATTCCGCAATTATCAAGCCTAATCCGGAAAAGTTTTAATTCGCCTATTCACCCCCCCTCTAGGCGACATCCTTGTCCTTTCATATACTTCTTGTTTTCCCTACCGGGTTTTTAAAAGAAGTATATAATATGTCCTAAACGTATCTTTAATTTTTGATCGATGCTATTATCATATCAGTTTTACATATTTTTGTATGACTTTATATCAAGTTCTATAATTCTTCCGAACTAACAAATTAACTCAGTGCCCAGACACGTTTCTTGTTTTCTGCATGTTTTTGCTTTTATAGAAAATCAATATTTCCATAGCCTCAAAAGTACCCCAAAAATCAAGAAAATTATATTTCACTGGGAAACTTCTGTATGGCACAAGATGCTCCGGGAGGGCCACCACAACTCACACGCGGGGGACCCACACATAAAGGGGGTGGGGTGCATGGACTCCCATGTGTCGGCCATGTGGCTCTGTTCCACCGCCTCTCGACGCCTATATTTTTTATTTCGACCTAAACTCTTCGGACGGAGTTTATTCTAGAGGTCATCCACCGCAAGTTTCTATTCCGCGAAGATCCAATCTGGAGTCTCATTCCGGCACTATGTCGGGACGTGACTCCATTGCCTGAGCCATCATCATCAACCTTGTTGCCATCATGGGGATGTGTGAGTAGTCCTCCCTCATATCTGAGGGTATGTGCTTGTAGCTATGTGTTCTATCTCTCTATGATGATGTAACTTACCGATATTGACTATGATCAGGGGCTTTGTTAACGGAGTTGAATTATGTGATGTATTCCCCCATATTTTCTATGTATTGGATCTTGCTCCTTATATGAGAGCTCTCTAGTCTCAATGTGGCATTGAATATATTGAGAATCAATAATATTACTTTATGCATGTCTAGTATAATTTCTGGAAGCCCGTAGTGACATTGGGGACTCTATGGATGATAGTTTATAACTTCAATTATCATGAGGTGTTTGTTTAGTATGATTTTTTGGGGTCTGTCTGAGATGACATCGCGGTTGTCCGATAGATCGCAAAAAAACTTGATGGTGCGCTTATGTATGCCTATGTATACCCAAGTTGATTCTGATATAGGGTTAAAAAATTCACATAGCTATGGCCATGGGATATCTAGCATCATATTCAACAAGTGCTTATAAAGAAAAAACATTTGTAAATATTTCAAAATAGCTCACGTGTATTTTCACAAAATTAAGTAATTCAATTTATTCGAATGTGATCATGGAAAGGAAAATCTGACGGATTACTTCTTTTCATCCCATTGATGCACCCACCAGGGTTGTATTTAGGAGTCTAAATACTCTTGTAGCCTTTGGTGGTAGTATTGCATTAGTGGAACAACCTAGCTAGTTTTTTTTTTTTTGAATTTCGAAACAACCTAGCTAGTTAGTTTGACTCCTTTGCATATATGCGCGCGAAGGGAGGCTGAAAGAACTTGGGAACTTGTTAACGTACTGTTGATTAGGAGAGAGACCGAGGTGGAAACAGTGACCTACTACCTATACTGGAACATGTACCTTCCATTTATGCTTTTGAAAAGTTGTAAGCTCTGCTTAAAAGCACTTTCTTAGTGAACATGCATGGGCATTTTTGTAGCATTTTTAGATCGCTGCTATCCCAAAAAGAGATTGCAACTTTCTACGCAAGGAAGCGGATCTAGTGCTTTCGGGAAGAGGTGACATAGACCGGCATATACGCAGCCCCTTGTTGACCGTCCAACAAGATACCAATGGCTGGGATCCTTGACAAGAAACTACATAGATCCAAATTGTCGATTTCGTAAGAGTCTCCTGTCCCTCAGATTTCACCTGCACAGATCCAAATTGTCCATTTCGAAATAAACAGATCATGTCTTAGGTGTGCCACTCCTATCTAAAATTAAATACTTTGAGTACTTGTTCATTTAGACATGCATATGTATTTTAAGCGTCTGTGTTTTCGAAACCGTTTCCACTATGGGGGGAGCCATGGCCTCAGCATGCCCCTGGTTCCGCCTGTTTCTTCTCCCTCCGATAATCATGTGTCCTCTTTATCTTGTCATATTGCCTAAATCAACTGGTGCTATATTTCCCCAGCAAATCTTAACCCATGTTTCTTCTCCCTCCGATAATCATGTTGCCTAAATCAACTGGGGGTGGTTTACGTTCCGCATGTTTCTTCTCCCTCCGATAATCATGTGTCATCTTTATCTTCTCATATTGCCTAAATCAACTGGTGCTATATTTCCCCAGCAAATCTTAACCCCTACTGGAACGTAAACCACCCCCATCTTGCCCTCTTGCATACATCATTGTTGTCATTATCGTCACTGGAGGCTGTGTCCATGCTTGCCTCTACCGTCTTCGTCTTAGTGTTCACCGGTAGCCAGTGATTGATTAAAAGATAGTTTTGCTAACTATCTACTCACTCCATCTCAAAATGTAAGGCAATGTTGACTTTTTGGTCAACAATACATATTTTTGACAATAATTTTCGCTTATAACATATTTACAAAATTAGTATAAATATATATGATGTAAAAGTATTTTGTAAGCCAAATACACTGAAACCATTTGTACAACTATAATTAATATACTTTGTTATATATTTGTGCATAAAAAAAGCATATACAAAATAACGTGTCTTACATTTTAGGACGGAGGGGTACCTGATTTTAAATTTGGTATCATATAGTTTTCTCTTTTGTCCGACCAGCTCAATTTCACAACCATGTCAGATCTTACAAGATACTAAGGATGAAAAATCTAACTAGTATTAAATTTAAAATCAGCTAAATACTACTCCCTCCGTTTTTTATGTAAGGTGTATAATTATTTGAGAAAAATTCCAAAATATAGGTGTA
Organism: Poa pratensis; assembly: GCA_947311845.1. NCBI lineage: Eukaryota > Viridiplantae > Streptophyta > Magnoliopsida > Poales > Poaceae > Poa > Poa pratensis. The sequence goes on along the minus strand of CAMZMU010000094.1, from coordinate 42,977,273 downwards.
ATACGATTTATGGACAATTTTACCCATCCATAAATGAATCCCAATCTGTAACGGAGGGATTTGACTGATGGATTGTTTTTTCCAATTTATGTCTATTAGAGACTCATATCTCCCCATTTTTTCCAGAAACAAATGAGTCCACCGTATGTCAAATATCCACGTTTTAATATTCGTGCAGATAACTATACACCTTGCATTAAAAAAATGAAGGGAGTATTTAAACACTCCCAACTCCCAAGAATAAGACAGGCTGTCGGTGTTCTAGCAAATGTGATAAAATGTCTACACATGCGAGGGTACTGACACTATGCCGTGCCAATCCAAAACATGTCCCGATGTGGGATTTGCTCCGCTTCTATATAACTGAAGCGTATCTCATTTCGATCTTGCTTGGAGGAATCATCAGTGAAAACCTTTTGGCAAGCGACGATCCATGACGCTTGAGAGTAGAGCCATTCTTCTTTTGTTGAAAGAATTAAAGATCGCGAAGCATCGCGTTCCGGTGGTAATGACGGCCACCCACTGATCAAAGACTTTAGATGATGCTAAGCCTGTTGCAGTGCATATAGCCGTCGCTCTCAGAGAACACTTTTGGCCATGATCAATGATTGTGCATGGCCTGGTTTGCTACGTGTTTGAAAAGGCCATTTCCTCGAGAAATATAGAGCATTTTTGTGTTCATTCCAAATCTATTTCTGGTTTACAATTGGGGCGGGAATATAGGCCAGATCGATCCATGGGGTCACTCGCCTGACACGCCATTGAGGCGCTAAATTTACAAAGCTTTGGCGAGTTCAAGTGTGGCAAAATTTAGCACCAACATATCTGAAGGGATGACTTGACTAGATAGCATTTCTTTTTTCATCTAGTACAGTTTTTTCAACAAGAAAAATAAACAAATTGCCCTAAAGCATCTCCATATATAAACATTTGCATAATTACGCTAATTTGTTTTTAATAATACATTTTTAAAATTAATTTTGATTAATATTACGCAAATCCAAACTTTTGCAGAAATAATACAGCTCGGCCTGGGCTAAGCCGATAGGATCCTATTGGCCTGGGCGAAGCCGATTAGGCCTTATCGGCCTGGGCGAAGCCGAGCAGGTCGCATGGCGGGCCAAGCCTGCGGCCGACAACCCTTTCGGGTCAGGCGTGGCCCCTAATCGGCCACGTCGAAGCCGATAGCCCTATCGGCCTGGGCTAAGCCGATAGGTCGCTGGATAAGATCGACGCCGTCCTTCTTCTTCCTCCTCGCGTCTCTCTCTGTCTCGTTCGTTTCCGAAAAACCTCCTCCGATTTCTTCCCTGCTCCGGTGATTTCTCCCACCAGCCACCAAATCTTAAGCCTAGAGGTGGTAAATAGTTAGGGCAACTCCGATCTACAGATGGGTTAGATTGTGGGGGTGATTTGGTGGTGGTTTTTTGGAGCAATGGTGGAGATGCGGTGGAGGTTGGTGTAGGCCGAGCAAGGCGTGGTGGTGGTGCTTCTGCTGCTCCGGTCGTGGTGGTGGTGGTGGTGCTCCTCCATTGAATCAAGGCACGCTTCAAGGGTATATGATTTTTGGCTAATTAGGGTTTAGATTAATTAGGTTTGCATTATTGTTAAGTTTGTCGTGCGATATTGATATTGCTAAGTATTCGGTATAAATTACTAGGTATTTGTTGCGGTAGTAATAAATAAGAATGTAGTTGTTCCGGTTATAATGATTATTTGGTGTCACATTTTTAGGTTGCCGAGATGAGTAATTTTGTGAAATGTCTGTTTTACTACGGTCCTGGTACTGTTGAAATAACTGAGTTGGGAGCTGATTTGGGTCAGTTTCGATGATCAGAGTTGGAACTGAACTCCCACAAACATGGTCCATAAGTCAGCTGAAAGATTGGTTGGCAGAATGTTTAGGGCTTAATCCCGAAACAGACACCGTCGGTGTGCATGCATTGTGGACGAAGTCAAGGTCACCGGTGTTTTTCTATTTGAGGCCGATAGATCGGACCTCTCAGTTGGTGCGCTGGCTGCAAGGTTGCGAAAGCAGGGGAACAACCCCTGTCGCCTTACTGATACCTGTCGCGAAGGAGGTTAACACTCCTGAAGGCGAGGGTGGGCACGATCCTGGCCAGAGCAGCCATGAGATGCATTTATCTGGACATGCTGATAGTCAGGAAGATGTTGGAGGTGGTGGTTACGATTCAGGGCAGAACAGCCAGACAGAATTAGGAGATGACGATGGTGTTGAGGCAGATGCAGACGAGGAATGTGGGCATATGCAGACCGAGATGGAAGAGGAAGATACAGATGGTGATAGTGGTAATGCCGACGATTCCGACGAGTCAGATGACGAACAGGTGGTGCCTAATCCTGCGTCATGGAGTCATGACTTCTCTTCGTTAATGACTGTGAACGATGGTCATGATTCTGCCTGGCAATACCACCAGAACCAGATTGCCGTGGGTGCTCTATATCCCGACAAGCAACATTTGCAAGACGCAATCATTAAGTGGGCAATGTCGACTTGGAGGGTATTCAGAACCAAAGTGTCAAGTAAAAAATATCTGACAATGGAATGTGAGGTTACAGACTGTCCTGGAAGGGTGCATGGCTATCGCCCTCAATTCGGCATAAACTGGAAAGTGAGCGACGTAGTACATCACACATGTAAAATTGACTGTATCCCTCAAGATTATCGTAACATTTCGTCGACGCTTATAACTCGGTTGCTTTACTCAAAGATAGTACAGGGCAAAGCGATGGAAGTGAATGCTATTCAGCATAAGGTGTTCACGAGGTTTAAGTACAAAATTTCTTATGGAAAAGCTTGGAGGGCTAAGCAGAGGGCACTTGAGATCAGATTTGGTTCGTTCCTGGACTCATATGACTCAGTTGTTCGGTTGCTCCACACATTGCAGGCCCATAATCCAGGCACCTATGTTGACATCAAACACTTCTGGATGCCAGAGTTTCCAACCGTCAAGGTGTTGCATCGTGTGTTCTTCTCTTTCGGTGTATGCATCGAATCTTTCAGTCATTGTCGACCAGTAATTTGTGTTGATGGAACTTTTCTTACTGGCAAGTACAAGGGACAGATTTTGACCGTCATTGGTCAGGACGGTAACAATCAGATCATGCCGCTCGCATTTGCTTTTGTGGAGAGCGAGAATACTGAAAGTTGGACATGGTTCTTTAGGCAGCTTAAAATTGCAGTAGTGAAGAATAAGCAGAATGTGTGCATCCTTCATGACAGGCATGCAGGTATACTCAATGCGATCAAGGCACTCACAAATCCTGGGCCTGAGGAACAAACGCCTTGGGTTGACTTGTAGAGCCGTTGGTGCATGCGTCATCTTGGGGCCAATTTTTTCTCGCAATTCAGAAACAAGGATCTGATGAATTTATTCAAAAAACTCTGCAAGCAGAACCAGACATGGAAGTACAATTATATACATGAGATGCTTGATAAGTTCACAAACAATCTTGTTAGGCAGAGGAAAGCTGCACGAAATGTAGCAGTAGCAGCACATGTACAACTTTAGCGCAACAGCTGGCAACAGGACCTGCACCAGCGGAGGATGAACCCGTTGGGCTTTGTGACTTGCCAGGATTTGATCCGCCTGGGGTTAGGAGAAAGGCTGGGAGACTGATTAAAAACTTTCAACAGTTGATAGAGCACGAGCCTCTTGAGAGGTGGTCTTTGCTGCACGACACTTTTGGAGCTAGGTACGGTGTCATGACTACCAACCTTGCTGAAACATACAACTTTGTGATGAGAGGAAATAGGGTCTTGCCACTTACAGCCATTGTGGAGGGTATTTTTTAGGGCACAGTGAAGTATTTCATAGATAGACGCCAGAAAGCCCATTTACATATCGTGAACAATCCAAACACACCTTATTGTGAAAAGATTATGACGTTCATGGATAACAAGATGGCAAAAGCTCGGAATCACGCTGTGCAGGCCATAGGAAATCAAGAAAGGAGGTTTGAGGTGCGCTTACCGTATGACAAGTTTGGTTGTGGAAATCAGATCAGAACGCATGAGGTGAGAATTGGAAATGAAGCCCGGCCAACATGTGACTATCATGTGCACACGTACGTCGGACGTCGATCACCGCCAAGCATCACAGCGCCCACCGCGTCATTCCACGCAGCAGCAGCAGCCGCAGCCGACGCCCCAACAGGACCGGCATCACCCGCGTCCTCGTCTGACACCGCAGCCGTCGCTCAGGCCACCCTCTCCTGACTAGGCTGGAGGCTCGTCCTGGCAGTAGCAGAGTCCCACGACGGGCTACGTGCTTCGTCCACCACCCCAGCCACAGGGTAAGTATCTTGTTATCCTTTATTTCCCATATCAATTGGCTACGACTACATACTATATGTTTTTCAATGTTATATTGCATGCAGAAGCCTACGGATATCGTCCATCTATGTCTGGTCAGCAGTCGTCTGGATCCGCGTGGGGGAGTGATCAGGAAGGTGGGGACACCCAGGAGGCATACACACAGCTGGGCAATTGGGTGGGTATGTACAACACTCCTCCACCCTACCCCACACAGGAGACACAATATGATGATGACGGGTCCCTGATTCCAGCACGTGACGTTCGGCCACCGCACAGGTTCGGGTGGACGACGCCTAACCCACCACCTCAGCGTCTTGGCAGACGTCGTGGCTGACACTTCACTCTATGAGTTGAGACTTGTCTATCTATCTATGTACCAGACTTTATATCTACGTTGAGACTTGTCTATCTATCTATGTACCAGACTTAGTTATATCTATGTTCAGACTTTTTATCTATCTATGTACTAGACTTATTTATAGCTTTGTTGCTACTACTCTGTTTCGATTACTGTTGATGATGGGTGACTACTATTCGCAATGATATTAAACAAACCTTGCAAATTACATTGACAACATAAATTTAAGATACAATGCAAATCAACATACATCGGTACTACCAACACTACACAAAGTCATCTCCCGTCGATGCAGCCTCCCGCGTCAGCCGAAGCAGCTCCCTTGCCCTTCGACGACGCAGCACCCTTCCCCTTCGACGACGCAGCACCCTTGCCCTTCGACGATGCAACTCCCTTGCCCTTCGACGACGCTTCACCCTTGGCCTTCGCCTTTGCAGATCTCTTGCTCGCTTCACTTGGCATGAAAAGATCGTCTTCATCCTCGCTCTCCTCTGTCCATGAGTAAGGATTGCTTTCAGCCCACCTCAGATGTGCTTCAGTCTTATATGTTGGCTTCTTCTTCTCCCACCTAGCCTGCAACCTGAGAAGTTCTTCCCGTACTTCCTTCCAGGTTCTACATGGCCACCCATGCTTACGTAGCTGAACTGCAAGCTCAAGGAGATGAGGTGGATGGCTAATAAGTTCCTCCCATGGCACTAACTTATTGTCTACCTTGAAGTCGGACGCAAGCCACAAAAGGCGCTCGGACATATGACGATGGAAACTACGATCAAAATGATGTCCCGACATGGTTGAGTGAATTGACTCGAATGCTCAGTGAGGAGGAGCTTTTATAGGACGAGATGAGAGGATTTGGCGGGAGAAACATGCGGGAACAACGATGGCGGGAAAAAAGGGCGGGAGCGGCGGTGGCGTAGAAATAAGGGCGGGAAGCGACGATGGCGGGAAAAAAGGGCAGGAGGGACGGTGGCAGGAGAAATAAGGGCGGGAAGCGACGGTGGCGGGAGAAAATAGGGTGGTAGCGAAAGTGGCGCGAAAGAAATGGCGGGACTGTGTGGTGGCGGGAGAGAAAATGGTGAAAAATAAGGTTTTAGCAAAAAAAAATCCATGCAGCAGTCGGCCCAGCAGCAGCCGACTGGGCCTGGTCGGCTTTGCCACGGACGAGCAGGTCCAGTCAGCCCAGTGGAAGCCGACAGGATCCGGTCGGCTTAGGCGAGGCCGACAGGGTCCTATTCCGCATGCAGCCGTCGGCCGACAGCCTAATCGGCCCAGGCGAGGCCGATAGGCCCTTATCGGCTTAGCCCAAGCCGAGGGTGCATTATTTGTGTAATTTCTTCATTCCCCGTAATATTAGTCGAAATTAATAAAAAAATGTATTATTAAAAAAATTAGCCATAATTACAAATGATGTCAAAAAAAGAAAGAAAAACCCATGTCGTGGCGGCAACGATAAGCACAACGGCAATTGGCAAATCTGGCTACCAGATCATGGTAAAGAGCATAGCTATCTAGTCCACCTGTAGCCAATAGCATGGACTAAATAATTTGCAACATAAATTTTTTTTAGTTTGTTGCAGAAGTGATATACCATGTCATGTGAAAGATAAACAAAGCTCATGATTAAATTATCTACACATCAAACATATGGTCTAAAGGTTGAGTGTAGCCTGTGTGTAATCACCTGAAGCACAAACTGGCATGTTGTTCCAACAATCCACTTCTCTCTCTAATCTGATGAATTTTCTTTAGGGGGGCTGGCAAGTCAGGAAGATTGACGCGTAGTGGCGTGCATCACGAGGTGCGGAAGCTCCCTGGAGAGAGACCAAATATGTCGGAGCAGAGAGATGGTGCATTGCAAGAAAGAACAAAACACGAGTTACATTGACATGGTGGACACACTGGCGGACATGTTAACAAGCCTAGTTGTCAATGAACCATATATATATCAGAAAATATCACAAAGTACATCTTTGAACCAAATATATCACAAAGTATCAAGATAAATAAAATTGCTGCAGATAAGCATGTAAGTCATATATATGCAAATAGTTATAAAGTTTTCCGCAAATCAGACCGAAGAGCAGTGAAAAGTTCAGTTCACTCCAGGGAGCCTAGTTCTGCAGTTTGACAACATAATGAGATTATGTTAAAATTGCTGGAGATAACCATGTCTAGTGTGAGACTGTTTTGTCAGCTTACACACACACGCACACACAGCGAATCGGCAAGGCGGCGACAAGCACAGTACAGTATTTCATTGCAGTTCAGCACAGAGAAAATAATTAGTTATCACGATGATTAATACTAGTTGAACTGCCACCTCACTGATGATAAGTTAAATAAGTGAGATTCATATGTACAAAAACTTCTGACCAGGGGTAACAATGGTGATCATGTTATGCTATTTATTTTGCAAAAACTGCCTCAGCCTAGATTTGAAAAACAACAGTAACAGAATTAAGGTATAGTTTGAAGGTCTCTCACTATGCATTATTTAAGATCAAAGGAGTATGATAAAAAAAATGGCAGTGTGCTAAAGAATAGTAGAGTAAAAACAAACTAACATAAAGCAAACTAACATCCTAATGGACCTTTTTCTTTGAAAGGGAAAGGAATTATTTTAATTCTCACATGTTAAACTAGTTAAACTTATTTCTAAACCAAAAAAAGTACTGAAGAATGTGTTTACATCACATTCTTGCATAATATGGGTAACAGATTCACAATTGCTTTAAAATCAGAGAAAATTAGGGAGGAGAAGAATGGTGGAGAGGATTTGCTGGCTGCTCACCTTGGTGTGAAGGACAGGGAGGAATGGAGGAGGAGATCAGTAGGACCGCGGCGGTGGTGCATGGCAGCGGCGGTGCAACACGATCTCATGAGGAATACAGTGCCAAGAGGAGGAGATCAGCAGGTCGTCGGTGGTGCAGGGCACCGTCAGCAGCAGCGTCGACGTCGGCAGACATCTGTGGTAGCGCAGGGCGATTGGGGCGATGGACGGCCATGGCAGTGTAGGGCGGCAGCAGCGCAAGAAACCCTCGGAGGGAGTCGGGGAAAGACGGACTTGGGGCATGCTGTGTCGGGGCGTGTGGTGCCAAAGGTGCGGGTTGAACCCGTGGACTCGACCCCTTCGAGATCAAGCCGCACCGCTCTGCTCCAGGCTGTATTTTTTGCTCGACCTGCACCACCCCAGTCCATTTTGCCTTTCTGTCCATTAGAGCCCAAACAAAAAGAAATCAAACACAGACCCTTGGTGTGAAGGACATGGAGGAATGGAGGAGGAGTACAGTTAGTGTTGTATGTGCTATCAATGGCTATTTACCATGAAGGTCCACTACGTAAGCAAAAGAAATACTTCCTGTAGTTCAGTTATGGTGAGCAGCAATGTCAACATTTTCAAACTGGACTCACTTCATCTGTATACAACTCGCAGTTAGTCACGGATGTGTCATATTCAATTGCTACTCCTTTATTTGACATATCCTTCCTCAGAGCTTCTACCTTAGATCCATCCCCACATTTCGCATATGCCTCAATCATGGTATCATATATGACACTGCAAGGAACAACATCCTTGTCCAACATTTCTTTATACAGATTTTCCATCTCATGTACTCTGCTTGCACCACCCAATGCCTAAAAATCATACGGTATGTTCTCACTGAGGGTTTGATGCCACACTTGCACATTTCTTTCTGAAGCTCCAAAGCTCTTTCAGTGTTGCTCCTGTAGCAGCATGCTGATATTAGAGTATTATAGCTGACAACGTCAGGAGTTAACCCATGATTTCTTAAGCTGTAAATTAGTTCCTCTGCTTCAGATATTCGGGACTGCTTGCAAAGGCCTTTTATCAACAAATTGTATGTAACTATACTTGGAGGTACCCCACTGATCTTCATCTTCTCAGCTAAAATAAAAGCCAGTTCAGTGGCATCACACTCAATATATGCGTCTATGATAATGTTGTACACCTGTGCACTTGGTAAAACATCTTTATGGAACATATCATCCAAAATAGCTACTGCTTCCGGGATTTTTCCATTCTTGCAAAAAGCATTGACAATTGAACCATAGGAAACAACATTTGGCCTTAGCCCCTTCTCTTGCATATCAGAAAGTATAATGAAACATTTCTCAATTTGCCCATCCCTTCCATAAGCATCAATCAACGTATTGAAAGTTTCCACACTGGGACACACTCCATTCTTCTCCATCTCTATGAACAAATCATGCGCTTCAGTGATCCTTTCAGCCTTACCCAAACCATTTATTAGTGCATTATACGTTATGTGATCTGGCCTAATGAGGTGTGATTTCATCTGCTGAAAGATCGAAAAGGCCCCTTCAAGCTCTCCTATCTGACAATACCCATTGATAAGGGTGTTATAGATAACCCTTGTTGGGGGTAGTCCTGCATTTACCAACGTCTGCAGTACCTCTTCTGCCTTTTTAATCTTTCCATCCTTGCAAAGACCATTCAGCAAAATACTACAAGTGTAAGCCCCAATCTTCATGCCCTTCTTCACAGATTCTTCAAACAAGGAAAGCATGGCCTGCGAGTCTCCAGCTCTCGAATGACCATCGAACAAAATGCTATATGTGAATCCATCCGGCACCATCTTCCGTGACACCATTTCATCCAACACAGCGGCCGTCTCACCTATCCGGCCAGCACGGCACAGCCCCATAGGAGCACATTGTAAGTGATCACATTCGGCTTGAGGCCACGGCGCAACATCCGGTCCCGCAACCTGAAACCAGCCTCCAGGTCGCCTCTCTTGATGTGTCCATCAATCATCGTATTGTACGTGATATGATTAGGTAGCACAGACCTCTCCGCCATTTCATCAAACACCTTAACGGCGTCACTACCTCTCCCTGCCCTCCACATTCCAGAGATGACCACATTGTAAGAGAAGGCGTTTGGTGCCGGTGTGGCTTCGCCTTCACAGCCCATCCGACGAATCATCCCGACAGCCTCGTCAAGGTCACCTGCCACGACGCACGCCTGGACGGCCTTGTTCCATGAGAAGGTGTCCGGGCGCGCTCCGGCGGCGTGTAGGAGCTCGAAAGCGCGGCGTACCTCGGCGTGGCGGCCGAGGGAGAGGAGAGACTCCAGGAGGAGGTTGCAGGAGGAGAGGGACGGCAGCGGGGCGCGGGCGTCGGCGAGGAGGGATAGCAGCCGGAGCGCGCCGTCGGGGAGGGGGAGCCGCGCGGACGCAACGACGAGCGCGGAGGCCGCGTCACAGAGGAAGGACGGGGCCTGCGCGTGGCCCTGGTAGGCGGCAGAGTTGGAGGCGAGGGCGTGGTAGAGGTCGGGGACGGAGGCGGCTGGTGGCTGGGAGGAGAGGAGGAGTGATTTCGCAAGGCTGACGGAGGCGTGGAAGCGGCCGGCGGCGACGAGGGTTGCGAGCTCGGCCACGAAATCTGCGCCGGCGGCGGGAGCGGTGGAGGAGGAGGAGCAGAGGAAGCGGCGCAGGATTAAGCGAGGCATCTGGGAGTTGTCTTCTCCGCCTTTGGACTACGCCCCATTCCCTAGTTTGGATGTATCGAGGGGTTTAGGAGGGTTTTGAATTGTCTGCTGCTTGCTTCTGCCTCTGCTACCTCTGGCCTCCTTTGATTCATTGGTTTGGCAAAGGGATTGTGTAGGATTGGAATCATATGGTAGGATTTTTTCCTTTAAATCCGTTTGATTCATAGGATTTCCTATAGGAAAATTTTCCATAGGAATTTGTAGTACAAACCTTCTAGAAAATAACATGAGGTCCAATCTTATAGAAAAATTCATTCACCATAATCAAATAAAGTTGCTATTCCCATAGGATCCAACAGACATGTCATTCTAATCCTATTAGTTTCTTATTCCTATACTTTTCCTATCCTATAAATCAACGGAGGCCTAAAACTAGTGAGAGTCAGGGACTTATGGTCTTCAGAGGGAGGTTCTTGTGTACGATCGTTATATATGTCGTGAGTACTGGCATGAAACAAGTTTGCAGTTGTTTCCTCTAAGTCGAGTTTATGTCATATGAAGACATCGATATTTTTAAAGTAGCTACTGAAGATACGACAGTAAAATCCCAGCTCAGCCCCACGTCATCACCTCTGACGACATGGGTGGCGCTCCTTCACCTCCACCTCCATCCCCTCCCCTCCCTCCGCCTCGCCGCCACCGACGAGAGCCTCCGGGCAAAGCCCGAGCGGTGGCGATGGCGGGAGCTTTTTCGTCTCTCGCGTGTGAGTGTTGCGGTGTCTAGATGCAGTTTGGTGGGGGATGATGGTGTAGCGGCGGCGGCGTTGGAAATCCAGGGCAACGGTGTAGAGCTAGGTGGTGGTGAAGATTTCTTGGTCGTGGCGCCGCAACACTGCGGCTGGCTGCTCTGGGCTGGTGGCGGCTGTTTGGGCCAGATCTGGGCCTGGGCGGACCGATAGGATGGGGTGCGTCAAGGAGAAGCTTGGGGAGGGCGTGGATGGTATCATAGCTCTACTGGTGGCTGCATATAGCCTCTCCCTATGCAGTTTCAGTGTCGGGGCATTCTGCCGAGGAGGCGAGTGGCATGGTGCTTCGTGCGGGTCTGCGCGGTCGGTGGTAGAGGAGGTTCCGATGCGGCAGAGGAGGTGGCATCCCCTGCTTGTGTTTTCCGACACTCAGACTGCAGCTTCATGCAGCGAGCAAACCAGCGGCAGACCCGGATCAATGGCCGCTTTCGGCGGCATGATGTGGTTGTTGCGGCTCGAGGCCGCGACCCCATGGCTACGGTGGAGCTTGGTGGTTGGCGACTGAGTCTCGATGCCCTTCCTGTTGCTCCTCTCACTTCGTGATCGGATTGACCTCCTGGGCAAAAGCCATGCACGGACTTCGGCTGGTACCGATGAAGACGGCGCCTTCAACGCCGTACTCTTTCTTGATTGCGTCGTTGTGGTGGTTCGTCCGCAACCGACGTCAGCGGTTTTGAGATCTCCGGGTGAAAACCTAAGCACCTTCGAAACATGCGGTGGCAACGGACGCGTTGCTACCTCTCTTGTAGTTCCTTTCCCTCGCGGTGTGTCTGGTTCATGACAGTTGGGCAGGTGGGCTCTATGGTCGGGGGTGTATATACCGGGGCGGCGGCCCCGGATGGTGGTTGGACATCGAGGCGGCAACATCGGGCTACTATGCAAGAAAGTCCGGCTTATAGTTACCGGCAACTCTTACCCGGTGGAGACTTTGGAGGGAAGTTTGCTTCCTCGAGCAATCAATGGACGTTACCTAAAGAAATTCCACCCGAGTGTATGGCAATCTGCTAGAATTGCACTTATGGCCGATATACGTATATCGCCCTTATAACATATGAACAATGAGTTTAAGCATCAACCTTAGACAAAAGGCTCTACTTGGAGTATTTTCTAGAACGCAAGCTCAGCTAGAAAATAAGGGGACATGTGTTAGAACCCATTCGTGGCAGGTGACCAGCTCAAAACTTGAAGATCGGCCCCGGGAAGGATTGACAACTCAGAAAAGCAACCGAGAGAGATGGACTCGAAAATTCATCAAGACATGCCGGTGTGGAGAATTGGCCCGCGTTGAGTTATTGGTCTCGTCGAGATGAGCAAGTTTGATGTTTGACTCGTTTTCATCCAAGTTAATATGCAACTACGGCCACGACAAGGAACAAGCTGCGAATCTGGACAGGTACCTGGCAAAACTCGGCACCGGCAAAACTAGGAACCCGACAAAACTGACAACCCCACAATCTGGGATGTGGCAGACCAAAGTGGTTTAGCAGCCTGGTAACAACATCAATTTGACAGAAGCGAGGGAGAAAGGGCGTTATCCAGAAGATCCCAGAGGCTGTGACGGAACAAGCCAGGCGTGAGAATGATTAATAACTTGAAGACCAAAGAACAAGTCGGATTTAGCACGAGATGAAACAAGTTGAAGCCAGCATGGAAGGACAAAGCCGGCTCCAAAGAAGTCAAAGACGGACACTTGGGTCCGGCTCCAGTACGAAACCGAAAGGCAATTGGCCTAGTAACTAGATCTAGAATTGGACTTAAAATACCAGCTGTAATCCTTGTAGAAGTCCAAAACTTGTACGGGAAGTCCAGCCACCTCATATATATGTGAGAGGTGATGGCCGATTAAAATTAAGCAAACAATCGACATATATCAATACAACCTACTTTTTACCCTCTATCTTTGTTCATGCTTTCGTTATTTGGCGACTTCGCGTGAGTTCATTGAATATGGACAACCGAACCTCGGAGCGGCCTAGCCCGACCGGGTTCAACCAATCGTCGTTGGCTTCCTCTGACAGGGTCCCTTCTGAGGAGCTGGTGCGCCTGGTCTAAAAAGCGTCGGCTAGTTGTTTTGCGTATCACGCTCGAAGCTGGCCTTCCGCGGGGCGAGTTGCAGAGTATCTCCCCCGACACCGTGAGTACATAAGGACGTGTTCGTGTGACGCGTTTAGAGCGCAACAAAACGCAATTCTTTGGTTCATCTACCAACATTCACAAGATAATTTGGAGGGTTTGGGCGCCTCACAAAGCAAAATTCTTCGTGTGGCTTGCATTTTAAAATAGGGTTGAACGGCGGAACGTGTCAAGAAGAGAGTATGGCCAAATTGTGGCCTTTGCCTTTTCGTGCATTGTTGATTCACTAGAGGGATATGGGGCCTTATCAAAGATATGCATGGGATTTTCGAGAATCACCCTGCGTATTGGCCACTCTCTCTCTCTCTCTCTCTCTCTCTCTCTCTCTCTCTCTCTCTCTCTCAGAAGTTAGTGGCTTCGCATGACCAGCTCCTTACGTGGAATAGAGAAGACATGGCCTTTCTCACCTTATTCATTTCTTGAAAAGTATGGAACAGCCGCTCGCTCCCCGCTCCCCTCCGACGGCGTCGCCGCTCGGTGTGGACGAGGATGCGCAGCTTGGTTTGTAGATAGTAGCTATAGGTTGTTTTTCTGTTGTTGCTTGCCCTTTGTGGAGCTTGGCGCTATGCCGTCTTTCTCCCCCCGAAGGCCTAAAGCTCTGGTGTCATGGCGCGGCGCCGAGTTCGTCGTGGTGATTCCCCTCGTCAAGCCTCCATGGTGGGGGATGGACGGTGGTGGCGGATTCGCGGCGGCCTTCTTCAATAAGCGTCTTGCTGGCCAGATCTCGATCCAGCGAAGTGGTGCTCTGGCTATCTCTCCGGCCGGCCGTGGAGGCGAGGGGAAGAGATGGAGCGGTGCTCATGGAGTTCGATCCGGTCTTGGCGTCGGGGAGTTGCTGTGGGAGTGCACGAACCACTCCTGGCAGAGTGTGGAGATGATGTTGTTGCGGTTTGTGCTCTGGAGGTCAGAGCCTGTGACCGGAGTCGGCGTCGCTTCGCCGTCCTCTTCAATAAAGTTCGATAAATTCTGCAGATTCGGTGGCCAAGGTACGAGGATGTATTTCTCTCTTGCTCCTCGCCATGGAGGCGAGACAGATGGTGAGCTTTGTCCTCCTGCTGGCTGGCTGCTGGCTCTGCGCCAGGGGTGCTTGGAAGAAGCTCTTGGGAGGACATCCATGGCAGCACACCGTCGGCTGCCATCTCAGACGGTCGAAGGGCGACCCCTCCAACCCTTCTTCGTCGGCGACGGCTTTTTCCGGCTAGCGATGAATGGCAACAATCAACCTCCAGGCCGTGGTGCCATTGCGGAGGCCCTGTGGCTCTGGTGCAGCTGGCTCCCGGCGTCTCACCCCAAGTGGTTCGTCCTCGGCGGTGATGCGCTTGGCTGCGCCATCCTCGAATGCGGCAGTGGTGTTGGAGCCGGACCTGATTGCGTTCCCAAATTTAGTTTTTGGGTCCTTGGTGCTAATTGTAAGGACTTGTCTGTAATTTCCAGTTTATTTTGGTCCTTTATGTATTTTGCCACTGCTATGAATATATGCTTATAGGTCCCTCTGGGACCGTCCCCTGTTAAAAAAAAAAAAGTATGGAACAAAAGAAATGCTAGTGCCTTTTACAACAAACAGGCACCGACGATCGTGATTTTCAACAAAATCAAGAAGGAGGCGCAACATCGCGGGTGCGAAGCGGTTGAGTGAATAATATCGGGAGAGTAGTTTGATTGTACTTTATTTTGGCTTGCCACCTTGTGTCAAACTATTACATAATTATTTGAATGGGGTAAAACTTTTGTCTCTGTTTTTAAATGTGGTGCCGACCCTTATTATCACTGCAGTACATGTCTTCTCGTGCTGTATAGATTTTTCCATGACGAGTTGTTGCAGGTACTCATCGCGAGGTCAGAGGTGCGTGATCTGAGGTATATACCGCCAAAATGTAATGGTCTTGCGCAATCATCTCAGTGTACATTAAACAATCGAAAACCGTGTGTTGTGGCACAGTGGCAGTACTGCAAATAAATGAAATAATATTCTCTGTACACAACAAACTAGTCCGGGCGCAACCGGCTACCGTGCCGTCGCCGCCGCAGCGCCGCGGCCCAACGCGTGGGTGTAGTTGAGGATGGAGTTGATGCGTTCCAGCTTGAGCTCCTCCCTGAACTGCCGGATGAACTGCTCCGCCCGCGCGTTCACCTCCGCCTTCCCTTCCACCTCCTCCGTTCTTCCCCGCCCGCATCCGTAGGCTCGCATCTTGACCTCCGCTAGCGGCTCCCTTTTCTTCTCCACCGTATCGGCGGCCGCGGTAGCTGTTGGTGACGGCCGCCTTGCGCGCGCGAGCGCGTATGCCTCGTCCAAGCTGATGGAGGACTCCCCATCTTCCGCATGGCTCTCTGACGCCGCCGTACCTAGTGCTGCCGCTGCTGCGACAGGCGCCGCGCTCTGCGGCAATAGCGCAGCTTCTTCTTCGTCCACTAATGCCGCTTCGGGCTGGGCCGCAACCTCCTGCGTTTCTTGTTCTCGGAACTGCTCCTGCAGGTGGTGGAGCTGCGACGCCGGCGCGGAGCAAGCGACGCTGTAGTCGCCGGCTGAGTGGAAGGAGAAGATGGAAATTGAACGCAGGCTGTCGAGGATGACGGTCGAGGCGGTGCGAACCAGCTTGCGTTCGCGGCCGTCCTGCTGTCCCGCCCGGGACGACATGACCGCGATGGCGCAGACGACGACGTTGAAGAAGATGAACCACACGGCGCCCGGGCTTAGCCACGGCGACGACGTAGGCCACCACCCAAACTCCGCCGCCATGGAATCGAATGAAATCGATCAAATTCTGATCCACGTCCCTCCTCTCTTGCTCTGATTGCCGAACTGTCGATCGAATAATGGATGCCTTGCTAGCTCTGGTGAGCTGTGCGTATATATAGGGTCTGGAAAGGTAAACGAGGGGTGGAAAGGTGGGAATGGAATAGCTGCATTCCTGCGCCGCGTACGATAGCCACAGTTTCTTTGCTCCTGGCGGAAACGTGCGGTTTTCAGCACACCGGCCAGCTGGGCCGCCAGAAACCAGCGAGAAGATTCTCTCCTCCACCGCTTCATATTGCGCGGCATGAGCATCTTCTACTGGACAAATTTAAATCCCTATCTGTGCGCGGATACTTCCGGAACATCCTCAAATGTTTGCATCTCCATCCGTCTGACTCAATATACACCCATCAAAACTATACTACCCACGCAACATAGATCATAAACAGAGAATGGCATATCAGACGGATACAATTTTCGATGGACAAAGTTTGTATAAAGTTCAACTAAACAATACAAACAAGGGAAAATCTTCATAACAAGAATGCCATGGCGGCCAGACCGGAGTATCATTGTGGGGGATCGAATCGTCATCCACCATGACATGTGCGGTGGCCGCCGCTTGCGTTTGCTCTGCCTGAGGAGTCGTGCTTTCCAGGTTTGGGACTGTGCTCTTTGCGTCCCCTCGGTTTTTTGTCCGCTGCATTTTTCGGAGCATGTATCCCTTCAAGATGTTTCAACAATGGGTCAACCGCGTCATGGCAATGTCTAAAGATGATTGTACATAAGGACGGAACCCTCCATCTAGCAAATAAAAGAATCACTCAACATATGTAATAATAATAAGTGGAGGAACAACAAAAATGAAGCACACAAAACTTACGTACATTCCCCACTTGGGAAGAGCACCCGACAAACCAGTTGACGTTGTCTTAGATGCATGCCCATCAATGCGGGAGAGATTCATGCGACTTCCTTACGATTTTCCTTGAACATTTGATGGATTTCCCCAAAATTCCGAGGTGTTTGATTTATAACCGGAATTCCGTCGTGTGTTGTTCGCTATGGATCCGACATTGAACCAACAAACATCACCAATTAACTACCATTCTAAAACTGGATCATCCAACGGTAAAGTAGATCCTACATACTTGAGGACAACTAAACACTGGTCTGGATCCGGCTCCGGCGCCAGAGTTGCCCGACCCGCTGCTGCTGCATTGACCTTGGCAAGTCGGCGGCGCGGCTATCTTGTCGTTCAGCGAGCGGCGGCAACCGAGCTCCTCGTCGTTCGGGGGCTCCACGCTAGAAACCTCCTCAACCAATAGCGCAACCCAGTAGAGGTCAATCTCGGACCACCTAGACCTGTTGCCGGAGCCGGCCATTGTCGAGTGTTGGGGAGGACGGGGAGGAGAGCGGAGTGGACTGGGTCGGGGGAAGTGAGTTAGGGTTTGGTCCATGATGAAAATATAGTGGGGGTATATGTGGGGTCATACTGGCTAGATTCGACTTGGCGAGCGTGTCCGGACGGCCCCAAACCCACCCCCAGCCTCCACGATGTTTAGGCTGAGTTTGGCGGTCCCGTTGGGTGGGTGATTTTTGTCATGTCCGTCCGGACGCTTAGGGGGAATATGGGGTCCGGTTTGCGAAAATTGGCAGTGACTCCCGAGCATCAGTGTGCCCGTCTTTTGGAAAAATTTAAACCATACTTCTAGGCTTCAAGAAAATCTGTAACTTGGTACACAAATACATATACACATTATGTACCTACGCCAACAGTTCTGTCTAAAATACTTTATATTTGGAGCTACACAAAAAAGATAAATTTCTGACAGATTCAACATACAATTTATCTGTTTTCTGCCCAGAATTTTTAATTTTTATATAGCTCGGGATATGACTTTTTTTTCCACACAAAAATTGGCACATACGTATAAAACATGCATGTGTATACTATGAATTTGTTTTAGATTTTTTACAAAATCAAAATTGTTATTATTTTTAAAAATCTAACATGGCACTTGTGCTGGGGAGGCACACAAATCCGCGTTTGGCCGGGTTGGAGATATGTTCCTTTGTTCGGATGTTATAATTTGATTCTTCATTACCTGGGCGTCGCGTGCACACGGTAAACGCCATGGATCGGTCCTTGTCTCTGCTCCCTTATACTCTGACAGATCCTTCTTCCTATCTGCCCTTTTATTTTACTATTTTTGTGGTCGTGACGAGACAAGATGAAATCGACCTCTAGATACATCCGTATTTAGACAAACCCAAGACAAGTAATTTGGAACGGAGGGAGTACTATTTTTGGAGCAATTGGACTCGCGTGCAAGGAACAGATGTTCCTAAAAAAACAGCACTGTGCGCTGTGGTCAGGAAGATCTCCGTGTGTATGTCGATCCAAGAAACAAATATCCACGACGTACCGGGCACCGGCAGATCAGAGACCAAATTTCACTCACCTAGCTAGCAGAGAAACTGAAGCCGAGAAGGAAGGCTACGCCAAGTCGCCAACTTCACCGATCACTCCAGCCAGCCTAACTCTGTCGTTATCACCGTATATCGATCAACAGGTCGTCGTTTATTTAGGTAATCAAACCAGATATTATCTGTCTGTCCATGCACCCCGTGCGCATGATGTGAACCGGGCCAACCGGCTTACCAATCCCCGCAACGAAAACAAAAAAAAACCGGCTTCCCACAACGCGAGCCAGTAAGGCTTGTCGCTGTTCATGTGGGACAAACTTGGCTTTTACAACTTTATTCATAAATGTATATATAGATATGTTTATCGCGAACTTCAGACTAATGGTTCCCGAAATTGATTGAGAACTAAGAAATCCCAGACAATACAAAATTAGGAAAACCATATTTGAAAATCACAATAATTTAACTTGTATTGATATTTTAGTATCTAACTAATGGGATGAGTCACACATTTTCACTGCTAGATTTATTGTATACTATTAGATGTTGAATATATAAGCAATTTAGCTATTGATTTAATCCGCGAAAACAGTAAATAGTTTATGACTAGAATAACCAGAATTATACTAATCATGCGATCTACTTGAATAGTAGATAAATAGAACGAATCTAAAGCAACTACTACAAGCAGAAACTGTAGCAGTATCGTAAACAGGAAGATCAAGTAATCATACGGTGCAGCGGCAGCCGAAGCGTTGGCGTTGCTGTTGTCGCCCATGTCGTCGATGAAGAGGTGCCGATGTCGGGGAAGAAGTCGTCGTTGGGGAAGAACTCGATGCCAGTAGTCGCGCGAGTGCGCTCCCCAAAAACCTGATCGCCCCTCTCCCGTACAGGATCACAAGAGGCGGGGTTCCGGAGGCCTACTGTCCCTTCAGCGGTGCACGCCGGAAGACGGGATGGAGAAGACTTGGAAGACGGCGGCGCAAGGTTTTGGAACGGTGGTGCGAGACCATGTGTTGCGTATATGTGCCAAAATTGGCTTGGTTCGGTTTTATATAGTGCAGGTTGGGAGTCAAAGCAGACCTCATAAACACGTCCGTTTATGATTTAGAAACTGCCGTATTAAACATGTCCGTTTATGAATTAAAAACGGTCACAATAAACGTGTTTGTGAATCAGAAACGGCTGTATTAACCGTGTCTGTTAATGAATTAGAAACGGCCGTAATAAACGTGACCGTTACTAATTAATCAATGACTCATTAATTTTCCCAATTAACAAAATATAATAATGTGCCAATGAGAATTTCTGAATTTATCTTGGGCTAGTAAATACTAGTAAATTCCAACAATCCCCCACAAAGTCTCATTGGCTCATATCTCATCATTCAGTTCCAAAACATTGTTTTATATACCGGTACTCAGTGGAGACTGTTAAGTTGAACTTCCACTTAGAAACTTATGCTACACTAGATCACAACTTGGATAGTGGACTATGCCTTGAACTACAAGTTTGCTGCGACTTAGTTTCACACAAGCCCTTGACCAATACTGAGCTGCCGCAAGGCTTCCCCGCGGGTGGAGCTTATGCGTCATACTCCAAGACCTTTCATGAGTTTATTAAAGAGCACCCAACTCTCACGGACTGCGACGTTTAACAGTCAGACTCATATAGGTGTATTCCTCAAGAGATGCTCTGCAGGACAACATCTCCGCTTATAAAAGTAAGCCACTTGGAATACATTAAGATAAATATCAACCTGCCATACAGAATAGAAGAGTATTGCATCTTCATGGAGTGGGAAATATAATATAAGGATACTCTCCTCTCAGCTGCCCAACAGCTTGTCTCCCACTTCTAATTCACGGGATCTCCGATCACATAGAGTAGGTTACCACTGTGGACAACTCATACCGTGGGTCTCAAACCCATCTCCCTCGATGCACTATCTATCACATTACGTGATAAACCCTTTGTGAAGGGATCTGCCAAATTCTTAGACGTTTGGATATAATCCAACGCAATGACTCCGGAGTTCTTTAATTTTCGGACAGATTTCAATCTCCTCTTCACATGCCTTGATGACTTCATATTATCCTTAGAACTTTTAATCTTGTGTATCACAGTTTGATTATCACAGTTCATAAGGATAGCGGGTATTGGTTTTTCAACCACAGGTAAGTCCATCAAAAGCTCTCGAAGCCACTCTGCTTCAACAGTGGCTGTGTCCAACGCTGTGAGTTCTGCTTCCATAGTTGACCTCGTTAAGATGGTCTGCTTGCAAGACTTCCAGGAAACAGCTCCACCACCGAGTGTAAACACATAACCACTCGTGGCCTTAATCTCATCAGCATCAGATATCCAATTTGAATCACTATAACCCTCCAGTACCCTCGGGTATCCAGAGTAGTGAATTCCATAGCTCGCAGTGCCTTTTAAATAACGCATAACTCTCTCGAGCGCATGCCAATGATCATCTCCCGGATTAGAAACAAACCGGCTCAACTTGCTCACAGCAAAAGAGATGTCAGGCCTCGTGGCACAAGCCAAATACATAAGCGAGCCAATAATCTGAGAATATCTCAGTTGATCTCTAGCAGTCTGTTGATTCTTTCGAAGCAACACACTAGGATCATATGGTGTCGGAGAAGGCTTACAGTCGTCATACCCGAATCGACTCAAGACCTTTTCCACATAGTGAGACTGAAGCAGTGTAATCCCACCATCACCATCTCTCAGCAGCTTGATGTTCAAGATAACATCGGCTACTCCTAGATCCTTCATCTCAAAGCAACGAGATAAGAAATCCTTAACCTCCTTGATTAGATCAAGGTTGGTTCCAAAGATCAGTATGTCATCGACATACAGACAGAGAATAACTCCCTCGCCCCCACCATAGCGATAGTACACACATTTGTCAGATTCGTTTATAATGAAACCTGCAGCAGTTAAAGTTCTTTCAAACTTTTCGTGCCATTGCTTAGGAGCTTGCTTAAGGCCATATAAGGACTTCAACAACTTGCACACCTTTGCTTCCTGACCAGGTACTACAAAACCATCGGGCTGATCCATGTAAATTTCCTCGTCTAACTCTCCATTTAGGAAAGGTCTTCACGTCCATTTGATGAACGAGAAGCCCATGCGAGGCAGCCAATGAAAGTAGCACTCGAATCGTGGTCAGTCTAGCCACAGGTGAGTAAGTATCAAAGAAGTCTTCACCTTCTTTCTGGGTATAACCCTTGGCCACAAGCCGCGCCTTGTACTTCTCAATAGTACCATCAGGCCTAAGCTTTTTCTTGAACACCCACTTACATCCTACAGGTTTACACCCATAAGGACGATCAGTGACTTCCCAGGTTCCGTTAGCCAAGATGGAATCCATCTCGCTACGAAAGCTTCCTTCCAGTAGTCAGCATCAATAGATGCATAGGCTTCTGAAATGGTACTAGGGTGTCATCAACAAGGTACACAATGAAATCATCACCAAAGGACTTTGCAGTCCTCTGTCTCTTGCTCCTAACAGGAGCTTCATTGTCATCCTCCACAGGGTTATCAGTGTGTTCTATCGAAATGGTAGGTTCAGGAATAACAGCTAATTCCTGACTAGATGTGCTAGGTATCTCCTGATTTGATGAGCTAGGCATACCCTTCATGGGAAAGATATCCTCAAAGAAAGTCGCATCCTTCGACTCCATAATCGTACCAACATGAACGTCGGATACCTCAGATTTGACTACCAAAAATCTATAACCAACGCTATGAAAAGCGTAGCCCAGAAGAACACAATCCACGGTTTTTGGTCCAAGCTTGCGCTTCTTGGGAATTGGAATATTGACTTTCGCCAAACAGCCCCAAGTACGTAAGTAAGAGAGTTTCAACTTTTTCCTTTCCCATTCCTCAAATGGAGAAACAGTTTTATCTTTTATGGGAACTCGGTTTAGGACATGACAAGCTGTCAATAGAGCCTCCCCCACCATGCCTGAGACAGTCCCGAAGTGTCTAACATGGCGTTAACCAAATCAGTTAGAGTTCGGTTCTTTCTTTCAGCCACTCCATTTGACTGAGGCGAGTAGGGAGGCGTCCTCTCATGTATTATACCATGTTCCGCACAAAACGAATCAAATTCATTGGAAAAATATTCTCCACCACGATCAGACCTTAGCCTTTTAATCTTTCGATCAAGTTGGTTCTCTGCTTCAGCTTTATAGTTTTTGAAGTAGTTTAAAGCCTCATCTTTTGTTTTCAGAAAATACACATAACAATATCTAGTGGAGTCATCAATAAGCGTCATGAAATATTTTTTCCGCCTTTTGTCAACACGCCATTCATCTCACAAAGATCTGAATGTATAAGTTCCAGTGGCGCCAAGTCTCTTGCCTCCGCAGCCGTATGAGACTTGCGAGGTTGCTTAGCTTGCACACACACTTGACACTTGGAACCTTTGACAGTAGTGAATTTCGGAATTAAATCCAAATTAGCTAGCCGCGTCATGCAACCAAAGTTAATATGACAAAGTCGTGAATGCCAAACATTATATTCAAATTCGTGACAAATATGATTAATAACTTTGGTGCAAAATCTGACAAAGATAGGCGGAACAAGCCTCCGCACTCATAGCCTTTACCAACAAATTGTCCATACTTAGATATTACAACTTTATTGGACTCGAAAACCAACTTATAACCATCTCGACACAGAAGAGATCCGCTAACGAGATTTTTATTGATGGAGGGCACATGATGAACGTTCTTCAGGCGCACGGTCTTCCCGAAGTAAACTTCAGATCGACCGTACCAACACCACGAACAGAAGCATGTGAGTTGTTCCCCATCAGCACGGGAGAAGTCCCTGTGACCTGGTAAGAAGAAAACATGGAAGCATCAGCACAAACATGTACATTGGCACCAGTGTCAATCAACCATTCAGGAGAATGACAAACTGAAAGAATGGTAGGAAATATACCGTACCCAGATTCCTTCATCTCAGTGTCGCCGATGACAACATTGGCAGTCTTGCCGCTGTTCTCCGATGTGCGAAGCTCATGGCGGTTAGGACAGCGAGGTGCCCAGTGATTCGGATCACCGCAAACATGGCATGCTCCCTTCCTTGGCTTATTGTTGTTCTTCTTGAAGTTGGTAGACTGTGAAGGCTTGTGCCTATCGTCAGACTTGCCTTTACCCCCAGATTTGTTCTTGTTAAACTTGGGCTTGTGGGGCGGCTGGTAATTCTTCTTCTGTACCACATGGGCACTAGAACCAGCCTCAGCAACTCGAGCACGTGTATCCTTTGCTCTCGCCTTCTCTTCAACATCAAGCGACCCAATGAGATCCGAAACGGAAAACTCTTGTCTCTTGTGTTTCAGAGAAGTAGCAAAGTTGCTCCACGAAGGTGGAAGCTTGGCGATAATGCCACCGGCAACAAACTTGTCCGGTAAATTACACTTAAAGTGCTCAAGTTCCTTAGCGAGTGACTGTATCTCATGAGCCTGCTGTACAACAGAGCGCTCATCAGTCATCTTGTAGTCATAGAATTGCTCCATGACGTACAGTCGCTGCCAGCGTCCGAGGCACCAAACTTGGCCTCGAGCGCAAACTTGGCCTCGAGCGCATCCCACATGTCCTTGCCGTTATCAAACGACATATACGAGTCCACAATGGAGTCGTCAAGAACACTCAGAAGGGCACCCTTGAAAAGGTATCGAGCTTCTCAAAAGCTTCCAGTTGTTCAGCATTGAGATCGCCCTCAGGCTTGCCTTTGGTGGCAGCATAGCAGTTACTGTTTTGAAACCAGTAAACTGCTCTCATGCGCCACCGTTTATACTGTACCCCTTTGAAGGGAAACGGCCTCATAGACGCGAGAAAGCCAGGCGCAGCAAATTGCCTATAATCAGGTTTTTGGATTGTTGAATATATAAGCAATTTAGCTATTGATTTAATCCGGAAAACAGTAAATAGTTTATGACTAGAATAACCAGAATTATACTAATCATGCGATCTACTTGAATAGTAGATAAATAGAACGAATCTAAAGCAACTACTACAAGCAGAAACTGTAGCAGTATCGTAAACAGGAAGATCAAGTAATCATACGGTGCAGCGGCAGCCGAAGCGTTGGCGTTGCTGTTGTCGCCCATGTCGTCGATGAAGAGGCTGCCGATGTCGGGGAAGAAGTCGTCGTTGGGGAAGAACACGATGCCAGTAGTCGCGCGAGTGCGCTCCCCAAAAACCTGATCGCCCCTCTCCCGTACAGGATCACAAGAGGCGGGGTTCCGGAGGCCTACTGTCCCTTCAACCGGTGCACGCCGGAAGACGGGATGGAGAAGACTTGGAAGACGGCGACGCAAGGTTTTGGAACGGTGGTGCGAGACCATGTGTTGCGTATATGTGTCAAAATTGGCTTGGTTCGGTTTTATATAGTGCAGGTTGGGAGTCAAAGCAGCCCTCATAAACGCGTCCGTTTATGATTTAGAAACTGCCGTATTAAACACGTCCGTTTATGAATTAAAAACGGTCACAATAAACGTGTTTGTGAATCAGAAACGGCTGTATTAGCCGTGTCTGTTAATGAATTAGAAACGGCCGTAATAAACGTGACCGTTACTAATTAATCAATGACTCATTAATTTTCCCAATTAACAAAATATAATAATGTGCCAATGAGAATTTCTGAATTTATCTTGGGCTTGTAAATACTAGTAAATTCCAACATTAGATTTATGTTTTTTGTTCCATGTAGACATATGCATGACTAGCTTTTTATCCGACTTAATTTGCATATACATTGGCACCGACCTAACAAACACAATATATAAAAGATCGAGACTACTATACATTTTCCAAAATTATAGGTTTCCTCCTACAAATTTAATTTTTCGTTCTACTAACCTTTTCCTTGAAATGAATTTTCAATGTTGTCAATGCCCCCTCCTTTCCTAATTACCATGTGTTCAAATTTCATCGAAAGTACAACTTCATAACATTTGACCAAGTATAGGAAAAAATATCAATACATGCAATATCGAATGCACATAATATGCAAGTAATTTCGCGAGGGTTCTAATAATATTGATTTGATAACGTAGATGTCGATATACTTTGCTAGTTTTTTTTTTCAAATATTACATAGTTTGACTTTGACCAAAATGTAAAAACATGGTAATTTTGAAAGGAGGGAGTGTATTCCAAATATTGAGGAGTTGATATCGTAGATGTTAAGTATATTTCTCTTTTCATGTATTATTGACTCAAGTTTATTGATGTTTCTTTGTGTTGTCTCAGCTTTCATGCTTGCAAAATCACGGTCATGTTATCTATCATATCCGGCTATATCATATATTTAAGTGTAAGGGTCACCCTTAATTGATTTAAGAGTTTAGTGACTGAATTAACCAACATCGAAAGCGGAAACAAGTTTTACCTAGGATTTGTTTAATTCTGAATTATCCTTGAGTTAGACATATACGAAATCCAAGTACAGTTAGTGGAAGTTTCTAGGACAGCTAAATGTTGTTCTGTATTTGTATTTTTTTTAAATGTTGAAGTTGCGGATTACATTATTTCTATTTTTTCCCTTATTGCCCATTGTGTAGTACACATGAAGAGTAGCAAATAATAATCCCACATCCTAATGGATAATAGGCAGTGAATTGGGATGATGATGATCTCAGTCAACCTATAAATAGCCAGTCGCATATCCAGCACTTGTCATGTCTCTGCCAGTCCCTTGTCACGCTGTTTCCGATGAGCTGAGTAATCCCTCGTATATATTTGGTCAAAACTGAAAAGTCGTATCCCGAAAAAACTCTGTATGCAATGTAAATAAAAACGGAGGGAGTATACCAATCTTCGAAAACAAATAACATCGACCAAGAGATTCTTTCATCCAATTCCATTTTTTTCACGAAAATGTAAGAAACAGTGCGTTTCGATGCATTGATAGAGAGACAGTTTATGTACAAGCCTAGAGCCAGGCCACCGACACCATATACAACTCAACCCAACGACCTAAATTAGAGGGAGCAGGTGTGCCAATAACATAAAAGTATTGCCTATAACATCTGGCGATCTACAATGTGATTATATTTGTCTTTCGGCTGTTTTGGTCGTTACCCCGTACGTTTACGTTGTGCTGCGCGTGTACATTTGGTGTTAGTCCTTGCTTCTTTTGCACCTGTTAGGCGCTAGTGCTGGACGTTTATGCCAGCCTGCTCTATATTCTGCCGCTATTCCTTTCTTCCTTCCTTTCCTTCATTCTGTTTGTTTGGAAAGCCTTTGGCGTGGAATGGATGAGTCCACTGCAAAGCTCTCCATTAGTTTAATTAATCCGTCCCCCTTTCTTTAGAGAAAGGTTAATGCAATTATTTCTGCATATTATTAGTTCATGGCAAGGCATGCATTTCTGATTTCTGTTCCACTGCATTTTATCGCCAAAGCCAATCCACTACGCCTTTTCTTTCTTCCTAAGAAAGGAAGAAACGAGTAAGATAAGTATACTCGTGGAAGATTGGGAGGTGCTTTACAATAATCCTATATTATGTGCAACTATCAAAGTGCTCGTGATGAGGTTCGTAGTGTGCATGCATGTCTTCTGCAAGGTCGGTGAAACGGTGACGCTACCGTCAGCTTTCCGTGTTGGCATTATGTCTACGGTGGCACGCCGTCGATCGGAATTTGGCTACCTAGCTATATATCCACTCTAAGCTTGGACGACCTCTCTTTTGACACAAGGGAGCACGAGGCACTGAACCAACACCTCAACAGCCTCGGCGGTGAGATGGTTGACCTGCTGCCGCACCCGGACGGCTTGTCCATCAACGTCAAGGCGCGGTTGAAGGACCCATCACCCATGCACTGTACCAAAAGGTGTATGACGTCGAGATCCCGTTGTCGATCATCCGCAATAGCGTGCTAGCCGACAACAACAATTCTCAATCTCCGCCGTCGTCATACTCGCCGGAGAGGCGGAGAGTAATCGCTCCTGCACCCAACAAATTATCATCAACGTCGTCGACATGATCGACCAGGGCCTGATCATCACCGGCCTACTGAAAGCATATGTCCACGACGCGGCGGACACAAAACGTCGTCTACATCAGTTCAAAACTTTGGCTGGTGGGGTCGACGACACCAATCCGCCTCACTTGTGGGGGTGGCAGCCACACCTTCAGAGAACGAGTGCGCGGAGTAAGATTGCAAAGTTGTACCATCTAGTTTCCATCTAGTTCATTTCAAAAAACACCGACCTTGCATTAATTTTTCAAGCTAACTTTGCCTAAAAAACGTTTCTAATCTTGTTGTCTAACTATATGTGTTTAGCGAATGAGTTAGATCAAATTTGGCATGCAAGCGGCATGCGTGACTGGCCGGTTGGCGTGCCCAGAACTTGCATGCACTACATGGGTCGGGCTTTGTAATAATATTTTCTTGACTTTTCTTTCGTGGCTGCTAACATGGCAAAGTGTGGGACCTTCGTGTAAGGAAAACTGTTAAAACGTTTTGTTTAATCACTACTGAATTGGATAATAGGTGGGGGCCACTCGTCATAAAACGTGTTAAACATACGGTAAGTTGGCCATACCTAATGGTACCTGACGTCAAGTGCGTCGAGTGGTGTAGAGGTAGCGTTGAGTAGTGTAGTAGAACTAACCAAGTCGCTCAAGTTTGTGGGATTTTACAATTCAACGAAAACTTGTGGCATAGCCTGAATTTCGGCGAGTGACTTTTTACTATTTGTGAGGATGAACTAAAATATATATTATTCTGATCGGATACTCAAAAGAATCTTATCAACAATTGAAGATACAATGTTTGTGAAAATCACCCACCATACATTATGAGGAGTATTTGTGAAAATCTAAACGTCGCGATTCTAATAATATAAACTTGTGCTATTTAGTCACGGTGCTTTCAATTGATAACAGCAATATTATAATTTCTAAATCGTCTCTCATTCTTAAAAAGAAAACTACGGAGATTCCCGAAAGGAACGATGTCGCATTAGTAGAAGAATACTTAAAAGCCTAATCCTAGCCTGCAATGAGACGATTCAGCCATGTGTGCTGCTTCGCTTAGTGCGATGTTATTCTTGTCGTCCTCCTCCTCCTGAAGCTCCTCCTTGACGCCGATATTCACATTCACGTCCACCGCCTGCAGCTCCTGCCGCATGTCGAACACGTCGACTAGTGACGCCACCTTCATCTCGTATTCCTTCTGGCCAATCTGGTAGTGCTCCTCGAGCTGCTGCCCTAGGCCCGACGACATCATCGGCCCCAGTTGATCCAGCTTCTGATGACCATCATCAACGTCACAGCCGGAGTCGTAATCGAAATGCTCCATGACGTCCACGTTAATGTCGACGCCGCCTGGCTTGCTTCCGGCGTCTTCGCCTGCTCCGGTCGTCTCGTAGTAGAAGTAGTCGTACAGCTGCTGTTGCTGCTGCTGTCCACCGTGGTGATCTTGCGGTTGAGGGCTGTTGTTCAGGTCGTCGTGATCTGCGCCGTTGCGTATCACCGCGTCGGCTTCTTGTCCGACGTAGAGCGCGTCGACGACAACCTGATCTTGGTCGGCACCGAGGAGGAGCGGCTGATGGTTGGATGACGTGACCTCGAGGTCGGCGCATGTGCCGTCCGTGCCGCCGCCAGTCGGTAGGGCCCCGACGCACGGGGTGGCTTGGCGGTAGAGGTCGAGGTGGTGTTGCAGGGCGGCGAGCTCGGCCAACTCGAGGTTGCAGGTCTGCTCGAGTTCGGTGATTATGCGGCAGCAGCCTCCGGCGGGATCCATGTGACGCATCTCGGCCTCGTAGATGAGCGTTTGCATGGCGGCATCGCAGAGCTCCGGCTTGAGACGGCGCAGCGTCTTGAGGATGTTGCTGACGCCGAACAGGCGGTGCGCGTGGAGGAAGCGGCGCTGCTGGTCGGCGGGGAAGTAGGGCGCCAGCGGGCAGTCCGGGTTGCACTTGCGCCGCTGGTACTTGCACGCCGCGCACGCCTGGTTGGTCGTCCCACCTCCGCTGCCTCCGCCTCCGCCACCACCGCGAGGGAGACGCTGTTGGACTGCGAGCGCGCGCCGGAGTGGAGGTGGTAGATATGCGGTTTGGTGTTGTTGTTGCCGTTGGTGGCGGCGGTGGTGATGGCAGATGTGGGGTTGTTGGTGATTGTAATATGGAGGTGAGAGGAGGACGCGGCGGAGGAGGAGGTCATTGCTGCGCGCGCGCCGGCAATGGCGACGGAGCTGCGTAGCTAGCGAGGTCGGAGGCGTCGGTGGAGGGGTGGCTCGGGCGTCGTCGTAGGAATAGGAGAGGCCTGATCGGGAGCTGTCAAGGCCATTGGTTAGGAATTAGCTGGGTGATGCCTATTAAAAGGGATCCATGCAATGGAAGCATGCACACCCATCTCATATGATCGACAGTGGAAAGAGTCGCGGCTTGGGCTCCGAGCGTTGCGGGGTGCTAAGACTTCGTTGGCGATTTTAGTTACCACTTCTCAGTCAACGTTGATCAGGTAGGCATTTGCGGTCTAAAATTCGCAGCTGCACGGAGCTTTACATTCTAGATTTGAAAGTGATCCAATGCACGGCACCTAGCCTCTCTCACCCACAGCTAGCGTATCTAGGCAATCGAAAATTTGATTTTCTGCAGCTAACTTTTTTTTTGAAATTTAACCACACTTTATTAAGCAAGCAAGCCGCCTCATTAAAAACCTTCCAGTCCCCTTAGATACCCTGGAAGTAAAAGAGTGCGTAAGAAACTTTCTGCTTCACATAGTATCAACCATTACATCGTTACATCGTTTATAATTGTGCTAATAGGAGGAAGCTAGGAGGTTCATCAACCCAATTACAAGTTCTAGAAAGAAAACTAGATTTTGCTAGCTCATGAGCCACCTGGTTATCTTCCCTCGGGCAGTGCCTAAATTGCAAGCTATCTATAGCCAAAGCAATGTCCACACAGTCAGCGAAGATCGCCACAGATTCATTCCACCAAGCTTCTTCTCCTCTGCAAGCCTCTACCGATTCAAGGAAGTCCGATTCTAGAGCAATATTGTTGCAACCCTTACTTACTGCTAGAGAGAGCCCTTCCTTCATCGCCAGAGCTTCGGCCATGGAAGCGGATGCAACATATGGAAGAAAGCAAGTCTTTGCCGCTACAAAGCCTACTTGGTAGTCACGGATGATCACCCCAATCGCTCCTGCATGTACGTCCTCATGGAAAGATGCATCAACATTGATTTTGAGCTGGCGAGGGTCTGGTCTAATCCATCGAGCCGCAGCTTCCCCTTGTTGTTTCGCACCTGCACGGGCAGAGTTCGCCGTAATCGAGAGAATGGACGTAATGCATTTGTGTATAGGTGGAACATCCTCACCGTGTGTTCTTCGACGGCGGATCCACCACAAATACCAACATGTAACCGAGACCGTCTCCTTCAGGTCAATATAATCAATTCCTGGTACAGAGTTGTTACTACTCCGTAGGAGGAATTCTAAAACAGCTGAGCCAGCTCGGTCGGCATGCATTACATGTTCTATGATTTCATGTAGGCCTAGAGATGCCCACACATCTCAACAGTAGAGCACTGGAAAAGCAGGTGTAGAATGTCTTCCGGACCTTGATTGCAGATAGGGCACTCTCCCGTAGTACCAATATGTCGGTTAGCCAAGATGCATTTGAGGGGGAGGATACCATGTAGAGCACGCCACACAAAGATCTTTACTTTGCTCGGTATTTTCAGCTTCCACAGAATTTTCCAAATGGGGTTACTAGCCGAACTCCAGCTGATTGGAACTAGGCCCGAATTGATGCTTCCACTGAAGGTGGTAACCCGATCTGACAGTGTATCGACCATGAGCAGTATGTTTCCAGGCAATAAAGTCCTCAAACCCTTGGGTATTAACAGGTATTTCCATGATTCGTCTCACATCAGCTGCGCAAAAAATTTCAGTCAACAGTTGTTCGTCCCAGCTACCCGTGATGGGGTTTATCAACTCCGACACCCTCGTGTATACTGTAGTTCCACGGGAGTTATGACTTTGCTGTCCGAACTGGCAGGTATCCATTGATCATGCCAAATATTTATTTGATCCCCATTGCCTACTCTCCAAATCATCCCTCTTTTAAAAGTGGCAAGACCCGCCAACAGGCTTTGCCAAGTAAAGGAGGACCCTGCTTTTGGTCCCGCCTTTAAGATATCGCCATGTGGATAGTATTTTGCTCTAAGAACTCTTGCACAAAGCGATCCTGGTTCATTTATAAGTCTCCAAATTTGCTTAGCTAACATAGCAAGACTGAATGAGTGGAAATCACGAAAACCCATACCTCCCTCGCATTTTGGAAAGCAAAGTTTCCACCAAGTCAGCCAATGCATTTTGTTGTTGTTTTCGTCATCGCCCCACCAGAATTGGGAGATAACATCCATCATTTTTTACAAACTCCCATCGGTATTTGGAAGACCGACATCGCATATACCGGTATAGCCTGAGCTACCGCCTTAAGCAAGATTTCCTTTCCTCCGATGGACAACATTTTTTCCTTCCATCCATTGATCCTTTGTATTATTCTTTCCACAAAATTTAAAAGAAACAGTCACTCATGTCTGCGCCAACAATGGCTGGGAGGCCGAGATACTTATCAGAAATTGCCTCAGTATTAATATGGAGCGCCTCGCAAATTTCTGCCTTGATCAGAACATTCGAATTAGGGAGAAGAAAATACTCGATTTTGGGAAACTCACCAATTGTCTAGAGTTTGCACAATAGGTATCCAGAACTTGCTGTAGTGAGGTTGCATTGTTCATATAAGCTTTCATGAGAATCAAGGAATCGTCAGCAAAAAGAAGGTGTGAAACTGACGGTGCATTCCTGCACACCTTAACCCCATCGATGCCACCAACCTCTTCTTCATACAACAAAAGACCAGATAAGCTTTCCGCACAAAGAAGGAACAAATAGGGTGAAAGAGGGTCCCCCTGTCGTAGGCCCCTTGTGGGGACAAAGACATCTGTATCTTCCAAGTTAAACCGAACTTGGTACCAGACCATTTTAACACATGCCATCATCAAGGAGATCCATCGCTCGGCAAAACCAAGTTTTCTCATCATATTTTCCAAGAAGATCCATTCCACACAATCGTAAGCCTTGTGCATATCAAGTTTTACCGCACGGTAACCTGTTTTACCTGCTCTCTTATTTTTAATATAATGAACGTTTTCATAAGCAACCAGAACATTATCAGTAATTAGACGCCCTGGAACAAAGGCGCTCTGCATCGGTGATACCACATCAGGAGGATTCCTTTGAGCCTAAGAGCAAGCATTTTTGAGTTAATCTTGTAGAGCACGTTGCACAAGCTTATGGGGCAGAATTGCGTAACCAACTCAGGATCATCGACCTTTGGGATTAGCACCACCGTAGTATCATTCCATCCTTCAGGTATAACACCAGTATTCACCGCCTACAAGACTTCAGAGGTGATATCCTCTCCACAAATTCCCCAGACTTTTTTATAAAAAACAGCATGAAGACCATCTGCCCCGGGGCTTTGAAGTCACCAATGCTAAAGCAAGCATTCTTCACCTGCTCAGCCGTGAAGGGTTTAAGGAGCTTGGCATTCATATCCGGTGTAACCTTACTATGTATTTTTTCAAGCATATTTGGATCCGTACCTTGAACCTCAGAAGAAAAGAGATTAAAGAAATAATTGAAAATGATCGGTTTTATTTGTGTCGTATCTTCCACCCAATCACCATTAGAATTCCGCAATCTCTTGATAAAATTCTTCTTCCGTCGGGCTGACGCAAAATTATGGAAGAAGGAAGTGTTTCGATCTCCAAGTTGGAGCCAATTAGCTCTCGATCTCTGCGCCCAGTGCACCTCCTCTTGTTCAAGAAGAATTTCAATTAAATTTGCCATTTCTTTTGCTTTTGCTGCATTCGTATCAGTCATCGGCCCATTCAATGCCTTGTTCAATTCGCGTTGGGCCTTTCGGAGACGCTGCTTAGGCCTTTTAAGCACCCTGCCATCCCAGTCATGGAATGCCATATGCATATGATTCAATTTTGCCAGAACACCACCTGATGTAGCATGCCCCGCTGCCGACCAAGCACGCTTGACTTCCTGTTTAAACTCCTCTTCCTTGAGCCATTTTGCTTCGAAACGTTTCGGTCCCTGTCGGACCACAGGAGTAGCTTGAAAGTCTGTATCAAGCAATAAGGGTCGGTGGTCCGATCTGATGTAGTCAAGGTGCTGAAGAACAGCCCCTGGATGCATGGTTACCCAACCTCCATTCGAAACCGCCCGATCAAGTTTCTCCCTAATCTTTCCTCTTTTCCAAGTAAAAGGTTCACCCGTGTAATTGAGGTCCTCGAGCTCGCAGTCTGTAAGAGCATCTCGGAACGCTTGCATATAGCTTTGTGGTCGACGCCTACCACTCTCTTTCTCATGCGAAAAGAGAATTTCATTGAAATCTCCTAGGATAACCCATGGGAGATCGAAGTTATTTTTCAGTTCTCTCAACTTGTCCCACGTCTTGTATTTGTCTTCCCATTTAGGCTCACCATACAGCCCTGTCAGTCTCCAAATTTTCCCGGGACTCTCTATCACTTTTACATCAATAAATTTGGGAGCTGAGAGGATTTGTTGGATATTAATCTCCTTTTTCCAAAAAAGAATAACACCGCCACTTCTCCCATCACTTGCATTTACTATTTTCAAGTCCATCTTTAACCTTCTCCTTAAACAATCTGCCGGGTAATCATCAAGATGAGTTTCCGACAAGAACATAACATCCGGGTTGCAACGCCTTTGGAGATCCAAAAGCGATAGAACTGTCGGAGCATTGCCTAGCCCCTGACAGTTCAGAGATAATATTTTCATTGCGCCCGGACGGGCCCCTGGCTGGAGCCCGCCGATCCTAGTGAAGAGGAGAAAGCTCCACCTTCGTTTTTTTGCACCTCGTTATCCTCATCCATCTCCTGTTCTGAGCTCACGTTTTCAATAGACCCATCAATCTTATCAATATCTCCTTGTAGATCATGAGTATCAACAGCCAATCCTGTATTATCTTTTAACTTCTTCTTATTCCGACTTTTCTGCGGAGTAGAAAGGGGATCAAATAGGATTCCCTTTTCCACATCGAGTTGATCCACCACATGTGGAGCAAGTATTTCGTTCCCAGCAGTAACTATAGCCAAGTTATCATTCTCACTTAGACTCGGGTCCATATTCAGTCGTTTTCTTGAAGAAGGTACAATCTCAGTCATCCCCGAGGCAGAAGGGTTTGAAGGTGCCCCGATCAACCCGGTTACTCTCGCACTATCCTCTTTGTTCAGTGTGTTATTCCATCGCCAACTTTGCTGCATAAGATTACCATCCCCAGTTCTTTCATTGTTCTCCGAAGAGAAGTGGACGCCTCCATCGCCTCTACCGAAGCCTCCACGGCCACGGCCTCGGCCTGCAGATAGGCCAGGCGCTTCACCACGGCCTCCATCCCGTTGCTGCCCAAACCCTCGGCCAGGACCTCTACCCCTTCTAGGAGCTAGAATAAAGGGACCCCATTCTAGTTTATCTTCTTCAAATTCACCTGAGCCACATTCTTGGTGCCAGTGTCCCATCTTTCCACACGCGTTGCAGAACGTGGGAGTTTCTCATATTTGACTTGGAAAAATTCTGTTTTTCCTCCTCTGGTAAAGCTTACAAATCATGTTAGTTTTTGATTGACATCCAACTTCACACGAACACGGATAAACTGACCAATATACCCACTGGGAAGGGTGATCTGCATCTCTTGTACTTCTCCGATCCTCTTTGCCATATTCTTGACAAAACCCTCGTTTTTTAACACCGCATCAGGGAGTTTATGGATTTGGCTCCAGGTCTCCAGCCTATCAAGCTTGATCGATTCTGGTTTGGATAACCCATCATACTCCGCAATGATCAGAGCGCCAAAACCTCTAAATTCCCAGGGGCCTTGATGCAAGGCAATATTCCAATCTGCGAGACACTTGAATTGAATTGAAAATAAATTAGGGTTTATCCGCCGCCAGATTACCTGTTGTGCCGTATTCCACGCCGCTCTCATGTCTGCAATCAAGGCACCCTGGCTAAAGGATTTGCTGGTTAGAACCCGAGCAAGGGCAACCCACTTCGGTCCTTCAGCCGAAGCATCAACTTCTTGTTCCCAGATTAGGTCATCTAACTCTTGTTCCTCCAAGTGCAGCCTTTCCAATAGAGCGCTTGGCTCTTCTACCACCCCGACCGGGAGCCACCTCCCGATCCTGCCATCTGAACCAGCGCACAAACTCGCCAAGAACCCCGATCGAAGGACTCACGTAGGAGAACGCGATCGGGAGAGAGAAACACGAAACCCCTCGGAAAACTCTCGGTACTCTCGGCGATCGCCGCCGGGAGGACAGAAAACCCTAGGACAAAACCCTAGCACTGTGTTTGGATGTGTGAAAGTTGGGCTGGAATTGGCTTTCTGGAATTGCTGGGCCCAATTCCATTGTTTGGAGTGGTCAGGGAATTGGGTCGCGGAAAGGGAGAGCAATTCCCAGCGCATCCGCCCCGTGCCTGTTCGCTCGATGCAAAGTTTCCTAGCCCGCACCCTCGGAAAGGCAGGGAATCGTGAAACGCGAGCTCGGTCATTTCTTTCTCGCTCCGTCTCCTCTGGCTTCGCTCCGGCCGTCCTCCGTCGAACCTGCCGGCGGCGCCGCCCTGGGTGAGCTCAGCTCCGACCTCTCCTCGCGCTCCTCTCTCCCTCTCGCCGCGTTCTCCTCTCTCTCTGAAACCTGGCGGCGGCGGCGGGCTCGTAACCCTAGATGGCGGCGGGGATGGGAAGCGGTGGCGGACGCGCACGGCGGCGGCGGCTGGAGGAAGGCATGGCCGGCGGCGGGATGCGCACGGATGCGTCCGAGCCCGACCCTGGCGGCGGCGGCGGGCTCCTAACCCTAGATGGCGGCGGGGATGGGAAGCGGTGGCGGGACGCGCACGGCGGCAAAGGCTGGAGGAAGGCATGGCCGGCGGCGGGATGCTTCTCTTTGCGTCCGAGCCCGACCCTCCTCATGCTCGATTCTGCATTTTCTGCTAGTAGCTTTCTGAAGGTATAAATCTCAATTTTATCTAATTTATCCCTTGCATCGTCTTTCCCTCCTCTGCTAGTACTAGTAGCTGATTCGAATTTGTGATATGTTTTGTGTTGTTCCAAGTATTCTGTGGAAATTAGGTACTGTCACATATTTGTGTTGTTGTTTGTGACTTGATTTTGTTTTTTTAATGTTATTATGTGTGCAAAATAATATATCAATATCCAAATATACACATACAAATGTTTTCATACATGTAACAAGTTTTACACTGCCCAAACTCAACAAAACATTCAATTCCAAGCTTCATACATCCAAACAGGAATTGGAATTGTGTTTTACCCCCCGATTCCAGCCATACATTCCAGTGACAACCAAACAGCGGAATTGGAATTTGACTCAATTCCCTTTCCATCTGGGAAATGGAATTGCTAGTCCAATTCCATTTCCAGGAAACTTTCCTACATCCAAACACAGTGTAGGGGACTACGTACATCTTTTCTGCAGCTAACTTAATGGTCTTTCACCAATGTCTCACTCTTACCACAGATGCAAGGACAAAACCATCAATTAATTAATTATTGATTAATTATAATAGCGCTCATCACAAATAAGATGTCTGAGTTTGAAAAAGGAAAAACATAGATGTCTGAAATACACATCATTATCATGCAATCCAAATGAAAAAGTAAGCATCTTCCCTCATCAATGGTAAAACTAGCGCTTTTGGGGAAGCATCTTATTATGGTGATCTTGGCTCCTCTACTAATGTTATTGAACGAGATATGCATTAGATGAAATAATAATTGTCATTAATTTATCTATTTTATAATTAATGTTTATGTTCCATGCTATAATTGTTATGGTTTCTGAATTTAGATTCAGCGGAAAAGCCATAAACACGTGTGGAAATATAAGCACCAAGTATAGTTCTTGTCTTGCCTTTAAACACTAACTCATTGTTAGTATATGACCATGTTTTCCTGGTCATGTGTATGATGATACTAAAAACAACGGGAGTAAATTGTTGGTGGAAGAGACCCAACTTATTGATATACTACGATATCTCATCGCCACAATGTTATTAGTAATATCAAAAAAAGTTTAATGTACTTACATATCCTTTGACCATGAGAATTTTAGGTTTATGCATGTTTGAAATGTTACTTTTTTTAACATCACACCCTAAAAGGGTGATCATAACGAAAACTTCTGGGTAGCTCGTAAAATGTGTATTGGACTTAATGATTTGAGATTTGAAATTTCTCTTCTGACGATGGAGATATACTTTCTGGACCTACTCGGTATGACGATATCCATCATCGTCTGCGTAAACCTCCGATGCACGTGTAGAGATATAGATAATACCAAGTGTTCCTACTCTTGTCTCCAAGATTAGCTCATCTTGTTGTTAGATGATCATGTTTTCCTGATTATGAACTTTGTATAAGTCACACAACTATGAGAGTATATTATCGGAATGACAATAGTATTGAACCGACCCAATTGTATGATCTTGCTAAGAGACAAATCACCACAGATGAAATTAAAAATTGATCATATTGAGTTTTCGTTAGCTATATTGCTATACCATGAGAACATCTAGTGACCGCACAGCCGACAATTATACTTTGATCATCATCAAACTTTCGGCCATAATTGGGGATTATAACGGTGGCTTTTGAGGTATAACCTAGAATGCGTAAAGGAATCGAGATTGTTCGAGAATGGTACTTACTCCTCTAGGCGATGGAGAGATACATTATCTAAGCCATCTCATTATTACCGATGTCACCCAATCATCATGCCAGACACAATGTGATTTATCACAAGACATCGGAAATACGGAATGTGAAAAGATGATGATATCGGTATGAGTTTATATGTGTTATGATCAAATGGTTTGATCACACTAGATCACATTGTCTCATCTCGTGATACCATTGGTACTGTGTACGTAAGGGGATTAGCGTAATGAGAAACACACAAGAAGTTCCATCGTTTATTCGTGAACACATATGAGCCAGTACGACCGTCTAGGTCCCAATGCTGGTTATTGTCCGGTAAGTATTCCAGACACGCCTATGTGTTGCCGAACCTTTCGGGTCACACGCTTAAGCTGTAGTCAATCTTTAGTTGAGAGAAAAGTTGTAGTGTTAGTGGTTAAGAGAAGTGGTCGGAGTCACTTCGATGTCACATGAACAACTCCAGTGAGGATTGGAGATGTTTCGGTGAAGTTATCATAAGAGGCATATTTGTTGGATGTATGCCCAAAAGGAAATGTATTTATACATCTGATTCATTAATTATGATTTGAATTCTCTATGCTATAACTACGGTGGTTTCTGAATACGTGATTCAGGGGAAAGCTCACTCGTACGTGTAGAGAATAGGAACACGTAAAATGTACCCTACTTCTTTTACGGACTAATTTGCTGATTGCTTGATGACACTGCTTTCCTAGTCATGGACATTGTTTATGTCAGCATCAATGAATGGCATATTATTGGATAATAATATGGCCGGGTAGACCCAAGTTTTGGTATGCTAAGATATTCCGTTAAATTGTCTTTTGTCCTTAGCTTTATCACAGTAAGGTTATTACATAACATGTCCTTTAACCATGAGGTTATTGGGTTTATACACACTGGAAGAATTACTTTGGTACTATCAATACTACGGCCGTAAACTGGGTAGCAAAACGGCAGTCACTGGGTGATTCCCAAGGTGTGTGTGTTACCTAATGTTCTGAGATGGGAAATTACTCCTCGGTGATTAGAGAGATACGCCCTGGGCCCTCTCGGTATTATAAAGGTATCCAATATGTTCTGCAGACAATGCATGGTGAAGTTACACCGTGTGGGATATCGTAATACGGAAACGAGTAAAGGGAACTTGCCGGTTAACGGGATAGACAAAGATGTAATGAATCAATGATTGATTCATGGTGACATCCACGGATCTATATATCGGGCAAAGTTTTGGTACCGCGGGTAATGGGAATGATATATTAAATAGCCAGCAGGTTCAATAGAGTGTCTTCGCATAATTGTAGCAGTTATTCAGGTCATCCACGGACCTGTCCCTGGCCGGTGATTGGGTATCCAATTATAGCTACACGTTATCGAACCTGTAGGGTGGACACGCTTAAACTAGAATTGGTTAGTTGTGTATTATGGTTGGTCTGGAACATGCAGAGAGTATCACCGGAATAGTATCTGCGTGATAGATATGGTTTTATCGGAGAGATTGTATTGTGATAGAAGTTGCTATCAAGGTCGGAATTTATTCCGAGGGTTTATATAAGAAGGAAATATTTATCCGGAGTATTTTGTCAGCGGACACTGGGTGTCCCGGATCATGTAAAAGTGTTTTATATGATAGGTAATTAATTCAGTGAAATATTATGTAAAAGGAAATATTCAAATAAGAATTAATTAGACAAAATATTATTTAATTAAATATTAATTTATTTAATTAATAAATAATTATGGAAAAATTAAAGTAAAAATTGGAGCCCACCATGGGGCTACCAAGATGGGCCCTAGGGGCCCACCAAGGTAGCCGCACCACCAAGTGGTGGTGGTGGGCTAGGGAGCCGTGGGGGGGGGGGATGGCTCCCCCCAGCCGAAACCCTAATGGGCCCTTGGGACCCATGGGGGAAGCGGCAGCGGTGGTGGCCAAGGCGGCCGGCCTAGGGCGGGCCCCACCCGCCTAGGTCGTTGCGACCTAGGGCGGGCCCCGCCCGGCGGCGGCGGTAGAGGCGGTGGGAGAGGGGAGTTGGAGTCCAACTCCAACTCCTCCTTCCCAAACCGAATTGGGCTAGGGGACTTTCCCCTTGCCCAAGTTGACTTGAACAAGGAGAAATCTTTCCCCTTCCCCAAGTCCCTCCAACCCTTGGGCCATCTATATAAACCCCACCCCCTCATATTTGGAGGACACACAAGACACACAAGTTGACGCAAGTTCTCTCAAGTTTAGAGCTCTTCTAGTTGGATTAAAGGAACATCTAATTAGAGGCAACCTATCCGATTAGACTAGATCTAATCTCTCTCTCTCTCTCTCCTTCTCATGTGTTGAGATCTCCACCTTCATATACACCAGTAGTGCTTCAAGCTTGGACGGCGAAGCCCTGCTATACCTTTCCCAGTGTACGCGTGCAAGCTCTCGGAGGGGTGATCCGTTGATCTCAACGGTTGACCCTCACTCTGCTGGATCAAGGTGACAAGGCGAGGAGGAGGCGCCGGAATCTATCTACCAGGCTTGGTTGAGGGAGACGGCGACATGCAACATCAACTACGTCATCGATACTTCTTCCACAACTTCGGTGTTGGTAACGTATTCAATCTAGATCTTTGGATCTTCGTATTCGCATGTATCTTCATAGTAGATCTTGGCATGTTGCGTATTATGTTGGACGAAAATTTTAAATTTCCGTGCACGCAACCCAATAATGTTATCACAGCTTTCTATGAGTAGATACATGATTTGATCTAGAGCACATGGTGTGCGGGCATTGCATAAGTTTGTGCAAGTATGTTATTGAAGTAGTTTCTTCTAACATTCAGTTTATTTATGGTTGCTTCCCAATATGCGGTCTCGTCTTGTTTCTAGCGGCATAGTATGATCTCGGACTTCTGGCAATCCGCGGACCTTCCGGCTGCTCTTAGTATGCCCGTCGGCGCC
Organism: Poa pratensis; assembly: GCA_947311845.1. Classification (NCBI taxonomy): domain Eukaryota; kingdom Viridiplantae; phylum Streptophyta; class Magnoliopsida; order Poales; family Poaceae; genus Poa; species Poa pratensis. The sequence goes on along the minus strand of CAMZMU010000094.1, from coordinate 42,936,247 downwards.
AACGAAGTGCTTCAGTAGCTTCGAATCTTATTATAGTTGGTCTCGTTGACTTGATAGCGGAAAGGGCAATGTGGACTAGGTCCACATGGGGTCATGCGCACCTGTGATCGTTTAGATGGGGAGCCGCAATGTTTTCGTAATGTTGGGTTATCCATCACCCCGCAATGTCAATCTAGCAACATGAATAAGCATGCTTGGTCAGGGCCGTAGGATTTTCTTTGGGCTTTTGGGAATCCTACAGCCGCGCTAAAATTTTGCAGAACACAAACGTTAGAGGCGTCTAACTCTATTTTGCAGGACATGTGATGTGGTATAGTCTCGAAATTATGTTTTGTTGACTAACCCTGTTTTGTTGGCCGGCGTGCCGTTCATCCCTGTTCGTCGAGCTATGGTGATAGTGGATAATAGGAGAAGGCATGCAAATGTCGTGAACCTCGACATGGCCACACCGGTGCCGGCGCCACCGGAAGAAGAAGAAGACTATACTACATCACGAAGTGTTATTTACTTGTGAATGTTTTATATCTGTTTTCTTGCTCTTCCCTTGATTGCGCAGCTGTGTGATTATTAGGGAGATTCCTCGGTAGCTACAATTTTAATTAATTAAGCTAAAAATATCAAGGAGTTCGTGCTCTTCCAACACGTTGCAGCGTCAAACCGGATGCTTGTCATCGGGCGCCATGTATCTATGAGTCATGTGTGCCAAGGGTTCGGGAGGCGTGTAGTGTACCGTACCTACAGCAAAAGCGGTTGGTTGTCTTGATGTTCGAGCATAACTAGTTATGAGCTCGGAGCACATCCATCGAAAGATGAAGCGGAAATCACGGCAGGAAGTGATTGGTCTGTTGACCTACCCGTTGTAAGCTACGACATGTGATGTATCCATCCTTGATCGTATGTTGAGTGTGGATTTCGTATACACTAATTTGATCATGAGGAATATCAATTTTAGTGGGAGCATATTTAATTTAGTTTTGAATTTAATTAAATGCTAGATAATAATTATGAACACGTCTGAGTGAACTTAATTCTTGTAGATCAATGGCTAAGATAGCACCCACGTTTAACCTTGGACCACTAATTGAGAAGAAGCCCCTAACTGCGAATGGGAGCAACTATGCTGCTTGGGTTCGCGCCCTAAGGATTGTTCTTAGGAACGCGAAGAGCGAGTACGTTCTCGATGGCCCTCTTCATGAGGAGCCGGCTGACGATGCGTCAGAAGCTGATATGGATGCATACACCTTGAAGAGTGATACTGCGATCTTTGTTCAGTGTCTCATATTGACATGTATGGAACCTGAGTTGCAGAAAAAGTTTGATCAAACTTCTGCATACGACATGATTGTCGCACTCTGATGACGTGGATCACACGTTCGTTGGGAGACCCCAAGAGGAAGGTATGAAGCAGTGTAGCAGCAGTTTCCCTCAGTATGAAACCAAGGTTTAATCGAACCAGTAGGAGCAAGAAATCACTTCTGAAGGTTGTTGGTGGCCGTTTACTCGATCACCAACGTGGAATCTGCACACAACACAATCAAACTACTTTGCCCCAACGAAACAGTGAGGTTGTCAATCTCACCGGCTTGCTGAAAACAAAGGATTAAACGTATGGTGTGGAAAACAGTAGTAAATTGCAGAGAATGAAAAGGAACAATGTTTGCAGTTGGTTGTATTATCAGTGTAAAAGAATGGACCGGGGTCCACAGTTCACTAGTGGTGTCTCTCCATAAAAGATAACTAACATGCTGGGTGAACAAATTACAGCTGGGCAATTGACAAAATATTGAGCGCATGACAATGCATATATATGACATGATGATTACTATGATATTCATGTGGGCATTACGACAAAATACATAGACCGTTATCCAACAGCGTCTATGACTAATAATCCACCGCCAGGTTGTCATCCGAGTTCCCCGTTGGTATTAAGTTGCAAGCAACGGATAATTGCATTAAGTAATGTGCGTAATGTAAACAAATGCATTAGACCTAACGGCGCACCCTTAAGCTAAGCATCGGTTATTTTATCCCTAGTGGCAACAGCACATCCACAATCTTAGAAGTTATTGTCACTCTCCCAGATTACCGGAGGCATGAACCCACTATCTAGCATAAATACTCACTCTTGGAGTTACAAGCATCTACTTGGCCAAAGCATCTACTAGTAACGGAAAGCATGCAAGATCATAAATAACATATAAGATAGATTGATAATCAACTTGACATAGTATTCAATATTCATCGGATCCCAGCAAACACAACATGTAGCATTACAATAAGATGATCTTGATCATGATAGGCAGCTCACAAGATCTAAACATGATAGCATAAAGTGGAGAGACAACCATCTAGCTACTGCATGGACCCGTAGTCCAAGGATGAACTACTCACGCATCACTCCGGAGGCAGGCATGGTGATGTAGAGCCCTCCGGTGATGATTCCCCTCTCCGGCAGGGTGCCGGGAAGAGCTTCTGAACCCTCCCGAGCTAGGGTTGACGGCGGCGGCGTCTCTGGAACTTTTCGTGGATAATGGCTCGGGTATTTAGGGTTTTCCGTGAGAGAATAAATAGGCGAAAGGGCGGCTGGAGACGCACGTGGGCCCCACACCACCCACGGCGCGGCAGGGGGCCCGCGCGCCCCATGGTGTGGCTGCTCGTGGCTCCCCTCCGTCTCTCCTTTGGACTCCGTGTACGTGTTGGAAAAATAGGAGGTTCTGTCCAAGTTTCGTCCAATTCCGAGAATATTTCCAGACTAGCTTTTCTGGAATACAAAAACAGCAGAAAACAGGAACTGGCACTGTGGCATCTTGTTAATAGGTTAGTCCCAGAAAATGCATAAAAATGCTATGAAGTGTATATAAAACATGTAACAATTGGTATAATATCAACATGGAACATCAGAAATTATAGATACGTTTGAGACGTATCAAGCATCCCCAAGCTTAGTTCTACTCGTCCTCGAGTAGGTAAAACGATAAAAAAAAAAATTTCTGAGGTGACATGCTACAATCATAATCTTGATCAAATAGTATTGTAAAGCACATGTTATGAATGAAGTGATCCAGGTCAATGGTCTATAGTTTGCTAGCAAGTAGATAATGAGCAAACAACTGAATCATATAAGCAAAAACTTTTCATGAATAGTACTTTCGAGACAAGCATCAAAGAGTTTTGCATAAGAGTTAACTCATAAAGCAATAGATTCTAAGTAAAAGGTATTTAACCAACACAAAGGAAGATTTAAGCTTCAGCAATTGCTTTCAACTTTCAACATATATATCTCATGGATATTTGTCAACACAAAGCAATATAATAAGTGCAATATACAAGCATATAAAAATTGTTGCACCAAAGTTGACACTAGTGTTTGCTTCTAAGATAGAAAGAAGTAGGAAAACTGACTCAACATAAAAGTAAAAGAAAGGCCCTTCGCAGAGGGAAGCAGGGATTAAATCATGTGCTAGAGCTTTTTAAGTTTTTGAAATCATATAGAGAGTAAAAATAAGTTTTGGAGGTGTTTGTTAATTGTCAACGAATCAGAAAATGGAAAGTACAATATGACCCCTGCCAACCAGACTTTTAAGAGCGGCTCCCATGAAGGACGTTATTTCTACCAGCAAGGCAGATCATCCCTCTTTCTCTTTTGTTTACACATGCAGATATTTCACTGTTTGTCATTGCTTGACTGATAAATCAGGGCAAAAATGTGAAGAGAATTAAGCGGTTAAAGTTGTAATTAATTGGGACTGGGCACCCCATTTGCCAGCTCTTTTTGCAAAATTAATGGATAAGCGGATGTATATGCCGCTAGTCCGGTGGTAAAGTCTGTTTGACAGTTGACATAAAGACATCCACCCCGTCCTCATGAGCTTGGTAAACATTGACACAAAATAGGAGTAATAATTTTGAATAGTTTAAAGGTAGCACATGAAAAATTTACTTGGAATGGCAAGGAAATACCACATATAGGTAGTTATGGTGGACACAGATGGCATGGATTTTGGCTCAAGGTTTTGGATGCACGAGAAGCATTCCCTCTCAGTACAGAGTTTAGGCTAGCAAGGTTATTTGAAGCAAACACAGGATATCAACCGACACAGCAAGACTTATATGAAAACATATTGCAAGCATTATAAGACTCTACACTGTCTTCCTTGTTAACCAAACCCTTTTACTAGAAAATATCTAGACCTTAGAGATACCAATCATGCAAACCAAATTTCAACGAGCTTTACGGTAGTTCTTCATTAATAGGTTTTAACTACATGATACAAAAGCTTAAACATGAACTACTTGATAACTCAAAACAATTGACAAGTATCAAATTATCCAATACAGTGATCTACAAGAATATGTAAGCTTTTTCCATTATACCATCTACCACATGCAACATTTTCTGTTCCAACCAAACACCAATCAATTTATTTCAACATAAACTCTCCAAACAATTATAAGTGAAGCAAGAGAGTACTTTCTTTAAAAGAACTAACAGCTCTGAATAAGAGATGCATGCAAAACAGGAGCTAAAAGCATAGCAATAGCTAGATAAGAATACTCAACAAGTATAAGTGAAGAATAGGAGTATTCATATGAAAAAGCGGAGCGTGTCTCTCTCCCAATCAAGAATGCTAGGGTCCAATCAAGTTGACCATAAAAAAAAAATACTGAAAATAAAAGCACACAGACGCTCCAAGTAAAGCACATATGATGTGAAAGAATTAAAATATAGTTTCACTAGAGATGACCTGATAAGTTGCTGATGAAGAAGGGGATGCCTTGGGCATCCCCAAGCTTAGACGCTTGAGTCTTCTTGAAATATGCTGGGGTGATCCATGGGAGCATCCCCAAGCTTAAGCTCTTCACTCTTCTTGATCACATTATATCATCCTTCTCTCTTGACCCTTGAAAACTTCCGCCACACCAAACTCAAGTAATTCTCATTAGAGGGTTAGTGCACAATCAAAAACTCACATGTTCTATAAGGACACAAACATGACCGTTACTTTTAACATTAACTACTGCCACTGATGTTATGTGAAGCTCTTCACCCTAAAAAAGAATTCCACTCAACACTAGTAAAAGAGAGAATGCGAAAAATAAAAGACAGAATCTGTCTAAACAGAACAGTCCGTAAAGACGAATTTTTTCGAGGCACTTACGTTGCTCAGATCGAAAAACTTTAAACTAACGAAAGATGCGTACATATCTGAGGATCACGCACAAAAATTTGCAGATTTAAATAATTTTTCTGTGATTTTACAGAATAAAACGGTGAACAGCAGAAATCTGTTCCTGCGCAGAAATCCAAATCTAGCATCATCTTCCTATTAGAGGCAATACTTGGCACAACAATGCGATAAAATAAAGATACAAAGGAATTGTTACAGAAGTAAACAACTCCTTGACTCAAAAAGAAAAGAAAAATTGCAGAAATAAAATAATGGGTTGTCTCCCATAAGCGCTTTCTTTAAGCCTTTTAGCTAGGCATAGTAATTTTTATGATGCTCACATAAGGATAAGAGTTGAAACATAAAAGAGAGCATCAAAAGCATATATAAAACATGTTTAAATCTAACACTCTTCCTATGCATAGGAGCCTTGTAGTAAAACAAATCATTGAAGCATAAAGCAACTAGCATAGGAAGATGCAACAAATGCAACTTTAAAACTTTCAACACAAAGAGAGGTGTTTTAGTGACTTGAAAACTTTTACAACAATATTTTCTCTCTCATAATAACTTTCAGTAGCATCATGAACAAATTCAACAATATAACTATCACATAAAGCATGCTTTTCATGATCTACAAACACATAATTTTTATCAAGCTCCAAGGTAGTGGGATCAAAAATTTCAAACCCACTTTTAAACATATTAAAACAAGATGATTGGTCACTCTGAATAGTAGAATGCATAATATTATCAAGCAACATAGGACCATCATCTAAAGCTTTATCATAAACATTTTCTAAGCAAACTTTCTCATTACCATGCATTTTGAAATTAGGCATAAATAGAGGATTATCATAAGACTTATCAAAATAGCATGGATTTTCATAAATAACAGTAGCATAATTATTTCCACAAGTTTCATTCATAGGGAATATTTCAAGAGAATCCACATGAACATAACATTCTTCCTCCTTTTGTAAGCATGGAGGGCAATCAAATAGTGTAAGAGTTAAAGAGTTACTCTCATTGGAAGGTAGACATGGGTAGTTAATCCACTCTTCCTCCTTTTTTCATCACTCTCCTCCTCTTTTTCATCCGATGAGATTTCAGCATCAGCAGTTTCTTCTTCCACATGTTCCTACAAGGCAATGGTCTCCTCCTTTGGAGGAAAGATCCTATTAATAAATTCAGTAATATAACCATTATCCTTGTAATTCTCAAAACAATATTTAAGTAGAACAAGATTCTCAGATTTATAAGGGGTAACATCATCATTAGCAATAATGTCAAATAAAGCAGCAATTTCATAAGCCCCCTTAAAAGCAATAAATTCTTCAATTCTCTCCACATTATAAAAATCATAATCCCCATTAGCATAAGAAGACAAGATTTCATTATCATTGTGAGCACATTGGAAAGGAAGGTGACGCAATCCACAAGAACATTTTACATCATAAAGCCTACATAAATCCCAGGCACATGTTTTAACTTTCTCAATAAAATTCCATAATAGTAACCCTTTTTCAGACAAACGGTGTTTCTTAAAATGTTTTTGATGGCCCTCTGTGAACCCACCGTGCCAATAAAATTTAGTTTGAAAGAAGTTATCCATTGATAGCAAGTAAACAACTAGACATAATAACAAACCGAAATAGACTAGATGCAGGAATTTAATTTTTTTGTATTTTTGATTTATAAAGCAAACAAGACAAGATAAAAATAAACTAAGCAAGACAATAACAAAGTAAAGAGATTGAAGCGTGAAACTCCCCTTACAGAAATCCTCTTGCTCCCCGACAACGGCGCAGAAAAAGTTGCTTGATGATGTGGATCGCACGTTCGTTGGGAGACCCCAAGAGGAAGGTATGAAGCAGTGTAGCAGCAGTTTCCCTCAGTATGAAACCAAGGTTTAATCGAACCAGTAGGAGCAAGAAATCACTTCTGAAGGTTGTTGGTGGCGCCGTTTACTCGATCACCAACGTGGAATCTGCACACAACACAATCAAACTACTTTGCCCCAACAAAACAGTGAGGTTGTCAATCTCACCGGCTTGCTGAAAACAAAGGATTAAACGTATGGTGTGGAAAACAGTAGTAAATTGCAGAGAATGAAAAGGAACAATGATTGCAGTTGGTTGTATTATCAGTGTAAAAGAATGGACCGGGGTCCACAGTTAACTAGTGGTGTCTCTCCATAAAAGATAACTAACATGCTGGGTGAACAAATTACAGCTGGGCAATTGAAAAATATTGAGCGCATGACAATGCATATATATGACATGATGATTACTATGATATTCATGTGGGCATTACGACAAAATACATAGACCGTTATCCAACAGCGTCTATGACTAATAATCCATCGCCAGGTTGTCAGCCGAGTTCCCCGTTGGTATTAAGTTGCAAGCAACGGATAATCGCATTAAGTAATCTGCGTAATGTAAAAAAATGCATTAGATCTAACAGCGCACCCTTAAGCTATGCAACTAAAAAAGAGGACCAAAAATATTTTTTTTGAAATTCCGAAACCAGTTTTGTACACCAAAAATCCCTACTTTACTACAATATCATGCCAAAACAGGTATATACGGCTTACATCGGCGTATAATGGCATGGTGTGTAGCTACCCATGCGGGTAGCAGGCTTCATTCCTAAGATAGATTGATAATCAACTTGACATAGTATTCAATATTCATCGGATCCCAGCAAACACAACATGTAGAATTACAATAAGATGATCTTGATCATGATAGGCAGCTCACAAGATCTAAACATGATAGCATAAAGTGGAGAGACAACCATCTAGCTACTGCTATGGACCCGTAGTCCAAGGATGAACTACTCACGCATCACTCCGGAGGCAGGCATGGTGATGTAGAGCCCTCCGGTGATGATTCCCCTCTCCGGCAGGGTGCCGGGAAGAGCTTCTGAACCCTCCCAAGCTAGGGTTGACGGCGGCGGCTTCTCTGGAACTTTTCGTGGATAATGGCTCGGGTGTCTAGGGTTTTCACGTGAAGATGAATAAATAGGCGAAAGGGCGGCGACTGGAGAGGCTCGTGGGCCCCACACCACCCCACAGCGCGGCAGGGGGGCCCACGCGGCCCATGGTGTGGGTGCCACGTGGCTCTCCTCCGTCTCTCCTCTGGATTCAGTGTTCGTGTTGGAAAAATAGGAGGTTCTGTCCAAGTTTCGTCCAATTCCGAGAATATTTCCAGACTAGCTTTTCTGGAATACAAAAACAGCAGAAAACAGGAACTGGCACTGTGGCATCTTGTTAATAGGTTGGTCCCAGAAAATGCATAAAAATTGTATGAAGTGTATATAAAACATGTAACAATTGGTATAATATCAACATGGAACATCAGAAATTATAGATACGTTCGAGACGTATCACACTCAAGGCCATGTACCAGACTCAGGCTAAGACTGAGCGTTATGAGATAACAAAGGCACTGTGGTCATGTCACATGGCAGAAGGAGGCTCTGTGAGCGAGCATGCAATCAAGATGTTTGGTTATGGTACTAGGCTCGAGGCTCTAGGATTTCCTATTCTAGCCGAGTTAAGTATAGATTTGGTGTTGGCTTCCCTCCCACCGTTTTACAGCGGTTTCATCATGAATTACAACATGAATGGGTTGGAGAAGACACCGAATGAGCTGCTTGCAATGCTGAAAACTGTTGAACCTAGTGTGAAGAGGGAAAATAATCAAGTTATGATGGTTACCCAAACCGCACAGTTCAAGAAGAAGAGAATGAAGAAGTCTAAAAATGCTAAGGCATTGGAAAAGACTGTACTCTCAGCTCAAGAGGAATCCGAGTGTTTCTTTTGCAAGAAAAAGGGACACTGGAAGAGGAACTGCAATAAATTCCTGCTGCAGAAGAAGAAGTCTGCTAAAGGCAAGAAAGGTATAAGAGTTATACTTTTGAATGATATTTGTCAATCTTACTAGTAACTCTGGAGTATCAATTGCTAATTATTTTATGCACTTGATATAGGAGATATGGCAAGTAAGATGGCGGAAGAGTAAAAGATGGGGATGTGAGTCAAGCTCGGCGCATGGAGTTTCGTCCATAAGATGAAGACATCTCCAATTTACTATTCAGTTTTAAGTTTGAAAGATTTGTGGGTTTCGGCCCAAGTTTATTGTAATAAGATCGCATTCTTGGCGATGGAAATACTCTTGTGAATTTGTGGGATTTCATGTCCCATTTATCAAAGAATATTTTGGATCAATCCCATCGAGGATGATCAAGTTAAAAATCTTTTGAATTATGGAAATATCATTTGTTCTGAAATATGTTGTGATTTTGTTGACACCACCTTCGTGTGGCACTGATGTCAATAATGGTTGAGTTTTAAGATAGTCAATATTTTATTGAAATCTTGAAACGGCACAATTATGTTTTGGAAATATTGTCTTAGTAATGTGATTAATAGAAAGTAATTTCGGTTCATAGATTTGATCAAAGTTTTGATTAAATAATTACTAAGATACTTCGTTGTAGAATAAAATTCCTGTAAATCCAATTTACTATATATATATTGCTTGTCTAGTTTTAGCACAAAAATGTCCTTGGATATTCACGTCATCATTTTGAAAGATAGACATTGAGGACGTGATAGTATTAGATACTTGGAATTACTAAAAAGGTGTTCAGTTCTAAAATAATAAAAGGACTTAGGTTTAATATTTGTCTTAATGATTGTGTCATAGTTTTGAAAGATAAACATGAAGAGATACAAAGAATTTGGGTTCTAAGTTTTATGAAAGACTAGAACTTAGTCCTAAAGGAGGAAGATAAATAAAATTACTTTATAAGGTTGTTCCAATTAGTTAATTGGAAGTCCTCTTTAAACCACCGCATAAGTGACAATGTTTTGCCACTAAGATAAATGTGATTCTTGAGGTATTTTATTCCTCTAATAATTCAGTGGTAGGATGGTGAATCTTGAAGAGATTATTGAATATTCGGAAATGGTTATCAGATGTTGTGCAAGCGGAAGCAATTCCAATTGACAAGTCTTTTAGACTAATACCGAGAGTCATTGCATTTTATGTGCATGACGTCTTGTCAAGAAACATTCACTTAACCAGATTAGTTAGCAGACAAGTTTCTAGGAAACTTAATATGCTAAGATAAAGTAAAGAAAGGAATGTGCTAGAATAAGATCCCAATAGTTGATGACTTGGATGTCATGTATTAATATCATTGTTGTTAAGTTATGGAAAACTTAATAAGGATCTTTTTGTTGGACAAAGAGATGATCACAAATTTTTGTTGATCAAGAAGGCAATTTTACGATAATGAGTTTATATAAGATATTAACGAAAACATATTCCTTTCAAAGGAAAGATAGATCGAGGATGTGTACCATGTACAACTCGAGGGTTTTTTGTTAATTGAATATAAATCTGAATCGTGAAATGAGACGTTTGTCTAGGACAAATAAATCAATGATATTAAATGAGAAGTGAGAAACAGAGTTTTGTTTTAAAACTTTGAAACAAAGGAAGCAAGTCATAGTTTCAACAAAATCAGTGGGAGCTTATTTGTATTATTCGGTTTTAGAGAATAATATAATATTAGATAGTGATACGTCTCAAACGTATCTATAATTTCTGATGTTCCATGTTGATATTATACCAATTGTTACATGTTTTATATACACTTCATAGCATTTTTATGCATTTTCTGGGACTAACCTATTAACAAGATGCCACAGTGCCAGTTCCTGTTTTCTGCTGTTTTGTATTCCAGAAAAGCTAGTCTGGAAATATTCTCGGAATTGGACGAAACTTGGACAGAACCTCCTATTTTTACAACACGAACACTGAATCCAGAGGAGAGACGGAGGAGAGCCACGTGGCACCCACACCATGGGGCCGCGTGGGCCCCCCTGCCGCGCCGTGGGGTGGTGTGGGGCCCACGAGCCTCTCCAGCCACCGCCATTTCGCCTATTTATTCCTCCCGACGCGAAAACCCTAAATACCTGAGCCATTATCCACGAAAAGTTCCAGAGACGCCGCCGCCGTCAACCCTAGCTCGGGAGGGTTCAGAAGCTCTTCCCGGCACCCTGCCAGAGAGGGGAATCATCACCGGAGGGCTCTACATCACCATGCCTGCCTCCGGAGTGATGCGTGGGTAGTTCATCCTTGGACTACAGGTCCATGGCAGTAGCTAGATGGTTGTCTCTCCACTTTATGCTATCATGTTTAGATCTTGTGAGCTGCCTATCATGATCAAGATCATCTTATTGTAATGCTACATGTTGTGTTTGCTGGGATCCGATGAATATTGAATACTATGTCAAGTTGATTATCAATCTATCTTATATGTTATTTATGATCTTGCATGCTTTCCGTTACTAGTAGATGCTTTGGCCAAGTAGATGCTTGTAACTCCAAGAGTGAGTATTTATGCTAGATAGTGGGTTCATGCCTCCGGTAATCTGGGAGAGTGACAATAACTTCTAAGATTGTGGATGTGCTGTTGCCACTAGGGATAAAATAACCGATGCTTAGCTTAAGGGTGCGCCATTAGGTCTAATGCATTTGTTTACTTTACGCACATTGCTTAATGCAATTATCCGTTGCTTGCAACTTAATACCAACGGGGAACTCGGATGACAACCTGGCGGTGGATTATTAGTCATAGACGCTGTTGGATAACGGTCTATGTATTTTGTCGTAATGCCCACATGAATATCATAGTAATCATCATGTCATATATATGCATTGTCATGCGCTCAATATTTTGTCAATTACCCAGCTGTAATTTATTCACCCAGCATGTTAGTTATCTTTTATGGAGAGACACCACTAGTGAACTGTGGACCCCAGTCCATTCTTTTACACTGATAATACAACCAACTTCAAACATTGTTCCTTTTCATTCTCTGCAATTTAGTACTGTTTTCCACACCATACGTTTAATCCTTTGTTTTCAGCAAGCCGGTGAGATTGACAACCTCACTGTTTCGTTGGGGCAAAGTAGTTTGATTGTATTGTGTGCAGATTCCACGTTGGTGATCGAGTAAACGGCGCCACCAACAACCTTCAGAAGTGATTTCTTGCTCCTACTGGTCGATTAAACCTTGGTTTCATAATGAGGGAAACTGCTGCTACACTGCTTCATACCTTCCTCTTGGGGTCTCCCAACGAACGTGTGAACCACGCAATCAGATAGTTTTGTTTTGATACAATATGATATGTTGTTAAATGTAGTTAATGACATATATATTTGGAACAATATCAACAACATATATGGAAGTTTCCATTTATTGTGTGATATAATGTTGCGGAAATTTCACTAAAGTGTTTTGAATATTATTCAAGAACATGGGAGAATTAAATTCTCACAAAGATAGATAAATTCATGTGCAAGACCCATGCTGTTTCAAACAGTGGTGAGCATGATCAATTGATTAGAAATCTTGATCATAAAGGAATTTCTTAAGATGTGAAATTTTAAGATCAAAACAAAATTAATCGAACTTGATTGTTGGCAAGTTGAATTTGACAAAAGTTCAATTGACTGCAATTAAGATGGGAATTCTCCATAAGGTGTATTTTGAAGAAGTTACTTCAAAAGAGAGAAATGCTCATAATGTAAGAGTTACATTGGAAAATCTTATGAGATAAGCATAAAAAAAAGGACCAAGGATAGATAATAGAATTTTCTAAATTTTGTACATCGCATTACGAGGGATGTTTAGTTATTTAAAACATAAGGCTATATACGAAAACTACAACAAGTAGCAAAGATAGTGGGAGCATAGTAACTTCCAAAGGAAAGGTTGTCGGTTCATTAATGAACTAGGTGTGGTTCTTTGCAAAAGAAACAACTAATTGTGTAAACAATGAAGTTGTGTTCTTAGTTAAAGACACCACGGTTTCACCTTGTATGACCAGATGCTACAAGTGATCATATGATCAATTAAGGTTGTGCTTAAAAGATGGTATTCTTTGTGCATAAAAGAATAAAGTTCACATAGCCCCAGAAGGGACTAAAAGGACAATATGTCAACCACACAAGAGTGAGCTTGAGAAACACCTAACGTCAATCAAGATGTTAAACGTATGCAAACTAGACATTGCCAGTTGTGCAAGTGGGAGACTGTTGGATGTATGCCCAAAAGGCAATGTATTTATACATCTGATTCATTAATTATGATTTGCATTCTCTATGCTATAACTACGGTGGTTTCTGAATACGTGATTCAGGGGAAAGCTCACTCGTACGTGTAGAGAATATGAACACGTAAAATGTACCCTAGTTCTTTTACGGACTAATTTGTTGATTGCTTGATGACACTGCTTTCCTAGTCATGGACATTGTTTATTTCAGCATCAATGAATGGCATATTATTGGATAATAATATGGCCGGGTAGACCCAAGTTTTGGTATGCTAAGAGATTCCGTTAAATTGTCTTTTTGTCCTTAGCTTTATCACAGTAAGGTTATTACATAACATGTCCTTTAACCGTGAGGTTATTGGGTTTATACACACTGGAAGAATTACTTTGGTATTGTCAATACTACGGCCGTACACTGAGTAGCAAAACGGCAGTCACTTGGTGATTCCCAAGGTGGGTGTGGGTTACCTAATGTTCTGAGATGAGAAATTACTCCTCGGTGATTAGAGAGATACGCCCTGGACCCTCTCGGTATTATAAAGGTATCCAATATGTTCTTCAGACAATGCATGGTGAAGTTACACCGTGTGGGATATCGTAATACGGAAACGAGTAGAGGGAACTTGCCAGTTAACAGGATAGACAAAGATGTAATGAATCAATGATTGATTCATGGTGACATCCACGGATCTGTATCTCGGGCAAAGTTTTGGTTTCGTGAGTAATGGGAATGATATATTAAATAGCCAGTAGGTTCAACAGAGTGTTTTCGCATAACGATAGCAGTTATTCAGGTTGTCCACGGACCTGCCCCTGGCCGGTGATTGGGTATCCAGTTATAGCTACACGTTATCGAACCTGTAGGGTGGACACGCTTAAACTAGGATTGGTTAGTTGTGTATTATGGTTGGTCTGGAACATGGAGAGAGTATCACCGGAATAGTATCTGCGTGATAGATATGGTTTTATCGGAGAGATTATATTGTGATAGAAGTTGCTATCACGGTCGGAATTTATTCCGAGGGTTTATATAAGAAGGAAATATTTATCCGGAGTATTTTGTCAGCGGACACTGGGTGTCCCGGAACATGTGATTAGGTAATTAATTCAGTGAAATATTATGTAAAAGGAAATATTCAAATAAGAATTAATTAGACAAAATATTATTTAATTAAATATTTATTTATTTAATTAATTAATAATTATGGAAAATATTAAAATAAAAATTGGAGCCCACCATGGGGCTACCAAGATGGGCCCTAGGGGCCCACCAAGGTAGCCGCACCACCAAGGGGTGGTGGTAGGCCAGGGAGCCATGTGGGGGGGGGGGGGAAGGCTCCCCCAGCCGAAACCCTAATGGGCCCTTGGGGCCCATGAGGGGAGGCGGCGGCGGTGGTGGCCAAGGCGGTCGGCCTAGGGCGGGCCCCACCCGGTGGCGGCGGTAGAGGCGGTGGGAGAGGGGAGTTGGAGTCCAACTCCAACTCCAACTCCTCCTTGCCCAACCGAATTGGGCTAGGGGACTTTCCCCTTCCCCAAGTCCCTCCACCCCTTGGGCCATCTATATAAACCCCACCCCCTCCTATTTGGAGGACACACAAGATACACAAGTTGACGCAAGTTCTCTCAAGTTTAGAGCTCTTCCAGTTGGATTAGAGGAACCTCTAATTAGAGGCAACCTATCCGATTAGACTAGATCTAATCTCTCTCTCTCTCTCTCCTTCTCATGTGTTGAGATCTCCACCTTTATATACACCAGTAGTGCTTCAAGCTTGGATGGCGAAGCCCTGCTAAACCTTTCTCGGCGTACGCGTGCAAGCTCTCGGAGGAGTGATCCGTTGATCTCAACGGTTGACCCTCACTCTGCTGGATCAAGGTGACAAGGCGAGGAGGAGGAGGCGCCGGAATCTCTCTACCGGGCTTGGTTGAGGGAGACGGCGACAGGCTACATCAATTACGTCATCGAAACTTCTTCCGCAACTTCGTTGTTGGTAACGTATTCAATCTAGATCTTTGGATCTTCGTATTCGTATGTATCTTCATAGTAGATCTTGGCATGTTGCGTAGTATGTTGGACGAAAATTTTAAATTTCCGTGCACGCAACCCAATAATATTTTCTCAGTATAGGGCTGAGAGTCCTGAAAGAGAAATATGGCAAACATGAGATGTTCTGGGATGCCGGGAAGTGTTTCTGACATCAGCGGATAGAGTCGATGATTTTATCTATAGAGTATATTTTGTTTCAGAAGAGTTTCGGAGGAATACCAAGAAGGGGGCAGTGCCGGGGAGGGGAGGGATACCCTAGGGCTGCGCCGCACCAAGTGTGGGGCTAGCCGCATGGGCCGCACCCCACGAGGGCCGGTACACTATATCCCCCTCCCTTTCCTTTATTTAATTAAGTGTATTTTAATAGAGTCCGAACTGAAATCGGAAAGGAAAAAGGAAAAAAAAGGAAAAAGGGGGAGTACTAGGAAAGGACTCCTAGTTGGACTAGGAGTCCAAGCTGAACTTCCCAAGGGGGGGGGAGGAGGGTGCACCAAGGGCTTCCCCTTGAAGGGAATCGTAGGCAGAAAACAAAAAAATTCCTAGCAACGATAACCATAACCTAGCCATGATCTATTACTATGCAGATATATCGTAACGGAGGGGATCGATATACATACCCTCGTAGACCGATAGTGCGGATTACGCTCCCACAACAAGCGTTGTCGAAGTAGATGACGTAGCCGACCTCGAGGTCGTGAAGAACTTGGCGCGACGAAGATGAAGGCGGCGCGATGATGACGACGATGGCGCCGACCTCAAGGTGGTGAGGACGAACCTCTCCAAGTGCCCCAAGTGTGGCACCTCGCAGGGCTTCACACACGTACGGTGAAGATGACGACCTCCGGGCGCTGATCCAACAGAGCAGCGGAAGCAGAAGACTTGGACCCAGCAGCACGGCGGTGTGCGTATGGTGGAGAGAACTCTCAACCCGTGCGCAACCCCATTTGTGGATTCACGTCTAAAACGGATGAGAGAGAGAGAATTTCTGGTGTATTTTTCCAAGGCATGGGCACCTCCTTATATAGGTGGAGGGAGGCTGCCAACCTTGCTGGATGGGCGGTGTGGGACTAAATCCCACACCAGCCGCACCAGCATGGTGCGCCAGCCCCAGATGGGTCCCATGTGGCCCATCCGGCCACCTCCCTTGGTGCGCCCCACTTGGGGGGAAGTTCCCCCCCTTTTGGGCCTTTCTTCCACAAGTTAGGCCCATTTAGAATTGGGGCTGCCTAAAAATCCGAAAATAAATAAATAAAAATGTATTTAACTATTAATTACACTAATTAATATTAAACACATATTATCTAATTTATTCCCACTCCGAAAAACATTTCTCCGCCCCCCCCCCCAACTCCGTCGGATATCACCCGGAACACTTCCGGTGTTCTTCTCTCTATTTTCTTCTCTACGTCCAATCTAAATAAACATCACCTCCCCTTAAGTGTGTCACCCAAGCGGTTCGGGAACACACAGACATGATCGAGAACACTTCTCCGAGAACCCTTCTCCGATCAATGACTATCAGGGAGACCTGGATGGCTATGATAGCCCATGTGCGTTCACGAATAACTTTCTCGTTCGAACCTTAGACGTCACGTCTCAGGCCTTTTGCCAGGCGATACTTAGTTTGTCCGAGACTCGATCTCAGGCATCGCGATACCTAGCTCGATCTCGTTAGCGACAATACTATTCTTTACTCGTCTATGATATTACATCCCCGTGACCTAGTCACATGCTTGCAAGCTCATTGATGTAATCTCACCGAGTGGGCCCAGAGTATCTATCCTGCTATGCGGATTGGCAAATCCCGCTCTTGATCACTCGCCTCAACATACTTCCTTCCGATACCCGAGAGGGAAATCTTTATTGTCATCCTATATAAGACATGACGTTTGATGCAATCAAAGTATCTTTCAGAAATAGCAATTAGAGTTGATCTCACGGTCGAAGGCGTAAGTACTACGTCCTACAAATATTGGGTGTGTCCATCACATCATTCACCTAATGATTGACTCCATTGTCAATTGACATAAATGTCACATGATCGGGAAATCTCGATCATCGATTGCACAATGGACTAGTTAAATAAAGGCTACTAGGGACCTGGTTGTTTACGTATCACACGTGTATTAATGTTTCCGCTTAATACAGTTATAGCATGATACAAAACGTATTATGAACAATTGAGATATGTCAAATAAAATATCTTTATTAATTGCCTCTAGGGCATATCTCCAACACCCCTTGCCCCAGCCCCCTACCCCTTGGCCCCATTATATACTCCACCCCCTCCCCTTTGGGAGAAACACAATTGCCTCCGTGGCTTCTTCTCTCTCTAATTAGATCTCATATTGTGTTGAGAATTAGTTATCTCTTGTCTCATATAGATCTAATCTAGTTGATTAAATCTACCACCTATACTACGCCGAAAGACTGTCTCTCTTCGTTGGGCGTCGAGCTCTAGATGGCGGAACGCTGACGGATTGGCAATGTGTACGCATGGATACTAGAAGAAGGATTACGCAAATGATCCTCGCGGAGGAATCGACAACAATCTCACCTCCCAGCGTGGACGTGAGATTCTTCACCAGGCTTCACCAACATCTACTTCTACAAACACAAGATCTTCCGCAATGGTGTTTGTAAGTATTGTAGATCATCGCATTATGGGGTGCGTTATAGTGGGCGAGGCATGAGGGTTGGATCGAGACATGTTTGTAATGTATGGGGCTCAATCACCCCGCAAAGTTAATCTAGCAACAAGGGTAATTGTGCTTCAGTATATAGGTAATGACGGTTGTTCGGTAGATTCTACAAGAGCCACGTAAAACTTGTGAACAAACGTTAGAGGCATCTAATTTGGTTTTGCAGGATTGTGTGCATGTATTTTGGTATAGTTGTTTTGTTATGGTGTTTTAACATGATGGCCAATGCCAAGTGATTGTTTGAGTTCGTCATCGACAATCAAACGAAGAAGGAGTTCGTCGTGAAGGACAGGAGGAGGCGCCGGCAGAAAACACGGCGCTTCCCTGCCACGGCGGAGAAATTGGTCGTTTCTCTGCCGCTGGTAGTGCAGGGCGCGGTTTTTGGTTACGGTGATTTTTTCTTCCGGGAATTTCGATGTGCCGGGAATTACGAAGATGGGGGATCGTCGTGGAGTTGCATCAAGGCTTCCCGGAGAAGAACAAAGGCTATACCAGATCACATGAATTTTAATTGCATGTGATGTTAATCCTTTGTTGATTGCACCTTGATTACACATTAGATGTTTATGAGGGTGAATCATCTAAAATAATATCAAGGATATCGTGTTCTTCCAACTGTGGCAGCGTCAAACCTATTGGTTGTCTTTTGGCGACATGTATCCATGAGTCACGTGCGCCAGGTAGTAGGGAGGCGTGTTCATGAACCATTCATGCAGCGTTTAGCGGTTTGAAATCTTAGTCCAGGCATAACTAGTTATGAGTTCTGAACACATCCGTCGAAAGACGAACATGAGTTGTAGCTGCTACAACAGGCAAGGTCGCCTGCCGGTCGTCCACATGCCATGACATGTATCCATGCTTGATCTGTCGGATTCTTGGGTCCTGAATCATTTAGTGCCAATCATGAGGAATATTGGACTTAGTGGGAGCATATCTTGGATTCAATTTTTATTGAATTAAAGTAGTGCAATTTTTGGTAATAAACAAAGAGTCTAAAAAACTTGTTTTTGTTGTAGAACAATGGATCACTTTGAAAAGTACCATTTTAATCTGATGTTAATATAAGTTGCACACCGTTACTGCGGCTTCACCACATGATGAAGATTTTAAAGAACACATGAAAGGAGCACGTCCTGAATCCCATGCATCCAGACTACACCCATGGTGGGCCACACTTCCTCTGTGATGGGTGTATTGTCAAGGAGCTTATGCATACTTGTATTGAACAAGAGTTGGTTGATTGATTTCAAAACCTTCGCCCCTTCCGTCTCATGGAAGAATTAAGGACTTTGTTCAGAAGTCAAGTACTCACGAGCTGATGAATAGTCGGCTTGAGGTGGGGGAACCCATTCGGATGTTTGAAATCAGGTTGAGCTGTTTAGAGGGAAGACTTAGAGATATTGGTTTTCCAATTACTCACGAGCTTTTTAGTGACATTATACTTGGATCACTTCCACCAACGTATGGAGGCCATTTCTTTATACAACCGCATGGCGGATAAGTGGCCAGTTCAGATGTTGTTTTCCTTACTAAGGAAGCAGAGGCTGATATTCAAGAAGGGGATCTGACGTGGTCCAGGACAGGTATACAAATCTGTTGACATAATTTCGGTAATAATAATCATTGGTATGAGATACTAATAGATGCTTGCACTTGCACCAGTGACAGGTACTTTAGAAGGAGCTAGTGCTGGAAAGAAATGCAAATTCTAGAGTGACATTGAAGCTGCACTTGGAGTATAGCTGGTTATCTATGGATGTAAAGAAAGCACAATGGAAGAACGTGTTTTTTGCGCTGCAGCCACTGCTTTGTCTACAAGTCCGAGTCAATAAAGAAGATCTACACTAGGATTTTGAAATAAGAGTTATTTTGAGTACGATCATTTTGTAATGAATAGTTTAAGTTCTTGAACAAGGCTGTGTTCGAATATTAAGATATGTTTGGGAATTCCAATCTTTGGGATTCAAAGTTATGATCATCTTTATTGTATTATGTCATTAAGTTTGTTTTGTTAAAGTCTTTAAAAAAATTGATTCGAAATATCATTTAAGTTGGAGTGATGTTTGGTTTGGTTTAATCTTCTATTTGGATATGAGACTTGAATTGGTTTTACCAAGGCATCTATACTATCTCCAAATTAAATTGATAAAACTAAATTCGCAAAGGGCTATGCACTTGAGCAATTCAAAATTCATAAAGTGCTAGGCACTTAGTGAAAATCGAAATCCACATAATGCTAGTCATTGGGTGAATTCGAAATATGCAAAGTGCTAGGCACTAGCTAAACTCGAAATTTGCATAAAGAAGTGGATTATTTCCATTTATTAAATTCCATTGAAGATTTAATGTGAGGTTTCATATTAATGAAATGTAGTTGATGAAATTATTGAAGTTGCAATATTTCATAAAATTAAGTGGGAGAGCGAAACAATGTAATATAAGAGATCAAAGAAATTTGATAAATTAAAGAAAGACTTAATAAAAGAATTATAACATTATTGACTAAAGAAAGTTTTCTTAGTCATATTACTCATGATTGATTTGATTATTCGAAATCACCGTGATAACAAAATCTTTTGTGTGACAAATATTAAAAGAAATGTTATAATTTGTCAAGGTGTCTTGTCGTGAAGTTATAGAAATTCCAAAGTACCCACTAAAGTAAATTAAGTTTTTGTTTGTATAGGAAACTACATTAAGACTTAGAGTTGATATGATGAAGTTCCAAGTTGTCAATATTGAATAAATTTTGTGATTCGAATTGAATAAAGAGTTTTGCATAAAGGTAAAGTCCAAAGTATTATATTGGCGGGCTATTTCCACAAACAATTCCAAAAGCCTGTTGACTTTGGAAATTGGAGAAAAGTGTCTTCTCATGTAGGTTGATGTGGAAATATAAATACTAAGTTTAGACTGAGAGTCTTCATAGTAAAAGTTAGAATGAAAGGGGAAACATGCAAATGTTTCCAAATCATTACTTTATCTGGGAATTTATGTATGTGATACATAATTCGAACTAAGTATAAGGAGAAGGATCATGTAAGAAATTTAATGAAATAATCACCTAGTGATGATGTTATCAAAATTCCAAGTTCATGATCATCAAATGCAGAACAATACGAACATAAGAAGGAATACTCATAGATGACTGAAAAGTCATAAAGATCCAGAAAAGAGAAATTCTCATGTAACTCTAAGATTATATCTTGAGAGCAGTTTGGACATGATGTGAAATCACTGGGCATGAATATTTCTTAAGAAAACATATATGAATATCTAATATTGCTAAAGCTAGTCTTGATTAAAAATTGTTTTATAAAGGACAAATAAAAGATGGTGATAAGTTGCAAGACCTCTCGTATCAAAATGCTTGTTGCTGTTAAAAGCATCTAAACTAGCAAAAGAAATTGCTTAGTGTAATTGATTTAGATTACTTGGATAATCTAGATAATTGTGTTATGAGTGTTGAAGTCAGTCGTAATAATGAAGTAAGAATTTATTCTTTCTCATTAGAGATATATGCACGGTTAGTCACTGAACTTGGTCGAGATGAGCACTTTGGTCACTCAACTTGCAAAATGTTGCCCGCGGGTCACTCAACTTGGCAGAGATGAGCAAACTGGTCACAAACCATTGACTGAGCAGTTGACCATTGACTCTGACCATTTTTTTTTTGCAAAAACACCCCCGTAGAATCACAAAATCACATTAATATCTCTCTACAGGGGTGTTTTTTGCAAAAAAAATGATGTGATTTTGTGATTTTGTGATTCTACAGGGGTGTTTTTGCAAAAAAAAATGGTCAGAGTCAATGGTCAACTGCTCAGTCAATGGTTTGTGACCAGTTTGCTCATCTCTGCCAAGTTGAGTGACCCGCGGGCAACATTTTGCAAGTTTAGTGACCAAAGTGCTCATCTCGGCCAAGTTCAGTGACTAACCATGCATATATCTCTTCTCATTATGTAAATCGAAGGGACTTAAAAGTCAGTGGGAGCCGATAATATATTTCTTAAATAAGGCTAGGCCGAATTTTGAAGAATGTATGTCTTGTGAAATTATTTAAAAGGTGTTTTAAATAAATATATCAGAAATTGTCTTATTGAATCATCTATGTGATAGATTGAGAAATTTAATAAACATGAGTATGATGAATGTAGTACGAGTAATTCTGAATAGCGACTCGAATTGTGTTTTAAGACAGAGCACGACTAGAAAAGCGCGCGTTCCACGGACGCGACTGAGAGGGCGCGGGGCTGCATGCCTGGTCAGCACATGGCGACAGCAGCAGAGCAGCACGCCATGACAGCCCACGCGAGCGAGCAGTGCCATCCCGAGGGCGCGGGGCTGCATCTGCATACCATGATCGACGCCTTTTTTTTCATTTTCCGCGAGCGAGCGATGCATGCTGCTGGTGGTCACGAACTCACGACTGCCTGCATGCGTATGTGGCTGCTGCTCACGTTCCGCCTCTCGCTGCTTCTCCTTTTCATCTTTCTAGCGAAAAATATCTTGCATGTGTCGGTAACAGATCATGGTGTTTACGCATAATATTTTTGTTGTAGGGTGTATTCTTAACCCGCGGTTACGGGCTGCGTTAATCATTCATAAAGATCTTGAATGGATTACACTTGTTGTCGCGTCTAGTATTTCGTAGGTACATTCGACGTCATGCGTTCTACGGGCTACACCCCGTTTAACCGCAGGACATCGTTACACTGGAACAACGGCGAGTCCAGGAATTATTTGCAGGGGAGGCTGAAAGTTGACGATGACTAACTAAACGACTACTTCCGTAGAAAATAAGCCAATATATAAGACATAAAATTATTTAACACAAAATATCACAAATTTTCAGATTCAGATTCAGGTCTAGATTCTAAGTCCTGGATCATGAATAATTTGACTTGGATGAAATTCTTGAATAAGCTAACTTGATTGGTTTGTACTCTCATCAAATGTGGTGGCATTGCTCTCAACAATTTGGGGATCAGGTTCAGATTCAGGTTAAGAGGTTCAGCTTCATGTTCATGTTCAGGTTGAGGTTCAGCTTCATGTTCAGGTTGAGGTTGAGGTTCAACTTCATGTTCAGGTTGAGGTTCAACATGCTAAGGATGCTCACATGCTTTCTCTTCATTTTAACAAATCTGAAAATATATTACACATAGATAAATTAACTGGAGCTAGCTAGTACATAATTACAAATTTGCAACAGAGAGATAGCAAAATAATATGAGGATTGGAGGACAAATACCACCGAAGACCGACCCTGACGATTCCGATACTCTGAAGCTCACGATGCGCCCAGGCGGGCGCTCCTCTCTCCGGAGACTTTCGGCAGGCCGGCGCACTGCTCAGCCCCCGCCCAAACTTCGCCGGACGCCGGCTGCCGCTAGGGTTTGGCGGCTGGGTGCGTCCGCCGTCCGCGTCTCGCCTTCTATTGGTGCGGCCGTGCGGGTGCGGCGCTCCGCCGGACGCCAGCCCCTCCTTCACGGCGTCGGTGGCTCCTCTGTTGCCGGCTCGCCGCCTCGCCGGTCGTGGCCGCCTCGCCTCCGTCTCTGCTTGTGTTGCGTGCTGGCCGCTGGGGATGGAAGAGCTGCGCTAGGCTACCTGTTCGATACGATGCGTATCAGCGTATGCGAGTTGGGCTGGATTGCTTAAACCCTGGACTGCTAATGGGCCTCCTTTGAAAGATTACTAGTAGTACAAAAAAAATTACATTTTCGCAGGGCAGGCTTCAGCCTGTTTAAGCCTGCTTGCTGGCCTCGCCTTTGCACTGGAAGGCAGTGCAACACACGTGTCCAGGGCATTATCATAAGGCAGAACACCAGTGCGGTGATAGTCAGTGCAAAACATGTACTTAAGGCAGAACATGACGGCACTACCAAATCTGAAGATCATAGCTTATATCTCTATGATTGTGCAGCATCTCTTCAAAACTGCTGTCAACCACAGGCGTGAGTCCTTGCTGACCGATAAATGGTCTCCGCCGCCGGTTGGTTCGGTTCTGGTCAATTCTGATGCTGCCATCTTTCAGTCTTCAAACAGCATGGGGCTTGGAGCAGTGATCCGGGATCATACTGGCTCATGTCTTGCTGCATGCGGTGAGCATGTCGATGGGATCGCACCTCCAGAACTGGCTGAGGCCATGACGCTTCGGCACGCGCTGTCCTTTGCTATTAAAGAAGGCTTCCAAAATCTGATTGTGGCGTCTGACTGCCTCTCCATTATTCAACGAGTGAATAAACCCGTACTTGATAGATCGGTGATTGGCACTGTGGTTGCGGATATCTCTAACCTAGCCCGTCAGTTGCCGGTGTGTTCTTTCATTCATGTGTATCGTGGAGCAAACGTTCCTGCTCATTTTCTCGCTAGGTGTAGTGTCGCGTGGTTGTGCTCCGGATTGCATCCGGGCGCATATTTGTAATGACATTATGGTTAAGTGATCAATAAAGTTCGTGGTGTTTTCAAAAAAAAAAACATGACGGCACTACCAAATCTGAAGTCGTGCACTGCAAAGCAGAAAGCAGTGCACTGTCCATCCAAGACGGCAGTACATAAAGAGAAGGTAGTGCACTGTGAAAGATAAGACGTACAATGCACTGCCCTATTCGAGACAATGCACTGCCAAATAGAAGGCATTGTACTGCCCATTCGAGGTAGTGCACTTTGCAAAAGAGAAGACAGTGCACTGCAAAATAGAAGACATTGCAACGGGCTCTAGAAAACAGAAAGGCAGTGCAACCTTACCACTCGAGGCAGTGCAAAAAAAAGTTCGTCATAACATATGATGTATGAGATCTAGTTTCAAAAATCTTGACGTGACTAATCCATTTCCGAAAACGGATCGTGATTTGGAAACTCAGTTTAAAAGATATTTTCTTTTTTATGTTCGGATTGAAAAAGAAAAGGAAAGGAAATCAGCAAACGCACAGGAGGAAAAGAGCGAACACACCTGACCCACACGTGGTGGTCATAGGAGGACTCGCGCTGGTGATCAGGGACGCGTCAGGGAGGTCCACTGGATGCGGATGCGACACGGAGTGTGCTTCATAGGAGCGCACACTTTTGCTAACAATTTCGTTTGAGACAAAGCAATTTTGTTTCAGAAAATACATACTAACTCCGTCTATTAAAATTGTCGTGGGAAGTGAGCAGCCGTAGTACAAAATGCATATCGCAATAGATATTCTGGATCGGAGGGAGTAGCAGGATATTTGCAAGAGACTTTGACCCTTATAAGTCATTGATGAGCAAATAGAGTGGATTGAAATCAAATAATACTATTTGGTTTGTCCTATTACAAGCCTATGAATAGTGCATAAAGCCGGAAAGTTTCCAATGTACTGAAATAATTTTAGCCACTAGTATTAAGAGAAATACTTTTTTTTTTAAACCACCACGGCGGATTATATTAAATTTGGCACAAGAGTTACATCGTCCACCAATACATCACGCAAACAAACCGGAGGATCGTCATGCCACATCTCATGAACGACCTCATTTAATTTAGCTAAGCAATGGGCAGCTCTATTAGCTTCTCTAGTACAATGATTAAATATAACACGAACAAAATTCCGACTAAGGAAAGAACACTCTTCATAAATCGCTGCCGCCGCCCAGAGAATTCCCGCCGCTTTGCATCACCTCAATAACCTCCATGCAGTCAGCTTCAACTATAACCTTGTTACAGCCCGTGCTTCCAGCAAGGAGCAGACCATTGCGAAGTCCAATAGCCTCTGCCGTGGCCGCATCATCGACGTGATTCAAAGTCCATTTTCCAGCTGAAATAAAAGTGCCCCTTTGATCGTGAATAATAGCTCAGTAGCACCATTACCTGCATCTATGTCAAAAGCAGCATCCACGTTCAGCTTAGTAAATTCTTCAGGTGGTTTAGTCCAACCATGCCTCAAAATAGGACTCTTCTTGTGCTTTTTAATTCTCTTATAGTTCAGGGCCAACACCACTGCTGCCTGTGCTGATCGCGCAGAGTCCTGCACACTCTCGCCGTGAGTTATTTTTCGGCGTTCCCACCAGACATACCAAGTAACAACAGCAACCAAGTCACTAATTCGGAGTTCTAGATATTGTTGTGAATTGGATGGGTTCAGGATCAAAGACACCAAGGCAGGGACCCCATCCACTTCCTCCAAACATGCTTTCTCAACAACATCACGTAAGCCTAGAAAATTCCAAACTTCTTTAACTCTTGGGCAAAGAAATAAAGCATGGGATATGCTTTCACAATCAACCGAGCAGAGAGGGCACTGGCTAGACGTTTGCATGTGCTTATTTGCCAAAACATCATGGCAAGGAATCGCGCCTAGAACAGCACGCCAACAATGAATTTTCACTTTCGCTGCCACATTGAGAGACCAGATTGCCTTCCATATTGGATTTGAACTCGAAGACTCAAACGGGCTTGTCCTGCGAAGTTTCCTACCATGTTGATGATCCCATTCTTGAAAGTATGCAGACTTGACAGAGAACAAACCATTCTTATTATAGTGCCATGAAATGAAATCATCCATCATACCCAAAGCAAGAGGTATTTTCAAAATCCTCTCAGCATCCACTCTCCAAAATATGTCCCTTATAATTTCTTTATCCCACTCTCTTGATTCTTCATCAATCAGTTCAGAAACATGAGTATAAATGATATTACCTCTAGGCGTCATCATTTTTCGGTTTGGACTAGTTGGAATCCAGCAATCATCCCATATATTAATTTTTGAACCATCACCAACTCTCCAAATGTGCCTTCTTTTAAAAGTCTGAATACCTGCCCATATACTTTGCCATGTATATGAGCTACCTTTCTTCAAAACGCAATTCAAAAGGTCACCAGAAGGAAAATATTTCGCTCGTAGTACTTGTGCACATAAAGATTCTGGTTCCGAGAGTAGCCTCCAACATTGTTTAGAGAGCATAGCCAAATTGAAACTCTCCAAATCTCTAAAACCCATTCCGCCATGTTTCTTGGGTATACACATTTTCCACCACGCAAACCAATGCATACGCTTTTGTTGGTCATTATCTCCCCACCAGAATTGGGACATTGCCGAGATTATCCCTTTACAAATCTGTTTGGGTAGCTTAAAGACAGACATCGCATATGCAGGAATAGCTTGAATAATGGCTTTAATAAGAGTTTCCTTCCACCAAAAGAGAGCATCTTCTCCTTCCATCCGCTCAGCAATTTACATACTCTATCAATTAGATGTTGGAAGCAATCAGATCTGTCAACGCCCACTAGTGGAGGTAGACCAAGATATTTATCAGTAATTGCCTCAGTCATGATGTTTAAAATAGTGCACACTTCAACTCTGGTCTCAACCGATGTACATGGACTAAAGAAAATGCTTGATTTTGCCTCACTAATCAATTGTCTAGAAGCTGCACAATATTCAAGTAAAGCATGCTGAAGGCTCAAAGCATTATTACTGTCAGCTTTCATTAGAATTAAAGAATCATCTGCAAAAAGTAAATGTGAGACATAAGGAGCATCTCTACACACTTTCACTCCCTGCAGATTACCAGCCGCTTCATCATGCATAATCAGACTGGTGAGACCTTCAGCACAAAGTAAAGAGAGATAAGGGGATAGGGGGTCCCCTTGTTGCAACCCTCTGGAAGGTATAATGTCATCAGAAAGAGAATTGTTAAGACGGACATGGTACCTAACTGAAGTCACGCACTCCATGATGAGATGTACCCAATCAGTTGCAAAACCAAGTTGTATGAGAATCAGCTCCAAAAATTTCCATTCCACCCGATCATACGCCTTGTGCATATCCAACTTGACTGCACATGATCCGTACCTTCCTGTTCTCTTATTTTTTATTGCATGATAACTTTCAAAAGCAACTAGGAAATTATTTGTTATTAGTCTACCAGGGACAAATGCACTTTGCATTGGTGAGACTATTTCAGGAAGAACACGTTTCAATCTAGCTGCAATAAGTTTAGAAATAACCTTGTACACAACGTTGCACAAACTGATTGGACGAAATTGTGATATATGTTCCGGATTTGGCACCTTTGGATCATCACAATAGTGGTTTCATTCCAACTCTCTGGGATCTTTTTTGAATTAATTGCTTCCAAAACCTCATCTGTCAGATCCTCACCAATTATATGCCAAAACTTCTTATAAAAAACTGCATGGAGACCATCTGGCCTAGGAGCTTTAAGATCACCGATGTTAAAAAGAGCTTTCTTCACTTCTTCCCTAGTATATGTAGCGTTAAGCACACTATTCATATTTGCAGTTACCCTCGGCTGAACCTTTGCCACCGTTTCCAAGCTAGGATCCAACACCTCTCTGCCGTAAAGAGTGTCGCAGCAGTGGAACATGGGGTTCCCCTAGTGCTGCCAAAGTGGGTCCACCCCATGTGGGCCCAAGGTGAAGATGGACAAGACCAAGACTCAAGTCAAGCTGGCAAGTTCACCGTCAGGACACGCAAGGCCTACGTCGACAAAGGGCTCCGGTCCTGGGGGCCTGTCGGGTCCCCGAACCAAGCAAGAAGGCCAGGAAGGACCCAAGAGCCCGAGTTCCCGGCAGGAGGCCAGGCTCCCTCTCGGGTACTTCCCCACGTCCCTGTGGATAAGCTCTCCACCTCACCTCAGAAGACTTGGGAAGCAAGGCGAAGGCAGCGCGGGCGGGAAGCACAGCCCGTGGTGGTGTCAGCTCCTGTCCACCCCAAGGCGGACGCTCCCACCTAACCCAAAGGAGACGCTAGGATGAGGAGAGGCCACGTCTCCTCCTAAACTAGATGAGGAGGGTCCTTCACCCCGAAGGTCCCTCGTGCCCCTCACGTGACCCTGTGGCAACCCCTTAGCCTATAAAAGGAGGACCAAGGCACGGAGAGGAGGGGGAAGAAGGAAGGACAAACACAAGGTCGGACTAAGGTACAAGTCCATCCAGAGCAAGACTAGACTAGGGTTGCGAAGGTAGAGGGGAAGGTGATCTCCTCCAGGTCAGGATCTGTCCTTCTTCTACCTCCAGCCAAAACCCTTCCGGGTACCCCATCCGGGAGGTTCCATTGTAAGCCACACTATGAAGAACCCATCAATCCAGACATGCAGGAGTAGGGCTTTTAGCCTCCGGGCGGCCTGAACCTGGGTAGCTCCTTGAGTCCCTTTGGTTGCATGCTTTGATCATGGAGAGGAGAGCTTGATCTAGACTCCGCCCAAGAAGACGATTCTCAGCCTCCTTCGCGCCCCGTGCCGAACCTAAAAGGGGGTATCCTATACTCCCGGTGTCCGTGCATCGAGACACGACATCTGGCGCGCCAGGTAGGGGGCGCAAGCGCTGGTTTCATCTTCATCAAGTTCATCGGCAAGTTCTTTGTCAAGCATGCTGCCGAAGAAGAAGGGAGACCCTGCGGCGTCCAAGCCGGTTTCTCCCTCACGCACTCAAGCTTCAATTGAACGTCGTGCTGCTGGCGCACGGCGGAGCGTCTCTCCGTCCCCGCCTCCCATGGAGAGGGTGGCGCCGGACGAAGTGGACGGTCGCGACAAGGACAACGGCCCTAGCGGAGCGGCGGCTCCAAAGGGCACCACCATGCCTCCTCCTCGCTCGGGGGAGAAGAGCGTCTGCAATGGCGCTGGCAAGGAGCCCACCGCTGGGGAGGGAACCACGGCGTTCGCCCCAGTGGGGATCCACGAGCATCCAAGAATAAGACCTCCGCGCACTCGCCTTCGGACGCGCAAGCTCGCCATGATGCTCTAGTCGCTGCCAAGGCCCTGATGCAGTTCCCTCCAAGCAGCGGCGATCCCAAGGTCTACCAAGAATGGAGGACTCGCGTCAAGAGACTCCTCGACTTCGCCGATGGTGGTCCATGGGTCGAACCCACTCAAGCTCCCACCGTCGACGATCCCGGAGCAGCACAAGACAAGACACGTGATCCGCGAGGCCAGCCTCGTGGTGAACGTCAAGCCAAGATGGCGCCTCCTCGCGCCGCGCCACCGATGGCTGACCGGCTAAAAACCGCGACCACGGCGAGGCCATCTCCATCGGGTCGTCTACCTCGCGCAACCCAGATCTTCGTGACGAGCTCAATAGCCGTCAGAACGAGGATATGCGCACCCGCATCGAGCGTCGCCGAGAACGTCACCGCCGGGAAGATCGGGGCATCGACCTCGCCGAAGGCTGCCTCGCCCTCGCCCCCGAGTTCCGCCACTTCAACTGGCCCAAGAAATTCAAGATCGACATTCTCCGCTACGACGGCACCACGAACCCCTGGGACTTTCTGCAGATCTATTCTCTTGCTGCAATGGTTGCCGGGGCTGACGAAGTCATGATGGCCAACTGGTTCCCATTGGCCCTGAAGGGAGATGCCCGGACTTGGCTTCTCAACCTTCCCAAGTGCTCCATCCGTTCCTGGCGGGCACTGAAGGAGCAGCTTCTGGGGGCTTTCCAAGGCGGGTACGAGCGCCCAGGGGCTCCCAGTGATCTCCACGACTTCAAGCAGCTGCCGGGTGAAACTCTCCGCAAGTTCATCCAGCGCTTCACCCAGAAGATGAACACCATCCCGTGCATCAAGGAGGAGTTGGTGATCCAGTCCTTCCACGCCAACGTCCGCAACCCCAAGATGCACGAGAAGTTGAGCATCCATCGCGTCGAGTCTGCTCGTAAGCTCTGGGAGCTTGCAAATCGGTGCGCTCGAGCTGAAGAAGGAGCCAAGTTCCCCGGGGAGGATGAACCCGAGGACAAGGTCGCTCCAGCCAAGAACAAGAAACGGGACCCTGGACCCGACAAGCGGATCTTCGTCACCGAGCCTCTTCCGAAGAAGACCAAGCCCGCACTGACTTCCGAGGAAGAAGGTGAAGGTGATCCCTAGTGCCACATCCATCCAGAAGGCAACCACTTGCTCAAGGACTGCCGCATGCTCAAGAACCTCGCCATCCGGGAGCAACGCCGAGCTGACGGGGTCAGTCAAGACGGTTGCTACAACTGCGGCACTGCCGGGCACATCGCTCGTGACTGTCCCACGGGTCGCCAAGGCGGAGGCGGCCGTGGATGGAACCGAGGCGGTGGCCGCGGGGTCGCGGAGGAGGACGCGGCGGTCAAGGTGGTCGCGTGTACAACACTCCGAAGGCCGTCCACGGTGGCAACGGGGAAGCTCCGGCTCCCCAAGGAGGCAACGGCGGCAAGTATCCAGAAGTCACTGGAGTTGTCGGGTGCATCCACGGAGGGTCTTCTCTGCCTCCTTCCAACGGCGCCTGCAAGAGACTTGTCCGGGAGCTTAACGCGGTTGCTTCTGCTCCGTCCAAGCCCCTGGACTGGTCCAGTCAAGTCATCACCTTCGACCCAGAAGACCACCCTGCCAACACTGCCGGGGTCGGGACCCTGCCGCTGATCGTGTCGCCCGTCATCCACAACTACAAGGTCACCAAGATGCTGGTCGACAGAGGCTCCAGCCTCAACCTGCTGACGGCAAAGGTCCTGGCTATCCTTCAAATTCCCCTGTCTCGCCTGCAAGACACCGGGGTGTTCCAAGGCGTGAACGGAAGTGTTACTCGACCCCTCCGGAAGATCACCCTTCCGGTCACCTTCGGCGACTCCAAGAACTTCCGCACCGAGGAAATCGTCTTCGACATCGCCGACATGGCCGTCTCCCACTTCGCCTACAACATGCTGAAGATTCCGGCGCCGTGGGGGTGATCAAGTCAAGGCCGACATCGACGATGCTATCTACTGCGTTCACCAGCTGAACCAGACGGTGGCAATCATGGCGGATGTCCCTCAAGGTGTACAGGAGGATGATGATGGGGCTCTCCCCGGGGGCGAAGGGCACCCTGGGGGCTCCACATCTACTCCCCCAAGAAGGCGCCATTCCATGGCGATCCGCAGCTGACCAAGAAGGTGGCGCTAACCAGCGACGGAGTTCGCTCCATCACCATCGGCGCCCGCCTCACCGACAAATAGGAAAGCGCGCTCGTCGCCTTCCTTCGGGAAAACTCTGACGTCTTCGCGTGGGAGGCGTCAGGTTTACCCGGCGTTCCAAGGGAGGTGATCGAGCACAAACTGGCGGTCAATCCGGGGGCTCGCCCCGTGAAGCAGGTTCTCCGGAACCAAAGCAAGGAAAAGCTGGAATTCATCATCGCCGAGGTGGACAAGTTGATAGAAGCTGGTGTCATCCGGTCGGTTCCCCACCCAAGCTGGGTGGCCAACCCCGTGGTGGTACCGAAGCCCATGACCTTCAAGTGGAGACTCTGCATCGACTTCACAGACCTGAATAAGGCCTGTCCCAAGGACCCTTTCCCCCTGCCGCGGATCGACATGATCGTGGATTCCACGGCCGGGTGCGAGCTGCTGTGTTTCTTGGACGCCTTCTCCGGGTACCACCAGATCATGATGTCGCTCGAGGACCAAGAGAAGACGGCCTTCATCACTCCCAAGGGCTGCTACTGCTACACCCGGATGCCTTTTGGCCTCCGGAACGCCGGCGCTACCTTCCAGCGCGCAATGCAAGCATGCCTTGGGTCGCAGCTGGGCCGCAACGTTGAAGCGTACATCGACGACATCGTGGTCAAGACCCGGTACAAGGACTCCCTCATCCAAGACCTGCACGAGACCTTCGAGAACCTCCGCCGGGTCAACTTCAAGCTCAACCCCGACAAGTGCGTGTTCGGGGTCCCCTCCGGCAAGCTGCTGGGTTTCCTGGTCTCTCACCGAGGGATCGAGGCGAATCCGGACAAAATCAAGGCAATCGAGCGCATGGAGGCGCCCCGGCGGGTCAAGGACGTACAGCGCCTCAACGGGTGCATCACTGCACTCGGGCGCTTCATCTCAAGGCTTGGGGAGCGGGCCTTACCGTTCTTCAGGCTGCTCAAGAAGTCAGGCCCCGTGGAGTGGACCTCCGAGGCCGAGGAAGCCCTGCAGTCCCTTAAGCGCTACCTCGCCTCGCCACCAATCCTCGTGGCACCAGAAGAGAAGGAGCCCCTACTACTGTACATTGCTGCCACCAACCAGGTGATCAGCGCTGTGCTTGTGGTAGAGCGTGACGCTCCTCCGAAGAAGTCAAGCAAGATCAAGGGCAAGCGACCCGGGAACTCTCTCCCGGGACAACCGTGCAAGAAAAGGCTGCCGGGTGACCAGGGGTCTCACGATCCTGACGTCACTGCAACCTTACCAGACGGTGCGGAGCCCGTCGGGAATGGAGAATCTCCCTCCGACGAGACTTCGCCGGGGGCTACCTCGTCCCCACCCCAAGACGTCGACGTGGAGGAAGCCGAGCCCTCTCAGGACTCGGCGACCCGCAAGGTGCAGCACCCGGTCTACTTCGTCAGCGCAGTGCTGCGCGACGCCCGGGAGCGGTACCCCATGATGCAGAAGCTGCTGCTGGCAATCCTCATTGCCTCCCGCAAGATGAGGCCGTACTTCCAAAGCCATCCCATCACGGTGGTGTCCAAGTACAACCTAAGAAGCCCCCTGGAGAACCCACTTGCCACTGGTCGCATATCATGGTGGGCCATGGAGCTTCAAGGTTTCGGTCTCAAGTTCGAGCACACGGACAACATCAAGAGTCAGGCGCTGGCGGATTTCACGGCCGAGTGGACCGAGACGGCGTTCGACGACCCGGAAGAGGAAACCTGCCTCCCCGGGAAGGAAGATCCTAGCGCCTGGACCATGCACTTCGACGGCTCCTACACCAAGGGGAAAGGAGGTGCTGGGGTTGTCCTAACCTCACCAACCGGGGACCGGCTGAAGTACGTCGTCCAGATGCACTACCAAGGGAACATCTCCAACAACACGGCGGAGTACGAGGGCCTGCTCGCAGGACTTCGTGCTGCCATCGGCCTCGGCATCAACAAGATCGTCGTCAAGGGTGACTCTCAGTTAGTCATCAAACAAGTGAACAAGGAGTACGCGTGCCCTCAGATGGCACCATACGTTGAAGAGGTCTGGAAGCTGCAGCGGCGCTT
This sequence comes from Poa pratensis, assembly GCA_947311845.1. Lineage (NCBI taxonomy): Eukaryota > Viridiplantae > Streptophyta > Magnoliopsida > Poales > Poaceae > Poa > Poa pratensis. The sequence goes on along the minus strand of CAMZMU010000094.1, from coordinate 42,902,259 downwards.
CGACAACTTCCGGGCTGTGTACGTCCCACGGGGAGAAAACACGGCCGCGGATGAGCTATCGCAGGTGGCGTCCAAGCAAGAACCAGTGCCTCCCGGGATCTACATCGAGGTCCTCAGGCGACCTTCGATCCACCCGAGAGGCTCGCGACAAGATCTGCGCCGGGGGCTGGCGACCCTTCTACCTCGACAACACGGGTAGCCAGCCCAGAAGCTCAAGACCCGGCAGCCCCTCTGCGGAGGAAGCTATGCTTTCTTTCCGTCGGATGGTGCTACCGGTGGAAGGAACCCACCCACCCTGGGCCCGGGACATCGTCAAGTACATCATGGAGCACGCCCTCCCGGAGGACGATCACGACGCCGAGCGGGTGGCTCGTCAAGCCAAGCTCTACGTCATGATCGACGGCGAGCTCTACCGGCGACGGGACAACGGAGTCAAGCTCCGCTGCATCCTCAAGAACAAGGCCAAGTACTGCTACGGGACATCCACGAGGGCACATGTTCAAGTCATGTGGCATCAAGATCACTGGCGGGTAAAGTTTTTCGTCACGGGTTCTACTGGCCAACAGTCCTCAGTGATGCGAGCAGCTAGTCAAGACCTGTGAAGCCTGCCAGTACTATGCGAAGAACATACATCAGCCGGCGCAAGCTCTGCAGCCAATTCCAATCTCCTGGCCGTTCGCGGTCTGGGGGCTGGACATCGTGGGGAAGATACCGAAGTCTGTCGGGGGCCATGAATACCTTTTCGTGGCCATCGACAAGTTCACAAAGTGGGTGGAAGTGATGCCAGTACCAAGACAGACAGCTCAAGCAGCCATCAAGTTCATTGAAGGGATCGTGTACCGCTTCGGAGTACCCAACAGAATCATAACGGACAATGGCTCTCAGTTCACAAGCCGATCCTTCCTCAACTTCTGTGAAGAGCTGGGAATCAAGGTGTGTTTTGCCTCGGTGTCCTACCCAAGGTGCAATGGGCAAGTGGAGCGAGCCAATGCGGAGGTCCTAAAGGGTTTGAAGACCAAGGCCTTTGACAAGTTAGAAGACAAGGGCAAGAACTGGATTGAGCATCTACCAAGTGTCTTGTGGTCCCTCAGAACCACACCAAGCAGAGCCACTCAAGAAACACCATTCTTCCTTGTCTATGGAGCAGAAGCCGTCTTGCCAACAGAGCTCAGGCATGGATCCCCCCGGGTACTTGCCTATGATGAAGACGCACAAGCTGAGAGGAGGATTGATGACATCAACTTCCTGGAAGAGGTGCGGTGTCGAGCTTCTTACGATCTGCTCGATACCAGCAAGGGCTCCGCCGCTATCATGATCGCCATATCCGTTCACGGGTACTGGAACCCGGAGACCTGGTTCTCCGCAAGAAGCAGAAGCTTGATAACATGAACAAGCTGTCGTCCAAGTGGGAAGGACCTTATCGGGTGACGCATACCCTGAGACCCGGAGCTGTTTATCTGGAGGACGAGAAAGGCAGGCCGGAGGGCAACGCCTGGAACATCGAGAATCTCCGGAAATTCTACCCCTGAATACGAACATGAATCGCAGATAGTTCGAGTCAACTAAGCACGCCCAAGGGGCTAGTGTTCTGTATAAGGGTGTAAGAATCGTCGCCAAGGAATAAAAGATAAGTTTTTCAATTCCGTGAGCCTCTCTTGTTGTCGTGAAGTGTGTTATCCGTAACAACCCCCAAGCAGGGGGCTGACATGGTGCCGGTGGCTGACAGGTCGAGCGCGAGTAGCCTATCAGTAGGCGCTGCCACCTGATCGTGCCGTACTGCCGCGGTAAGAAGTGGAACGGGCAGTGCTGTGTTTTAAAGAACCTAAACACAGAAATGCACATTCAACTTTGCTTGCGGGTTGCTCCGGATGAAACACTTTCACGACATGTAAGGGAGGGTCCATTCTTTTCCTACTGAAAGTGTGTTATGTGTAGCGCCTCTCCCGGGACAGGAATGGATGCTGAAGAGCGGCTCAGGAGCTGGGTACCCGGGAAGGACAGAGCAGATCAAGAGCACGGCAAAAACCAGCTAAGTCTTTGCATGTGCATCTTGCATTCTAGGCATAATATCTCGCTCGGAGTCAATATACCACCAACCTGCGCATGCTTGACAGTTGATGAGAACCTTTGCGGGGGTAATGCGTCCTCCCCGGCGAACGGTCAGATTTCCCTTCTGGCCTAGTACCCGTGGCTGTGGAGTGGACTCCCGGAAGGCATAGTGCTCTTAGGGGTGCTGCTACCGGTACAGGCGGTTAGAGTACTTGTCACCTAAGAGATCTCCTCAGAAAACTTGACGGCGCGTTAGTGCAAGGGAGGTTTGGGAAATGACCCCGGGAGTTGAGCCCTAGGATTGCATTCATCTGAACTTACATTCTGAATTTACAATTCTGATTACATTCAGTCGAAGCTTTCCTGGATACATATCTAGCCTATGCTACTAAGGCCAGCTCAGAGCTCCTGGCTGCGCAGATCTGTCTTCTGTTTTATTGCCTGCCGGGTGCACTCTTTTCTTCCGGGGACGCCTGGATGAAAAGATAACACGCGTGCAGGATCTTGTCAGGCGCGTCGAAGAGCTCGACCCCCTTCTGCCGACCAGGGCGCTCCAGGGCCAAAGAGACGGAAGATTCCGTCCGCCAGTTCGCCTACGGACTGACTCTCGGCCTACGAAAAGCAGTCCAGGTCAAGATCGAAGTCATCCAAGAAAAAAGGCGGAAACAGAGAAGAGCAAACAGTGAACCTGTTCGATGGCCTCGAGCTCAGCCACAACCAAGGACAGCTCCGGAATACCAGTCCTTTCCTTCAGGATGGACCACAGGTGCGCCCTCCTCACTGCCCTAATCCTTGCCTCTTCTTGGGCAACAGGACCGGAGACAGCCGCCAGGCGAGCGACATTCTGGGCAGCAGAAGAACGGGACGCAACCTCGCCATCAGTGGCTCGGGCTCCAGCTTCGCTGGGTGCCTCCGCCGCTCCTCGGAAGACGGACTCCGCCGTCGACACGTCGGACAAGGCCCTCTCTGCTTCGCCGGACATTGTTCTGCGGGGGTGGAGAGGCAAAGGAAGAAGAGGAGCGGAGCAAGGCGAGAAGATGTGTCAAGGAGTTGGAGTCTGGAGGGTCTTTTATAGGCCTCCCACGCTCCACCTACCCCTTGACGCTACGGCTGCTGCAGTAATGGGAGCGCGTTTTGCAAAAAACTCGTTCTCATTCACACACGCGACACGAAGACAAGGAGGAAACAAGATCTTCTTCATTTACAAGGACTACAAGGGGACGATCTTTTTTACAACAAAAAGGTTGGCTCCCATCGAGCAAGGAGCACCGCCGTACAATGGAAGACGCTACTTCCAGAAGTACGTCGTCAAGGCCGCCGGGGAGGAGGTCAACGAGATCTCCATGGCGCCCGTCCGAAGCTCCTCGCCTTCAGGAAGACGAGCTCCCCTCGACCTTGATGTCAGATGAGTTTTCCTCATCTTCATCCTCGTCGTAGGAGCTCGAACTGCCGCTGCTGCTCTCCATGCAGCACTCCACGCGTCCGCCATCGACACCGAAGATCTTCACGGAGAGCGTCGCATCTCCGTCGTACCGGAACGCCAAGCATTGCCCCCGGGACAGGCGGCGGGCACGGGAGAACGACTTCCACCCCGGACCCAGAAGCATGGCGCCTTCAGTGGTGCGCTCCGCCATGGCCCAGGAGGGGCCATTGGGGCAGCCTTCCACTTGCAGCCAGAAGCCGGAGGGTCCGATGTCCTCCGTCGCCATCGCGAAGGAATCCGGCAGGAGAAGCCGGCTGCGAGGCCTGGTTCAGATCCACGATGAACTCGAACGGCGCGAAGCTGGTATGAACCATGCTCCTAGGAGGGGGCAGCGGTGCCGCGGCCTCCACGGCCGCCGCGACCGCGAATCCCACGACCTCGCGGAACAGCTCGACCACGAGTGGAGGGGCCACTCTCCGCAGCAGCTGAAGAAGAACGAGGGCGCCCAACTCCTCTCCTCGCTCTCGCCATTGGCGCTGGCAGCTTGTGGGGAGGCCTGGAGTTGGACTGAGGAAGAAGATGAACAAAAGGCCAGGGGTGCGCCTCGCTTTTATAGCCGCGGCGGCACCTCTGTCAGGCGTCTCCTCGGTTCTTCCGTTACTGGGAATCGAGGGGGCCATCGCAGTTACTTCCCCGAGCGGAGTAACTCCAAGACCTTCAAGGCCATCATGAAGCAGAGCAAGGAAGACCAGGTGCCCGGGGACCCACTTTGACCTATCTTTAGGCCATGGCCCCGGCAGCTGGAGCAAGAGCCGCCGGGACCATGCCCGGGGGCTACTGTCGCAGCAGTGGAACATGGGGTTCCCCTAGTGCTGCCAAAGTGGGTCCACCCCATGTGGGCCCAAGATGAAGATGGACAAGACCAAGACTCAAGTCAAGCTGGCGGGTTCACCATCAGGACACGCAAGGCCTACGTCGACAAAGGGCTTCGGTCCCCGAACCAAGCAAGAAGGCCAGGAAGGACCCGAGAGCCCGAGTTCCCGGCAGGAGGCCAGGCTCCCTCTCGGGTACTTCCCCACGTCCCTGTGGATAAGCTCTCCACCTCACCTCAGAAGACTTGGGAAGCAAGGCGAAGGCAGCGCGGGCGGGAAGCACAGCCCGTGGTGGTGTCAGCTCCTGTCCACCCCAAGGCGGACGCTCCCACCTAACCCAAAGGAGACGCTAGGCTGAGGAGAGGCCACGTCTCCTCCTAAACTAGATGAGGAGGGTCCTTCACCCCGAAGGTCCCTCGTGCCCCTCACGTGACCCTGTGGCAACCCCTTAGCCTATAAAAGGAGGACCAAGGCACGGAGAGGAGGGGGAAGAAGGGAGGACAACACAAGGTCAGACTAAGGTACAAGTCCATCCAGAGCAAGACTAGACTAGGGCTGCGAAGGTAGAGGGGAAGGTGATCTCCTCCGGGTCAGGATCTGTCCTTCTTCTACCTCCAGCCAAAACCCTTCCGGGTACCCCATCCGGGAGGTTCCATTGTAAGCCACACTATGAAGAACCCATCAATCCAGACATGCAGGAGTAGGGCTTTTAGCCTCCGGGCGGCCTGAACCTGGGTAGCTCCTTGTGTCCCTTTGGTTGCATGCTTTGATCGTGGAGAGGAGAGCTTGATCTAGACTCCGCCCGAGAAGATGATTCTCAGCCTCCTTCGCGCCCCGTGCCGAACCTAAAAGGGGGTATCCTATACTCCCGGTGTCCGTGCATCGAGACACGACAAAGAGGTTAGCAAAATAATCAGTAGCTAAAACCTTCAGTTGATCTTCATCCTCTAGCCACACTCCCTGATCATTCCTGAGTTTTTTAATGAAATTCTTCTTACGGCGGCCCGATGCGAACCTGTGAAAATAGGAAGTATTCTGATCACCACTCCGCAACCATTCAATCCTCCCTCTTTGCAACCAATATAATTCTTGATATAAGTTTTCTCATAAAGGCAGTTAAATAAATAACAGTGTAATTAAAGATGTGGTTATTGTGTTGAGATGTTATCTGATACGTAAAGGAAAAACCAAGCAGTGGTATGTCAAAATATAACGACGTACTCCCTCCGTTTTTTAATATAAGATGTTTTAGCTAGCTCACATGTTGGCTAGGTACAAACCCAAATTAGTGTACATACACACTAAAACATGTCTACATATATTATACATGTGAATGTGGAGAAAATCTAAAACATTTTATATTTATAAACGAAGGGAGTAGTAGATTTTGTAAAGTTTCAAATAATATGTCGAGAAGTTTCTCGTATATGTATTTGTGGTGGGATTACGAAATCAAATCTTAATTAATTGAAATTAAAATATAGCATTTTTCAATTGATAATACTTCATGTTTTGATGAAAATCGAATATTAGTGTATTATGAGTGGATTCTACAACATCTCTACTATATAATAGGAAAACGCTGGTTATCAGCCGGAGGATCGTGCGAGTCGCATCCTCCTCCTTCCGAGCGCGCCACGCGTCTCCTTCGTGGCGGAAGAAAAACAACAGAGCTGGGGGACCCACCCACGATCCCGTTCTTATCGCTTCTTCTTGCTTCCTATCCATTCATTTGCGTCAACGCCACCAAGGTTCCAGAGAGCTCGCGACAGAGCCGTCGCCTCTCCCCGCGCTGCCGCCCATGGCTGCAATTGACCCGACTCTCTGCTGCCTGGGCACGCCGGCGAGCCGCAGCCACGCTCGCCCGAATCCCTCCTCTCTTCCTCGCGCCACCGCCGTCAGCACGCCCTCCACCACGTCCTTGTCTCTGGGCCACACCCCGGCTTGTGTCAACTATCGTCGATCCAGCAACCGCCGTCGCCGGAGCTCCTCCTCCCTTCCATCCTCCCTCTTCTGTTGCTGCCGACCTCCGTCGAGCCGCCTCAACTCGCATCGGCGAGCACGACCACAATTGTCGTTCTGCTGCCGATGGCCTTCCGCTGCTCCGCTGCGAGCCGGGAGTCGGGGGATGCATCTGCTGCCGTTGTAGGGCGACCGGGCGCCGCTACGAAGGTTGGTCGGCGTTGCTACAAGGGCGGCCGGGCACTGCTACCCATCTCAGTCACCCCTCCGCGCCGTGAGCTGTCTCGACTCCGACGACTACCAAACCCGCCGTCCTCCACTCCGGTGGTGGTGGCGGTGGTGCTGGCTCCGGCGAGTGGCTCAGCCGCTGTTCAAGGTCGTCCCCGAGCTCGCCCCGACCTCCACGTCCATGGAGGCCGGTCATCAATCCCCCAACCTCGGTCTTCCCTGCTTCCGTGACTGTCGGCCTCCCCGTGCTTGACCTCCAGCACCACGGCAGGGTCGTAGGTGCAAATTCTGTGAAGATTTGTCGCTATGTTTTTGTTCTTTTGATGCAAATCCTCGGAGCAGATGTAGCAAATTCTTGCTATAGCATTTTTTTATTTCCTATTATGCAAACTTTCCGATGGTTTGTAGCATTTATTTTCTTCCTTTGATTCAAATCCAAAGATCAATTGTAGCAAATTCCTTTTGTTGATACTTTTTTTTCTTTGAATTTTGGTGCAAATGTTTGGAAGTTTTGTAGCAATGTTTTTCATTTTTTATGCAAATCCGTAGAGTTTTGTAGCAATTTTCTTGCTGCCAAAGAAGCGCGGCGTTGCTACCGACGGTATCCGGTGATGCTGCCGAAGAAGCGCGGCGTTGTTACCGACGGTAGCCGGCGATGCTCCCGACGGCACACGGCGTTGCTTCCGACGTTAGCCGGCAAAACTGTGGCGACGTCTTTCTCCGGCAACGTCTTCTCCGGTGATCTTCTCCGGCGACGGGCTGGTCACATGGAGGGGCGATGCGGTGGGGGATGGCGCTTTTGACTTTTTCTATTGCGTGGGAGATTTTTTGCCTTTTTTCCGTGTGCATACCAGTCCATGTGCGTGAGTGGCCCTCGTAGACACGTGTCGCGTGCACCGTGTGGAGGATCGGGAATTCCAATCCTCCGGAGGACGCTCAGCGCTTCCCTATATAATATGTCTCAGGTGGTCATGGTCGCCGATGTTGCGTTATTTTCTGTTTCCTATTCTACCCCTGTGTGTTAGGAAATATTACAGTACTGTCACCGCCAAGAGATGCCTGTTGCCTGGTCGGCGTTCCCATGAAAAAGAAAAAATATCCCCAATCCCTCTGTCGGGATCGAGCTCGCCGTCCCTCTGGAGCAGGAGCACCTCCGCCGCCGGTCTGTCGGGAGCTCGTCCACGGCCGGATCTGTCCCTCGCGGCCGCGTCCGCCTCCCGTTTGCTAGCTGCTGTTTGTTTGCCCCATCCTGATCTCTGTGATGCTGCTTCTGAGAGTTTGTCTCCCGTTTGCAAAACATCCGATTTTGTGTGACTTTCCCCTCTTTTCCTGGGTGGTTGGTTCTCTGCACTTTTCGTTTAATTGCATGATATTGGTCACTGCCTCAATGGTCAATCTCCTGGAACTCTTAGACTAACAGATGAGAAGTGTCCTCGCAAAAAAAAAAAAAAAAAAAAAAAAAAAAAAAACAGATGAGAAGTGAAGCAGGTCAGTGGTGATGCAAAATGGAACGCATCTTCCCTGATTTAGCTACGTGCAAATACCTTCCAATACCAACAACTGCCCCAGATCCAGTGTACAAGAAGCCAGCTGCAAAGTTCAGACATCCATTTTCATGTAGTCACCACTATCACGGTACTGCGTACTAGATTGGTTGCTTTCTTTACGGCCAGTTGCTCGGTTACGGATTTGTAATATTATCCTCTTTCTTCCAATGGCAGAAAAACTGAAGGAGTGGTTGCTAGTAGTTGTGTTTATGACGCCAACTCTAGTACACAAAACCCCCAAGGGAAATTACAGGGCTACAGAAGCGATCACTGTGCTGGAGAAGACATGGATCAGATCTCTGGCCACATAACCACCAGTATCATCTCAAATTTCACTGTGTGGCTTAAATGATTTGCTGGAGAGTTGCTGCCATAAATAAACGGCGGCCAACAGGCCCAGCTCAACCACATCGATTGATTTCATGATTTCTGTCCTCTCGTGTTGTCTGCTTGCTGCTTAGCTCACCGATATCACCATCGTTGTATTAACGTAAGCATTTCTAGAGGATGTTAAGGCGCCTCCATCAGCTCCGGTGCACAGTCCAGTTCACTGGTCACCGGGTAATCATCTCATAACCGAATTGCTTTCTTCAATGACGGACAACCTAGCCCAGCACAGTCCTGGCTGTGACCACTCAAGCATGATGCAAGTTGCGATCTATACGCATGTATTAAGTGCGCCATCTAGGTTCTGAGCTCCTGCACTCAACAAGTATTCCGGCAACCTGATTAGTTATCTGGAACACAACCAAAGTAAGATATCTTTCTGCAATCTGATGAGTTTTGTCTACAGATTCCAATTGGACACATGAAATGCACAAGCAAGAAACAATTGTACAGGTGTTAATCGTTTACGAGTTAAAACTTAAAAACACTTCTTGTGTTGCCTTCCAGGACCTCCCTCATGCAGTCATGTCATACTTACTCAGAAGCCCGCACCATGTGGCCTTCTCCCTTCTCATTTAAGAATTTGCCAAGTAACACCGCTGGTTTTCAATGTGCATATTGGAGGCAAGTTGGGAAAGACCAGGTTTTTGTGACTCCAGGTTACATAAGCTACAAGGTTCTCACGGTCCCCTACACATATGAAGCTATATAATTGAAGGGTAGAGGAGGTTGTGAACTTGTGATCCAGTTCAACCCCCACACAAATTAAGAATGGTAGGCCACTATGCTGATAAACCTAACTGGTACGGTGACAGATGACCAGAACAACCATCGTTGGTAAATGGTTCACAATAGTTCCCTGGTACTTGATGTGACTGGCTTAAATGCTGTACCTTCTTGATGAACATTGTATCCAAGGTGATTTGGATGTCCGATCGCAATTCTTTTAATACATGGTACTGTCAAGTTGACATCAAGAATTTTAAACTAATAAAAGACATCCATACCTAGAAGACTGACAATGCCTAAGGTAATCTAGTGTGTACGCTGATATGCTAACCTCAAACTTTATAACCAACTGAGCAAGACCATTCAATATTACTGCCATTATAAGAAAATGAAAGGTACATTGGCTTCCCAAAGGATCCAGCTTCTAAGAGGGTCCGAGCCATAACGGATTGATGTGACCGTAGCGGCGACTGGAATCGATTTGAATGAGGCAGTTATGGGACTTATCTTATATAACAATATATATGGAGGAAGGATTAAAAAAGGTGGGGGTCAAGGTGTATAATACGAGCTTCCACTCTTCCACTTTCAGGCAATGAGCTAGCTTAACCCTGATTGCTTAAGGTTTAATACAGTCATGTTGGATCTGCTACTAAGAAAGGAAGAGAAAGACTGATTGTGACAGCTCAACCGGATGAGACATCTCTTATTTACAAAACTGTGCCAACGTGTGTCTACATTGTTTGATTTAGTACAATGTCATTTTGTTGAACTAAGAACAGTACAGCATCATAACCATCTGTGCTTTGGACTGCAGAAGCTAGCCCATAGGATTTGGGTAATTCAAGATCAATTTAGTTTCGAACCCTTTTGCGTAGCACATCTCTTACCGGCGTTTATCTCTATCAGTGAGAAAAGCTATTACAGTTTTTCTCTCACAGTTCCTATCGCACTCATAGGTTAAAAACGAGAACAAGATCAGAAGGCTCCTAGCTTTGCCCACCCATGCATTTTGTCAACCTAATAATTTGGTGTGCATTACCCCCTGACACAGGTACCTTGTCAAATATCGAGCCAGATAGTCGGTTTATCAGCCTAAACAGTATCATTCTTATACCCACCTCAGCCCTTCTCTTTCTTGGAAGCAACACCTCTGGCCTTGAACCTCTGCAACAAGGTGAGAATGGCAAGGGAAGAATTGTCCATCAAGTGTTGGCCGATGACCCCAACATATCATCTTCAAACGAAACCTAATTTGATCCCATTTTAATATTGTGAACTAACAATAGTACTGTGTGATTTAAAGAACAACAAATGAACACACAAAGGGATTCAATATGCTATTGCTTCAGTTGTGATGTAAGAGCTGTATAAAGGGAAGGAGCAGGAGTCGTGGTGCAAGAAGCCCTGGAGGAGAGCTAAAATTAAGCAGTCTAGTCTTCTTGGAGCAGGATCCGGCGAAATGGACTGATTAATTACGATTGTAGTCTAGGACTCAAGGTGAAGGAATAACTATACTAGAAAAAGGTACATGAGGAAGAATGTTACTCCGTATTATAAACGGTCAACGGCCTACACATCACTGTAGAAAGATACACATGTATATTTGAATTGAGTAACTTTCCGCAAAACTAAACGATTCATGTAAGTAAAATACCATAGAGCTGCATATTTAACTTTTGAGCAACAATCCAACAAAACAACAGATTTAGGGAGGAGAAAAGTTCACTTAATTCCTCAGATGTATTGCCCTTGGAGCACTTTAAAAAAAAAAGAGGATCAAAATGCGTGTCATATTTGTATTAGAAAGAACCCATCTAGAAGACGCCTGGTACACAAAAACCAAAAGCAAACAAATGGCGAAAGCTAGCAGAAACTACGAAAAAAGGAAACAAAAACTAACAGAAATCCTAGAAGTTTAACTAGAAGAAGAAAAAATACCATTGGCGAGCTTCGTGCATGATGGAATCGACCAACTCCATGCAGTTTGGCGCCCCCTTCATCGGCAAATTTGACGAATTTGATCCTTTTTTGGAATCATTTCACAAAATGGACCAAAATTCAAATCATTTCACGATCTGACCCTTTCTCACGGCGCCCGCCCCCGGGGCGCCGTGCTCAGCTGTACAACGCCCCGGTCCAAGACGTTATGAATCCTGCCACGTCACACTAAGTGGGACCCATCTTAATAGCACGGCGCCCCGGGGCAGGGACATGGCGCCTTTAGCCAGGGCGCCGTGCTCTTTTGCTACTTCGGTAAAAGCGAAAAAAAAAAAAGCGACCCAAGTATGATTGAGTACACCGAGTGTTCTTTACCTCAGTGGTATGTGGTGTGCTGCTTGTTCCTGTAGGTTGAGTTCAATTCCTAGTCTTGCACCAATTTTTTTCCCCGATTTTTTTGTTGTTTTTTGTTTATTCAGTCAACCAACATATACAATATGTTATACAAAACATAAAATTAATTTTTTTTCTTGCTTTCTCTTCTTCACATAAGTAGACAATGTTGCAAATTCTGCAATTTGCTATACAAAACATAAGTAGACAATGTTGCAAATTCTGCAATATGCTATACAAAACATAAAATTAATTTTTCAGTGTGGATCGGCCGGGCATGCATGCATGATGCTGGTGAGATCCTATCAGGGCGTACGACCGCTTCGATTCAGCACGTCTTGCGTACAAGCTGCACTACTTCACCGGCCGGCGACTGATTGCAGTGTTCCCCTCAAGCTAAAGAGTTTCAGTATACGTGGAGTAATCAGGACCGATGTAATTTTCACGTTGTTGGAGTACGGACTGACTCTACCGTGACTGACCATAACGTTGCAAATAGTATATTCTTGCAAATTCTTGTATACAACGATTTGCAACGTTGTTTACTTATGTGAAAAACAAAAGGAAACAAAAAAATTAATTTTATGTTTTGTATAACATATTGTATATGTTGGTTGAGTGAATAAACAAGAAACAACAAAAAAGTCGGGGAAAAAATTGGTGCAAGACTAGGAATTGAACTCGCGACCTACAGAAACAAGCAGCACACCAGAGCCAACTCCTCTTCCCCGTGTCCCCTGCTACAGGAGAGAGAGGCGACTCGGGAGGCGACTCGAAGCTTCGAGTTTTCGCCGGCGATCCCGCCGCTCCCCTCCGCCTCCGGTCGCCGTTTCGGCACCGCGAGGTGGGGGGGAGCTCCGGCTGCTCGCTGAGCGTGTAGATAGTGTAGTTTAGGTGTATGTGTGTGGCCTGGCGGCGACATCGAAGACGGCGGCGATGGCGTCTGCGTGGTGGGCCTTGTCCTTCCCCTCCTTTCCCCGTTCCGGCCTCGTCGCCGGGGAGGTAGTGAAGGTTCGTCCGTTGCTCTCCTCCTCCTCTGCTTCTCCGGCCGGCCTTGGTGGCGAGGGGGGAGTTGGTGGCTGTGGGAGCTCCGGTTTTGGTGGTGGTTGTGGTGGTGGTCTTCCTCGGCGTTTCTGCTTCGGCCGGCCGTGGTGGCGAGGGGAGCGGCCGTCGCGAAGTTGCAGGGTGCGGCTGGTGGTGGACCTGGGCGGTGTCGAGCCGGCGGGAAGATGGGTGGTGCGGGGAAGAAGACGCTATGGCCGTGTTCGTTCAACGGCATCGGTTTCCGTCGCGGCGCGGCTGACGGCTCAGCGGTCTTCTACAACGAATGGAGGTGCTCCTTCCCCAACGGCAGGTGGTACGGCAGGTGGTACGGCGGCTCCGGCGACGGCTAGGTGCTCCGGCGCGCGGCGTGCGGATCCGATCGTGATTCTTCTCGGTGGCTTGGGTGCTTCTTGCATATTCTTGGGTTCGTTTGTAATTTTCTTTTCTTCTAGGAACCCGTTTGTAATATGCTCGAGCTACCTTAATATATGTGGATCGGATCTTTTTTCAAAAAAGAAAGAAAGCAGCACACCACATACCACTGAGGTAAAGAACACTCTGTGTACTCAGTCATACTTGGGCCGCTTTTGTTCTTCTTTCGATTTTACCGAACTAGCAAAAAAAAAAGAGCACGGCGCCCTGGCTAAAGGCGCCATGTTTGTACGCACGACGCTTTGCCCCGGGGCGCCGTGCTATTAAGATGGGTCCCGCTTAATCTGACGTGGTAGGATTCATAACGCCTTGGACCGGGGCGTTGTACAGCTGAGCACGGCGCCCGTCCCCGGGCGCCATGAGAAAGGGTCAGATCGTGAAATGATTTGAATTTTGGTCCATTTTATGAAATAATTTCAAAAAAGGGTCAAATTCGTCAAATTTGCCCTCTTCATCCAACCCACAAGCATTAAAAAATCCGTCAAAACTTCCTGTCAGGATGATTAACGTGCCGGCTCCACTAATCGTGTCCTTGCGACCACTGTGCTGATAAACCAAATAATAGATTCGTCTCCAGGCTGCAGATTGATCGGCGTGAGGCCGTGCCTGGAGAGGACCGTGGGCCAAACCTGCCTGGCAAAATCACATTCTGTCAAGAGGTGGTCTCTTCCTCTATATCACAGAGGGGACATCGCACAGGATGGTCCAGCCTTGCTTCTCTAGCCTATCGGCAGTCCAACACTGATTCACCGACAACTGAACAGTTACTCCTCCGAGGTGGTATTACAGATGTAAGCAACAAAGTCCAAAACCTATTTAGGGATCAAATCTTATCTCAAAATACGTATTTATGCAACACTATCACAAATCTACATTTACACAAAAAACATGGTTTTGTTCCTATGAAAGTGCTCATTAGTGAGTCAATGGACTAATTTTTTCTACGGACGCTGATAGTGACAACCTAAATACAGTAACAAAGGTTGTCCACCCACTCTAATTCTTGTAGCTTATTCATACTTCTGAGAATTGGCAGTACATGCTAGTTGTAATCAGTACTGGCCTACAGTACTGGAACACTTCTGAGTTCTGAAGGTGGAAGTGCCAACCAGAGCGCAGATACAAGGGGCTCTGGTATTGCACATCCATTATAAAATTGAGAACCTATTAATTTAAAACAAATTATAGGGAGATACGTCTGCCATGCATCTAAATCAGGGGTGGTGGGTATATATATTCACAGCAGTATAGTTGAGGACTTGTGGTTAGTTGGCTGATGAGACCATAAATCTGGGTTGTACTGAAAAGTGCTGCCTCTACATTGAACAGCAATTAATGGTGTGGGTGAGCGTCCTTGAATGAATGTACAGAGCGGCATCCCCCAGTGCTGCTAGAGTGCTAGTACTCTACATAAACGAGTGAAATGCATTGGGCAAGGTTGGGCTGCTAGGTGGAAAAATCAGAGAACACAAGACAGAAAGGCAAGTACGCAGTCAGAAGTGTCTGGGTGGAAGAGAGAGAGAGAGAAAAAAAGAACCAAGGGGAGCTGGCGGAAAGAATCTTTGAATCTCACCTAGGCATCCCTTGGGTTTCAATGGGCTCGATCAGCGGAGGGGTGTTCTTCAAGATCTTGGTGCTCCTCTGCTTCATCAGATTATCTCAAGGTACATTCCATCTAGTACTTCAGTTTATCTATGTATGCTTCTCAAAAGTCAAAACTGCACCGTGAATCGTCTGCCTTAGAAAAGAGACAATGTTCCGGAGTTGGAGTCAGATATTCCCGGACGATTTCTCTCTTTTTTTTCTCTAGAGATGATGATCTCGCTGAGGAACATGGGCCATCAGATAAGACTGATAACACAGAGGCCACTAGTCAACCATTTCTACTTATCCTACATTCTGATTTTACTTTTGTTTCCTTGGTCCTGAAGTGGCATTCCGTCCATTTTAAGCATTTTTGTTATGCATAAGAAAGCGCCATCGGAAAGACTGGAAAAAGGAAGTGTGGACAAGGTGCACCTTCCTATTTTTTCTGTCAACCTGCAGTACGATAACCAGCAAAAACCTGGTGAATAAGATGAAGAGTTTAGCATAACCAGATTGAGATATTCTTATATATCAAGACAGAATGAAAAGGAATTGATCGACAAATCAACCTGAAACCAAGCAGCTTCAGGTTATAACATGGAACACTTGAACTTGCAGGAGAAAACCATTCTGCTACACTGGATCTCCCTCCCCTCCGGAAGGCAAGCAGTTTCTCTGAAATGCGGCATGAGGCATATGACTACATCATCATCGGCGGGGGCACGGCCGGATGTCCATTGGCAGCGACGCTGTCCAAGAAGTACAAGGTGCTCTTGCTGGAGAGAGGTGGATCTCCTTACGGCAACCGCAACATCTCATACCTTGAGAACTTCCACATTTGCTTGGCCGACGGGTCTCCGAATTCACCATCTCAGGGATTCATCTCCACTGATGGAGTCATCAATGCCCGTGCAAAGGTTCTAGGAGGAGGAACATGTATCAATGCCGGCTTCTACAGCCGAGCCAACCAAAGGTACACGATGTGTCATGTATCTGTGGGTTCCATCCATCTAAACTAACTTTAGTTTCATTTACTTTGTGTGCACATGAACTTAAGCCAAAGTTAAAAAAACTAATTCGCTTGATAGCCAGGATAGGAAGCATAGCTGATTGGACATACCGGGATAATTAACAGATACTCAAGCTTAGCTCCACTTGTACGTGTGTTCTTATGTTACATTCACAAACTAGTGTTTACACCTAACTTAACCAAGATTACACTAGTCTCGACACTAAAGAGCCAACAAAACGGCCAAACGAAGAAGCCAAGGTAGGGCGGAGAAGTTTTTTAGGGAATGTTTGCTGGTAAGTGGGTTAGTTGGTGACTACTCCAAATGGTTATGGACTAATTAGCCTAAGGTTAGGTGTTATTTCAGTTTCCATTTTCACCCATGAATGCAAAACACGACCTTACAAGGCAGTTATAATTACCAGGCCAAGCGGCAAGCATAAAAACTCCAGTTTTTACCACTACAAACGTTTTCAGCCTCATAATTTTACCTGGCCCCAGAAGACCTTATGCTTTCGTTGTTGATTTGTCACGGATGCTTTTTACATGGATTTTCATAGCTTTTAGTTGAGTACCATAGTGCTAAAAATTGAATTGGCATTTTCAGGACAGACATCAGGCGTATTAATGGTAGCTCAACAACATTAGATATTGTGGCCAATAATGCTTTCCAATAGGTTAGCTTGGTAGTGCAAGGAGTAATTAGATCGTAGGTAAGCCAGTAATGCTGTCTTAATTCCTTATTGGGGTTATATAGCTTGCACACCACATACTATGAGGTGCAGAAGGTCGTAAAAGAAGCTTGGAAAAATTGCAAAGGGCCAGTAATACATTTTTGTTTTGATGTGGTAGCATATAGAACGAAGAAAAAACACATAATATCGGTAAGCCAAATTTTGGGTTAAGAATATCTTGGCAGAATTCATTACATTATTGGAGTTCTTTGAAACATCAGCAGTGCCAAACTGGGAAATTATATGCCAGTTATTACAGAAATAACAAGAACATGAGAAGTAAATTGTTCACATAAGCATAAGGAAGCATATATGCAGAAAATCTGGTTTCATACAAGATGGGCAGCTGTCCCTATTGGACTGAACCTATCGTGTCAACAGAAGTATTAACCGATTATCATGCGCTTGTCCCTGCAGATTTGTGCAGGATGCTGGATGGGATGAGGAGTTGGTGAATCAGTCCTACCCTTGGATCGAAGAGAGGATTGTTTATTGGCCAAAGATTGCACCTTGGCAATCTGCCCTTCGTGATGGGCTGCTTGAAGCTGGGGTCTCGCCTTACAACGGATATACATATGACCATCTCTTTGGAACCAAAGTTGGGGGAACCATCTTTGATGAAACTGGGTACCGGCACACTGCTGCTGATCTCCTAGCTGCTGGAAATCCTACCAACCTCAGAGTGCTGCTTCATGCTAGTGTGAACAAAATAATTTTCAAGACAAGAAAAGGTAAGCAATAATCCAATTAAGCCCTAGCTCTTAGAATCACTAAAAAGATTCATGGCAAAAAAGAACTGAGCACCCAGTGAGAAATCTGATAACTGGAAATCAAAGAAATTTTAGGAAACTGTTTCCCAAAATTTTATTACAAAATTGATTTATTTTAATTAATAGAAAAGGAAAAATAATAGAAATGTGATGTCTTGAGGATTCAAACCCACGAGTCCACTTTGTCGATATACAAAACATGATGCATTGAAAGAGAGAATGTACTTTAATATGATGAATACGGTTGTTGACAGTTTTTCTTTTGGCTTAATCGAATTAGTCTCCGCACTGAGTGAGAAAAATAGTTACCAACACTGGGCATACAATTTCCGCCACCAATAGTCTCTATAATTTCGACAAGAAAGAAACTAGGAATAGAGCTACTTCGAACAAAGAGAATAGGTACTGCATAATCACTTTGTTATAGTAACCTCATCTCTTGCACAGGGCATCAGAAGCCGAGTGCTATTGGGGTTCAATTCAAGGATGACAATGGTAAACAGCAACAAGCCTTTCTCAGCCAAAAGAGAGGCAGTGAGATTATTGTATCTGCTGGCGCAATTGGAAGCCCCCAGTTGTTATTGATCAGCGGCATTGGCCCAAGAAGTGAACTTAACAAGCATAACATTTCTGTAGTCCTTCGCAACGAACATGTGGGTAAAGGGATGTCAGACAACCCACTGAGCTCCGTATTTATACCCACCGAGAATCCCCCAAAGCAATCTCTTATTGAGACTGTTGGAATAACTGACGGTGGCGTGTTCATCGAAGCCAGTAGTGGTTTCAGCCAGACAGAGGACAGCATTCACTGCCACCATGGAATTATGTCTGCTGAGGTTTGGCATCGATTTTGATTCTATACTTGAAATAAAATCCAAAGACTTCATTACAAGTATCATGATGCATTTCAGTTTAAAAAAATTATCATGGTGCATCATAAAGCTTTTTTGCAAAATAGAGCATCTTGTATGAGCAATCTTACGAAAAAATGCACCCAAAATTATCTTTAGGGGAGCCAACTTTCCAAGTTTTTACGCTTTTATCCTTGAGCATAAGTTTGCAGTTACCAAAAATAAGCATATACATGAATCAGAAGTATATATATTAACATGTAGGTCGCAGTCAAATCATGCAGTAGCTAGATTAGTTTACAACTACCTACTTTTCTATTTGTAGCACCCAAGAAAACATTTGGAATTCCTTATGATTAGTGTTATAAACCAGAGTTGTCTTCCGAAGTTATTTGTGACTAGTAAGATTGTACGATCAGAATGAAATGCCTTCGAAAAAAATTAAGCATATATCCACTTCCCTTTTGAGAAGCATGACAGTTTTTATGCTTATCCCTAACTATTTGTCATTTCAATGCAGATTGGGCAGCTGTCAACGATTCCTCCAAAGCAAAGAAGTTTAGAAGCAATCCATAAGTACGTACATAACAAATATAGCCTACCCAAAGAAGTATTCCATGGGGGATTTATTCTTTCGAAGATTGATGGCCCGCTGTCTAATGGCAATTTGGTTCTTGTGGACACTGAGGCCAACAGCAATCCTAACGTCACCTTCAACTACTTCAAGCATCCACAGGATCTGCGACGATGTGTTTATGGTATCAAGACCATTGAGAAAATAATGCATACAAACACTTTCTCTAACTTTACTCCCAATGGTGCTGGATATCCAATGGAAAAGCTGCTCAACATGAGCGTAGCGGCTAACATAAACTTGATACCAAAGCACACAAATGACAGCACATCCTTGGAGCAGTTTTGCAGGGATACAGTGGTCACCATCTGGCACTACCATGGTGGATGCCATGTAGGCAAGGTGGTTGACCAACAGTACCAAGTGATTGGCACATCAGGCCTCCGGGTGATTGACGGGTCAACCCTATCCAGGTCGCCAGGAACAAACCCACAAGCCACAATCATGATGATGGGCAGGTACAGCACATGCAAAATTTAGTTCGCCTTTTGATAAAATATATTTCAAGTCCAAGGTTTGATCTTTATTTGTTGCGTTTGAGCGTGCAGATACATGGGAGTTAAGATCCTACGGGAAAGATTAGGACGAGCAGCTGGAGTATAATATATCTGTGAACCTTATCCAGTTCATCATGTAAGAATGTGACTTAGGAGAGAGGTATATACAGTAGTAATTTTTTGAAGAGATTCATCAACGAGCACCAAAGAAACAAAAGTTAGGAGTATCATCTGTATTTTCAACATTCATCTGAAAATATATGGCCTACAAAAATATTGTGTTGCGAACACATTCCAACACTTCTTGCTCCATTTGATCTTTTAAACTAAAGCATTCATATGATGGTTCCCTACACTGTGGACAACACAAACTTTACTAAACGTAATCATAGACCTGGAACATGTCGATTCACTAAAAACGGAGGTGCGGGAGAACGTCGAGCTATCTAGAATTACAGAAAGTGATTACCGCGTAGCGGCAAGTGCGCAAGACAACATGGTTTCAACCCTGGATTTTTATGGCGCAATTATTTGACAGGACTAACAAAATTCTCTGATCCCTAGATAATTCATATCAGCTAGACAACTACTATGAGAAATCAGTTCAGAGAACAGAAATGTACCTCCTCGTCAGCGTGATGAAGCTTGGCACTTCAAAATCATGTCCCCCCTGAATCCTCTGCAGTTCCAGAGCAAATCTGCGACACTAGGATCTACGGCGCAGCCCGCAGATTTCTGGCTCCTCGTCTGCTGGTACGCCTGCTCTACCGAAGCCACAGTGCAGCGGCGAAGCAAGGGGCGGGATTTGGCCGGCCAGTAGACGAGCCGTAGTTGGGACATTACCACGAGCACCTGGGGCGCACCGGAACCAGGCTAGCCAGAGGTGGCACTTCGCAGGAGTGGAATGGAGGATGTCAGATCTTGACGGCGAGCGGGACAGGACTGCCAGTTGGCGGCCGCGGTAGCGAGGTGGTTCATGGCGCCGTTGCGGCCTCGCCGAGACTCCCACGCGTTGCAGAACGGCGACGAATCGTCCATCCAAACGGTGTTGGGGCATCCTCAAAAAAAAAAAAAAAAAAACGGTGTTGGGGCCAAAAAATGCCCGCCCCGTATATTGGTAAGTTCAAACAATTACATTGAGGTTATAAAAAAAAACAATTACTTTGAGAAAGCAACCTACCGGTACAACAACTTGTTCTCCGCCCAAAAAAAAAAAAACTTGTTCTCTGAATACAGTTACCAAGGGACGTGGCTAGTTTATGCGCGCGCGAGTTTACCCTGGCCGCCTTGCCGTCCTACTCAAACTGCCTCATCTACCAGTCCGCCGTCGCCCCTGACCATCCCTCTAACCTCCCCCAGCACCACATTCTTCTTCGGTTCTAGCGCCCCACACCCCCCAAGTTAAGTTCATCGCTCGGCTTCGCCTCGCTCCATCATGGTCGGCGCCTTCTCCGTTGCAGCTCCTTCCGATCGCAGAGGCGTCGTCGGTCGCCGTCTCGACGCCACCACGGGGAAGGGATGTGGGAGAGAAATTGGGGAGAGGATGAGAACATGCGGAGGGATAGGGCACTGGGAGGGAGATGGGGCGCGTGTGGAGGAGGAAGAAAAGAAGGAGGAGGAAGGCCACGTGGGTGGAACCCACCCACACGTCGTGCTGCGTGGACTGCGCGAGCTGTCGTGCGCTCGTCAAGGAGATTTTCCCGTTACCAAGCACGTTATTAAGTTATGTGGCAAAGAGGTGTCCTCCACTCAAAGGTATAGAACTACCTGAGCAAGTGGAGAACTTGGTTGACCAGGGTGTCCAAGATTAGCGACCTTAGTGGTTGACAATGGGATGATGACACTTTCACATTCTGTTACAGGTTGAGCGGTACCAAGTCCACATCTCGGTTAGCTAACTCCTCACTTGTTTTACTTGATCATACCCGAACATGTCAATCACAAGTAAGATATTGTCGATAACCCCAAGAATGCTGACTTTCTCAACAAGCCCTCTGGAACTATCCTCAGGTAAAGACCATCCTCTCCTTTGTACTGGCCACTCGCAAGTTTGTCATGGGCTTTAGTGAGCCTCTGGGTACTCCTACACTTGACTTCCAGACAGAAGTCGGACACCATCTTCCTTGATGGCCCTGACAAGGGTGGTGATCAAGTACCTGGTGTGTAGAGAGGAAGAGGAAGAGGGGACGAGTGGTACGTCGCTAACATATTTATACCTTTTAGAGTTTATTATATGAATACCCTTGTTATTTTAAATGATTATTATGTTTCCCTACAATGTATTTAATAATTTATAGGATTTCCCAAAACATCCTATTATTTTGGTAATTTAATTATAGAAGCCAAGAAACCCTCTTTTCGAAATTTCACGTTTCATGAACCTTTTGGAATTAACTTAATTTAGGGAAAATATGTCATTTATATATTTCATAAACGGATTTAACTACACAAGATGGTCCTGGGAAGCCAAAATAGGGGAGCACAATGACCATGGCTGAAAGGATCGAACAAATCGACTACATGGGGTGAATAACCAACTACAAATTTTATTGTTCTATTTATCTAATTATAGAATAACGATAAAATAGGTTTGTTGATTATGTAACTAGGTGAGAAACCTATATGAATACAACAATACAATTTAGCATACACGATTGAAAAAAGATGTAATGTTAGATACAAGTAAGTAAAGGATTGATAAATAACCACACGATGGACGTTTGGGATTTATTCTGAAGTACACTTCCCAAGAAAATTGTAGAGGCACAATTCTCCTCAATAGGCTCAATGTCTCACCTTACTCTCCTCGACATCCACATGACGCAGAGTGTCTCAATCCACTATTTGGTGCCCTTTAAGGCGGAACGAAACCTTTACAAACAAGGTTGTGGAAATAACTGTAGGATCTAAAGGAGATAGCTTCGAGCACTCACACGCCGGCAACAGTGCTAGAAAATAGCTTAGTAGACGGAGGATGTGCGTACCTTTTACCTTACCTCCCCGGCAACGGCGTCAGAAAAGAGCTTGATGTCTACGCACGCTTCTATTCTTGTAGACAGTGTTGGGCCTCCAAGTGCAGAGGTTTGTAGAACAGCAGCAAGTTTCACTTAAGTGAATCACCCAAGGTTTATCGAACTCAGGGAGGTAGAGGTCAAAGATATCCCTCTCAAGCAACCCTGCAATTAAGATACAAGAAGTCTCTTGTGTCCCCAACACACCTAATACACTTGTCAGATGTATAGGTGCACTAGTTCGGCGAAGAGATATTAAAATACAAGTATATGGATGATTATAAGTGGTAATTGCAATCTGAAATAAAAATGGCAGCAAGCAAACATGTAGCAGAACAGGTTGTAAACGGTGTTTCGATGCTTAGAAACAAGGCATAGGGATCATACCTTCACTAGTAGACACTCTCAACAATAATAATATAATTGAATACATAGATATTTCCTCTTCACTATGCTACAACGAATTATTCTCTCATTGGATAACGAACACCAATCCACTTTGTAGGGCTGCAAAAGCACACCTCAAGTTGTATTCCACATCTAGGGAACCCCAATGTCATTATGAGCGCCCCAAAATAGTACTAAACAAACACCACAATATCATAGAGACATCCAACACAAAGTATAACTCATGGTAAGTATTCCTGTAATCTTTAGCCTAAGAATCACACACAGTGCGCACACTGTCAACTTCGCACCGTGGGACAAAGGTGATTCCGGAGTTTACATTAATAAAACCACTGAGTAGCTAATATAAGATAATGAAGAGTAACATCTATGGATTCAACTAGA
The DNA here is from genome assembly GCA_947311845.1 of Poa pratensis. Taxonomy (NCBI): domain Eukaryota; kingdom Viridiplantae; phylum Streptophyta; class Magnoliopsida; order Poales; family Poaceae; genus Poa; species Poa pratensis. Next base: position 42,879,367 of record CAMZMU010000094.1, on the reverse strand, counting down.
TTACAAAGTTCATGATCACATAAAGATCACACCATGGGAGAGAGAGAGATAAACCACATAGCTACCGGTAGAGCCCTCAGCCCCGATGAAGAACTACTCCCTCCTCATCATGGGAGGCAGCAACGGTGATGAAGATGGCGGTGGCGTCGATGGAGATGGCTCCGGGGCAATTCCCCGTCCCGGCAGGGTGCCGAAACAGAGACTTCTGTCCCCCGAATTAGGGTTTTGGTGGCGGTGGAGCTACGGAACTTTTGGAGAAATCGTCGATTCTTTTAGGGTTTGCACCGCGGAGGCAATATATAGTCCAAAGGGCGTCGCGAGACGGTGACCGAGGCGGCCACACCACACCACGGCGCGGCCGGCCCATGGTGTGGGGGCTGTGGGCCTCCCCCAGACTTGTCCTTCTGGCTCCCGGAGTCTTCTGGCGTTTTAGAATTTCTGTAATTTTTCAGATTTTTCTGAGCACTTTCATTTTTGGACCTTTTCTGCAATGCACAGACATAATAAACAGAAACTGGCACTGTGGCATCTTGTTAATAGGTTAGTCCAATAAATGTCATAATATGATATAAAGTGCATATAAAACATGTGATATTGATATAGAACAAGCATGGAACATCAAAATTATAGATACGTTTGAGACGTATCAAGCATCCCCAAGCTTAGTTCCTACTCGTCCTCGAGTAGGTAAACGATAAAACAAAATAATTTTTGAAGTGACATGCTACCATCATAATCTTGATCAAATAGTATTGTAAAGCACATGTTATGAATGAAGTGATCCAGGTCAATGGTCTATAGTTTGCTAGCAAGTAGATAATGAGCAAACAACTGAATCATATAAGCAAAAACTTTTCATGAATAGTACTTTCGAGACAAGCATCAAAGAGTTTTGCATAAGAGTTAACTCATAAAGCAATAGATTCTAAGTAAAAGGTATTTAACCAACACAAAGGAAGATTTAAGCTTCAGCAATTGCTTTCAACTTTCAACATATATATCTCATGGATATTTGTCAACACAAAGCAATATAATAAGTGCAATATACAAGCATATAAAAATTGTTGCACCAAAGTTGACACTAGTGTTTGCTTCTGAGATAGAAAGAAGTAGGAAAACTGACTCAACATAAAAGTAAAAGAAAGCCCTTCGCAGAGGGAAGCAGGGATTAAATCATGTGCTAGAGCTTTTTAAGTTTTTGAAATCATATAGAGAGTAAAAATAAGTTTTGAGAGGTGTTTGTTAATTGTCAACGAATCAGAAAATGGAAAGTACAATATGACCCCTGCCAACCAGACTTTTAAGAGCGGCTCCCATGAAGGACGTTATTTCTACCAGCAAGGCAGATCATCCCTCTTCTCTTTTGTTTACACATGCAGATATTTCACTGTTTGTCATTGCTTGACTGATAAATCAGGGCAAAAATGTGAAGAGAATTAAGCGGTTAAAGTTGTAATTAATTGGGACTGGGCACCCCATTTGCCAGCTCTTTTTGCAAAATTAATGGATAAGCGGATGTATATGCCGCTAGTCCGGTGGTAAAGTCTGTTTGACAGTTGACATAAAGACATCCACCCCGTCCTCATGAGCTTGGTAAACATTGACAAAAAAGGAGTAATAGTTTTTGAATAGTTTAAAGGTAGCACATGAAAAATTTACTTGGAGTGGCAAGGAAATACCACATATAGGTAGTTATGGTGGACACAAATGGCATGGATTTTGGCTCAAGGTTTTGGATGCACGAGAAGCATTCCCTCTCAGTACAGAGTTTAGGCTAGCAAGGTTATTTGAAGCAAACACAGGATATCAACCGACACAGCAAGACTTATATGAAAACATATTGCAAGCATTATAAGACTCTACACTGTCTTCCTTGTTAACCAAACCCTTTTACTAGAAAATATCTAGACCTTAGAGATACCAATCATGCAAACCAAATTTCAACGAGCTTTACGGTAGTTCTTCATTAATAGGTTTTAACTACATGATACAAAAGCTTAAACATGAACTACTTGATAACTCAAAACAATTGACAAGTATCAAATTATCCAATACAGTGATCTACAAGAATATGTAAGCTTTTTCCATTATACCATCTACCACATGCAACATTTTCTGTTCCAACCAAACACCAATCAACTTATTTCAACATAAACTCTCCAAACAATTATAAGTGAAGCAAGAGAGTACTTTCTTTAAAAGAACTAACAGCTCTGAATAAGAGATGCATGAAAAACAGAGCTAAAAGCATAGCAATAGCTAGATAAGAATACTCAACAAGTATAAGTGAAGAATAGGAGTATTCATATGAAAAAGCGGAGCGTGTCTCTCTCCCAATCAAGAATGCTAGGATCCAATCAAGTTGACCAAAGAAAAATAAAATACTGAAAATAAAAGCACACAGACGCTCCAAGTAAAGCACATATGATGTGAAAGAATTAAAATATAGTTTCACTAGAGATGACCTGATAAGTTGCTGATGAAGAAGGGGATGCCTTGGGCATCCCCAAGCTTAGACGCTTGAGTCTTCTTGAAATATGCTGGGGTGATCCATGGGAGCATCCCCAAGCTTAAGCTCTTCACTCTTCTTGATCACATTATATCATCCTTCTCTCTTGACCCTTGAAAACTTCCGCCACACCAAACTCAGAGTAATTCTCATTAGAGGGTTAGTGCACAATCAAAAACTCACATGTTCTATAAGGACACAAACATGACCGTTACTTTAAACATTAACTACTGCCACTGATGTTATGTGAAGCTCTTCCACCAAAAAAATTCCACTCAACACTAGTAAAAGAGAGAATGCAAAATAAAAGACAGAATCTGTCTAAAACAGAACAGTCCGTAAAGACGAATTTTTTCGAGGCACTTACGTTGCTCAATCGAAAAACTCAAAACTAATGAAAGATGCGTACATATCTGAGGATCACGCACAAAAATTTCAGATTTAAATAATTTTTCTGTGATTTTACAGAAGCAAAACGGTGAACAGCAGAAATCTGTTCCTGCGCAGAAATCCAAATCTAGCATCATCTTCCTATTAGAGGCTACTTGGCACAACAATGCAAGAAAATAAAGATACAAAGGCAATGTTACAGAAGTAAACAGCACCTTGACTCAAAAAAAAAAAAATTGCAGAAATAAAACAATGGGTTGTCTCCCACAAGCGCTTTTCTTTAAAGCCTTTTAGCTAGGCATGATAATTTTACGATGCTCTCATATGTATAAGAGTTGAACATATAAGAATGCATCAAGAAGCAAATATAAAGCACATTTAAGTCTAACACACTTCCTATGCAAGGAATCTTGTAAGAAAATAAATCAATAAAGCACAAAGTGACTAGCATAGGAAGGCAAAACAAGTGCAACTTCAAAAATTTCAACATAAAGAGAGAAGACTTAATATTATTGAGATATATGAAACCGTGTCTCCCTCTCTCATAAGGACCAGTAGGTCTTAAAGTACCCAGCAAATAAAAGCAAATCAAGAGAAAGCTCAAAACCTTCATCATAAAGAGAAGAAATTTAGTAACATGAAGATTTCTATAACCATACTTTCCTCTCTCAAAATAATTTTCAGTGGCATCATGAATAAACTCAACAATATAGCTATCACATAAAGCATTCTTATCATGATCCACATGCATATAAGTATCATTACTCTCCACATAAGCATAAACAGTTTCATTAGTAATAGTGGGAGTAAAAGTATCACATCCATCATTGTAATCATCATAAATTGGAGGCATAGAATAATCATAATGAATTTTATCCTCAATAGTAGATGGACTGAAAATATCATATTCATCATTGTAAACATCATATATAGGAGGCATATCATAATCAACATAAACTATATCCTCAATAGTAGGTGGAGTGAAAATATCACAATCATTATAAACATCATATATTGGAGGCAAAGTATCATCAAAGCAAATTTTCTCCTCCAAAACCGGGGAACTAAAAAGATCATTTTCATCAAAACCGACCTCCCCAAGCTTAAATTCTTCCATAGCATTAGCAATAATGGTGTTCAAAGAATTTATAGTAATAACATTGCTACCATCATGCAAATAATTTTCCATAGGTTTTTTAATTTTCTCTTCAAACACGTCATGTCCTAACTCAAGATAAATTTTATAGAGCTCTCTAATTTTTTTTTATTAAGCCTAACTAGTGAAATAAAAAACAAGAAACAAAAAGATATAACTGTAGGATCTAAAGGAGATAGCTTCGAGCACTCACACGTCGGCAACAGTGCTAGAAAATAGCTTAGTAGACGGAGGATGTGAGTACCTTTTACCTTACCTCCCCGGCAACGGCGCCAGAAAAGAGCTTGATGTCTACGCACGCTTCTATTCTTGTAGACAGTGTTGGGCCTCCAAGTGCAGAGGTTTGTAGAACAGCAGCAAGTTTCCCTTAAGTGAATCACCCAAGGTTTATCGAACTCAGGGAGGTAGAGGTCAAAGATATCCCTCTCAAGCAACCCTGCAATTAAGATACAAGAAGTCTCTTGTGTCCCCAACACACCTAATACACTTGTCAGATGTATAGGTGCACTAGTTCGGCGAAGAGATATTAAAATACAAGTGATATGGATGATTATAAGTGGTAATTGCAATCTGAAATAAAAATGGCAGCAAGCAAACATGTAGCAGAACTGGTTGTAAACGGTGTTTCAATGCTTAGAAACAAGGCCTAGGGATCATACTTTCACTAGTGGACACTCTCAACAATAATAATATAATTGAATACATAGATATTTCCTCTTCACTATGCTACAACGAATTATTCTCTCATTGGATAACGAACACCAATCCACTGTAGGGCTAAAAGCACACCTCAAGTCGCATTCCACATCTAGGGAACCCCAATGTCATTATGAGCGCCCAAAATAGTACTAACAAACACCACAATTTCATAGAGACATCCAACACAAATATAACTCATGGTAAGTATTCCTGTAATCTTTAGCCTAAGAATCACACACGTGCGCACACTGTCAACTTCGCACCGTGGGACAAAGGTGACTCCGGAGTTTACATTAATAAACCACTTGAGTAGCTAATATAAGATAATGAAGAGTAACATCTATGGATTCAACTAGATTACAAAGCTCATGATCACATAAAGATCACACCATGGGAGAGAGAGATAAACCACATAGCTACCGGTAGAGCCCTCAGCCCCGATGAAGAACTACTCCCTCCTCATCATGGGAGGCAGCAACGGTGATGAAGATGGCGGTGGCGTTGATGGAGATGGCTCCGGGGGCAATTCCCCGTCCCGGCAGGGTGCCGAAACAGAGACTTCTGTCCCCCGAATTAGGATTATTGGTGGCGACGGAGCTACGGAACTCTTCTAGAGAAATCGTCGATTCTTTTAGGGTTTGCACCGCGGAGGCAATATATAGTCCAAAGGGCGTCACGAGACGGTGACCGAGGCGGCCACACCACACCACGGCGCGGCCCCCCCACTGGTCGCGTGGGCCCATGGTGTGGGGGCTGTGGGCCTCTCCCCAGACTTGTCCTTCTGGCTCCTGGAGTCTTCTGGCGTTTTAGAATTTCTGTAATTGTTTCAGATTTTTCTGAGCACTTTCATTTTTGGACCTTTTCTGCAATGCACAGACATAATAAACAAAAACTGGCACTGTGGCATCTTGTTAAGAGGTTAGTCCAATAAATGTCATAATATGATATAAAGTGCATATAAAACATGTGATATTGATATAGAACAAGCATGGAACATCAAAAATTATAGATACGTTTGAGACGTATCAAAGGCACGTCAGGACATGTCAGATGTTGGTCCAAAGAGGCGGAAGTTCTGGGCCAACTTTCAAAGCAACCCGAGAGTGGGTCATACCTGAACTAGACCTGGGAAGTTCCATACCCCTAAAGTTACGAGGTGGAAACACGGAAGTTCCGACCAACTTCACCATCTAGGACATAGGTTGGTTATTTGACTCCATATAAAGGTTTAGTGAGTGAAAATATATAATTTGTGCAAGTGTTTGATTCCACCCATAAATTTCCAATGTCAACCCCCTCTTGATAGTATTTCATACGATTCAAGCAAATAAAAAAGTCAGACGTAGTCTTTTCAGTGTTCGCCTTGAGGGGGCACAAACCATCTTTGTGACATCTTAAAATAACCTATGATGATCAAGCAAATGGTAGTGATGTGTAACACTAAAAACGACATAAAAATTATAATCCACAATATAGTATTAAACAAATAAAATAACGGAGCATAGCACATGCACGGTCACTAGTTAGAGCAGTAAATTATTCTCTTGTGTAAGATTTTTTATGTATAATAACTTTTAATTCCTATGATGGATTTCATGTATTCAAAATTCATAGGATATACTCCATATGTTACTTCGTTCTTTTGTAAGGTAAAATAAATCGGACTTTATATTACAAATAATTATTTTTGCTCTTCAGTTCGTATGGGTTGTTACCAGTGTATCATCACCTCTGATGGGTATTTCCAATTAGAACAAGATGCTGGGACAATAGTGGATGAAGCTAATCTTAAAGTATTCATCACGGAGTATTACAAGAATTTATTCAAAGCACCGGCTACGAATAATTTTTCCATGAATGAGGGCTTCAACACGGATTTGCCTCTAATGTCTCTAGAGGAAAGTTGCATCCTAGTCTCTGAGTTCACATAGAAGGACGTGTACGAGGCCATATCTCAAATGGAACATAATAGATTCAGGTCTAGATGGGTTTCCTTTGGAGTTTTATCAAAAGTTTCGGGATGTCATCAAAGATTTGTTGGCTATGTTTTTTCCGCTGCATGCAGGTGATCTACCATTGTATAGGTTGAAACTTTGGTCTTATTATGTTGCTGCACAAAAAAGAGGATGCAAGCAAAATCGAACAATATAGGCCTATTTGCCTCCTAAATGTGACTTCTTAATTTTTTTCGAAGGTGAGCATGAATAGGGTAACGTCTATTGCAAGTAGAAACGGCGTTCACTCCTGGCAGAAATATTTTGGAAGGTGTAGTGGTGCTCCACGAGATGATTCATGAGATTCGCCGTAAGAAATTAGATGGAGTATTATTTAAAATAGATTTCAAAAGGCATACGATAAGGTGATGTGGTCTTTTTTGTAACAAGTTTTACGCATGAAAGGATTCACACCACAGTGGTGTGAATGGATAGCTAGATTTGTGCAAGGAGGCAATGTTGGAATTCAAGTTAATGATGATATTGGTCATTACTTCCAGACACTAAAACGGTTACGACAAGGGGATCCACCCTCCCCTTTGCTATTTAATTTAGTTGTCGATATGTTGGCCATTCTCATTGCAAGGAAAAAAGAGGATGTGCAAGTAGGAGGGTTGATACCACACTTGGTGGAGGGTGGGGTGCAATTTTGCAGTATGCAGATGATACGATCTTGTTTCTTGAACATGACATAGAGAAGATTGTGAATATGAAATTAATTCTAGCTTTTTGAGGAATTTTCGGGGCTTAAAATCAATTTTCACAAGAGCAGTATTTTTGTTTTGGCAAAGCTAAAGAGGAGCAAGAACAATACCGTCATATCTTTGGATGTGAGGTAGGATCTCTTCCATTTAAATATCTCAGGATCCCTTTTCATTATCCAAAACTATTTAATCGTGAGTGGAAAATGATAGTGGACCATTTTGAGCGTAAACTAATGTTCGATGCGCAAGGTGCTTTCATACGTAGATCGTCTTGTCTTAATTAATTCAGTTTTAACAAGCTTGCCAATGTTTTTATTATCCTTTTTGAAATACCTAAAGGGGTACGGAAAATATTGGATTCTTATCGCTCTCGTTTCTTTTGGCAAAGTGATAGTAAAAATAAAAGGTATCAGCTAACTTGATGGAATATAGTGTTGCCGCCCCAAGGATCGGGGTGGACTCGGGATTGAGGTTCTAGATATTAAGAATAGAAATCTATTGAGCAAATGGTTGTTTAAATTGATGCGTGAAGAAGGTGTGTGGCAAGAGTTATTGTTTAACAAATACTTGGGCATAAAACATTATCTCAAGTTCAAGTAAAACCTACTGATTCACCTTTTTGGAGGGGGCTAATGGGGGTTAAAATTCTTCTCATGTGGCTCTTTGGTAGTAGGAAATGGCCACCAGACCCGTTTTTTGGGAAGATGTGTGGCTTGGTAATAATACTTTAGCATTGCAATACCCTAATCTATATATTATTGCTACACACAAAAATATTTCAGCCTATAATGTGTATTTGGTGGCACCCATCAGCATTCAGTTTAGATGAGCAATTTTGGGTGATAAATGGATGTCATGGCTCCAATTAGTTGAGAGATTAATGTGATCTCATTGAGTGAAGACAATGATTATTTTAAGTGGAAGTTGATGCCGAATGGTGCTTTCTTGGTTAAGTCTCTATACCTTAATTTTATGATGGACACACAAGATACTTGCGAAAATACTTGTGGAAACTATATATTCCTCTAAAAATTAAGATATTTATGTTGTTTCTTCATCGAAAAGAGTTGTTAACAAAAGATAACTTAGCAAAGCGTCGCTGGACATGTTGCAAAATATGCGTTTTTTGTCATACAGACGAGTATGTTGAGCATTTGTTCACATCTTGCCCTTTCGCACGAAACATTTGGAGTTACTTTTAGTGTCTATCCTCCAACTAGTATTGCTATTTATTTTGGTAACTCGCTAAACGGAATTGATAAGAAAACCAAAACACACATTCGAATAGGAGTTTCGGCATTCCTTTGGGCGATTTGAAATTGTTGAAATGATGTTATGTTTAACAAGATGAAAGTTGTCCACTATTTGCAGGTTATCAACAAGGCGACGACTAAATACACATGTTGTCGCTCCTCCTACGTATGGACCAATGAGGACTTATGGATACTGGCTATGCCCGATTGATGGCGCTCGATGGGGATATCTTACTGCCAGGTGGGTGGCTACGCATTAGAAAATTAAATGATTAGGGATCCAATTTTTGTGTGGCTATTTTTGTATTCACTTTGAGTGATCCATGAACTGTAAGCTACTTTTATCACTCTGAAACTTCGCACTTCGTAATAAAACGGCCGTGTGCATCAGTTTGATGCAGAGGCTGGGTACGCTCTCCATTTCGAGAAAAACTCCTCCGACGGGTGCAGTATCAGTTTTCTTAAGCAAGCATTAGAGATGAAATTTGGCTAAATGCTATTTTTGTTTTGAAACTCGAGAACCAAACATCACACATATTTACATATCTATACATCATTGCCTTCTAACCACCACGGCTTCTAAATCAACAGAATCGACGGATTCTGGGGTCTCTCGGTTTGACCATTTCATCCTCTTGCACATCAAAATATACTTCTTGCCTAGATAAGAGAGTCTCAGGTGAACTAGAGAAAACTCACAACATTGGGAGGAGCCACCCAAGAGTCCAACCAAGAAGCAACCCCGCACCAGCAAGACCTAAACCGAACGCAAATAAGATGGCGTCGAAGAAGCCACCTCCCTTCTTTTGCCTCTTGCCTTTCCTCTTCGTCCAATCTTTTCGCTGTTGATTCGGCACAGGATTCTCATCTAGCGCCAGCCATGGAAGTTCTTTGATCAAGGTTGCTATCTGATGCCCTTTGTGCTTGTGCTTGAGCTGGAGGCATATGTTCTCCAGCTGTAATATCTTCAACCACTGCTTGCACGCAAAGAGATGTGAGGCCTGTTGGAGCAATAGCTGCATGGCATCGTCTTTCTCACTGTACATCTCCTTGGCAGACATCTCGGCTTCCCTAGCGCGTGTCTGAGAATGACGAAGTGCTTCCAATAGCTGGGCCCGCTCTGACGGATTCGTGGGCTTCTTTTTGCTTTCTGAATCAGGGTGGCCACTCCTAGAAATAACATGTACGTCAATGTATGAATGCATGACAAAATAAACACGATATCATGAAACAAAAGGAACTGCAAAATGTGGAAGACATCTGAAGCGTTCAACGGATGAGCAGGGAACTGAATACCTGAAACAGATATCAATGGGTTGTGGAGTTGTGTACCTTATAATTATTATGTAAAAAGGAGACAAGCAAAACTATCTACGCACAAAAAGGGAGGTGGAATCATACTATGTATCAATCAGCACCAAACAATTCATTGAATCGGGAGGGGTTTGTTCATCTTTCTCGGTATTAATTATACCTGTAGTATCTATATCTAGTGGCCAAGTGATAAGTGATGAATCCTCTGAACTTCGGATACTGATAAGCAAAAAAAAAAGGTGCAAGGAATACACACCTGTATGCATTAGTTCTTTGGTGATGTTGCCAAACTCCATCATTAGCCAAATCCAACTCATCTGTGCTGCTATAACTGGACTGAATATTTTTAAACTGTCCAGGATAAGAATGTGACTCTCTACCTGTGAGAGATGATGACCCTGCATACTTGCCCATATTTTCTTGCTTATGTGACTCTGTCCCATGTACACGAACTGTCTGTGAAGGCCTTGGCAGATCACAATTTTCGATGTTCTGCGTTGCTTTTTCTGCAACCAGTGAAGCTAGCTCATTCTCATCAGTGATCTGCCACCATGGCTGAGCCTTTTCACCTTCTTTCCAAGATGTGTCAGTATCAAAGTTAGCCTTCGGTGGGTTCTTCGAAGGTGCAGGACCAGAACTTTTGAAATCCAGAATTTTTTCATTCTCGCATAAACAGTCGCTGATGCTGAGATTTCCTCTGCACTTGAGAGGAACTTGAAAATAGCTGTCAATGATCTTCAACTCCTCTGAGCCTATACCAGAAACATCCTTCCCAAAATCTGTTGAAATCATCCATGGAGGCCCAAAATCATCCTCACTATTCTCAGGGTTTACAGATTGACAAAGTAATGGTTCCTCATGTTTAGACCCTGGCACTGAATCCTTCGCTTCTTTCTCATTGATCTCCCTGCCCACCAGATATCGTTGGTCACTAGCAAGATCCTTCTGGATCCCCAAATTCGGCTGTAACTGAAGCCACCATCTGATATCTTGTGGAAGATTAGAATTAATAGGATTACTGCTCGAAGGCACAAAGTTGGAGATAGGACGGTCTTCTGAAGTTTTACAATTTCCATTGTTGGTACCATGTTGTTGTTGTTGTTCACATGATAATGGACAGCAGGCTAGTTTGGGGGCTCTCTTTCTGTCCTCCTGCACCACACAACGGTTTGCAGCACGTTGCCAAGCAGCCCTTGCTTCAGCAGCAGCCATTAGTTTCACTGATCACAAAATTGACCAGAGGAAAATAACTGTCATGCACAGTGCCCAACAACATTGCACATTATATTAAAAAAAAGTAAAAATATCCTATCCAAAGTGCGACCACATCTATGCGATGTACAAATTGACATATTGGAGAATACCAAGTAGACTTCATATATTGTTGACAGAAAGGGGTTTTCTGTCCGAACAGACAGTAGCTTTGAAATAGGAAATGTTTTATTAGTTTTTTTGTTAAGGTAGCCTGAGAAAACTTACATCAAGTTGAGTTATTCCAGAGTTGGTCATAAGCAAGAAAGACGCATACTGATGGAACAAATATCCAAGAATGCAATAGAGCTAGATATGGAAATTAGAAATATGTTAAGTGCTTCCACCTCCCGGCAATGTATACTACGATTTTTAGAGCCTGGACATCAGTAAAAGGCTGACAACCTGAATGACTGAACTGAATATAGAAAACTTTGCAATTGTGCTAAGTTATCTATGTTCTTTAGGAATTTAGGATAATCTATGTATTATCAATATACAAAATAAATGAACCAAACTGGCAGGCTATCATAATTGTAAAAGGAATGTGTACCATTTTCTTTTCAATATACAACATTGTTTAGTGGCTCTGTAGCTTGATTTATATACAGTGAACTATAATTATCCCTGACTAGAAACCAGTTCTTGAATTGTTTCTAATGGCCAAACTGAAGTTAATGGCATATATATATATATATATATATATATATATATATATATTTGTTAAAACTTTTGGTTAATGAGATTGACGATTACATTTAACCAACTTTCATTGGATCGATAAATTTCAGAAATGTCAAATAACATAAATACAACTTGTATCCGCAGAAATTTCATAAAGCTGAACCAAACCCTGAAACCCATATTCATTGTGAAAATGTGGCACTCGTGTACACTTTTGATTCATACTACTTAGCTCTATCTTGTGATTTCAACAACAAGGTTCATACTTCACAAGGAAGGACCAAGAACAAGCTTCCAGTTCTCGGGACTGGCCATTTCGATGGACACCCCCGACCCCGACTAGAGAAAACAGCCAAAGAATCGCAACAAATAAATTCCATTCCATTTCCGCAGCACAGGGTACAAGAGATGTGTGGATGAGAGATGCATACCCGGATCTGCTAACTTCCGCTTGAAACGGAACAATGGAAGTGATTAGGATAAGATCATACGACCCTGAGTGTGGAGAGTGGAGACCCTGCCGGCTGCCGCTTCTGGATTCTTGCCCCTAGCGGCGAGGTTGGGGCGGATCCCTGATCCACCTGCTTTATGGGTCCAAGGAAACCGCGGATGAATCCCACAGAAAAAATCCCGCGGAGATGGCGCAAACGACGATGGGTGACACGGATGCTGTTGCGGACTGGACAGATAGATAGATGGAGTAGGAGTGTGGGTTTCTCTCTCCCGTCGTTTCCTCCCTGCGGATAATGACGGGTAAACCACGCCTATAATGATATTTTATTTTATATATGTGATGCCCAGCGCCATTTCTACTGCTTATATTTTATATATGTTGTACTAGTACTAGTTACTGGTGCAATTAAAAAGGACGTGTATATCGCCCTTTGGTCTTTGTTTTCGTGGGGTGTTTTCTGTATTCTTTTCGCCAGGTATGTTTGGTTCTCTTGTGATCAGACGCAATGGCTTATCTACGAATTTAACTGTCCCAATCAAACCTGTTCACCTGCGCAAATAAAGATCTAGAGAACCAATTTGGCCCCACGTATGCAAGATCAAGATTAGATTGATTACCAAATATTCAGCCCTTGTTTATCACAAGGTGACAGTGTCATCCAATGTACGACGATTTGTCGATTTATCCAAAAACATGTGTGTTATTAGATAACTTTATTACATGGTCTTGGCCTTGTCGCAAAAACAAAATGTTTCCTAGAACCGTATGTCGAATTTTTTCAAGGTACTAGCACACAATAATATACTATTTTCATATATGTCATAAATTCATGCTTAAAGCCATAACGCGTTCCTTGCTTAGCTTAAAGCCATAACGCGTTCCTTGCTTAAAGTACAACTTTTTCAACATTACGGCACTTGCAACGCCACTTGGCTAGCACCGGTTACTAGCTAGTGCCAGACTGATAGCAGCAGAGGACTAAGTTGAGAGAGACACAACCACCCTACTCACACCTGCCCAGTGACGTACCGACGCCTGCGCATCAATCTGAATATAATACTGTACATCTCACTAGTGTTAAGCTTTATCCAGTTCGTCCTTGAGGCCTTCCGTCACCAGGAACGAATACGAGGACGACTGGATTAGCGCACCAACACTGTTCTTATTAACGACCGCCATTCGCTCATTCATTCATCAACTGCCCGCTTTGACTAATTAAACTCTGGAGATAATCAGATCTGTTGATTGATGCCGCAAGACTACCGTTTGCATATACGCAAGGCACATACGTACAAGCTTCACCCGGCCGGCCACCACCATGTGTTCTTTTTTCAGGTGGTGTACTGTCACCCACGCAAACTCTTTCTTTTCCATCTTTAGTCAGGTCGCGGTCTCACGATCTTCTTGATTCCGCCCAAACTATGGGCTTGCCACACACTGATTCCAGGCAAACCAGCAGCAGAAGATACAATTCTGGTAAGATCCCTTTTGCTGCCAACACTTGTTCATCCGAAGCGGGTCCATCCAGAAGCTTCAGACCTGAAAATGGTATATCCATTGTCATAATCCATTGTCATAATTCATGTGCAGACCACCTTGCGATCAGAAAGTGTTCCGCTTCCTGCAGCCCACCGATTGATCAACAGTGACTACCTAAACCACCTTTCACCGTCCTGTCCTCCCCCTCTGATAAATAAGTGGTATAATGTTCGTTGTTCGTTGTTCGTTGGAACAACTACACGAGCAATTCATTAGTTGTAGACAGTAGTACACTGTTATCCACATGAACTCGAGCACCTTTTTGAGCATCACCTATATGTAACCGAAAGCTTATCTTCTAAGATCGGGCTCACTTACTAGATCATAAACCAACTAGCTGCATTAAAGTCTATACAACCTAGAAGCCACGTATAAAAGCTACCAACTCACATTCATGTCATTGAATTTGTTTTCTATTGCTATGTGTACTAGATAGTATTCCCTCCGTCCCCAAATAGGTGGCTTATAAACTGAGTAAAAATGTCAACATTTTCTAACTTTGACTAAATATATATAAGAAAATATCAACAACTATCACATTTCAAAACTACAATATGAAAATATATGTAATTGTGAATCTATTGATATTAGCTTGGTATTATAAATCTTCATATTTTTGTATATATATATTCAGTCAAACATAAAAAATGTTGACTTTTTGACTCAATTTATATGCCACCTAATTGGGGACGGAGGGAGTATTATTTTAGTGTTTGTGGACTACCCATAATCTTATGGGTGCTCTTAAACTTTTTGGCTTATGAATAGATTCCCCTATGTATATGGAATTACTACTTGTGACTCACGTTTTTCTTTACGACAATGTGTTGCCAACATAGTGGATTCTCTCATTCTGAATAAGATAGAAACTACGGAGTACATTTTGGCACTTGGAAGCATATGCTTTTGAAACTGTGTTTTATACTTATTTTTTAAAATTCAAAAAATTCGGGCAAAAAAATTTACGCGTATATCTCCACAATCTATGTGCTCACAAAGTTGTTGCACGAAAAACCGACATTTTTGTGTCGTGTTTAAAAAACAAAATTTGCTGCTAAAAAGCTTTTTACAAGATATTTTGTTGTCTTTTTACATAGGCCACACAAATTGTTCTTTTTTCGCGAAACTTGGTGTGCGCACGTAGGATGTCGAGATGTACGCGTGATTTTTTTTTGTTCTGAATTTTTTGGCATTCTAAAATGTTTTTACCGGTGGCAGGAGCATGTGCTCTCATGTGATCTTAGTCCGTAGGTGGTATCTTAGTCATAATAGCGAGGTCTTAGCTAAACTAAAGGTTGTTCAGATAGGGAAATTTGATTCATTGAGAAATCCTTGGTTCTTTAGGAGAAACTCTAGAAGATACTGCAGGTGGGGAAGAATGGATATGTGGAAAATCAGTATGGGAAAACAGTCACCTGGCTTAACTCTCCTTTGCATATCAACAATAGTAAACAGGTAGAATAGTAACATTCTAAATATGTAACTCTAAACATTCAAGTTAAAATTTAAATAGAATTTTCGGACCAAATGCATAACCAAATATAGAACAAGTAGTAACGAGGTCATAGGTCCCGGTAAGCTCACAAAGATGAAAAATGGCCCACGAAGACATATGGTGGCCAGTCTCAAATGACCCGGCCGCAGACGGGGACCCGAACAAACCATCTTAGGCCTTGTTCGGCAGCAGGGTTTTGTAGTGTTTTTTGGTGTATTTTCCCAAGTGTTTTGGGTGAAAACATTTCTCACACCCAAAACACTCCAACCCTCCCAATCCCCTTCTCCACCAACCCCCCCCCCCCCCCCCCCCCCCCATCAAATCTAGTCGTTTGGTACAAAGGTTTTGCAGACAAGTGTTTTAGCAGCAATTAAAAATGTGATCTTTTTTCACAGGACTAGAGCACATAAAAACTGATCTATTTTCACAGGATTTGAACATCAGAAACAATACAGTCAGGTTTAAACACACAAAAACTGATTTGTTCTCACGCAGGTTTCAACAGTCATATATAATTCCCAGGTTTATCACAGCAATCTCACGCATCATCGCAGGAACAAATCAGAGGAACAAGATCTGACGCAACGTTACAGGAACAAAAACGAGCAACAACGTCTGATGCAGATTTAACCATCGAGAGATGACAATACATAAATAGTCCCAAACTGGAGCCCAAAGTAACAGCCCTATGCTTTGACGACTTGTTCTTCTTCGACACTTTTGAATCATTTGCATCATGCAGCAGCCTCCTATGCTCCCATGCTTCTTAAGCTCACAGCTACGAAAGAAACATCATATATCAGTACATGAATTGAAGTGTCATTTTTTTTTTCAAAACGAGGCAAAAGATTTGCCATTTTCATTAATTAAGAAGAAGTGGGAATTGGCCGGTTAATTAACGGGAAACCGGCCTAAAACCGATACAACCACCCTCGCCGACCGTCATGGAACACGACCGTCGCGAGGGAACACACGGCCACCCTGGCTACCAAACGTAGACCGCACACACACACCACTGAAACGAAGGTCGTCGTCGAGATTGCCCACCAACGTCATCGTCATCACTCCACCGAGAGCGACTCCGACTTCACCGCAGCGGCCTCGCGAAGCCTACACCGGCCTATGCCAAACAGATGACCCCTCACGCATAGGCTGGCAGCTTCGATTTCGAAGAGGAGCTCCGAAGAGGAGATGGGCAGGATCCGCGCCGACGAAGGTCGCCACAGCCTGACTGCCCCACGCACGTCATCGTCGCCACAAACACACCGGTCGCAGCTCCGACTTCATAGCAGGGGAAGTCCAGCGAGGAGACGAGTCGGTCACGCCGGAACAAGAGCCGACTACCAAGATCTTGCCGCAACCAAACCATCGCTCGTCGTCGTCGTTGCCGCGCAAGCCACCACGTGGAACACCCACACCGCCAACCTCGGGTCCCTCTTGCCGATGCCGGCCTCCGAGACGAAGCCCCCTGAGGTAAAACGACACCAAGGCGCCATCATCGTCCGATCCAAGATCAAGGGTTTCCCCTGGAGAGCCAAGCTGGCCGGATCCGTGCGGGAGGTGGGCAGCAGCAGCACCGCGATGCCTCCAGGAAGGCCAACGACGGCCGCGGCCGCCGCCATCGCCGGTCACGGCACAAGACCGAGACAGGGTCTTCACCCTAGCCGCTCACCACCTCGACGCACACCACGCATCGGCGCCAGCAAGTCCACCAGACACCACAGCCCCAGAGCTCCCAGCACAGGCGTCGAGGACGCAGCACCGCAGCATTGCAAACTAAGAAGTGTCGTAGCATTGCAAACTAAGATAAAGCATGTGTGTGCTTGTAAGAGAACAATTCTTGTGCATTTAACATGACAATTTTTCACTGCCATCATGCACTCAGATCAGGGGGTGGAGAACAAATATCTCGCTGCACCGAGCCTGTTACTTGCTTAAAATATGTCCAATCAAGCTAATCACTACACGGTGTAATAAGAAAATCTTCTGATCACTACAGAAGTAATGCCTAACTCTCAGATGCTATAGCTGGAACGAACCATGGGATTACAAATTTACAATACTCCCACAGTCTCACTTGTTGGTTGATCTGGCCGGTTCAAACCAGAACCAGGTCAAGGATAAAGAGATAAGGGGAGGGGCCACCGAACCAACGTTCGACCCCTACCCATACGTGATCCATCGCCCTGATCGGGGGCGCCCTAACCAACCCAATGGTTCGTGGCCTCCCTTCTGTGTGCGCACATTATATAAGAATGGGAGTCTGGCACTGGTTCACTACCCTCGTTAGTTTTCCGGTCGTGCTACTCCCTGAAATCAACAGACCACCCGATCGTGGCTTGCGCATAGCAGGGGGAAAGGCTGGAACCTCGACGTGCCGTTCCGGGACAGTGCCACTGGAGGCCGGAGGGCATCCGCACCTTCCCACGATCTTCATCGACCCCTGCATCATCTACACCGACCCTCAACCTCGCCTGCACCGAGCAGGCGACGATGGCTACAAGTGCCGGAGGATGTAATAATCCCTAAACCCCTCTGATCTGATCCTGTTTATGGTGTTCTAGGTGGCTGTCATAATTCATGTGCAGACCACCTTGCGATCAGAAAGTGTTCCGCTTCCTGCAGCCCACCGATTGATCAACAGTGACTACCTAAACCACCTTTCACCGTCCTGTCCTCCCCCTCTGATAAATAAGTGGTATAATGTTCGTTGTTCGTTGGAACAACTACACGAGCAATTCATTAGTTGTAGACAGTAGTACACTGTTATCCACATGAACTCGAGCACCTTTTTGAGCATCACCTATATGTAACCGAAAGCTTATCTTCTAAGATCGGGCTCACTTACTAGATCATAAACCAACTAGCTGCATTAAAGTCTATACAACCTAGAAGCCACGTATAAAAGCTACCAACTCACATTCATGTCATTGAATTTGTTTTCTATTGCTATGTGTACTAGATAGTATTCCCTCCGTCCCCAAATAGGTGGCTTATAAACTGAGTAAAAATGTCAACATTTTCTAACTTTGACTAAATATATATAAGAAAATATCAACAACTATCACATTTCAAAACTACAATATGAAAATATATGTAATTGTGAATCTATTGATATTAGCTTGGTATTATAAATCTTCATATTTTTGTATATATATATTCAGTCAAACATAAAAAATGCTCTGTTTTAAATAGCCGGCTATCACCCGGCTATAGCCTTACGAGAGGCTCGGCGCTATAGATTAGGCCTTCGTAGGCTAAAAAGGCAATAGCCGCTAATAGCCCGGCTATAGGAATTTAGCCCCAATTTAGCCCCTTAGCGGCTATATTCCCGCTTAGGGGATCCAAAAAATTTGGACCAAAATTTGTCCCGCTCGGGCCAAATTTGTCCCGCTCCGCCCACTTTCGCGCCCAAATATCAACCCTAGCCCTAAATTCTTCTCATTCTCTCCTCTATCCCCCGAAAATAGAACCAGGAGGGGCGACGGCCATGGCGGCGGCGAACCCTGGCACTCCCGGTTAGAATTGTGCTACTTAATGTTGTAATATGTGGACAGAACTATGTCAAGAACTTCTAATATGTTATACATCTATGAATTATTGATATATACACAAATATATGCTGCCCAAATATTATTATTTTTTATTATTTAGCAAAACGGCTATAAGGCCATAGCCGCGCTATAGCCCGGCTATAGCCTTTCGTAGCTTCTGAAATCGTCGGGGCTAAACACAATAGCCCGCTATTTTAAACAGAGAAAAAATGTTGACTTTTTGACTCAATTTATATGCCACCTAATTGGGGACGGAGGGAGTATTATTTTAGTGTTTGTGGACTACCCATAATCTTATGGGTGCTCTTAAACTTTTTGGCTTATGAATAGATTCCCCTATATATGGAATTACTACTTGTGCTCATGTTTTTCTTTACGACAACTTGTTGCCAACATAGTGGATTCTCTCATTCTGAATAAGATAGAAACTACGGAGTACATTTTGGCACTTGGAAGCATATGTTTTTTAAACTGTTTTTTATACTTATTTTTAAAAATTCAAAAAATTCGGGTAAAAAATTTCACGCGTATATCTCCACAATCTATGTGCTCACAAAGTTGTTGCACGAAAAAACGACATTTTTGTGTCATGTTTAAAAAACAAAATTTGCTGCTAAAAAGCTTTTTACAAGACATTTTGTTGTCTTTTTACATAGGCCACACAAATTGTTCTGTTTTCGCGAAACTTGGTGTGCGCACATAGGATGTCGAGTTGTACGCGGGATTTTTTTTGTTCTGAATTTTTTGGCATTCTAAAATGTTTTTACCGGTGGCAGGAGCATGTGCTCTCGTGTGATCTTAGTCCGTAGGTGGTATCTTAGTCATAATAGCGAGGTCTTAGCTAAACTAAAGGCTGTTCAGATAGGAAAATTTGATTCATTGAGAAATCCTTGGTTCCTTAGGAGAAACTCTAGAAGATACTGCAGGTGGGGAAGAATGGATATGTGGAAAATCAATATGGGAAAACAGTCACCTGGCTTTAACTCTCCTTTGCATATCAACAATAGTAAACAGGTAGAATAGTAACATTCTAAATATATAACTCTAAACATTCAAGTTAAAATTTAAATAGAGTTTTCGGACCAAATGCATAACCAAATATAGAACAAGTAGTAACGAGGTCATAGATCCCGGTAGGCCCACAAAGATGAAAAATGGCCCACGAAGACATATGATGGCCAGTCTCAAAGGACCCGGCCGCAGACGGGGACCCAACAAACCATCTTAGAGTGCAAGACATGACAAGATCTGCACGTGGATTCTACGGATATTTCTTCTAACGAGAGTGATCGGATCTAGTCTAATTAGGATTTAGTGTTTCTCCTAACCACATGTAAACTGACTCGGCACGATGTAATCCTAATCTCACCGTGTATGGGGGTCATCCAAGCGGTACCGGTTGTTCTCATTCATACACCACATCCACCATATGCGACTTCTGAGCATCCCTCCACAATCCGCCACAAACAAGAAGTAGGGATGTTATCGTCAAGTAAAACGAAATGTACTCCAACTTTTCTTACTGTATCGAATCTGCAGGACATTCTGATGCACTGAATAATGTATTATGTACAACCTTTACTAGCTTACATTTGTTTTCCTTAGTGGCGACATGTTCTTCCTAGTTTATGGCCACCAACAGTTAAACATTTGACAATTACATTCTAACCTGAATGGTTTATGTAATTATATGTTCAAGTGCAAGAATCTAGAGGAAACAAGATAATTAAAAGAACAAGGCATATCTACGACTATAGCTAGCAACATTGAATTGGACAATGCATAAATTTTACCAATAATCGTTTTTAGGAAACATCCGACTTCACCCATGTTTGGAGGGATCAACATAACCCCGTGGAATATAAGACCATGTAAACTCTCCCCAAACCTTTCCAAACTGTCCAAATCATCCTGGACCCACTCAAAGCTGTTTTGGAGGGTTTAGGGCATGCTAACATGTCTTTTCGCTGTCTGTACTGCATACCACCTCCGCCCACATGCCATTGCATTACCTTCTTTCTTTCTCTCAGCCAAAGTTGTAGTATATCTACAGAACAGAGTGATCAATTACATACAATGCTCTGGAAGTTTAACCGAATCACTACACACCTTTTACGCGTACGTATGAACATTTCATGTTATCCACATATTAGTTACTAGGATTCAACGTAAAGAAGATAGAATATGAAGCAACATTCCAAAGGATCTTCCTGGAAAGGCGACTTCTTACTACTAGCAGTCATCTATTTCTTAATAGAGTCTGCCACGGCACTGTGCAGAACCACAATGGCAATATTTAACTTTGACTCCGCCATTCACATCATGGACATGACCTATCTCGTAGTTGTAGTCATAGGTCAGCTCCTGCAGTGGTGAAATATTGTCAGCGGCAAAGAACATGATATGGGGCACTCTTTTGTCATCATGATCCCAGAGAACACTCTGTGCGTAGAGGTTAGGTGAACAGCTATGGTTGATGAATCTTCCAATATTTCCATACTCAGCTGCATCTATTGTGAAGCCCTCATCTTCCATGATCAGAGAGCGAACGCCAGACGAATTCAGACCTGGAATAGCTGATGACATCTCTTTCCAGATATGATAGTTCTGTCCTATATCAAACAAGTAGTCGTCATTGCTTCTCTGGTTAGCTTCCTGGTCCTGTAACAGCTCGCCAACATACTCGCATATAAAGCTGCCAGAAGAGATTGACCTCAGGGATCTTACACCCCAACCTGTATTGGTTGTCCTGAATACTTCCAGTGGTATATTCATACCAAGCTGACTGACCCTGTTGTGGCATGATGGAGGACACTTACAGGATGGACCACACTCAAATATGAGGGGCTTTGCATGAACAACTGCACCGTTGAAGTTAAATGGGATTTCTCCTCCATTCTTCACAATGCAAGTGCAGTTAGCAGAATCTGAGCAGCCATCGGTGCAGTCACAACCCTGACTTCTTTTTGCAGTCAAGGATGAACCTCTGTTTCTAGTGATGTATTTAAAAGATGCTGGACGTGCATTGTCAATATTATTGATCACACAGATGGGAATCTTCTCCTTTCCTTGCGATATATCAGCTATGCAGAGACCTGGACGAACTACAGACTTTCTCAACCCTTTAGCAACATGCAGAGGCAATTCTGGTTGTCCAGTAATCCTTTGTAACCTGTATTTGAAGACCCTCGAACCTGGTAGACCTTCTTGCCAGCACTCCACCACATTATAGAGACCATCATAAGTAAATGTTGAGACTTCTTTGGCCTTTGAATGGCTGCCTTCCTCTCTATTTGGTCCTTTAAACCCATGAATTACTCGGACAGGCGTCTTTGTATTGATACAATTCTTTAGGGCCAAGTTCCCGCGCACAAGCTTTTGATCCTCATTCTCCTTCTTGCCAGCAGGCTTTCCTCCGGAGCCAGTGTATATTATTTCACCCGAGCTCGACAATTCGTCAGGGTAACCTCCAGAAGCAACTATGCTTATGGCGATAAGCGTATCATTGATATCCTTCATGGTGTCAATGCCTCCTTGGTATGGGCGGTGGAGACCAACAATGGCCAACTCTACTCTGTATAGAAATTCATCACCAATTTCAACACCAGGGACTTTACCCACAATAGGCCCGTGTTTGGTAAAGCCCGGTAATGTTCTGATTAATTTATCAGCTGCAAGATCAATTCTACTGCTCTTAACAGAGCGCTGTTCCACATCTTGAACGAGAGTCCTGCATATGAACTGAAACTTTCGGCAAATCATCTTCACTTTGCTCCGAGCATCAGCAGTCTGGCCACCATGCTGCATGTGGCGCCCTACTGATGGAACACATGAGGGGTTATTCATGTACATCTTAAGCTTTCCTTCAGTACCAGCTGTTGCTTTCCAAATTTCATCATCGTCCAAGGGGGAAGCCTCTTTATCCTTCAATTTTGCCTTGCTATGCAATGCAGGTGTAGAGGCGATATTCGCGGGAAGCTGTTTATTTTGAGCTGGAAATATTATCTTCAACTTCGTCCTGGGGACAAGGGATTCCCTCATAGTGGCAACAGACTCCGTCTCCTTGCCCGTCGAATAGGGTCTATCCAGATTAACCAGCGTGGGCTTATGATTTGCTTCAGCAGGTGACTGAACTGATTTTCTAGCCGTAAATGTCACCTTACTTTTCATGATACCTTGGCCTTGTACCCCTGCTGCCACATGAAGAGATTCCCTTTTCATGCTACAACTTTCAGACACTTTCTCAGCCCGAAGATATTCTTTCGGAGGACCTTGAGCAGAAGGTTTAGTGGCAACCTTGGGTGAGATGCCTTCACATTTGTTCATCACCTTGACATCTTCAGGAACTGCCCATGATACACTCTTCACCTTGCGCTGCACCATGTTCCCATCCATCTTGTCATTAGAAATACGCCGCAGAGAAGGTTCTGCAGCAACAATTGGGGGAACAGCACACTCATGTCTAGCAGATTTAAGCTCCTGCAGGACATTGTTGAGAGTAACTTGGGACTCTTGGAGGAGAGGGTTAGTTTCTGTAGGAATCTCACCATCCTCCTGTTCTTCCTGCACCTCTGCTATTCCATCCAAAGCATCCTTGCTCACAGCTTCCGTAGCGTCCATGGCACACACATCCGAACGACGACCGTTTGTAGCAGCCACCTCCTCCAATGCACCCAAACCAGCATCAGCAGGCAGGGCTTCCAACTGCAAACCAACCTCCTCGATGCCTCCTCTGCTTGCAAGTGGAACCATCGCGTCCCTCCCGCAGCCAGGAGGGAAGCGGCGAGTGGCAGATACCATCCTCCTCTTCGTGGCAGTCGCGTGATCGTCGTCGGCGTCGACTCCTTCATCACCAATTCACCATCCCCGGGTGTTGTTCCCCCGTCTTTCACCACCAAACGAGCAACTCCATCTCCCCCATCTGTTGCTGTCGCCGTCGCAGCCTCTGGACCAGGATGATACCCATCTGACACTGCAGCAGCACCATCTGCAACCGGCACACCACCAAAACCAGCATTGGCAGGCGCAGCTTCCGGCCGCAAGCCACCCTCCTCACCGGTACCCGCAGCACGACGAGGAGCAGACGCCTGCTCTGGTGTAGTAGTACTAGAATCACCACGGGAGATCGGTGCAGCTCCGACCCTCGACCCGTCCTCGCCGTTGCTGCAAACGATCAGCGGCGGCGGCGCGTCCCTCCCGCAGCCAGGCGGAAACCGTCGCTGGGCGGACACGGCCCTCCGCTTGGGCGGCGGATGCGGTGCTAAAGCCAGCCCCCTCTTCCTCTCCAGTTCACCGCCTCCGCCACCCCTCTCCTCGGGAGCCACCACCGGGCCCGCAACTGCAACCCCCTCCGCGCTGTCCCCGAGCAAACCTCCCGAGGCCGCCGCCGCATTTTCCGCTTCGCCCCCCGCTTCCTCCTCGCGGGCCGCTCCATGGAGTCGAGCACGGGCCAGGTCCGCCTCGCCGCGCGCCCGCACGACGCCCCCGCCCGCGGCTGCGAGTGGAGGAGGAGGCGGCGGCAAAGGGCGAGGAAGCGCGGGCGCGCGTCCCCAGAGGTGCGGCGGAAGCGCGGCCGCGCGCCCATGCGGCAAGGCGCGGTTCGCGAGGACGCCCGTCGGCCTCGGCGGCCGCGCGGCGGCGTGGAACTGGAACATCGCCTCGCGCCTCGCGGAGGTGGGTTCCGTCGATCGATCGACTCCTCGCGCACCCGCAATCAGTCCCCAGCAGACGCGGCGCGGCTGTGCCGAACAGGAAAAAAAAATAGACGAATCACCAGCCGTTACTCACGTCGACGCAGGGGGGGGGGGGGGGGGGGGGGGGGGGGGGGAGCAGACTGTTGTGGATGGACGCTCTCACCTTTGGGGCGGGGCGGGGACGACGGCCGGCGGCGAGATTAGCGGCGCGCTGGGGTTTTATTAGGCGAGGGAAATGCGGGAATGGTGTGTGATTTGGTGGGGTCTACGGGGCTCCAGCTTTGAGAGACGCTCTTTATTGTTGGCAGATAGACAGGTGTCGGGCACTGGACTTGGCTCGGGTCTGAGTCGGACTGAACTGGACGGCGTCGCGTCCGTCACACGACTCCAGTGTGTGCTCCGCCGCAGTCCGCGCAACGGCTAGCTCTGCATTCTACGGGGCGTGTGTGTCATGACCCAACCATCGATTTCATCAGGTGGCGCAGGAACCACATCACACCGCCCGGCAGCGTCAACTCTTTATTTTAATTTTTTTCTCCGTGTTTGGTCTGTATTTGAATGTCTAAAATATCTTATACTATTACGGAACAAAGGGAGTACAAAATGTACTAGTCTATTATCTCTGTGGTGGTTCCTATGTATGGAGATCGATCTCGCATCCTGCCATGGCATGAAATTGATTCAAATATTTGTGTATATTGCAAAGAGCAAACCAATAACGACGGCATATCTAGACCAGTACAATTTGCATGTAACGCAATATTTGTCTATACTGCAAAGAGAATAACCCATGGGTACACTACATATTGCAGTAGGTGTTGACCATCGGTTAGAAGATGAAATTGAAGGACTGGACAATTTAATTTAGAGCAACCCAGAATTTACTTCCGAGCAACCTATGTGCACATTATATGTGGTATATAGGGCTGGACTAACGAGCTGCTCGGATCGTTAAGGCTCGGCTCGTTAAGGCTCAGATCGTTAAGCTTGTTAAGAATAACGAGCTGAAATTAAAGCTCGGCTCGGTTCGTTAGACGTTCACGAGCGCTCGCGAGCAGCTCGTTAAGACTCGTTAAGAAGATGTAAAAAAAACTTAAAATGCATCTGAAAAGATTCCAGCCATAAAACGTATAAAAGTAGTTTAAAAATGACAAATCGACAACAAATAGTTCACAAACTCATACTCCCTCCGTCCCAAAATAACTGTCTTAGATTTGACAAAAAGTGGATATATCTAGACATAAAACAAGTATAGATACATTCACTTTTGGACAACTTTGAGACACTTATTTTGGGACGGAGGGAGTAGTAGTTTCACACACTCAAATGAAAATAAATATTGCTAACTAGTTAATCGTTGGATGGGCTACAACATATAGATTTGTAGCCATGCTGCCACGACGCTAACGATCTTAACGAGTAGCTCACGAAACTCGTTATTTTGATTGTTAAGCTCGTTAGTATTAACGAGCTAAAATTGTTGCTCGGCTCGGTTCGTTAAGATAACGAGTCGAACACAAACGAGTCGAGTTACCGAGCGCTCAATAAGCTTAACGAAATTCGAGCTTTATGTCCAGCCCTAGTGGTATAGTTGGTGTTGACCGTGGATTACATCATGATGAAATAGGACGAAAGTGTTTACTTTCAAAAAAGCATGTGCGTTAACCATCGGTTAGAAGATGACATAGGACAAAAGTGCTTACTTCCAAGCTACATGTGTGCACACAAATGTCTGACATTTGGTGCTCGCAGTCGATTGGGAGATAAAATAGAAGGACATAGTAATTTACTTTAT
The DNA here is from genome assembly GCA_947311845.1 of Poa pratensis. Taxonomy (NCBI): domain Eukaryota; kingdom Viridiplantae; phylum Streptophyta; class Magnoliopsida; order Poales; family Poaceae; genus Poa; species Poa pratensis. The sequence continues at coordinate 42,852,883 of CAMZMU010000094.1, read as the reverse complement.
GTGGCACTTAGTGTTGTTGTCAATTAGGAGAAAAATAGGATGAAAGTTAAAGCAACTTGCATACGTACCACATTATGGCTATCGGTGTTGGCTATCAACTAAGGGCACGTACAAAGACATCCAATCAGCCGCCTGTAACGTATGCCATTGTAACAACCCATGTTTGTAATAAAGTAGATTTGCATTCATTAGCATCATGTAATTTTTCACTAAGAAAAAAATTGCTTTTGAAACCTAAGGTGGTATTTGCAAAAGTGCCCTAATCCTCTACTAATTTTTAAGGTGTGAGAAAATTTCCAAAATTTCAAACCAAAAATGTGGGGAGCTTCTATGTAAAATTAGAAACCCCCATGAATTTGCCTGATATTTATTGATCTTTCTAAATGCCCTTAAAAATTCCCCAAAGTTCTGTTTTAAAATTGTGCAGGAAACCCTAGTTCCAAGGGTCTTTCTGCAATTTCCTAAAAATCCAGGGACCTTTTTGCAAAATTCCATCGTCTTCAACCTTGTCCTCTCTGCCCAGCAGACAGAGAGCTCCGTGTCGCCGTCGATGCCATTCGTCTCCGGCTCGAATCACCTCGCCGCTGCCTCCAAGTAGAGGATAAGCACCCCGGTGCCTCTGGATCTCTCTCCCTCATCCTCTCACTCGCCTCTGTTGTAAAATAGCGCAGCGGAAAATAGATCAAACGAAGAACAAGAACACAGATTTAACGTGCAAAACCCTTACGGGAAAAAACCACGGAACGCACGAAAGCGTATCATTATAATCGGGAGGAGTATTACAATACACGAGAGGACAAACCCTCTACGTGCTATAGATCTGGTGGATCTCTCTCAATCTCACGATCTAATCTATGACTACCTGGAACTATATATGGGGGACAAACAACTCTCTTTCTTGGCGGACACGAAACAGAGTTGTACACATGCCTTTCCGGTAGGACTCCATATATGGTAGGATTCGGAGCACAATAAAACAACACTCCACCTTGAGACGAATCCTCTATAACAGTCATAGATAGCATCAACTCCTCAATTAAAGTCTGCACAAATAAACTTCTCATGAAGTCATATCGAGCAAAACAACGGTAGGTCGTACAGAAAACAACACAACTGTCAACAAAGCAGACGAACGAAAACTTGGGTCTCCCATAAAACCCAATAAAAGTCTGAGTCTGTGCCGCTGACCTCCAAAAGTGAAAACTGCTCAATCATCAATCATATCTCCTGTGGTGCCTCAGCGAGCGCATGACTCATAGTGCAACATCTTGGTGCACATAACATTGTGAAGAACTCATCTCATGGAATCTGAACGTGCCACAAAGCACAAACATCGACAAACAATTCTCATGCAAAAGCATATGGTACGTATGGCATCTCGTACATCAAAACTGCCGACGGTAATGAAAAATCCATGACATGGTCAAAAACTTTCCATATAGAACAAATGTCGGATGAAGGAACCTCCTCAAATGCAATGGAGCATCAACTCTGCAAAAGACCCCTCTTGAAAGAGCAAAGACAACTGAATTGTACCAAAAACTTATCAGTACTAAATGTTATAGTATCTAGCAGAAAACAAATCTCTTTGCATCTCAACCGATCCTCATCACGAACATAACAAAACCTTCACATGCATAATAGCAAAACTCTAGAGAGAAAAAGTATATGCTGGCTACCAACAGGCTTAATAATCACCTCCTCCGTAATATTTTTTTTCAATTGTGTTCATGTAATTGCAGCAATAAAATATCTCCCGACAGAATATAATCCAACAAACTCCACCTCAAACAGAAAAACTAACCAGTGCATCCTCATAAACGGTTTACGCCAATAACGCCCGCATCCTTGACTTGCCAAAGAAAAAACCTTGTGTCACGGTTCAACGACGGAAGATCATACTTCATAACATGAGCAGATAAATCCATGCACAAGTAGTACAAGCCAAGCAATAGAAAATTTCCCCAAACGAAATTATTTATACGGAGCAAAGAATTGAATTGATAGCACCTGGTAGCTGAATTGGGTGGACGAAGCAAAACGGAGACGGAAAATCTGAATTGTGCTCCTCGTTGCTTCACGTGTAGTAGCTGATCACTTTGATCTCTAGCCTCGGGACTTGATGGTTGGATCGATCTAATACTGCAAGTGACTCACGCAGCTGCCCAGCTAATACGATCCGATCTGGACGATTCGACCGACCAGCAACAAACCGATCGATCTAATACTTCAAGTGTTCAAAACAATCTGGTACTCACGGTGATTCTCGTGCAACTTCTCGTACGGAATTAATATCGAATAGAGAAGGAAAAAACGATGGATCAGAAGTTGTACCGGATTTGAAGCCGACGAAAAACACGATCTCGAATCTGACGAAGGATGCTTGAACTTGGTGAAGCTGCATGATTCCGCAAACTGCGGCTTGTTGATCCAGTCAAAACGCTGCGCCGTGCTGCTCCGGGAGCGCAGCAGAAAGTCTCTCGAAGCAGCGGATCGCCGAATCCTTCGGTTCTGATACCACTTGTTGTAAAATAGCGCAGTAGAAAATAGATCAAACGAAGAATAAGAACACAGATTTAACGTGGAAAACCCTTACGGGAAAAACCACGGAACGCACGAAGGCGTATCACGAGAGGACAAACCCTCTACGTGCTATAGATCTGGTGGATCTCTCTCAATCTCACGATCTAATCTATGACTACCTGGAACTATATATGGGGGACAAACAACTCTCTTTCTTGGCGGACACGAAACAGAGTTGTACACATGCCTTTCCGGTAGGACTCCATATATGGTAGGATTCGGAGCACAATAAAACAGCCTCCTCCCTCTCCTCTCCCCTCGCACGGACGGCCGAAGACGTCGCCGTCGCCGACACGAATCCACGCCGCCACAAGCTGCCCCCGACGAATCGGAGAGTACCAAAGCCTCCGCCTGGACCTCCTCTTTCTCCTCGCTGAGTACCGCAAGCTTGGGTGAGCTGAACCCCGCGGATCGACCGCGTCTTCTCCGTCTCCGGCCGCCGCCTGTCATGCTCACTCCGGTCACCCCCGACTTCCTCCGGCCTCCTCGACCTCACCATCGCGTTCCTGGTGAGATGCAGGTCCTCCTGGACCTTTTCCCCGCCTCCCTCTTGTTCTACTCCGTGCTGCCGTCGTGTTCCACCGTCCGCCGCCGTGAGAGGAGCTCGCCGGAGCACTTCCGGCGGCCAATAAATGGTGGCGCCGCCACCATAAGGTCGACCGCGTCCCGTGCGTCCAACCCGCCCTCGCGCGCTGCCTCTCGCGCTCTCCTTCATCGATTTCGTGATCGACAGGAGCAGCAACTCCATTGCTGACGTCAGCATGACGTCATTGTGGGGCCGGCCCGTCAGAATTTTAATATTTTAGATAAATGTTTTCAGAAAATAATAAAACCCTGACATGCGGCTCCGATTGTCAGAATTTTAATATTTTCCAGAATTCCAGATTTTGATTTCATCTTAAAAAATTCATAACTAATTCATTTTAAATCAGATAAATATGAGTAATATATCAAAATGTTCAAAAACAATGAGCTCTTTATGTTGGTATCAAAATCATGCATGTTTAATCAACTTATACTCATGTTTCTGTAGATGAACTAAAACAACTCTTCTTTTATTTATGGAGCTATTATAGAGTTCCATTTAAAATGATCTCCATGTTTAGGATTCTACTTCAATACCCTTAAATTCTCATGTCATACATGCTTATATGCGCATTGCATTGTGCCATGTGTTGATTGTTTCATTTCTTTCCGGTATTGGTTCTTATCGGTAGAATGCGACTCTCAAGTGAAGTTTGACAACTCCAAAGACGAATATTTGACCATCAACAATCAAGTCAAGCAGAAGACTTTCCGGAGATTTATATATTTGGTCAAATAAGCACGACAAGCATAACCTCTTATCTGCTCATATATGTAGTTTCGAAGTATTTTGATTCTTGTATATTGAATATGATTCCAATGTGGTTTTGGTCGATAGATAGAGTTCTCCTATCTAATGTGTTGCCTAAATATCCTGATCCACGGCTCCTAGCAAACCTAGGTAGTGCCTGTGTGTGTGCATCGCCAGAGCCATATATCTGCTACGCTTAGTCAGGCACAGTTGTTTAGCTTTGGACCATCCGGTTGATGAATCAGAGCTGCGGATGAAACTAGTATGACAGGTTGACGTGGTGAGATCAGTGATGTGTGAATAACCTGTTTAAAATGGCTTGGATGAGAGGCCACAGTGGGATGGTGGTGTTTTGTCTCGTTCTCGCCGCCTAGGAGCGAGTTCTCGCCTTCGAGCCAAGACTAAGCGTGCAACCATGCGTGGGCCTAAGAACCCCTATCGACTAACGAACTTGCGTAATTCTATCCATGGGTTCTCTAGTTCGGGCTTTCCATTTGGGTGTGCGTGGTGGTGACAGAAAAGGTTTTGAAAAACGGAAGATGGTGGTGTATAGGAACGTGGCCGCGGTCGAGGGGGTTGGAGCCCAGAACCTTGACTTCCGCACACACTGATTGCCCATGGATAGGCTTACGCAAGGTAAACGTTGTAACCGTTCCCACTCTGCCGGCTTTCCCAGGAAGAGGGCCAAATTGCATGGCAAGGAGCCGGGCGGTACGTGTGGTAAACATTGTACACCCCTGCAGGGTTAAATCTTTTTGAAAAGCCGTGTCCGCGGTTATGGACGACTTGGTGACGGATTCAGAGATCATAAACGACATTAACCTATCGTAAAACTTGTAAAAACCAAGGTGCAGGTTTGCTTCCTCGAGGGTGAGTTGAGGAAGTGGCCTTGTTGAACAGGTTCAGCTGATGATGATTCGGTGGATACAAATATGATGATGAAGCTAGTGTTATAGCTCTCTTATCCCATTTTAAAAGATCTATTATACGAGCTTCTCTTCCTCTCTCGATTTGGAAACAAATACTGCTTTACGCAAAGAAACCTTCATACATACTCTCTGAACAAGCAGATATATAATAGGTTAATTAAGCCTTGTTGAGTACATCAAGTACTTCCTTGCTTAAATTTGGTTCAGGTGAAGGTCCTCACTCCGATGGTGGTTTCTATGTTGACATCGACGAGTAGTTTGGGGTTCCCAGGTGGCGGCTTGGGACGTCTCGGAACAACTGGCGTCGGGAATGTTTATCTAAAGGCCTCTTAGGTCATAGTTTGGATCTTGTTGTTTAGAACAACATAATTTGCTTTCTGCTGTGTGATGTAATGTTGGGTCGTGTGACCTCTGTTTGTAATATTCTCTACCTTCACTCTGTTATGAGTTGTATTACATACTTTGAGTCGTAGAGCATGTGATGTGCCAGATGTTCCGCGGTCTTGATCTCTTAATTATACATTGATAGTTGTGCCTGTGTTATGGCATCAATCGAGGTGTTGTGTTGCCGATGATCCATTCTGAGCAACGCCTGCCAAAGGTTTTGGCCTGGGAGTGGTGTGCCCAGTAACCTTCGGTTATATCGCATGACCAGTGACACATCATCTCTGTATAGTTCCGGGGTCAGGGCGCTACAGCCATCCAGGATTTGTGACAAGTTGGATACAAACAGAGAGGAGAGAGAATGAAGTCCTCTATAATTATGTAAACGATTTATTGGCGTGAAATTCGCTCGCTAGCGACTCGCCTTTTCCTATTGTAGAGGTTTTTTTTTGACATGTCCCTGTTGTAGAGGTTGGGTGTGAGTTATCGTGGGTTCATGGGCCGGTAATCTTACCCGATCTCTAAAAAAAGGAAAGGCATTTTAATTTCTACGTATAGATATTTGTCTATACTGCAAAGAGAATAACCCATGGGTGCACTACATATTGCAGTAGGTGTTGACCATCGGTTAGAAGATAAAATTGAAGGACTGAACAATTTAATTTAGAGCAACCTAGAATTTACTTCCGAGCAACCTATGTGCACATTATATGTGGTACAGTTGGTGTTGGCCGTGGATTACAGCATGATGAAATAAGACAAAAGTGTTTACTTTCAAAAAAGTATGTGCGTTAACCATCGGTTAGAAGATGACATAGGACAAAAGTGCTTACTTCCAAGCTACCTGTGTGCACACAAATGTGTGACATTTGGTACTGGCAGTCGATTGGGAGATAAAATAGAAAGACATAGTAATAATTTACTTTATGTGGCACTTAGTGTTGTTGTCAATTAGGAGAAAAAATAGGATGCAAGTCAAAGCAACTTGCATACGTACCACGTTATGGTTATAGGTGTTGGCTATCAACTAAGGGCACGTACAAAGACATCCAATCAGCTGCCTGTAACGTATGCCATCTAGGATTTGTGACAAGTTGGATACAAACAGAGAGGAGAGAGAACGAAGTCCTCTATAATTATGTAAACGATTATTGGCGTGAAATTCGCTCGCTAGCGACTCGCCTTTTCCTATTGTAGAGGTTTTTTTTTACATCTCCCTGTTGTAGAGGTTGGGTGTGAGTTATCGTGGGTTCATGGGTCAGTAATCATACCCGATCTCTAAAAAAAGGAAAGGCAGTTTAATTTCTATGTACAGGTATTTGTCTACACTGTAAAGAGAATAACCCATGGGTACACTACGTATTGCAGTAGGTGTTGACCTTCGGTTAGAAGATGAAATTGAAGGACTGAACAATTTAATCTAGAGTAACCCAGAATTTACTTCCGGGCCACCTATGTGCACATTATATGTGGTATAGTTGGTGTTGACCGTGGATTACAGCATGATGAAATAGGACGAAAGTGTTTACTTTCAAAAAAGCATGTGCGTTAACCATCGGTTAGAAGATGACATAGGACAAAAGTGCTTACTTCCAATCTGCCTGTGTGCACACAAATGTGTGACATTTGGTACTGGCAGTCGATTGAGAGATAAAATAGAAGGACATAGTAATTTACTTTATGTGGCACTTAGTGTTGTTGTCAATTAGGAGAAAAAATAGGATGAAAGTCAAAGCAACTTGCATACGTACCACGTTATGGTTATAGGTGTTGGCTATCAACTAAGGGCACGTACAAAGACATCCAATCAGCCGCCTGTAACGTATGCCATCCAGGATTTGTGACAAGTTGGATACAAACAGAGAGGAGAGAGAACAAAGTCCTCTATAATTATGTAAACGATTTATTGGCGTGAAATTCGCTCGCAAGTCTACTCGCCTTTTCCTATTGTAGAGGGTTTTTTTTTTGACATGTCCCTGTTGTAGAGGTTGGGTGTGAGTTATCGTGGGTTCATGGGCCGGTAATCATACCCGATCTCTAAAAAAAGGAAAGGCAGTTTAATTTCTATGTATAGATATTTGTCTATACTGCAAAGAGAATAACCCATGGGTACACTACATGTTGCAGTAGGTGTTCACCATCGGTTAGAAGATGAAATTGAAGGACTGAACAATTTAATTTAGAGCAACCAAGAATTTACTTCCGAGCAACCTATGTGCACATTATATGTGGTAGTTGGTGTTGACCGTGGATTACAGCATGATGAAATAGGACGAAAGTGTTTACTTCCAAAAAAGCATGTGCGTTAACCATCGGTTAGAAGATGACATAGGACAAAAGTGCTTACTTCCAAGCTACCTGTGTGCACACAAATGTGTGACATTTGGTACTGGCAGTCGATTGGGAGATAAAATAGAAGGACATAGTAATTTACTTTATGTGGCACTTATTATTGTTGTCAATTAGGAGAAAAAATAGGATGAAAGTTAAAGCAACTTGCATACATACCACGTTATGGTTATAGGTGTGTTGGCTATCAACTAAGGGCACGACTCGCCTTTTCCTATTGTAGAGGGGTTTTTTTTGTTGACATGTCCCTGTTGTAGAGGTTGGGTGTTAGTTATCGTGGGTTCATGGCCGATAATCATACCCGATTTCCGAAATAAAAAAAAGGCAGTTTAATTTCTACGTACAACAGACTGATAAAGCCAGACTCTATTGTACGAGTTGTTTACACATGCCGTCGATAGTTCACTAAACTAGTGCACATGCCCTAAGAGATGAAATGGAAGGATCGAAGAGTTTGCTTCCAAGCAACTGTGTGCCCGAAGCGGCGAGGCGGCACAAATAGCAATCGTGCGTGCACTGCCAGCCATGACCAGATTCAGAGCGGAAAGGGTAATGTACAGTCTGCACTGCACATCATCACGAATCTTGGTTCACGTACACATCAAACTCGTTCGGCCCTTTGCTAGTCATAGCAATTACCCGGCATATCTTCATATTCCATTCCGGGTATGTGGGCCGTGGATGCACATGCACCGGTTTCCCTGCATTTCTCGGATGGGTATTGGCTCAAGCAACCAACCGGAAGGAGACAGAAAACTGTGGGATCTGGTCGGGAAAGCAGATGTGCCTCCGAAAATTAGAGTGTTTGCCTGGAAACTCGCCTCAAATTCTCTTGGAGTCCAGCAGCTCAGAAGTAACAGATTTAAAACGTCCCCGCCGACCTGCTCCTTGTGTGGAAGGGAACCGGAATGTGCCTACCATGCTGTGATGTCCTGTACGAAGGCCGTGGCACTTCGACAAGCAATGAGAGAGCATTGGAAACTACCGAAAGAGGAAGATCTGAGGAAAACAGGAGAAGAATGGGCTTTTACCATCCTGAGTTCTCAGCCTACAGAAATGAGAACAAAGCTCCTGTTCATCTGGTGGAGAGCCTGGCATCTGAGAAACGATGCTATCTTTGGGAAGGGTGATGCTTCTATTAGGGGTTCGGCTAATTTCATATTCAACTACCTTAACACTGTCACCCAAATCAAGAACGGATGGAATTAATTTGATCGAAAAGGAAAAGGTAAAGTAGTAGAAGAGAATGATCCTATTATTTCTGTTACTAACAAATCTACTGCTATACAATGGGAAAAACCTGAAACAGGTTGGATCAAGATCAATACGGATGCTGCATTCAATCATGCAAACTCTATTGGTCATTGGGGAGCCATCATTAGGAACCAGGAAGGGGAGATCATCCTATCAGCCTGGAGTCCTATTAAGCGCTGCCAATCTGCCGAAGAAGCTGAAGCTGTGGCGGCGCTGGAAGGCATTCGACTAGCCGCAGACCTGAACAAGAATACTGTCCTCGAAAGCGACTGTCTCAATGTCATCTCTGCGATCAACTCAAAGAACTGGGGAAGATCTCAAGAAAGCTTCGTGTATATTGAAGCTTGTCAAGCTATTCAACGTTTTCCTGCCTTCCGTGCCCAGCATACCCCTAGACAGGCCAATTTCGCTACTCACCTGCTACCCGCCTTCTGTACTAGTTCTGAAAATAGTGGCTTATTGCTTTCCTCGGCTCCTGAACGAGTTCTGAAACAAGTACTGCTTGATTGTAATCCTTCACTCTGTCTTTAATTTTATATATAGAAAATTCAAAAAAAAATCAGTAATTTGAAACAACTATATTTATGTATTCAGATCTGAACATTCTCATTTTTGTGTAGTTCAAAATACAAAGCATTCCACATTATGATTTTGCAAGCATCTAGAATACATCATTGGGAACATGTATGATTTTATTCATATGTTTTTGAAACTTTTAAATACTTTAAAAAAAAACAGAGGAAGCACTGGTGGTCGGGAGCGAGAAATCTTCACTCGCTAGCTAAGATTATTTACCTTTTGTGCAATAGCTTTTCTGTTTCCACTCTGCTAGATCCTTTTCCCGAAAACAGTGCAAATCAGATGTCATACAACAGTTGGACCTTCCGCGCAAGAAAAAAAAGGATATTAGAACATACATGGAGCTAAACTCATTAGAGTCTAGTAAGGCGAGTCTAGGAGCTAAACACAAAAAAAAAATCCTGAATGTAGACAATGTTGTATTCTATCGACGTGTAAAATCTCAACTAGAAATATGTTATTATGGGCTAAGAAAAAAAGACAAAATCTGACATTTAAAAGTAGTGAACTCCCAAATTTGTTAGATTTTATTATTTTGTGTAGCTTTGAATATGGATTATTTTGAGTTGAGATTTTGCACATTGGTAGAATGCATCATTGTCTACTTCCGAAAAAAATCCGAATATTTTGAAAGTTCAAATATGGTGTTCGTTTTTTTTTCAAAATGAAGGGCTCCCTAAAACTCGGCCTCCATTTGTGGTTTCCGAAAAGAGGCCATGTGCAATGTAGATCATTTGCTGCCTTGTTGTTGCAGTTACAGACGGGAGACTGATTTTTCACCTAAGCGCGAGGGGGTCACTTTCCCCTCTTTCTTCTCTCTCCTCCTCCTTTCGTCTCCTCCTCTTGAGTCTTGAGATTCCCCATGTGACCGCCCGGTGCCCCTCCCCTTATCCTCCGGCGGCTCTGCCGCTGGGAGTGAGGATGGGAGAGGAAGCTTGGGTTGTTGTGTAGATAGTTTATTAGGATTATGTTGTGTCTAGGTCTAGGGTTTGCTTGGAAGTTTGGCGTTGTACCGGAGTGGAGTGCCTCCAGTGTGCAGTCGCACGCCGTTGGAAGACGACCGGTGCCCACCAGCTTCAGCACCTATGGCTGGCGCGGTGTGGTGGCGTGATTCTGATCTCTCCGACCTGGAGTTTCTTTGACCCTTCTTTCCTTGTTACCAGCGTGTGAAGGAGATATGCCCTAGAGGTAAATAATAAATGTATTATTGGTATATCTCATATATGTTCATAATGTGTTTTATACCATGCTATAACTGTATTAAGCGGAAACATTAATACACGTGTGGTATGTAAACAAACCAGGTCCCTAGTAACCTCTACTTGACTAGTCCATTGAGATCAACAGATGATCAAGGTTTCCTGATCATGAACATTTATGTTAATTGATAATGGAGTTATATCATTAGATGAATGATGTGATGGACACACACACCCAATATATGTATCGTAACGTGATGTAGTCACAAAGTTTAGCATTCCGACAACATGAAAACGTAGTACCCAAACCTTCGACCGTGAGATCATATTTAATCACTATCTTTGGAGGTTGCCTTGACTGCATCAACCATCACACGTAACAGGGTGGCCATAAAGGTGTCTATCGGGTTTCGAAGGAATAGGTTGAGGCGTATGGATCAAGAGCGGGATTTGCCAGTCCACGTGACGGATAAATACTCTGGGCCCACTCGGTGAGTTTACATCAATTAGGCTTGCAAGCATGTGAATAGGTCACAAGGATGTAATATCACATGAACGAGTTAAATGTGTTTGTCAGTAACGAGATCGAATTAGGTATGGAGATACTGGAGATCAAATCTCGGACAAACTAAGTATCGCATGGCAAAGGGAGTAGGACTCGATGTTTAAGGTTCAAGCGACAAAGATAATCGTGGACGCACGGGGACTGATGCGGGTAGGGTCCCGATTTTCACGGATTGAGGCCGGATGAACGAAGAACACGATGAACACGAAGAACACGAGAGGGGAATTCGTGGCAAATAGTGGGGATAACTAGCAAAGCAACACGGACGAAATCAACCGGTAACAAATCCCCAAGGGTAGCCCCCGATTCTCAATCTCCAAGCAACCTTACTCTTAGGATTGTTTCCCTTACCGGTCAATCCAACCGATCCAATAGCATCACCCAAAGATGAAGGATTGGCATGTAATCTCAATTACAAGAAGAGGTCTTGGAATACACTAGAGGGATCTTCTCCACAAGGAGAGACCTTGATTCATCTCCAAAAGGGGAGGCCTTGATTCATCTCCATAGGAGGCAACACCACAAGGGGTGGGAAGGAGCTAAGCTCAACTCTATCTCATCATCTTAGCTAACCCTAGATCTGAGGTAGGGAGGTCTATAAATAGAGTTGACCCAAAGGGTAGGTGGGTAGGTGGGGATACAAGGGAATATTCCCTGATGGTTCCCGCAGCAGCGGTAGTACCGCTCGGGCCAGCGGTAGTACCGCTGGTGCGGGCCTACAGTCGCTGTCGTTCCGCGTCGGCAGTAGTACCGATGCCAGTACCGGTGTCGGTGCCGCACATGGCACCCGAAGGCTGGGTTTGGCGGTAGTGGCGGCGGTAGTACCGCCGGTGCGTGTCGGGTGGCTGGCTGGCGGTAGTACCGCTGTAGGGCCGGTAGTACCGCTCCTGCTTCTTCTTCCTCCTCCTCTTCAAAGCCACCGTCTTTTCTTCCTCCATTCCTCGTGCACCTTGGTCATCCTCTCGTGTACTCGTCGTCGTCGTGGCAAACCTTGTATCATCAAGTGACGGAGGATGACGTAGTATACCATCCAAAAGGGTGGGAAATGAGTTGTTGAAGAGGAATGAGTTCACCTTTGATATCCATGGTGACTTGTGATGTGTTGGAATGCTTGACATGGTGATGGGCCAAGGTTGGGCTACATCATCTCCCCTTCAAAAAGAGTCGTCCTCGACTCTTGCTTGTCACCATCATGGCAATGAGGTGGATGTGTAGACCTTGTCGTGGGGTTCACCATGTAGTCGTGCTTGATGGAAATGATGAGGCACTTCTTCAATGTCCCTTCGCCTTTCAAGTAACCTACAAAACTCACAAGGAAGACGAAACAACACTCAAAGAGTAGCCAATTCTTGAAGGTAATCGCATGAGCGCTTATGTAGAAGGAAGTCACCTTAGCAAGATGCCGATGTGCTCTTCTTGTAAGATATTCCGTTATAGGAATGCGTGGTTGAAACAACTCATGGAAGCTCATCCAAAGGTACGACCTACACATCAAAGATCAAGCAAACCATGTGTGTGTAAGAAAGACTCATAAGTGACATCAAAAGAATCATCCAATTCATGCAAAAAATCAACATTCATCATGTCCACTAGTGGGATCATGGTCACATCAACACCCATACCTTTGTAGTTCCTCTCATGAGAAGTAGGTGTTGAAGTAGTGGGGGCCTCCATGTGGCTGACTTGTCCATCTTGATGTAGACATGTGGTGGCATCATCATCATCATCATCCGCCATGTACATCTTCTCCATTTGAATCAACATTGTGTCGAGGAGTGGCGTCTCATCATTCATTGAACCTAGCACACAATGAGAGAACACACTAGAGGTAGAGGGTAAGTTGTTAGAATTCAAAATGGCCTCACAAGACCTATCAACTACCTCTCTCAACTCATGTGGTGTATCACTCATTCCCTCAAAGTTGGAACACTCAATCTCACGTATGGTGGAGGCACTCAACTCACTCTCACTCTCACTCAAGTGGGCTAAGTGGCTCTCATTCTCACATGAGATTGGTACCATCTCATAACTCAAGCTCATAGGGATGGGCTCGGATTCCTCAACTCCATACGCCACCATGGTTGAAGGGAAACTCCCATGCTCAACCTTCTCGACCTCGTCGCCTCCAAAGATCAATGCCATAGTGGGGGCATCATCACTCGACTCCATTGCCAAAGGGAACATCCCATGCTCGACATCATCATCACTTGACCCATGGTTATAGGTGATAGCATACTCCATGCACGCCTCCTTGCTTGAAGGGAAAGTCCCATGCTCGACCATCTTGTCATCGCCTTGGTCACCGTCTTGTTCACCAACTTTGCACTCCCACATCATGTGACCATTTTCATTGCATAGTGGGCACAAGAGCTTGGGGCATTCTCGCGGATCATGTCCTTGGCCTTGGCAATTGTCGCATAGAAGGTCTTCATCTTCCCATATGGGGTCATTGTGGTGGTGGCACTTGGTGTAGGGACCATATTATGAGAAGTGCTTGAGAAGGGCGCCGTCTTGGTTGTGTCCTCACAAGTGTTGCCATGCTTCTTGCGGCATCGACGTGAGCTTGACCATTGCTCGAAGAACTTGTCGATGTCGGCCATGAACTCGTCAACAATAGCATCAACACTAGAAGGAGACACCATAGGATGTGCACTTGTCGCCATCTTGGATGTGGAGGTTGCACCTTGAACTTTTAGTGTAGGCGTAGGTGCTTGATGGCGTGCCTTCCGTCATGACTTCTCTTCATGTCGGCGTTGGCGTTCTTGAGAGGAGAATTGATGTCAAAAGTCGTGCGGATGCTTCTTCTCATGTCGACGTTGGTGTGCTTGTCGTCGAAGGTCCATGGTGGTCCCACTCGAACTTTGTGATATGTTCCGAAGCTTGGCGAGTGTGTCGATGTCGTCTTCAAGCTTGAACATGGTGTGGTCCACCTTGGCATCTTTCTTGTGGCGCCTTCTTGAACTAGATTGGCCTTGGCTTGGGTTGGCCTTGTCGATGCACTTCTTGTTGCGCCATCTTGTTGTCGATGTAGATTGTCGAAGCGTGGCACTCTCGGCAATGTCCTTCTCATGACGCCTTCTTGAAGTAGATGGAGCTCCATAGGATGAATGCATGGTGGCCTTGTCGGTGCTCCGTCGTGAGCTTGAACCATAGAAGGTTGTGCCACTAAGCTTGGTGGTGCCGCTCTTGAACACGGTGGTGATGGGGTTCATCTCCTCTTGCATGTTGTCGAATGAGTAGTCGATGTAGTCGCCCATGCTTGAGAAGTCGTGGTTGTACATGTGCTCCACCATGTCATTGTAGTCGTCTTCGTAGTATTTGTCACCCATGGGATCCATGTAGTAGACGCTTGTGGTGTCGAAGTCGGTACCATATGATGAAGGTTGGTCGAAGTCGTGGTACCGCTCCATGTTGTTGACGCTTGTATAGTCGGAGTCGTGGTAGCGGAAGTCTTGGTGATGATCCATCTTGTCATGGGGGTCATTGCCGGTGTAGTATTCCCCCACATCCTCAATGCTTGAGGCATCATGGTCGATGTGGCTCATCGTGTACTCATCATTATCTTCGCCTCCATAGTTGGATTGCTCTCCCTAGACATGTTAACTCACAAACACAAGTGTATATATGGAGCGATGGAGAACCAAGAGAAACTATATCCAAAGAATAGAGTTGCTTGATGAAAGAGAATCCGGTTCTCACACCCAACACACACACTTATGAGGATAGGTAGGTATGGTAGGTGGAAAGCAAATCGAACCAATCCAAAACCAAGATATTGTAAAGGCAAGTAGAGAACCACGATGATCACAAAGCAAAAGCAAGTCAATCTCAAAAGATAGGAATGTAGTTCAAGGAAACACACGCACGGAGAGATAAATGTGACTTATGAAACCAAGAAGTGAGCTAAAGAACCATATGATCCTAGCGAAGACTATAAGCTCGTGTTACACAAGTACAAGGAGAGCCACTAGCTCGATTGCAATTTATTGGTGGGCTACTAGATTTGCACAAAATGTACCACCTACTAGATGTTCATCGAGCTTGTGCGCTTCCTACAAGAGATATGGCAAGTGGTGTTTCTTTCTTTTCTTTTCTTTCACTTTTTGCTTCTTTTCTCTTTGCTCTTTTGATTCTTTTCTCTTTTCACATCCACTTCTTTGATGCCAACACAAGATATATGCAACTAGCGCAAATACTTTTGCTCGGAAACTACACGGTGCAAATGTGCAAAGCCAAGAAATCACCAAGAGCTAGCCTCAATAGGACATGGTAATCGCAAAGATATAGTGTGGCTCAAAGGAATGGCAAGGGGAAAAGATTCGTGATATTATACCTTTCGTCGACGATCTTCACCCTTTGTTGTAAAAGTGTCGTGCTTGCCCACGGATTTTGGTGGTGGTGGATGGTGGATCTTCCGCAATGGTGATGGAGGTCTTGTTCGTAGCTTCGAAACGAGCCGAAGAACACCAAAAAACGGAGTCCGGAATCAAAAGATATGGCCAAAAGAAATTTTCAGAAAATGCAGTTTTCTGCCAGTACCGCTGGAAGGGGCGGTAGTACCGCTCCTATACCGTGTATGTGCTCCAGAAGGTCTTTTTGAGGTACCGCGGGAGGTAGTACCGCTGTACGGGGCGGTAGTACCGCTCCTGACGCAGATTCATGCCCGAAACGTGATTTTGACCGATTTGGGCGAAAAACTTGCACGAAAACTTCAAATCGGAGGGCCAAATGATGAATTAGGCTATGGAACGCAAAGGAAGGTAGATCAACTAGTTTAGCAATAGATCTATGGATCAAAATTACAAAAACACACTCAAATCTCAAATCGGCCCAAAAGCAATTTGTGGCTATTTTTGTGGGATTTTGAAATTACTCAAAACCAAAGAAAAATTTGGTGGATTTGGGGGTAGAAACACAAATCAATCCGTGTCAACCCAAGCTCTGATACCACATGATGCGGGTAGGGTCCCGATTTTCACGGATTGAGGGTGGATGAACGAAGAACACGATGAACACGAAGAACACAAGAGGGGAATTCGTGGCAAATAGTGGGGATAACTAGCAAACAACACGGACGAAATCAACCGGTAACAAATCCCCAAGGTAGCCCCCGATTCTCAATCTCCAATCAACCTTACTCTTAGGATTGTTTCCCTTACCGGTCAATCCAACCGATCCAATAGCGTCACCAAAGATGAAGGATTGGCATGTAATCTCATTACAAGAAGAAGTCTTGGAATCCACTAGAGGGATCTTCTCCACAAGGGGAGGCCTTGATTCATCTCCATAGGAGGCAACACCACAAGGGTGGGAAGGAGCTAAGCTCAACTCTATCTCATCATCTTAGCTAACCCTAGATCTGAGGTAGGGAGGTCCTATAAATAGAGTTGACCCAAAGGGTGGTGGGTAGGTGGGGATACAAGGGAATATTCCCTGATGGTTCCCGCAGCAGCGGTAGTACCGCTGGGCCAGCGGTAGTACCGCTGGTGCGGGCCTGTAGCGCTGTCGTTCCGCGTCGGCAGTAGTACCGGCGCCAGTACCGGTGTCGGTGCCGCACATGGCACCCGAAGGCTGGGTTTGGTGGTAGTGGCGGGGTAGTACCGCCGGTGCGCGTCGGGTGGCTGGCTGGCGGTAGTACCGCTGTAGGGCCGGTAGTACCGCTCCTGCTTCTTCTTCCTCCTCCTCTTCCAAGCCACCGTCTTTTCTTCCTCCATTCTCATGCACCTTCGTCATCCTCTCATGTACTCGTCGTCATCGTGGCAAACCTTGTATCATCAAGTGACGGAGGATGACGTAGTATACCATCCAAAAGGGTGGGAAATGAGTTGTTGAAGAGGAATGAGTTCACCTTTGATATCCATGGTGACTTGTGATGTGTTGGAATGCTTGACATGGTGATGGGCCAAGGTTGGGCACATCAGGGACCATCATGGATTTCCAGATCCCGCTGTTGGTCATTGATCGAGAAGAGTCTGATCATGTCTGGAGTGATCCCGAACCGTAGGGTGGCACACTTAAGGGTAGGATGCTTAGGTTTGATTTGACACCGAAGAGAAAATAGAGAAGAGAACGGAATCATTCCGAAACCTATCCGATGGAGTTCGGAGGGCAACGAAAGGTGTTTCGGAGCTAGAATAAATTAAATAATATGTATTTAATATTAATTAGAGTAATTAATTATTAAATATAGATTTATTTTAATTTTAAAAGGCTGCCCACCTTAAATGGGCTCACCCGGAAGGGGAAGGCCCATGGGGAACCGCACCCAAAGGAGAGAGGGGCCACCAACCCAAGTGGGCCAGCCGCATGGGGCCCACTAGGGGTGGCGGCTCCCCTTGGCTGGCTGAACCATGTGGGATTAGTCCCACATGGCTAAGCCAAGGAGGTTGGCACACCTCCTCCTCCTTTATATAGGGGTGCCCTCCTCCCTCCAAAGACACCCAATTTTCTCTCTTCTCTCTTACCTCCAAGCGTGGTTCCGATTCTGGAGCTGCGCAGGGTAGAGAGTTTTCTCCACATACGCACATCGCCGTGCCACTGGTTCTTCGGTTAAAGTCTTCAACTTCCGCTGCTTTGCTGGACCGAGATCGGGAGTCGTCGTCTACACCGTACATGTGTAGAGCTACGAGGTGCTGCTCTTGTGGCACTTGTCGTCGTAGGACTACACGACCATGAGGTCGGCGCCGTCCATCTTCATCGTCAACGTTCTTGCGAACATAACACTTTCGGTCTACAAGGGTATGTATACGATTTCCAACGTACTTTATATCTGCATAGTATTAGATCTTGGCTTTATTGGTTATCGTTGTTAGGAATTTTTTGTTTTCTGCACCATAACCCTTCAGCGTGGTGTTGGAGGCGAGGAGGGGGCCAGTTAGCTGCTTCGGTCTACACGGCGTGCTCATCCTCATGGTATTCACAAAAGAGGACTTGGGACGGCCTTGCCTCTGCTATCCATTATCAAACGGCGACCCTCTTCAGCCACAAGTTGTTGGTCGTGCTTCCTCTGATGTGGAGGATCTTCGATCAGCTGGGGGCTGCTCAGAGTTTCCGGACCAAGTGGTTCGTCCCTGGAGCCGCCTCCTCTGCCCTGGCTGTCGAGCTCGTCATCTCACTGCGGTGGAGAAGAACCTCGGGGACCTGATCACGTTTTGCTTTTTCTTTCGAGGTTCTTGTTTGAAATGTGAAGGTCCCTGTTGTGATTTCCTTTCTTTCGCTGGACTTGATGTAAAATGTAATCCCACCGACGTTAATGACCGCTTTTAAGTCCTTCGGGCGTCCTTGTTTAAAAAAAACCTAAGCGCGAAGATAACATGCACAACATTTGTAGCCCGGGCGACATGTAGCCCTATATTTTAAATTTTGAAAATAATGATTTAAAGTGTCAAACAATTCAACAAACAAATATGAATGTAGCCAATACTATATCCTACAACTTTGCAAATTTTCAATCCAAATTCTTTTATATTTTTGGCTATGTGGCAAATTTGATAAGATTTGAGGGGTCTGTTCACAAAGCAGATCTACAATTTTGTCTTCTTTATGTAGCGTAAAATATAGCGTATTTTGGACTAAGATTTTGCACACTTGTAACATATATCCATGACTACATGAAGATATTTTTTCAGATTTAAAAATTAAATTTTTTATTTTAAATGTTCAAAATAAAGAACTACATGTAGCCCCATCTACACTACAAAACACCACTCTCTACGCAGAAATTGCATGACAGGACATAGGAATTGATGCGTACTCCCTCCGTTCGGATTTAATTGACACACATTTTGTTACACATGGATATATCTAGACATTAAACAAGTATAGATACATTCATATTTGGACAAAACCAAGTCAATTAATTTAGAACGGAGGGAGTACTACCCTTCTTGATACGGCACTGGTAGGACCGGACACATTGTCGGTTTACTTGCTATGGCCCATTTCTCGATTCGTGTCTTATCGTAGCCAAATCGTCGTACCAAATGATGGTGTGTATAGCAGCTCTCGACAGAACATGGATGTACATTGCCACCCGTTCACGTCGGGTGAAATTTGTCAAGCTGGACGGGAAGGCTTCTGAGTGTATTTCTTGCAAATCTGGTGAAAGTCAATATTGCAGAAACCACCTTTCGTGTTTTGCTTCTCATGCCCTATTTCTTAGATACACAAAGTCACGAACATTTGTTTTGAAAAATATGAGCACTTTTATGCTCCCTCTGTTCTTTAAAGTAAGGCATATATTTTTAATCAAAAGTCAACATAGTGTGTAATTTTGACCGACTTTATTGATAAAAATATGGAGGTTTTGAATATCAAATGAAGATCAATAGATTCACCATAGTATGTATTTTCATTGTACGTTTATCAAATTTTATAAATATTCATATTTTTGTCTATAAGATTGGTCAAAGTTAGAGTATGTTGACTTTTGACTAAAAATATACGTCTTACCTTACGAAACAGAGGTAGTGCATGTTAGTATAAAGAAAAATCAGGCATGTCACAAAATAGTTTTTTCATCGCCGCCCTTTCTCCTAATGCTCCGTTGTGGCATTTCAATATTCGTGCTAATTTTGTTTCCACGTTTTGCCCTAGACATATATTGCCTAATTTAGTGGATATTCTATGGAAATAAATATTGAACCCGATTTTACACCTTGTTAGCATTTTACCGGTTCTAAGATAGGGTCGGCATTTTAGATCGATGTGGCACAATAATATGTAAAACTCTCGGGACGCCCAATCTTCCCTTTTCCATCGGTTTCAGTTCTTACTGTCCTTCTAGAATCCTCTAACCTCGATCATCACCTCACACATTGCCCAATATACACACATTTGAGGAACAATGTCCAAAGTTTTTTAAATGGTGTAATGTGTAAATTTGGAAAGCACATGGTTACCAACATAAAAACATGAAAATTTGGAAAGTACTATATTTTGGTGGCTATTTAATCCTAAACATCAAATATCTAGAAAAAACACCATTGAACTTCAATATGAGTAGATATGGTTTCGACGTATCGCTATCCAAGAAATGAGCTAGGCGAGTGGATGCACAACCCATCGGGTTTAACTCCTCATAGATGCGTACATACTACATAGTCAGTTGTCCAGACTAAATTCCACATTGATTATGATCATTTATGTACCAATCCCACTAATCTACTATAATACCTAAGCTCGAGAAAGAAGTCAATAACATGCGTGGCAATCAAGTTAATAAACCTGAATTGGATCCCAAATGCAAGAATCAGTGTTATTAATGCAATACTCAGGGCCTTTTTGGATCAATTAAATCTGGAAAATTCTCCGAGACCATCTTATAGTCATTGTTTACTTAGTACAGTTGAAAACTATAAAAACTTTACATATGGTCTACTTTGCACACAGTTCAAATAATTTCCGTTTAGGCCAACCTCATACTATAGACAGTTTCTACATTTTTCTGCAGTAGAGCCAAAAAGCTTCCATTACCTATTTTTTGTTTCTCAATTTATGTAGGATTTATTCTATACTTCTTATAAAGCAAAACCCCACTAACAGTAATTAATGTGTTTATCACTAAATTAATTACTTACTATTTGATCTAAAATAAAAATTACTTATTATTTATCATGCATGTATCCACATCATATTTTTCTTTAGCTACCAAATTGTTCACGTCTTTTTTTTTTTTGGCGTTAGAACTATAAGATCACCATCCCCTCTCCAGTTACAAAACTAAATCATGTGCAAGTTAAAAAAAAACCAAAATTAGTTTATCCAATCAGTGAATTATTTGCCAATTATTTTCAATGATAAAAATCGTACAACTCTTATTCGAGATTATGTGCTCTTCTATATGTAAATGCTCAAAAAGTTCAAAAACATTATGCGGCAATGTGCATAGCATCTTAATGCAAGCTATCCACATCATTCTTTTATTCAGCCCGTTAATTTTACCTTATCTACATTAATAAGTTACACCCTTGAATCATAAGACTTTTAAATTATAAAATACACATACATTTCATGGCTATTAAATTTAGCCTCTCGACTGATATGACTAACTAATTCTTGCATAGACAACTTTAGATTTAACGCATTTTATTAGATTTTTTAAGAGATATCCTTCTAATACAACATGACGCCTCAATCCTGCATCTGCCGATTAGAATACCGTGACCAAAATAATAGGCCAGGATCTTTTCCTGTTCAGGTATTATTCATTAATGTGCCCGGGAGTTTAATGGACCACCCCTGCAGTACATCGATGAGTAATGCTACACGTACCACACATTTGTACAACGAATTCGTACGACACCACATATGCCAGAAAGTGGACCTTCCATGGCAAAGTTAGGCTGTACTGTTGTGTACAGAAATCGTAACCGAAATATCGTACGTAGTCTTTCCATACATAGATCAGTACCTGTGCATCCCCAAGCGCCGCCGCAAGGTCAGGACTGTCGCCGACGGACTGCAGAACCACGCTTGGGCTCGAGACATTCAAGGGACGCTGGGCATACACGAGATAGGCCAATTCCTGCAAGTTTGGCTCTCGATCGAGCACACTCAGCTCTCAGAGGACCCGGACCGGCTGATCTGGCTTTGGACTGCCAACGGCGTCTACACTGCCAACTCCTGCTACCTCGCCACCTTCCATGGCTCCACGCTGTGCTTCTCCTGGAAGCTCATTTGGAAAACGTGGGCGCCGCCACGTGTGAAGTTTTTCCACTGGCTTGCGAACATGGACAGGTGCTGGACCGCTGATCGACTTGCTCGTCGAGGCCTCCAACACCAGCCTCGCTGCCCGCTCTGTGATCAAGCCCCTGAGACGATGCACCATCTCCTTCTGGAGTGCCCCTTCACGAGGCAAACTTGGCACGAAATCCTTGCCTGGCTGAGGATGACGGTCGCTGCTCCGAACCAGGAACGCTCCCTCATGGACTGGTGGATCCGGGCCAAGCAGGACACCCCAAGCAGCTGCAAAAAGGCCTTGCCTCCATCACCCTCTTGACACCGTGGATGGTTTGGAAGCAACGCAACGACTGCATTTTTGAAGGTGCCCAGCCCCTAGTCCATGTTTTGGTCGACAAGATCAAGGAAGAAGCTAAGCAGTGGGCAAGAGCCGGTGCGCATGGCCTGCGAGTCATCTTGCCGCCCACCTGGGATGTACATTGATTTCAATTCTAGCATAAACTTCACCTCCTAGGAGGACTGTAATGAACTCTATCTTTTCAATGAATAAAGCGCAAAGACTCCTTTGCGTTTTCTCGAAAAAAAACATGCCCAACAGAGACTGCATGGTGCATGTCCTGATATTACATCTGAAGGCATTGTTAGCAGCGCAAGCACTTGTTATTCTAGAAAACAACACTCAATCGACACCTATTTACAGAACCTTCCGCTTACAAAGACTACTAGTACAACAATCTGCACTGCACCATGCGGTCAGCTGCAGGTAAGGCAAGATTACTACATCATCAGGTTCAAAAACTGCCATCTTCGTACACTACACTTGCTAGTAAGGCAGATGAAGGTCCAAGTTTTTTCTTTCATTGCGGTGGCCCTCTGGGAGGGCAACCACCCTGTAAAATGGAACAGCTCTCTCTGGCAGATTCCCGTCCTCTTCGTCGTCATCAAATAAGAGATGGTAACTGGCAATATTATGGATGCAGTCAGAAGGTTAAATTGCAATCTTGTATGTGCATATGCATGTTTCATCTTGCTTTTTTTCCTCAGATACTACTCTCCGTTCCGAATTATAAAATGCTAGCTTTTTCTGAATCGGATGTATATAGATGCGTTTCAGTGTATTTGTTTACTCGTTTCACTCCATATGCAATCCGCATTGAAATATTCAAAACATCTTATTATTTGGAATGGAGGGAGTACCACTTAAGCTATGTTTAATAAAAGTTATGTTCCATGTTTAGAGAAAGCAAACAAGAAAGCTCTGTTGTACTCCCTCCGTTCCAAACTATAAGCCTTCTTAGCTTTTTAAGCTTTTTCCTGATTCGTACGGATCTGTATTTTAGTGGGTAGTTCACTCATTTTGCTAAAACCAAACTAAATTCTCTCAGTCTGATCCAAATTTCACCATGTGAAGCTATATGATTTCCCTTATTCGTACACAATGGCTTAGTCCTATGCATATTTAAGAGACATTAGAGACCATATGACATGGACATACTGCCGCCCATTTCATGGAGAAGGATATCATACTGTTATTGCAAGACATGTAATGTTTTGAGAAGACAATAGCACAAAAGAAACAGAGACCGATCCTAAATGAAATAAAAATGAAAGAAGATTGATAGTTGCCTGTGAAATAATTATTTCTGAGTAGACCAAGTTGTAAACAACTTCTAAAATGTGCAACTACGCAATTTGCATTGGATAAGAATTAACACTACAGAAATAAGAATTCGTAAGTCTAAATAGAAATATACACTTCCAAAATGAAAACTGTGTTGGTTCAACAGATAGGAATATACATCATAGAAGCTAGTAAAAGCATAGATTACGTACTCGTCAGACTTCCTCTGCATTTTTTTGCAGTGCAGTTTCACCACATGGTGACAAAAAGAGAGGAGTATTAGTGACTTAGCAAACAAAGGAAAAGGTAGAACAAAGTCATAACGGCAATACGGTAGTTGTAAAAACAGTGTGGACAGCTTACACGAACTTCAGGCATGTAAAGAAATTAATTGAGTAATAATCATGTTTATGCCACCAAATGGTATGACCATACAATGCTGAAGCATGTATATAAACAGGACACATAATATATAGGAACATATCACACTTTTAGCAGTATTAAGTATTGACAACATAATAGTATTTGAACAACAATAGTCATCTCTACTATATTAAAGCAGGCTCGGTGGTGATGGTCGTACGTCGTCCTCAACCCCGCACAGAAGAAAAACCGGCATGTTCCGCTAGACCGCGAAAAAGGCCCGTCGTCAGTTTCGCTGTCCATCCTCTTCCGTCGAGTATCCAGAGTACAGAAAAAATGAGCGCCATCAAAAAGCAGCGTCAGAAACCTCGTTGAGGAGGAAAAACCAGCCGCTTCGGAAACTACCCACGCACCCACGTCTCCAAAGTCTCAATCGGCTGGAAAAGAAAATCACACACGCTCGACTACAATCCGTTATACACATCGAGCCTAACGCCCGCTCGCCGTCGCCATGCCCATGGAGAAGGGGGACGACCAGCAGGGGAGATGGGGCGACCTCGATTGGAGTAGTTGGGGATGGCCATCAGGGGAGGAAATTGAGCCGGAAGAGATGGAGGAGGTAGGGGCCCCGACGGTGAGGGAGGAGGGAGTGGGCCGGAGGGGAGCAAGGAGATCGAGGGGTCACCATGGCGTGCTGAGCCCGGAGGATGCGGACACACGATAGAGGCGACGCCGTCCTGCAACATCAGCGGTACCTTCTTCTGCCCGCAAGGCCACCGCTGGCGCTGGCCTACTACTCATCGACTCACTTCGCCTCCAGGTCGCCCATTGCTGATTCATATCTTTTAGCCTCCAGATCCTAATCTATGCGCTGATTATTGTTTGGATTTGCTGGCGAATATTTCTTGCTGAGTAAAATAGAACTGCTCTCTAAGAGCAGTAGATGAATAGAGAAGAGATTTAAAAAAAAAGACAAGCTAAAGAAAATAATAGGCAGAGAAAAATAAAGAGAATATTGCCCTTTTTATTCTTAATGTTTATGCATTAGTGCGTGATATAATCACGATGGGAGGGAAGATTGGCTGCATGATTACTCAGGACAAGTGGGTATTTTTGCAATCCCATAATCCTTGGAGGTAATATTCTTAATATTTTATTTCACTAGGAGTATATGCCAATTTTGCGCTATTGGTTGTTGAACCACCTGCCTTTGCTGTTTCAGTGACTTGTAGGCATGGAACATACAGACGGGGATGAATCTAACTCTCCAAGGGCCTTCTGGCTTGTTTGTTCGGTGACTATCAAGGATGAGATGCTATTTGCTGGCAGAGGGGACGGTCTCATCATGAATTTCAAATTTCTTGCTAAGGAGGGCAACTTGGGACCAGTGGCAATCCTCAGTGGCCATGAGCGTCAAGTGATTTCACTTTGTGTCTCAGCAACAAGGCTTTGCTCTAGCTCACTTGATAAGACAATCAGGGTATGAAAATGCTGCTGACCTGCTTATCTCTATTGGCTACTATCATGTCTGTATCTAATATATTTTTTATATTTTAGTATGGAAACTTAAAACTCGTCAGTGTGTTCAAACACTCTTTGGGCATAAAGCTGCTGTGACTTCTGCTTTGTTTGGATCAGAATTTACTATCTTGCTCTCCTAACAAGACTGGGGGAAGACTTGTATAGGATCTCTCCTTTACGTGAGATCATAGGATCAAGTAACAAAACCATATTTACAAATTGTTAAAAAATCTAAAAAAAATTATACAACACACCTACAAGCTATTTCTACAACTTCAAAAAAATTCAGTTACACTGTGAATAGTGTCAGCTTTGGGTGAAGAGTGTTTCACACTAATCCTCAGAATGAAGTTTCTCTTTTTTGGCTCTCTAATTGTAGGTCGAATTTGAAGCAGCAAATTTTTGGCGTTGCATATATAACATAGATGTGTGTTGTCAATTTTCCCGAGAATATTTGAAATGTTTTGTCTGTTAAAAAAATTGATCTCATGGATCCTATCTAATATTAGATCCTACCCAAGTTACCCAACAAGACTATAAAGGTCTGGTCTGCTTAGTTTGGAAACCTTCATGTCATGCATACCCATTCTGATGAGCTTGTAAGTTCAGTACACTTTTTATAGAAATTATTCCATCAGCGTTATTTTCTCAAAACTGTATTGAAGTTTCAAACAGGGAAGCTTATATTAGCCTTTTTTTATAGTGATAGGATTACAGTATACTTATTTAGTTTTGTTGAACACTGTAAACAATTAGCGTTGAACAATTATGTCATCTGTATATCTTCAGGTGCGGCAACAAATGATATTTGTACCATTTTAGTACCAGGTTAGGTAAATATTTCGTGGTGAATATTGTACATTGTGGCTAATATTTACCAGAGAATATGCACGACCATGTGTAAGATCATTTAGTGAATAGGGCTTGCTACATATCTACGTTGTTAAGTACTTTTTTCATTCAATTTGCTTGATGTGTGTTACTGGATGGAGCAGCTTCTATCTGTTCTCAAGTGATATCATAATTCAACCGTAGTCACAGTTACTTGTCTAAAATCAAGTGAAAAATCTTTTCTCAGAGCTCATACTGCTGGATCGGCCATCTTATGTTATTGCTGACGGTGCATGAAGGTCTTCATTTCTGGACGTTGTGACTCCCATCTGCATTCTATTGGGAACATTAGATGGTTGACATCACTCTGCTCAGCTTATCCTTTTTACTCAAGAGTTAGTATGGGATTATAAGATAGAGAAGTATCAGTAACGATAGAATGGGTAGCAAGTCTTCATACCGCAGGAACAGCTTCCTGATACGATACATTGGTACATGCATTACTTAAGGCTATTTTTTCTTCAAGGAAATGTACAATTTGTTTTGTCGTGTACAAAGTTACATGCTCCATCAGATTTTGGCGGACAAATCTATCAATTATTGATAATGCATTGACATCTAAAGATTCGTTGATACATTTGTTGCACGGATCTTGATAAAATGAAGGGTGTGGATAGTAGGTGGGTATCCTCTTAGTTGTGCTATTGCATTTTTGGCAGATGGAAGCTGACTTCCAGAGGAAGCTTGCAGAGAGGTATGTACAGTGCATGTGCCCATTCAATCTTTTTATTTATAAGATAACAACAATGTTTCAGTTCATTTTTTTTACAATGTTTTCTACTTAGGTGTCGCATTGTAAATACGTGTGATTATAAGTCTTGTGATTTCAGTGTATTTATTTTCTGACACTGTTTTCTACATAGGTGTCACACTGTAAGATATTTCAGTGCAGTTGATATGGTAGTTTGAAGGAGTGCTGCTGATGGAACTTTTGTAGACGTCCATTGCAGTTCAATTCAGTGTACCAATTCAAATGAAAAATTGCAATCTGTAACATGCACTACAGCAGAATATGAGCTGGTGGTGTACAATTTCTTTTTCTGCCAATAGCAGAAGGAGTAGCTTGGCTTCATGCATATTGTCATGCCCAAAATTTAAAGTGGTCAAGTCACATTCCCTTACGGTAAAATCTAGATTTTAATTTGGTTTCATCTCCACTGATGATTAGATAAATGTTGAGAGGGTGTTTCGTCATGCAATGCAAGAAAGACTTGTCATCTCTATTTTCATTAACATGGTATATTTTCCTTGTTTCCAGTTTTTCTAATATGATTCAGTTCCAAGCTGAAGCTGATGTTTGCTCACGTTTTGTTTGTATCCAGGTTGCTAGCGCACAACAGAATCTTGAGGATATTTGTTCATATATGGAGAACATAAAATAAGTGGTTTGGGGTCTCCTAAGTGAAATTTTGCCTTAAATAGCCAGTCACATTAGATTTTTTTTTTTGGATGATTTCACATTAGACAATCATTGTTCCCAATTTATATTAATCCCTATTCACTTATTGTTTCAATCCTTTTGGTTTGCATTTATTTAGTTTATGCAATTAGTGGAATGGCATGCCTGCCATGGCCTCTTTCGTCTTCCAACTATGACTATCTTAAATTCATGGCCATGAAAACATTCTTTATTTTGTCGGATGGCTAGAGTAATACAACACTTTCAAAAGTATTCCAGTGATATTTAAGAAATTTGTGTCAAAAATTAAAATCGTATGGTGTAAAAAAATAGATCTATATAGAAGTACATATTTAACAAAGAAGAATCTCATTGTTTTTAAAGTATTATGTGCCTATCTCTTTTTATACATGTAATTTTTTTGTGTATTATCTTTATATGTGCGATGAATAAAGTTGGCCGCCCGGAGCAGCGCACGGGCATTCAACTAGTATTAACTACAGTGAACCAAGATAATAAGAACTTGTTACAGGAACCTTCTTGGGGTTATAACCATGGAATTCTGCCAAGTTCTTCGAATTTTGTTGGAGTTGTTATACATGTTGTAATGCACGTGACCAGTTAAGATAAGCACTACAATGGATTATGTAAGGGAAAATGATGTGTATGAATAGCAAACGATACGCTATACTACCAAGCTTCGCCTCTGCACCAATCAACTGCTTTGGTGGAAGATGATCCTAGGATACGAAAATATTCCTACTCTCAGATTTCTCCCCAGCTTTCAGCCTATATAAGCTTCAGATTAACCCACCAGATTGATGCCTCAGTTTAAATGGTTTTAACAATCAAGGAGCACAATTGTTACACACATTCTAAAGTTCTAAGTGTTACAAATGCTCCACAAAATGGTACCATTGAATTCATAACTAGATGAATGTTCAGATGTTACCTTGCGATGAGAAGCTACGGTAGCTCTATATAATGCGGTTGTGCCAGGATAAACAGCTAAGACTTGCCGACCCTGTCCAAAATCCTGAGCACTAGAAGGATCTCCTTTCTTCGGAAACGGAATAATATATGACATAGGCAACTTGTACTTCCTGTACACATGGTTGGGGTGGAACAGCATCAGTTTATGGGCGGCAAACATCCAGGATAAGGCAAATTAGCCAAGAGTGTACCAAATAGCATTTAGCTGCGATTCCACTGAAGTTTGTACACACAGAAAACAGCAAGATTGTACAGAAACAGTACAATATGACAACAGGTGTGGAATTGAGGAATTAAATGATCAGACAGGCGTAGAACAAACAAGGGAAAAGCAAATATGTGTATGCTAGGTGGGTGCTTGAGTAAATGTATATTTTGATCATATTTTGGCACGTTTTTTTGCCGATGCTTGTGTCATAACATGATGCACGTCTACAGAACTTTTGAGGATTTTAGAAGATGCACAAGTACGTAAACTTCCACATTCTAACAAATAATTCAACAGAACTAACTAAGAATGTAGTGAGGCATATTATCACGATAGATATGTGACTACTGACTAATCCATTGCTACCAAATCTGAAGGGTCCAGGTGTATCCATTTAAAAAGAATTAATTCATCATACTATTTGCAACTTCTTCAGAGGCAGCTCTGAAAATTGTCAAATATGTCAGCCAGTATCGCCGAGTTTAAAGTGTCCTTAACTCCATCTATTTCTTTTAGTTTCCTATATGTCTCATCCACTTACAAAGATGGTAAACCCCATTTTAGTTTTCTACAAACTAGTAGAAAAAATAATAACAAAAGAGAATTACATTGGAAAGAAAGGGACACTTTTGTGGCAAAGAAGAGAAAGCAACACTTGATCTACTCACCACACATGCAGATACCTCAGAATAATGTTTACTCATTAACGTTGGAACTCATCAATATTTGTCATTTGAGTACATTACACACGACCCCATCTATTGAGGATGTGCTCACACAGAACCATAGTTTATTTTCTTTTCACATAACCACACTAACCGAGTCTGTTGCACCTCTGATCACTAAATCTGGCAAAAGGGTGCTATATCCCTGTTTTGGGTGTTGTGTTGCCTAATATCCAAAATGTTGTGGTTATGTAGAAAGGATATAAAAATTGGGTTTTTGCGTTAATACTACCTCAAAAAGTGGGGTTCTGTTAAATTTGTTCTCCTTTTATATTACAGAAAGGAGAAGTGCATGTGAAAAAGTAAAAAAAATAAAATAAGACCACCGTAAAGAATAGTGCATGTGAAGGGAGCAACGACAAACAGTTAACGATTATGCAGCATCCACATATGTATGCAACAAAAATCAAAGTTTGATGGTTTCGGTAGATGCATAGCAGGCAAGGAGAAAGTATACAAGCTACCAGAAAAAGGGCAATACAGAAGCTAGCTGTCCAGAACATGTGCCCTCAACTGCAAAATAGCTCAACGTCCACAATTAAGATGTATATGTGTAGCCGACTACTTAAAAGGGCCTAGCATTTTTTGCTTAACTTGTGGTGTTCATCACACGAATCATTACACCAAATTGATTTGGCTGGTACATCGAATAGTAGTTCACAGATTAGCAGTGTTGCAGAGTTGGATGTCACTCAACATTTCAGAATAGACCGAAAATAACTTTATTCACCCCTACACTACAAGAAAACCACAAAGGAAGAATAGTTTGTAACTTAAACCTTTCAAACTTTTGGGCGCTCTCTTCATCATCACCAGGCTCCTCATCAAGTACTTCAAATCTGTAAATTCGTTAAGAGTGAATGAGTGCTACTTCATGAATAGCAAAGGCTGACCTGGTATACATTGTGTGGCAAATAATAACCACAGTAATTACATTTGTACTTTGTGGTAGTTGATAGTATATCGAAATTAGAAGTATTACTATATTATAAGGCAACACTCTAATACAGATAAACAATACATCTAAGTTCATTGCTTATTTGCTTTAACCACGAATATGAAGAGACAACTTATACAATGGCCACACACAAGTACACACATAGTGGCATAGGGCAATAATGGAAGATTCAAAAACCATAAAAACATCACAGACAAATATCTCCATCTGAAATGGGCATTTGCCACTAAACAGAACACTTAATATGTACTCCCTCCGTTCGCAAAAGGATGTCACAAAAATGAACTATAGATAGACCATTTTTGTGACATCCTTTTCCGAACGGAGGGAGTATGTGTTTATGAGAAAAACATATCTATCATTAGATGCATATTTTTTGAAAGATTACTCGATACATATACCCTAGATGACAAATAGTCAATACAATGCACCAAAGTTCAATACTTACACGGCTAACACATGAGCAAATATTAACAATCTATTGCTTAGCTTGCACACAGTAAACAGAAAGAATAATTTGTTTCAAATTAAATTCAAAAATCAATGCTTGAATTTACAACTTCTGGGCGAATATTCTCTTGTTCATAATCAATACATAGGCAGCATTGGCACAGTTACTAACTGAACCAGTCACAGGCTCACCACCCTAGAGAACCTCTCAGTCCACCGGTCGGCCAGCCTAACTGGATTTCACAGTTGAAACCACAGTTCAATAAAAAAATACTACCTCTGTTTGCAAATACTTGTCACTTTTGAGTTTTGACTACATAATGCAACTTGCCGGTCCTCCATTCATGAGGTAAATCATAACCCTATAACCTTGACCTATTACTTTCCACTATATTACCTTGTTCTTTTGCGGTTGAGAGATCATTGAAGCATATGTTGGTCTAATTTTACACAAAAGATTACTTCATCAACATATGATATTTGAAATTCCGACTTGAACTCGAGACCTCTTGGCTCTGATACCATGTAAGTTACGGAATTGAGGCCGCACCTTCCTGATATCTCATATATGTAGCCAAAGATACAAGATATACAAGGAAAGAATCCCTACTAATCCAGCCATAATTGCCTGATTACATTCTATACAACATGCAATAATTATGGGAGGGATTAGGATATGTGCAAAGCCAATATGCTGATATTATGTTGCCTATGTTACATCAAAATAACAAAAGTGAATGGCATGAAAGAATTATGAAAGAAAAACCTAATACTCACTCTGATCCGTAAAAAATGACGTGGGAAATGAACTAACCACGTATAGTTCCTTGTACAACTTGCGACACTTAATTGGAATCGGAGGAACATTTTTTCCATAGAGTGAATCAATGTATTTTCGCATCAGTAGTAAAAGTTGGTTTCATGTATACCTTGATGACATGCAATTCAGAACGGGATCATCACTCACATGCACATGCATGCACACACATACACACACGAAGGGAGTACTAGCCCCATAGCTCAAGCTTATAATCTTAATATCTAAAACCTTCAACCTGTTATTGAATGGTGTTTTTCCTATCTTGGTATTCAAATAAACAGGTTCATGGCATCAGGACTCCTCTTCAAGTAACAATAACTGCTAAGGCCTTCCACAGTGTAGTCGATGCCCAAAAACATCAAAAAGTTGCCACGTCCTCGGCGATGCCCTGAAAAATAAGGTTTGGCACCCCCTCTCGCAGCGTGTGTTCGCAACCTAGAAATAGTGGAAGTGCGGGACCCACACAAGAAGAAAGAACTCGACAGAACCAACACACATCTCTTCCTTCGCGTGATAATTTCTTGATGTCCAGACCCGCACCAGCTTGTGTTGGCAGTTAAACAATTATATTTTATTGCATGCAAGAAGTGGGCATCGGAGCAACCATGTGTTCCAGTTCCCTGGAAAAAATTAGGGCACCGGTGGCAATGGATGGCACCGGTGCCAAATACCCCAAAACTGATTCTGGCACCGATATGGACATATGTTGTGGAAAGGCCTAAGACAGCTCGAGAAATTAATTACGTATTACCTAAGTTAATTTCCTCTGCAATAAGCTATTATTACAAACAATAAGTTGCACAATACAAGGAAGGAACTAAAACATATACATACTCTTTTGTTTCCTTATCGAAATGTATGACCTTCACCACGAACCACTCGTCTTTTTCATCATCCGATTTTACCTTAGCGGCAACCTGAAACGATGGAGCGTAGATGGAAGACATCAAATAATTAAGCAAATTTGTACAAAACTTGTGCATGCAAATATGGGCAGAACTAATGCGAACAACAAATCAAGAGCTAACAGCTAAGCTGTCAAACTAAATCATAATCATCCACTATAGGTACCAGTATTAAAAAAAGGTTTTAAAGAGTCTCGTTAGCATGTTCGAGAAAAGACGAGTACGATTAAATAGTTCATACAGGTGCGTCAGTTCAACGATTTTGTGACTGAATGATGTAATAATACCAAGACATACCAAATTTGCCTTGGACCTTGATATGGGAGTGCATCTTCTAATTAGTTTTATTCAATATTTGCCAGTTTTAAAGTTGTAAAAATCAACCTGCTATATGAATGTGTATGTATAAGTATGTGCTGGAGTAATGTTGAATTAATTAACTTCAGTATTGCAACTCAACAATGTCATAAATTTACAACTTAAACGTACCGACAATCGGAGGGAACAGTAATCCTATGCTTGATAATATTGCGTTGTTTCGTTAGCATGCTAATGAACTTTGATTTACCAGATAAGGGTAATGGGCAGTGAGTAATGTGCGTAGATTCTTTGATTTAATGCTATAACTTGCAAATGTCTTTTATGTACATCTGGTGGTCTACAATTGTAACATCGATGGTTACGTCTATAAAAAACCGAGAAAAAATAAAGTCCATTATCTAGAAGACTAGAATTATACGTAACAGTTTGTATTTATTTGTAATTTGTATCAGAACTATAATGTCCATATAGTAAACAAGAAAACAAAACACAAAGAGACGTCTGTTAAACTGTCAAATTTTCTAAGGCCCCCTTCTTTTCAGCTTATTTTCCAGATTCTCCCAGAAGCTACCCTCTAACCCTCCATCAGCTTCTACCAGAATCTCGTTTTTTAAATTTGTTTAAACTTCTAAATAAGTATTGGGAAGACAAATTTAGAAGTTTAAACAAATTTAAAAACGAGATTCTGGGAGAAGCTGATGGAGGGTAGCTTCTGGAGAATCTGGAAAATAAGCTGAAAAGAAGGGGGCCTAAGTTGGTTCGAACAGATTTAATGTAAAAGTATGTGTCAATATGATTGTTGGTTTGAAATTCATAACTCCAAAAACAGAAAAGGTGCACGACTGTGAGGGGAAAAGGAGAACTTATGAATTTCAAAAAAAAAAAAAAAATTTGGAAGTCAATTTTATATTAACAAAAAATAAAAATAGAAGATTGATAATTTTAAAATGAGAAAAACAATAGCTGTGTGAGTAGTTTAGCACAGTAGCTGGATCTCCCATTTTCGGGCAACGATGAACCGCATATAAGCCATCCTAATAGCTAGATGAATCAACCGTGAATATGAAAAGCGGCAGAAGTTATGTGAAAGATGGTAAGAATAAATCAAAATTCAAACACCGGACTGCCATACTTGATATTTCGGATGTCTAACGGAACACTGCTGCAAAATTGGCACCTTCAACAAGTGCAAACAACCCTACTAAACTATATCAGAATACAGGAAGTTTCCTATCCTCTCTTACATGGAAAGAAGTTTCGCCGTCGAGATAGCATGTAGCCATGTACCCACAAGTACATGAAATACAAAGACTAAATGGTATTTCTAAATTCAGCTGGAATTGAAACCTGCTCTCCTTTCAGGTTTGCAGCTTGGTCAAGTTGACTCCTCATAGATGCAGAGGAAAATCTTGGTGTATCTGTATCAGACTTCATCCTCTTCTTTTTCTGTTCGCCAACTTCTGCGATATAGAAAGCATCTATAATACTTTATGCTTACACTTAGAATCTCTGAACTTAACTTGTGAAATCCAAATTCTAATGCTTACCCATCTTTTTTCTTGGTGCAGCTGAAACTCCAGATTGCAACACGCCATCTAACAGTCCAACCAAAGCATTTGAAGCACTGCAGAATAAAGGATTATAGATTAATTGATCACCGTTGAATGCTGCAGTCTTCAAATAATAAGGTATACACCTAACGAAGAGCGGACATGGATATGTGGAAAACATAATGGTCCAACTTGTGACCTATGTCATACCCTAAACAATCCAAGCAAAATAGTCAAATGATGGCACTAGAAAAAAATAGGGCTTTCATAATGATGGAGAAAGACACGAACACCCTTTCTCACAACAAAGGCAGATGTTCTTCTCATGGACATTATCAGCATCCAAGCAAACTAGTCATTGATCATTGAATTGGAGAAATTAGGCCTTCGTAACGATGACAACCCAGAGAAAGACATGGACACACCTCCATCCACCCCATCCCTGCTCTAGTCTCCAGTATGTTAATTGGTGTTGCCACCACAAGTAATTTGATGCAGCAACACTAATCCATCCGATATCCTACTTCCACCTCGAGTCCTTTTCAAGCACATGTGTCATGCCGCCCCCTCTCCCACCTCCTCTCACTCTCACATCTCCCCAGGTAGAGAGTTAAAAGGGCACACTCCCATTGACATTGCCGGTGCCCACCTCTGGTCCCGAAGCCATGGTTCCCCTCCAGAACCAGGAGCAGGAACGCGGGCTGATTCATCTCCGCCTAGGTGCAAAATTGGTTCATCCAGGACATGGGGAGGGGAAGGCACGAGGTTGACATGGGGCAGGGAGGAGAGAACACATAGTCTGAGAAGGAAAGTGTGTGACTAAGACGTGAGGAGAATATAGCGGAGCAAGAGGACGAAGACGAGCAGTGTGGAGAAGAAGAAGAAGTACAGTGAGGGGATCTGATATGAAAATCCACTCAAAGAGCTTGATTCAGAAGTACTCGGAAAATTATGCTGAAATTTCGCTCAAAGGTAAGATATTCGAATTTAATGAAACGCTATGCTGGTCCAGGTTGCTCAAAGCTAGTGTGATACAAATCTGTTCTGAACTACAAGTAGGATGATATTAAATCAAAATGCCTGAAGATTGAGCAAACATTTATATATTCTATCTCAGCTTGGTATCCACCCCTATTCAGAATAGAGGGATAACTTATATTGTGCCTGAGACCCGATAGATGTTACACTACAAAATTCGCATACCTGCCTACCTCCACAGGAATTGACCCAACTAATGCATATTTTAATATAGGTGGTTTCAACAAGGCTGCATAGACCAAATGAATAGTATTTCAACGTTGCAATGTACATTAACAAATCGCTTACATTTTATAGTTGGGAAGTACTTCAACATATAATCAAGTACTACAGTCATACAGACTAAGCCACAAG
Organism: Poa pratensis; assembly: GCA_947311845.1. Lineage (NCBI taxonomy): Eukaryota > Viridiplantae > Streptophyta > Magnoliopsida > Poales > Poaceae > Poa > Poa pratensis. The sequence goes on along the minus strand of CAMZMU010000094.1, from coordinate 42,816,908 downwards.
AAACAAACTTCCCCAAAGTTCAAAACTAAAAAAGTTTGGTGGGAGGGGCAGCATGCAACAATTTAAATTTTGAAGTCAACAAATGGATGACTTTCAACAAATTATTTTTGTTACCTAAATCAAACATGGAGATCCTCAGCTAACTATTTGTTCTGCAGGAAGAAAATATCTCACTGCCTAGAGTTTTAAATGTTACCTGACTTCACTCTCGGCGAGTTCTTTTGCTTGCACATATAAACCACGAAGCCTAGCCAAAATGGCATCAACTGATTTATCCACCATCTCTGGAGCTAGAAAAGGGAAACAATGTAAAGATTTCAATACTCACAGCTTCAATAGAAAATAATGATAATAAAAAAATGATTATCAGAATGTCATAACTGACAGTACACAATAGTGACCATTTAACAAGCTTTTATGCCGAGTTTACATAACTGTGTCTGTAGGATGCTTTGACTTGAACCATGCCTACCAAATATGAGGATATCATTGTGGTTCTAGGAACTTTCATCAAGGTTTACAGGCCAACAGATAAACCTCACAGGATACAGTGCTACAAAGGTCCAATCAGACAATAAATGCTTAACTTGTCTGTCTACAATACAAATTTATCTAATGGCAAAATATAATGAATCATCGTGAATTCCATATATCTTTCAAATGCAATCTTCAGTTCTCCATTTGTGTAACCAATCCAACCAACATTATGGTGTTCATAACAACTTCACCTTGCAACAAGAAAAGCTACACAAAAAATGGGCAAGCTGGTCTATAACACACAACATCGCTGTTGAGAGCATCAGGCATACAAGAAAAGCTAGGACTATTAATTGTACTCCTTAATAAAAAAATCTAGAGTAATTCATAGAAATTCTGGTTTAATTACTTTTGCTTTAAATTCTGTTTTTATCTAGGTTTCAGAGTGACTAGATATGATTTCCCATTTTAACTAACAGAAAATGTGATATTTAAAGATTTCTATTTTAACTTAAGCCCGAAGTTGCTCATTGCCAACCAATACAGGCTTTTAGTTAATACTAGAAGGAAACCATTGTTACCAGCCATATCAGCAATAAATTCCTCTTTCATTACAGATTTGAGTATCTTGCAAAATGCCAACACAGGATTATTAAGTAACGTTAGCTGGATAACTTAATGCATATTGCTTTTAATAAATAACTTAATGTTGCTCTGCGGCAGGTGGGGAGAAGAAACTGCCATCTCCTTTTGCCATGGTAATTCTGCTGCCACATCTGGAATATTGATGTACCAACAAGCAAGCCGAACGCCGAATACTTGGGAATAGCTATCCGAATATCTGATACACACAGCCCTCGAGCACAGACCTCACACTGACACGCACGATCCAAAAAAATTACAATCAAGCAGCTAAGCGTGTCAGCAGGATTCCGTAACGGAAAAGTAATACAAAGCAGCTAAAAATCCGTATGGAATCGACCTAACCGGGGAAATGATTGACGGCACGGAAAACGGAGGCAATCACTTACAGGAGATGATCTTCTTGTGGATCTTGTTGATCTCGGTGGCCACGTCGTCCTGCTCCTTGCGCAGCTGGTCCAGCTCCTTGGCCTTTTCCAGAAGGCCGGCGACGTCCCCTCCGGCCGAGGCGGCGCCGCCTCCTCCTCCTCCGCCTCCGACCGACGACGACATCGACTCTCCCGGCCCTCTGGATTGCACAGTATGCGTGAGCTGCGGGCTGCGGCAGGAGAGGAGAATTGTTGGGAAGGAAAGGGGGGAGTGCGTTTGAGGTTCAGCGAGGTCTGGCCCCTCTAATAAATGCGGTCCCTTTATGATCCATGCCAGGTCTGGTACTGCTCAGTTGCATTGTGTTTCTTGCCTATTCCTGCTTCACGAGATCCCCCGAATCTAGCTTATCGAACCTGAAACGCATTAGCCGATCCGGCCCAACAGTCTTTTGGCCCATTCGGTGGGACGACTCGGAAGACCACTGGGAAGAAATCCGGCAATCCCTCTTCTACGCTCGTCCTAATGAATAGCGTCAAAACATGTACCCCTCTAGGCGCATCGTGGGCCGGCCCACACAGACGAGAAGATGAAGAAGTGGCTTGGTTGGCCGGAGCGACGTCGCCGCAGACCGAGAAGATGAAGGCGGACGACCTCGCCGGAGACATGGACGACGCGGCCGGGGCGACATCGCCGGCGAGGTAAGGCCAGGACTCGCAGGAGACGGGGACGACACGGCTGGCCGCGGCGTCGCCGGTGGAGGGAAGGATGAGACTTAACATGGGGGTGGCGTGCGGGTGGTCACCGGCGACGACTTAGGGTTCAGGGCTGCGGGGGAGTTTAGAGGGAGGCCGTGGCGGCGGATGGAGCAGGGCGGAGCGGCGAGGCGCCGCGGTGGCGGAGCCGGCCGCGGGTGGCGGCAGCAGGCGGTCTGGCCGACGGTGGCAGCGGGGGCAAGCAGCTACAGCGGCAGGGGAGGGGATCGAGGAAGATGCGTTGGAAACGAGTGCAAGGTAGAGGAAGGAGTCGATGGGCCTGGCACATCATCTCCTCCTATAGTCGTAGACTCGCTCCTTGACGCAAAACGCGTAGAATAGGAGAACCCAAGAAATCCCCCAATCCCTACACTTTTTAGAATGGGTTAAATACATATGAGATCTACAAACTTGTCTTGAATGTATAAATACCCCCATAAACTTACAAAGTGAGGTGGGCGGCCCTTAAACTTGTATTACGGTGTAAAAAAATATCCAATTTGTCCGAATTTGCACAATCAGCTAGCCACTAGAGTGGTCGGGTCAGTAATACATGTCTGAAAGCACTAATTTTCTAAACATTAAGCACCTATTATGATACTCTAGCCACGATCGGCGGAGTTATCTGAAACTAGGAACACATACTACACTGTCCTGACGCATTTCACAAAGTTCTGCACCTGCGCGTGTAGTGGTAACACCATAACCTATATTCTTCTTGCACTAGTAGAAAAAAGACCTTCCATCCGGCCCTTTAGTCCCGGCCATGTTTGGAACGTTCGAACGGCCAGGACGCCGCACGACATCAGTCCCGGTTCGAATTGGACCTTTAGTCTACCAGCCGGGACTAAAGGGGGTGCGCAAGGCGGCCGCAGCGTGTGGGCCAGCGCGAGTACCTTTAGTCCTGGTTGATATCTCCAACCGGTACTAAAGATTGACCTTTAGTACCGGTTGGAGATACCAACCGGGACTAAAGTGTTTCCCTATATCATCTCCTACCCCGAGCTTCTCCATTTTTCCTGCTCCGAGCTGCCTCCATTTTTTCCCTCTCTGTTTCCTCTCAAGACGCCCTCGACAAATGCCTCATCAGTTCCTTTTGTCTGTAAGTGATTTATTTCTTTAATTTAAGTCTCTAACTCAGCTCGTTCATTGCCTGTAATTATCCATCCTCACTATATTCTTTTGTACGCTATTATGCAGAATGAAGATTCAAGAATGCAAAAGACGCGGAATCTGCGACACTGGGTTCATTGACCCATATAACATTCATGAATTTACCGTACGAACCAGTGCAGAGGAAACAGAGGAGAACTTGCTAATGTTTTTAATAAAACAAAGTCATTGCACAGAAATACTTTTTCCTTACAACTACGGGTGAGTGTTACTGTCTTGTACACATTCTATCTTGCTTACTCGATGTTTAGTGTAATCGATAAGTTGTACACATTCTATTTTGTGAAACTTTCACTGGATTCTGCAAATCATTAGAGTTGACGATGGAATCGTTGATGTCATGGACTCATTAAGGAAAGATCCGAAAGATTACATGAGCGTGCAAGAAATGCTCCAGAAGTAATTTCAATCATTATCGCTCTATATCGACCTCTTTCGTTCATTTCCTGATATCAAGTAATTAATAACTTCTCTATTCATTTTTTTTGCCGGACAGGGTTTGGCAACGCTTCATCAGGAGGGTTACAGGTGAATGGAAAACGGAGCTGCGTTTTATTTGTATGAAGGTAAGTAGTACTTATAGCTAGGTCCGCGCATCTCTTTAATTCTAGTTTCAATACCATTATCATGCCTGATTATTATTTTTGATTGAATTCTGTTCTCGTACAGTGGATTCTGAGGCAGCCACAGGGGACAAATTTATGTGCATACTACGTTTGCGAGTTCCTTCGCCAGACGATCAGTGAGCGGCGCAGAGATTATAGAATTACTGAAGTACGCAAACACTATTCACAATTTATTTTATTACCATCAATTGTGTTGAGTTCCAGTCATAATTTCTTTTATGATGATTTGATATATATATATATACACACAACTCACATATTCATATTGATCTCCTTCTTTAAAGATGCAAAGGATGCGGGACCAGCTCCTACCACATAACCGCATACGAGCAATTAAAGAGCAGTTGTCGGATTTTTGCTTAAGAAGGTCATAGATCCAGCCGGAGAATTCCATTACGGCTAATGCCTCCATGTAATTTGATCATCTCCATGTAATTAAATAGATATATATATATATATATATATGTACCAAATTGTATGTGTATGTATATGCATCAACGTGATCTCCACGTAGTATGAATTTTATGTATACGAAAACTTGTTTTGGCGTGTCAACGTGATCTCTATATGATGGAAAACATAAAATCCGAAACCCTAAACCCCTAAAACCTAAACCCTAAAAAATAAATTGAAAAAAAAGCAGAAACTTTTAGTCCCGGTTGGTGTTACCAACCGGGACTAAAGGTTCTCCACCAGCCACGCACGGCTCCACCCATGTGGAGGGCCTTTAGTCCCGGTTCGTGGCAAACCGGGACTAGGGGGCCTTTAGTCCCGATTGGGTAGTCCCGGTTTCGTAGTCCCGGTTGGGAAACCGGGACTAAAGGTCCTTCCCAATCGGGACTAAAGCCCTTTTTCCACTAGTGTTGGATGGATCTTGGTTTGCACGTGCTAGGATATTTTTTTTGTGCAATGTGTGACCCAACACATATTTCTTCACACCATCCACTATGCGTGGGAACAAACTATAGTTCATATGGAAGCAAAGTCGGAAAAAAAATCTCATGACATACCGGATCAGTGGCGGTAGAGATTCCTTGCGCACTTGATGCTCTGGAACCCTTGACGTTAAGAACATGACCTTTTTTTCTATATTTTTTCAAGTATGCTCATCATCATCATCATCATCATATCATCATCATCATCATCATGTATGCATCTTCGTCGTCGTCAATTTCGAAATCATACTTATCATCAATAACTCTTTGAATATAAACTCCTTAAAAATTTGTAATTAACTTCATCATTTAACGAATCCATTGATACTTACAAATAGGAAAAATAACCTAGAAAACATCTCCGACGTTCTTGTGAACACATGACTAGCTATGTACGACAGAGTAAAACGTATCGGGCGCGGCGTATGGGGGCGGGGACCCATGTCCGGAGCGGTAGACGTGTTTGAGAAGGGTTTGGGCGGATTGCGGGTTCAGCGTGGCGGCGAAACTTGGGTTGGAACGCCTGTGGAGGTAGGCAAGGGACGATACAGACGAGACAAAAGGCATGAAGAGGGACTCGGTGAGAGTTGGAATACTGTCCTATCCGGGTGTATTGGAAAAATTGGGGTGTCCAGATAGAATACTCTGACGAGATTATATCCCATTACCCTTGTGATCGTTACAATAAAACAAAACATATGTTATAAAAACTATAATTTCAAGGTTTTTTTTTTGCGAATTTCACGGTTGTTACATTCCAGCAATTTGACTACACGGTTCTTTGTTCAGGTCAGATTTCTCAGCCTGAACAGATTTTACATACCTAAGGTCATTCGTAGTTGTTCACCTCGAAGCAAATTCGACCGACCACCACAAAACAACCAACCAATGGTCACCCAAGTCAAACTACCTAAGGTCAGAAAGTACCACGCCTGGCCCACACAAAGCATCGACCCCACATCCAGTCGATACCGACGGACAGACAAACATTGGCCGTCACGGTGGAGCCTAGACGGAGACAGACGGCCGGCCAAATCGCCGACGGGCCACGTGGCTACGACTCGTTCACCCGTCGCCACGTAGCGCGCCTTCTCTTCCCCGGCCGACTAGAGAAGAGAGCAGAACAACTACACCTTCTCAGAGAAAAGGGGGGAAGAAGAAGAAGAAGAGCAGAGCAACACCGTGCAGGCTGCCGCGCTTGCTTCCTTTGTGTTAGCGAGTGGGAGAGCGTGAGTGGACATGGGGCTGGAGATGGCTCCGGTAGAAGCTGAGCCGGCGGAGAGATCGCGGGAGCAGCAGGTGGTGGAGATATACCCGCTGAGCCGCTACTACTTCGGCGCCAAGGACGGACGGCCAGCCGTCGTCGGCGAGACCGCCGCCGACCGCGCCCTCCGCCTCAAGGCCAAGTAAGTCGTACGAATAATTGGTGACCACTCACGCACCTGGTCCCTCTTCTTGCTCGCACTTGCACAGTTCTGTCTGTTCTGCCATGGCAGGTGAGTGAGTGAGATGGATTCGTGGAGCAAGCGGCAGATAGAGTACTTACCTACGCCGGTTGTCGTGCTTGGTTTACTGCAGCTTCGCGGCTCACGGGCTCCGGACCTGCGTCCATGCCATCCTGGTGGTAGAGCTGTCGGGTCACCCGCACCTTCTGCTCCTGCAAGTCAGGAACTCCTCCTTCCTGCTCCCCGGCGGCCGCCTCAGGCCGGCCGAGCAAGGTACATATATACACGAGGCGTTAGATGTAACAAAATAATCCAATCAATAGTTCTTGCAACGCACGAGTATTCATTTTAGTGTATGATGATGTTGGGGTGACAAGTTTGTCAACTGTGCTTCAGATGTCCAAGGGCTGAAGCGCAAGCTTTCGAGCAAGCTATCGGCTGCCGATCGAAGCGAGGACCACGACTGGCAGGTAACCGCTGCTCTTTGAGCCACCTTAAACTGACACCGATCATGATCCCTTAGATAAAATCCCATCTTATTATACACCATAGATCGGGGAGTGCATTGGGATGTGGTGGAGATCCGACTTCGAGGCCAGGCCATTTCCATATCTGCCACCTGCACCGAAGGCGAGCATGCTCACTACTCCATCGTGCATATCTGATCTATGATTAATCCTCTCTCGTCCTTCTGTAAATCTAACCGTGGCTGAGTGGATCTTGTACTACTGTCTGTGAAGGAATGCATAAAGCTGTTCTTGGTTAGGCTGCCGATGTGTCGCCAGTTCATCGTGCCAAGGAACCTCAAGCTCCTAGCCGTGCCTCTGTCCCAGATTCATGACAATGCTCAGGTTGGTTGCTTGTAAAGAAACAGAGCTGTTGTTGTCATCTTTACGTGATCAAAGATGTAAACTGTACAGGTGTATGGTCCGATCATATCTGGACTTCCGAATCTGCTATCCAAGTTTTCCCTCAACGTTGTACGGGACTGAGGAGGATGCTAAAAGGATGTGCGCCAAGTTAGCAGCTTTAGTACAAAAGAACTGCATTTTTCGTCAGTCACAGAAAGATATACAGTACCCAGACAATGTGAGACAAAGCTGTTTTTCCTCGCCAGCAGCTGGTAGATGTTATGTTTGGTGCTTTTTATAGTGGTGTATTTTGGCATGACATGTAAACTCTTATCAGTTTTGTACAAAAATATGTACTTGGCACATTTAGTTGTATTTCAGAATGGCGTTTCTGTGCAGCCAACCTCAGGTTCCTGTTTAAATGTTGGCCTCGTTCGTGATATCTTTCTTCGTCTTCGAGGTGGCGTCGCTGCAGAGTTAATAGACAGATTGCAAAAACCGAACAATGTCCGCACTGTTAGGCAATCCGATTAGGCTATATCCTTCCATATTTAGTGCCCGTATATTTGCATATAAATCGAGCCATTATGGTTAGGATTGTATTGATTTGTTTCCTTAGGTTATCTTGTAATCCATCTATAAATATGAGGTAACACGGAACCCACACTGTGTGGTCAATCATTCTTTGTTCTCGTTCTATCATGGTATCAGCCAAAAGATTTTCTTCCGCTCCCCTCCACTACCGCCGCTGCCTTAGGGTTCCGCGGCCACCACCTCTCCCTCCCCTCCACCTGCCGCCGCCACCACCACCATGTCCGACGCCGGCCTTCTTCCCCATCCCCACGCCAACCTATGGGCTCAGGCCATGGCCATCCAAAACATCAAGAGCCTCATCCCGTTACCCTCGATCTCAAAGCCTCGAACTTCACCAAGTGGCGGAATTTCCTCTCCATCGCCGTCAATCAGTTCGCCCTCGCCGATCACCTCACCACGGCTCTCCCTCTGGCCGACGCGGAGTGGCTGCGGATGGACGCCATGGTCCTCCGCTGGCTGTACGGCTCCATCACCCCCGACATCGCCGACATGGTTATGGCCTCGGGCAACACTGCCTTCGCCGTCCTTGGCGGCATCACCGCCCTCTTCCGCGACAACCAGCAAGCCCGGGCGGGCTACCTCGGCCAGAAGTTCCGCAACATCGAGCAAGGCGACAAGAGCGTCACCGCCTACTGCCTCGAGCAGAAGACGGTCGCCGATGCCCTCGCCGACGTCAACGCTCCGGTCACCGACGACGCCCTGGTGTGGAACACCATCAAGGGCCTCCACGACGACTACAAGGAGATCGGGAACCTCGATCCTCTTCTCAAACCCTTCCCCACTTTTCTCGAGTTTCGCAACATGTTGTTGCTGCAGGAACTTAAGCCGTCCCCACGCGCTCGGCGTCGCCCGCGGTCTTCTACACCGCCCCGTCTGCTGGGGGCCCTCGCGGCGGGCCTCCTCCTCCACCGCCCCAGCAACCTCATGTCGGGCGCCCGGCTACGGCGCCCCCAACAACTCCGGCTCGGCCGGTACAAGGGCAAGAAGAAGTACACGGGGGGCGGTGGCGCCCCCGTCTTCCCAAGCCTGCAAAATCCATGGACGGGCGCCATCCACATGTACCCGATGGCAGGGCGTGGTGGACACGCCTTCCCCGCCGCTGGACACGGCCCGGCTTCTAGCCTCCTCGGGCCGCTCCCTACCGCTCCGCCGTCTCGACCGGCGCAGGGCTACATGGCCCTGCCAGCTCCGTCGCCAGCACCTCCATCGCCCGCGACGTTCTCCTACAACGGCTACCCCAACTACGCCCCCTCGACACCGACATGGGATCCTTCCGCTCTTGCCGGCTACTTCAACACCATGAGCCTGCAAGCGCCTCCGGAGTGGATCATGGACACCGGCGCCTCCGCTCACATGTCTTCGTCTGCCGGTCTCACCTCTGTTTCCTCTACTCCTCCACATAAACACATCATCGTCGGAGATGGCTCCTCTATTCCTGTCTCTCACTCCGGCCAAACCTACCTCCCCACCCCCTCTTCTTCTCATAATCTCACCCTTCGTGATGTTCTTGTCACTCCTCGCATAGTTAAAAACTTAATTTCAGTTCGTCAATTTACTCGTGACAATTCTTGCTCGGTTGAATTTGACCCTTGGGGCTTTTCTGTGAAGGACCTCAGGACAGGAGCAGTGATCCTCCGTTGCAGTAGTTCGGGTGACCTCTACCCGACGTCCTCCTTGCCGCACGCCAACACCGCCTTCACCGCCGACTCCACCCTTTGGCACCGACGCCTCGGCCACCCTGGTCTCGACGCTTTCCGCGCCTCGCTCCGTCGCTGTCGCTCCCTCTAAATAAAGTGCTCAAGGACCCTAGTTTATGCCATGCTTGTCAACTTGGCCGTCATGTTCGTTTACCTTTTTCTACTTCTACAACAACTACTCATCGTCCGTTTGCATTAATACATTGTGATCTTTGGACATCACCTGTCGCGAGTGTTTCTGGTTATAAATATTTCCTGTTATTCTAGATGATTTTACTCACTACCTTTGGACGTACCCTCTCCGTAAAAAATCCGAAGCTTTTTCTATACTATCTAACTTTCGTGCCTATGTCGCTACACAATTTTCTCTCTCCCTTCAAGCGATTCAGTGCGACAACGGGCGTGAATTCGACAACCACGCTCTTCAGACCCTCTCAGCCCTACATGGGATTCAACTGCGCTTCTCGTGTCCCTACACCTCTCCCCAAAACGGTAAAGCAGAACGCATCATTCGTACTGTCAATGACATTAAACGCACCCTCCTATTCCAAGCGAGCATGCCTCCCACTTTTTGGGTCGAAGCTCTTCATACCGCCACATATCTCCTAAACAGACTACCCACAAAAGCACTCGCCCCCCCTGTCCTTTTTCTGCCCTTTTCTCAACACACCAGACTACACCCTCCTCCGCACCTTCGGCTGCTTGTGCTATCCAAACCTCTCCGCCACCATGCCAAACAAATTGTCTCATCGTTCCACCGCATGTGTCCTCCTAGGTTATCCCTCTAATCATCGTGGTTACCGCTGCATGGACATTGAATCTCGTCGCATCATCATATCTCGTCACGTGATATTCGACGAAACTCGTTTTCCTTTTGCACCGGATTTTTCTCTGACTAATATGCAGCAGCCAGCGTCGACGCCAGCACTGGACGACGATCCGATCGACGTCCAGCCTCGGTCCCCGTGCCTCCCATGCACGCTGGGCCGCATCGGCCTGCTGGACACCGCAGCGCGGCTTCCCCGGCCCCCTCAGCACGGACTCCTTCATCACCGCGCACGCCGGCTTCGACGCCCTCGCTGGCCTCTTCCGTGGCCACTCCGGCCCAGCAGGCCTCTGCCCCGACATCGCCCGCGAGCGGCCCACCATCTGCTGCCGGTCACACGGCCTCTGGCACTGCGTCTTCTGCGTCGAGCTCGACCACTGCTTCGTCCACGGCTTCGTCAACTCCACCACCCTCGCCACGCCCGAGCTCCCCAGCCCCAGCTGCTCCAGCTCATCGCATGGTCACTCGGCGACAAGCCGGCAAGGTCATCGGACCTCGCGAGCGTCTCAACCTACACGCTGTCGCCGCACCTCTCCTGCAACCGCCCTCGCCGATTCCGAAGTCTGTTCGTGGTGCTCTCAAAGACCCGAACTGGCTCGCGGCCATGACAGATGAGTACGGTGCTCTACTTGCCAACGACACGTGGGATCTCGTGCGTCGTCCCGCCGACGCCAACGTCGTCTCCGGGAAGTGGGTGTTCCGTCACAAGTTCAAGCCCGACGGCAGTCTCGACCGTTACAAAGCACGTTGGGTCCTTCGTGGTTTCTCTCAGGAGCACGGCATCGACTTCGACGAGACGTTTAGCCCCGTGGTTAAACCAGCCACCATCCGGGTCATCCTCTCCGTCGCTCTCTCCTCCAACTGGAAGATTCGCCAACTTGATGTCAAGAACGCCTTTCTTCATGGACGTCTCAACGAGGTGGTTTTCGTAACCAGCCCACCGGCTTCATCGACTCCGCTCGCCCTGATCATGTGTGCCGCCTCAACCGCGCACTATATGGACTGAAGCAAGCTCCTCGTGCGTGGTATCACCGCTTTGCGAGCTTCGTCACCGCCTTCGGCTTCATATGCTCCAAGTCGGATACGTCTCTCTTCACCCTGCACGGCTCCATGGGGACTGCATATCTTCTGCTATATGTCGACGACATCATCCTTACGGCTTCTACATCGACCCTGCTCGAGCGTGTTATCACCGCTCTCAGTGCTGAGTTTGCTATGACTGACATGGGTGAGCTCCATCACTTCCTTGGTCTTGCTGTTCGTCGCGACGCCAGTGGGATGTTTCTCTCGCAGACCCAGTATGCTCTCGAGATTCTCGAGCGTGCTGGCATGAGCTCCTGCCACCCCGCTTCTACACCTGTGGACACGTCGCCTAAACTAGCTGCAGCCGCCGGTTCTCCTGTTGATGATCCTTCGGAGTATCGGAGTCTGGCTGGTGCTCTTCAGTACCTGACGTTCACCCGTCCTGACATCGCCTACGCCGTCCAGCAGATATGCCTTCATATGCATGATCCCCGTGCCCAACACCTGACCCTGGTCAAGCGTGTTCTCCGCCACGTCAAGGGTACCCTGCACCACGGTCTTCAGCTCACACCCTCCTCCTTGGATCGCCTTGTTGCTTACATCGATGCCGACTGGGCTGGCTGTCCTGATACTCGCAGATCGACATCCGGCTACTGTGTGTTCCTCGGTGACAACCTGGTTTCGTGGTCCGCCAAGCGCCAGCACACCGTCTCCCGCTGGAGCGCAGAGGCGGAGTACCGAGCTGTCGCCAATGCTGTCGCTGAAGCAAGTTGGCTTCGCCAACTCCTCCAGGAGCTTCACCGACCACTCCCTGCTGCCACTGTTGTTTTCTGTGACAACGTCACTGCCGTCTACATGTCCACGAACCCCGTCCAGCATCAGCGCACCAAGCACATCGAGATCGACCTTCACTTCGTTCGAGATCGTGTGGCTCTTGGGCAGATTCGGGTTCTTCATGTGCCCTCTTCTCGGCAGTTCGCGGACATCTTCACCAAAGGCTTGCCAGCGCCATTGTTCTTGGATTTTCGGTCCAGTCTCAGCGTCCGAGAATCTCCTGTTGCGACTGCGGGGGCTGTTAGGCAATCCGATTAGCTATATCCTTCCATATTTAGTGCCCGTATATTTGCATATAAGTCCAGCCATTATGGTTAGGATTGTATTGATTTGTTTCCTTAGGTTATCTTGCAATCCATCTATAAATATGAGGTAACACGGAACCCACATTGTGTGGTCAATCATTCTTTGTTCTCCTTCTATCACGCACAAAACTGCTCTACGCGCTGAAGGCGAGCTCAGTTGCAAGTGCCTGGGCTGAAAAACCAGAGTTCCAGAGCATGGTTGCATAGGAACAATCCACATGCCAGGAATTATTAACAATGCTTACTTCAACCAAAAAAGAATGACCAAATAACCTGAAGTCACAACTTGACACAAATGGATGTGCTGATTCTGTGAGGACAGGCCTGCTATCAGCAATGCTTGACAAATTTGAGTTCCCCAAAATACCAATCGAATATAAAATTATAAATATCGATGCATGAACAGATCAAGCAAAGAGATTTTAAATATCAGAAATTGATTCTTCTGTTTCTGTATTTACATGATTGGCAGTAATATCATCAATCATCGTGTATGTGTCTGCAATTTATCTACTTTATGATGGTTAGCTATCTAACTGCCCGTCTCTAATTCAATATTGTTTTAGCTCACTGCACTACTTTGAAAAAAGTTAACAAATCTTAAAGCAGAGTATTGCATTAATTAATAACAAGAATAAAATAGAATATCCATAACTGGATTGCTGAAGCAGAGTATTGCATTAAGGTCTTCACGTTTTCCTGAAGCACTCTTGCTGTTGTGCTTCAGGAAAAATCTCGCTTCGTCTCCTCTCCTGCGAGAGAATGATAGCATTTTTTTTTTGAGGAAAGGATCCGATACTTATATTCAGGAAACTCAGTACAAATTACAACCAGGTCCAACAAAGAAAAGAAAAAAACAAAAGGACCCTGCAAAATGCACAAAGCACCCCGAGCCACCTGTGAGTATTACAATCGGATCCACCACCACTTTCCCCAGAATCTAGCCGCCGCCGGAACCGCCGTACCACCATTCGCCGGGAAGAGAGTACCGCCACTTGTTGTAGACGACCGCAGACCCGCCCGCCGCCGTGCGACGGAGACCCAGAACGATGAACGCACACGGCCATAGCACCTTCTTCCCCAATCCACCCGCCTTCCCGCCGACTCGGCAACGCCTAGACCAACCACCAGCATCACCCCATCTCCACGCGGCCGCTCCCCTCGCCACCACGGCCGGCCGGAGCCGTCAAGGAAGACCACCACAAACCCCAGCAAACACGAGAACAATTGCTAGAACAGCGGCGCTCGGTACTTGATACAGAGGACCTCCTCCATGGAGCTCGAGCAAGCATCAGGATCTCGCACTCCAGCGGCGTGTTCTCCTTGCCACCAGGATAGCCGCTGCGCTCCAGCTTCTGCGCTTCCCTCTTTTCTCCCCCCCGCCACCGAGGCCGGCCAGGAGAAGAAGAAAGAACCACAGAATCTGGAAGCGAAGACGCTTATTGAAGAAAGGCGCCTTCGATCCACCTCCGCACTTCCTCCACCTTGGAGGCTTGACGGAGCACAGATCTATGGCGAACTCGACGCCGCGCCCGAGCGTCGGAGCTGCAGCCCTCCGAGGAAGAAAGAACGGGACATCCGCCACGGAGAGCAGAGCAAAACGAAGACTACGACCTAAACTACCTACATACAAGACGGGCCGGCACCCAGGATCATCTCTGCACCAGCCGGCGCAAGCGCCGACGGCGAGAGAGGCCGGATCTGGGCGGCGACGGCGGTGGACTCTCAAGGGGTGGAGAGGACGAGGAGAGGAGAGGAGAGAGAATGATAGCATTTTGCTTCGCAGTGCTAGTTAGTTAAACGTTGCTGTAGCTTTCGTTTAGCTTCTGCGCTGTGTTTGCACCTCGTATGGTGCTGCTTGAACTGTCTCTCTGCAGTTTCCCCGATGAACTGTAAACTGAATGTTGTAGGTGGGATTTCATTATAAATGGAACCGGGGCTGTGGCCCTCTTTCTCTAAATAAATAACTGGATTGCTGCACTGCCTAATTATTGACTGAAGTTCTCAAGATCTAGTCTCTACATGGCATGATCTCGTGATGGCACTCAGACAGTAGCATGATCTCCTAGCTAAATCTCAATTCATCTAGCGTTGATCTGCAGCCTCTTCTAAGCTCTGATTTACTCTCACCAGGACAAACTGTCTGAACGCACAATATTCTGACAGAAAACTGTACTAGCATTCTACTGCATATATTTTTCTGGGTTTAAAACTGTACAAGAAGTGGAAAGGAAAAGAGCCGATAGATCTAACTAAATCTATCTATCCAAGGCTGAATGCACGCACATTACTAACATTACTGATCACACAGGTGGGAGTCCTTTCCTTGTACCTCGAGATATATCAGCGCGGATGCACTACAGATTTCCGCAACCATTTAGCTACGTCCAGAGGAAGTTGTGGTTGTCCAGGAATCCTGCGTAGTCGGTATTTGAAGACCTTTGAACCTGGCATACCTTCTTGCCAGAAACCAATCACATGATATAGCCCATCATAGATGAATTTTGAGATTTCTTTGCCTATGGAATGACTGCCTTCTTCTCTATTTTGACTCTTAAATCCATGAGTTACTCGGACAGGTATCTTTCTTGTGATGCAGTTCTTCAAGGCAAGGTTCCCACGCCGAAGCTTTTGATCCCCATCCTGATCGGCACCGCCAGCTTTTCCTCCAGAGCCGGTGTATACGAATTCACCAGAGCTTGAAAATTCGTCAAGATAACCTCCTGAAGAAACTATGCTCACTGCAATAAGCTCACCGTCAGTCTCCCTAGTGGTGTCAATGCCTGCCCGGTAGGGGTTGTGGAGACCAACAATGGCCAGCTCTACTCTGAATAAAAATTCATCGCCCACTTCAACTCCAGCAACTTTTCCCACAATTGACCCATGTTTGGTGTAATCTGGTAATTTCTTGATGACTTGGTCAGCTGCAAGGTCAACTCTCCGAAGCTGCATTGAACGCTGCTTCACAGCTTGAGCAAGGAACCTGCATAAGAACTCAAATCTCCTGCACATCATCCTGACTCTGCTACGAGGATCAGCATTCTGTCCTCCATGTTGTCTGTGGCGCCATACAGAGTGAACACTGAGGCATAGCTCAAGCTTTCCTTCATGAACAGCAAGTGCCTTCAAAATATCATCATCATCCAAGTAGGCGGCCCTTTTACCCTTCAGTTTCTCCTTGGTAATGAACAGAAATTTGAATTTACGTTCCTCCTTGCTAGCCAATGCAGATGTAGAGGCAGGGCTAATGGGAACAGGTTTAGTTTCAGCTGCCTTGAACTTCTTCATGGTAGCAGTTGCAGTGAAAAATGCAGATGTAGACGCAGGGCTAATGGGGACAGGTTTAGCTTCAGCTGCCTTGAACTTCTTCATGTTATCAGTTGCAGTGAAAAATGCAGATGAAGAGGCAGGGATAATGGGAACAGGTTTAGCTTCAGTTGCCTTGAACATCTTCATGGTAGCAGTTGTAGTAAAAAAGGGTCTATCAAGAGGTGCCAACTGTGACATATGATTTGCTTTAACAGGTGGCCGGACTGCTTTTCTAGCTGTGAGTCTTATCTTACTTCTCATGATGCCACTTACAGAGGCACGCGGTATAACATGAACAGACTGTTGGACGATATGGTCGGATTCTGTAGCAATCTCACCATCATCCGGCTCTTGACCATGCCCCTGGGCAGCAATCTCACCCTCCAATTCCCGGCCCTCTGCCGGTCGAATAAATGTATCCTTATCCGTACCTTCCACAATGTTCATGGCAGCAATCTCACTTTGCTCCAATTCCTGAACCACCACCGCTCCATCCAAAGATTGAGAGTTGATAGATTCCACAATGTCTATGGTGGCAGCAATCACACCTTCCTCCAATTCCTGGGCCTCCACTGTTCCATCCGAGGATTCCTTGTTCGCAGCCTCCACAATGCCCATGGTGGCAGCAACCTCACCTTCCACTAATTCCTGGTCCTCTACTGATCCATCCAAAGCATCCTCGTTCATGGCTTCTGCAGTGTCCATGTGGGGAGCAATCTCACCCTCCTCTAATTCCTGGCCCTCTACCGATGATCCATACAAAGTATCCATGTTCATAGCTCCCACAACGACCATGGTGGCACTGGCAGCAATCTCACCCTCCTCCAATTCCTGCCCCTCCACTGGTTGATCCAAAAGATCCTCGTTCATAGCTTCCACAGTATCCATCGTGTCAGCAATCTCACCCTCCTCCAATTCCTGACCCTCCACTGGTTTACTGAAAGCATCGCTCTTGATCATACCTTCCGCGATTTCCATCGTGTCAGCAATCTCGCCCTCTTCCAATTCCTGACATTCTACTGCTCCATCGTTCATCATAGCCCACACAGTTTTAGTGGCAGGCTGCCCGTACGCCAAAGATCCATTGTCATGTGCAGGTACCACGGCATCCAAACCACCAAAAGCGGGCAGAGATTCCAACCGCTTCTTCCCCAATTGACCACTCCGTGCTCCTCCAAAGAATCCCAAGAACCCTCCTGCCCCGTTGATTTCCATCAAACCTGCATCCCCAAGTGAAGCGTGTGACGCTTCTTTCCCCACCATGCCCTTGTGACCATGAGGATACCAGTCGTCAGCGGCCGAAGCACCGCCTTTTGCAGCCACCGCCTTCTTCTCCAGCGGAGCCGGCAGAAAGCCCCGCTCCTCGCTACCAAACCCGCCATGAGAAGGTGAAGCGCCAACTCGCAAGCCGTCGCTCCGAGCAGCCGATTCCCTCCCGTAGACGGGCGGAGACCGTCGGGTGGAGGACACGTCCCTCCGCTTGGGCGTGGGAGGATACGCGTGTGGCGCCAACCGCCTCTTCCACCCAAATCCGCCGCCGCTTCCCCTGGCCAAATCACGCGCCACCCGCCCGCGGAGAAGCCCTCCGCGCCGTCCCGGATCAAATCACCAGCCGCATTGCCTCCCGTGTCCGCTCCATGGACGCCGCCGAGCCCGCGTCGAGCACGGGTCCAGCGTCCTCGCACGGGCCCGGGTCGACCGTACGGAGCGAAAGTAGTAGGAGGGGGAGGGGGAGGCCAAGGGCGCGTCCGCGCGGGCGAGCGGACAGGGCTGTGTGGCCAGCCGGCGCGGTCCACCGTCGAGGAGGATGAGCGCGCGGCGGCGTCCTCCCAGGGGTTCCCGACCATGGCGCGGCGGCAAGGACGACGTGGGAGGCAGGGCGGTTGGGGTTTTTGGCAAGGGAATGGGATGGTGGGCTGCGCAGAGAATGAATTAATGAATTTTTTCTAGCGTGCTCTCCTCCAATCATACAGGCTATTTGTAGTCGGTTTGAGTTTTTTTTTTAGAACGAGGGGTAAAGTTGGGCAAAACCTATTCAGCGCCCGTTGCAACGGTTATCGCCAAATCGCCCGCGTGTGAATCGCCCGCGTTAGTAGAGGACCTCTGCCCGTTAACGATTGCGACGACGACCGGAGACGAGAAGGATGACGGTGACCACCGGAGACGGCGACCTCGCCGGAGATGGAAACGAGAGCGCAAGACCTCGCCGCCGACGAGGATGGCGCGGCTGGGCAGGAGGCCGTGAACATGAGTAGTAAATGAACTATTCGGTATTTTTCGGGATTCGGGATAATCCCCTCTAATCTCTTAAAATACATTACAAATACACTAGAAGTAAACAAGGCCTCAGAGTGCGCCTGGGCAGGAGGCCGTGAGTATGTTTTAATTTGGCGTTGTTTGCTCTCGGCTGCGAGGGACGAAGATGCCGGACCGGTGGTGGTGGTGGTGTTGGGGGATACAAATGGCGCCACCGCGGCTCGGCAGCGTTGACTGGTTCTATGAACTTTCTCGTTTTTTAGAGTTCATGTTTAGGCTCTTGATTTCCGATGTTTTCCTATGTAGTTTTTTTTCTGTTCAAACCGTGTAAGTTCGGGCGGTTTCTTTAATAGAAATCGACGAGGGAAAAAATGCAATCCACGTGATGGCCTTACGCAATGTTTATCTATATCTATACTACTATTAAAAGAGCAAACTTCGCCGGATACATTAAATATATGCCCTACGATCGCTGATCAACGAACCAGATCGCTCCGTTCGTGTTGAGCTAAACTCAACACATCCGAATCGTTATATTTTTATTTCGCACGGACTCGCCTCATCCTCTCTCTCCACGGCAGCATCCAGGTTCGGCCGCGACGCGGGGCCCCTCAACCACGCCCCGGGCGCCGGCGCAGCCGCCACCCCGCCCCGTCCAGTTCCCCTCGGCTCGCCCGGCCGCCCCGTCCGTCCGCCCCTCCCCGAGCTTCCCGAGCGCGCGCCCGTGCACCCCCAAGACGGAGAAGTACTACCAGGACGGCGAGGGCGCCCGCGTCCGCTACGGCCTCGCATCCATGCAGGGCTGGAGGACCAGCATGGAGGACGCTGTGAGTTCCTTCCCCCTCCCCAAATCCCCCTCCCTCTCCCTGCCTCGGCACGGCTCCGCTCGGCGATAGGGCGTGAGTGCCTCGGCGCCGGGACGCGCCCGCCTGGAATCTGTGTCCGCTCGCGTGCGTGTGGTTAGGTTGGCGATTCTGCTCTGCCGTGTAGATTTTGCCTGACGAGTTCGCCGGCGATCGGGTTGCTGTTTCCTGCTTGTTGTCTGGGCACGAACCGGGCTTTCCCGGTGAGGAATCCCCGTCGCGATTCGCGCAACTTTTGTTTCCGCCGCGAACTGTCATCGCGAATGTCTCTACGTCGCGATTCGCGCAACTTTTGTTTCCGCCGCGAACTGTCATCGCGAATGTCTCTAGGTAGTAGTAGCAGTTGCCATTAGGCGTAAACTGTATTGTGATTATTATTACCTTCTGCTTCGTTAGCTGATGAATTGGTTCCGGGAACAGGCGACCTTGAACAAATTACGGGTATGACTGACCCGTGGTGTTTCCTAGCGTTCTGGAGGAGGTGGCTGCTTGTCAGTTGCGTTGGGTGTTCTCTGTTTGTGGTCATTGCTCTGTTTTGCTCATTCGCGTGATGAGTTAAACGCTGGATTGGGTCCCTTCCTCTTGTCTGGGATAGGATGGATTCCGGTTATCCTGGTGGCGTTTTACTTCTAGACGACATGAGCTTGATGTAGGCATGTAGCGTAGCGTCACTTGCACTGGTAGCTCGCCATCTGCTGTCTGTCCAATAGCCGTTCCTATGTACCAAGTAGGAAGCCCGAGATATGCGAGTTGTCAGCTTGCAACTCGCATTGGTTCGCTCAATGGCGCTTCCCTGTTGGTGGAAAGCTTGGGATAGCGGTTTGTCGACTTGCATTTAAGAGCTCGCTTCTAGGTCAGATAAGTTGATTCTGATGATATATGCTTGGAATTGGATATTTAGGATGTTGCGTCGTAGTTGAAGCTGCCTGGTGATACTACAGTTTTGATGGTATTGGCGTGTTTGTTACTTGTTCATGGCTAATCGAGCACTTAATTGCAACTTGCAGCACGCCGCTTTGCCACTTGTTTAGGGTTTAATTATGTAATGATTGTTAAATATAAGAATAAGCAAGCTATGATGTGCGTAGCTTTATGAGTTGTTAGATAAGTGAAGTTCTTGGTGAGCAGAGTTGTCATACTACGTGTATGTATAAGAGAGATATGGTCGTTCTATTTCTAAGCATTGACACCGGAAACTGGACGTTCTTATGATATTTATAAATTATATTGATGGAATCAATGTAAAAGGCTCGGTAGAATATCTGACTGAAACAAATATAGCTATAAAAATTTATTTATATTATGATAATTTATGAGACGTGCGTTGCACGTACATGTTCACTAGTATAAGTGCAAACGATCAAACACAGCACATGCACGATCATCGGCAGTAAGACGACTAGTCTGGCATACTGCCGGGACTGAGCTACGTACCAGATAGGACTGCCGTGCCGTGCATGGATGAATAAGCCGAGCATCTACGGCGAGGTGTGTGAACACAAGGACGGAGTGCGCGCGCTTCTTCTCCATCGATGACTTGGAACTTATCTTAAGTTGCTCTCTAGTCTACGTCCACGACCGAATTAAGTTCCTTGGACTCGCAACTACTGTAGTAACTCAACCGCGTCGATTCTTTCCCAAAACACTTGCATGGGCTCACCGCAGCAGCTTCGCAGCAAGTTCCTGGGGTACGAGAATGGAAGGCTTTTGGGTTGGGCTAGCTAGTCAGCAGACTATTCTCAAAAAAAAAAAAGCTAGCCAGCAGACAGTTTTAGAAACTGAGTGCATCAGTCTATGATGAAGAGGTCGGTGTCGGTCCGTCCCATTGTTAGATTTCTTGATGGCACGATCCACAGGGCCCACCACGTAAGTAGCTACTACTACGACGAAGAGGTTTTTTCTTTCTCTTTTTTGTTTTTGGCCAAGACGTGTCTTCTTTGGCTGTCCTTGACGACGGCTAACCGATCGAGTACATGTCCTTGACGACTTCAGGTTTTGTTCTTTGAATGCGAATATGCGATATCAAAATTGCAATCTTTATGGTACAATCGTGTCTGCAATGCTATCAACTTCAGCACGTGATTGTAATAAGGTTGCACACGCCCTTGCAGCGATTGGTGCGAGCCAGTACGAGGCCAGCCGGCTGTGGCTGGAGGACTCTGTATCGGTGCTGCTGGCTGGCGATTCAGCCGAGTCTGTCGATTAATGGAATAGGCGTTCCATCTCAAAAAAAAAAGGTTGTGACTCAAGTTGACAGCATTGGAAAAGAGATTCCGTTTGTCAACAAAGATCGGCTACAGACACAAACTATTGCATCACTATTTGTTCTCTGGCTGGCATCTTCTGTGCTGCAATAATTTTTTTTTTTTTTTAAGAGAGGACAATACAAGAAAGTAAAAGTTTAAGTTACAAGACAACTACTCTCGCGGCATCAAATTGCCCAAATGTTTGGCACCCGCAATGACCCACAACCGGGCCTCCCGCTTTATTTTTTAAAGAATGACTAGCGGATGTGCGAACTTGTTTTGGAAAACTCTTGCATTGCGCTCATTCCAAATTTCCCAAGTGGTGAGCAAAGTGAGAGAGGCGACGGCTTTACGATTCGAGGTCGACCCATTTGTCATCAACAACCACCACTCCTCCATTGAGAGGTTAGCTTGAAACCCGACCTGATTCTTGATAAGCTCCCAGACACGCCGCGTGAGACGACATTCCACAAAGAGGTGAGAGACCGTTTCCATTGTTTGTTTGCAAAGAGGACATATTATGGTTTACACGTTTTTGTTTGTGAACTGTTTTATCCTTTTTGGCATGCAAAAAATCATCTGTTTTGTGCAAGGATAAAGTGGATTTATTTGCTATTGTTCTGATGGAAAAAAAAAACCAAGCACACCTCTCGCTGAAAATAGGGTACAGTTGATACGCAGACGTTGAATAGGTAAAAGCTAGTCCACAGAAATTACTGTCGTCAGAACAGCCAGGGCATTGAATAGGTAAAAGCTAGTCCACAGAAATTACAGTCGTTAGAACAGACACAGCCTTTCGAAGAACATTATTCTGCAACTTCTTCTCATGGCACATAATCTCTTCACTGCAGGAGCATATTACATCTCCTCCAGCAGCAGCTGATGCACCGTTTGGGCAAGGCTGGGTTCGCTCTTGATGCTCTCGATCCATCTAGCGCTGATCCGCACCCTCTCCAGGCTCTGCTTCAATGCTCTCTCGAACGACGGTTTCACACGAGTGGCAAAGAACTCGGAAACCTCCGTAGCTTTCTCCTCTGAGGTGAACTGGTGATCATACAGAAAAACAACACATGCAGCGTGTTTCTTAGCTAAATGGCAGAGTATGAAGAATAAACAAGAGAAATGTGTGCCGTACCGGTGAAACAGTAGAATTGACGAAGTCGGATATGAGTGAGCTTGATGGCCAGGTCTTAACGACGTGGTCCCAATTTTCCTGCAAGCGGATGCACATGTGCATAATCATTCAGCGTGCTCAATTATTTACATAAAGATTCAAACAACAGAACCAATTAGATGGGAAAAACTGTAACAACTTCAGATAAGATGAACTGAGTTGTATAGAAGTAGCCAACTAGTAGAAAAGTGCAGGATCAGACATACATTGCGGAATAGCAGTAAGAATATTTATTGTTTAAGTATATTTTTCTCAAATTTGTAGTAATTTTGATGATCTTAGTTGAAGATTACAAACTTCCAAAATTTGGTTATTACATATAAGAATTGCTATCAAATAATTCAACATAGGTGGTCTTTACTCCATAGTCCATACAAACGCTATGGCCACACTTGTAATGAGTGTAAATTAGTGTGGTCACCGCCTCACCGGTATGTAGTTTAACTTATAATTGGGACTTGGTTCCCGTTGGATCATTGGTTAGGTTAACCTAACCTAAAATAGAGCCCAATGGGCCAAATGGGAAACTCATAGACCCATTAGGTTTTGGAAAAAGCTATTCTACAACCGACTGTTCCTACAGTCGGGTCAAGTCCCCTCAGCCTCCTCCTTTCATCCTTCCCTGTCCTCCGAACCCCTCACTCCACCTCCAGCGAACCTGCCGCCTACTTGCCCCCGCACGGAAGACACGCCGGCGACCTCCTCCCCCAAGCCCCAGCCCCGGCGACGAGCCTCTCCTCCGCCACGAGCTCCTCCCTCGCGCCCAGCAGGTTCTGCTCCTCAACGCGTCACGCTCCGCCGACGTTTCCTCCTGTGGGGGCTCGAGATTCACGGGGGAAGACGTGGCAGAGCTCTCCATGGATGGTGAACCCCCCACACGTCACCGGACTCAAAGAAGAGGGACACCCCGAAGTGGATTGGTCTGGGATTTACCCGATCTGGCACCGAGAGACCACCGTTGTGGGGAATCCGTGGCCGACGTGCTTGAATCGAGGCAGGCGCCTCCATTGTCCATGGCCAAGGTCAGCTTTTGGGGATTTTCGTCGATGTTGGATGAGGCATTGTGATTTGCTACATGAGTGTATAGCTTTTGTTGTGTAAACACAAGCTAAATGCTACACTGATTTCTGCAAAATTGATGTTTTACTGATGTTTTGCTACAACCAAATTGGGATCTGTTGCCTATGTTGTTGGTTTTTGCTACATGGTTGTGTTTAAAGTGCTACAACATGTTTTTGGCTACACGATGCAAGTTACAGATCCGAATTTTTTTGCTACACACAGTGCTACATGTGCAATATTTGTTTGGTGCGGCCGGATGTTTTTGCTACATTGATCAGGCGCAACATTTTCTGAAATATTTTTTGCTACATGAGTGCACGAAAAAAATTGCTACACGCGAACCGTATTGCTACAGCCGACTGACGCTTAGCACTTGCCTTAGGTTTTTTAGGTTCGATCCGATCGAACCAAAGGTTTCCCGTCACCGACACCAGCGAGCGGCTCCTCGCCGAGTGCCGCCAGGCCACCTCCGCGTGCGCCACCGTGCCTCCCTGAGCGACGTTTGTCCGCCTCCCCGCTTGGCCACCAGCCAGCGCCTCTCCGAGCTCCGACCAGCCACCCGGCCGCCACCACGAGCGCCTCCCGACACCCGGCCGCCGGCCAGCGCCTCCAGCCTGCCCTCCTACCTCCGGCCGCACCGTTTCCTCTCCTGCACCGGCCCCATAGCTTGGTCCACTTCCACCGCCGGCCGGACAGATATTGATGCCTCGTCCCCTGCTCTCCCTCCCCATCTCCATCCTTCTCCCTCCCATGCCCACTCCCGTTCAGAGTTCAGTTCTTGTTGATTTTCAGAGTTCATCTTGGATTTTATCATAGTTCAGAGCTAAATTGTCGATCTCCGGCCATCCATCCCAACGTAAAATGCTGCTGAGCGTGAGGGCAGGAGGCTGCGCTGAGCTGTTTCTTTCCTGTATTCAGAAGTAAAATGCTGGTGCCTTGTTACTGTACTGCTTTAGAATGAAGTTCTTGAACACTGGTTTGGTCTTCCGGAGGCTATGGAGGTGTAACGAGTACTTTACTAGTTGCAGTTTTGTTCTGTTGCCTAAATTAATGTGAATAAATTGGATGACTGCATGTTGGATCTATGGCTGGTTGCTCTTACAAATTTGAATTGTGTTATGCAATTATGAAGAGATGTGCCTGAGGTTGGTTCTGATTCTGCATGTGCTTTTAACCCTTGTAAAATGTGCAAGCATGGTAAAAGATGGAATTTCCAGAAGTGTTGGCTTACTATTTTCTGAAGTGATTTTCGTATAACGGTTCGAACCTTATTAACCATTGGTTAACCTTTTCTAACCCAATTAACCTAATGGTTAACCTATTTATCCATTTAGACAAAATGGTTATTTAGGTTCGAAACCGAAAGATAGATGGTTAACCAAATCCCA
The DNA here is from genome assembly GCA_947311845.1 of Poa pratensis. Lineage (NCBI taxonomy): Eukaryota > Viridiplantae > Streptophyta > Magnoliopsida > Poales > Poaceae > Poa > Poa pratensis. The sequence goes on along the minus strand of CAMZMU010000094.1, from coordinate 42,792,061 downwards.
CCAGGAGTTTAACTTTGTACTAAATACTTGTGGCCACTGGCTACACTAATTTTGCATACATTCCAAGCAGCCCCTACATTGTATTGATTGCCAATGCACAGAACAACAAAAGTAATTGGCCCCATTTCTGGGTTCACCCATTCATGAAACATATAAATGTTAAGTGATGCATCCCACACCTCATGACACGCCACACCAATTTGGACAAATAGGACATGAGAATTTAAATAGATATGCCAGATAATCATGCAAATAGCCTAGACAGTTACACTGAAACTATAACATACCTTAAGCCATGCCCATGCAACTTCTCGTCCTTCTAAACTAATACCACCAAGGACATAAAATGCATCTTGATTCCGCACCTAATAAGAAAAGAGTCAGATTAGAGTGGCTCTTGTATATGTAGTTGGCACAGAATATAATCTCATTTCACCAGTAACTTGTAAAGCATAAATCAACATTATTCAGAATACACCAAATAGAATAGGTTTCGAGGTTAACCTCATCCGTAAGCATAAAGTTTAATGCCTCAACAACAATATCCTTGTCTGGGCATGAAGACAACGAACCTAGAAAAAAGAGTATTTCAGCACGAATCAATTCATCAGAAAGTTATATTGTGTTGCAAAAGCTCAGGATGAATCAATTCATTAGACAATTATTGTGTTGCAAAAGCTCAAATTGGGCAATAACACACCTAAGATACGAGACTTCTCCTGTGCTTCAGATGACTCCCTGTAGATTTTAAGGAGAGCATCATAACCGGTTCTGCTTGAGGTACTCACGGTCCGCATCACAGCAAGGTATGCTGCCTAAAGAACATTGCAAGTTAGACATCAAAGAGGTACAACGATAGTAATCTATAGAGGAAATGTCATGACCTTTCTGTTGTCTGGTGGCAGAAGGGAACTTTTTCGGTCTTCTAAGAAGATGTGGAAACGACGAATTCCCTCAGCTATAGTCTCATCATGTCCGAGTTTGACAAGGGCAATCAAGAGCAGTGATCTAAGCATTACATCAAGATGGCTTTCACCATCCTTAGGATCCCAGCCTACTCTTCTGAAATGTGAAGTACATGAAGGCTTTTAATAAAATGGTCACAGCACGGAAACATAACAAAAATTGTAGTGAATATAAAGCCATATATAATATATCGAAAACGGATATGATGTTAAGCTTATGGCATACTTGGCAGCTAACAGAAGAAGCTTGATCAGAAGTTGTTTGATATCTCTAGACAAGTCAGGAGTAGCATCAGTTGATATTTTATTAACGCCTAAACATACCTGGGAACAGAGAAGAAACATGTTTTGATGATTATAATCTAGAAACCAACATTTATGACATAGAAATAGGTAAAGTTAAGCCGCAAGGCTAAGGATTCCATAAGGTACAATGTTTACTTACAGATGTTACATGTGAAAGTACAGTGTAATCAGACTCATGACGATAAGCATTCAGCAGGCGCAGCAATGACGTCAGTGTTTGCTTGCAAGCAACAGAAAGGGCATATGAATCTTCCACAATACCTACAGCATGTCTCATCCATCAATACATTTAAAAATATACACAATAATATTTTCTGCAATCTACAACAATATGTCCCATCTGTCAAAATATTTTAAAAAATATACAATATATTATCATAAATTGTATTGTCTTTACCAATCATATCCATTAAAGAGAGTTTCTTGGCTTTTACTGCATTTTCAAGTCCGGCTGCAAGTTCATCATCATACTTCACTCTATAAAATCCAGTTTGATCAATGTTCAATTTGATCCAAGAGTTTTGGCCTGTCCCTCTGTCAGCAGTTTGGGAGGCTGCAAAGTCTTTTATATGAATCTTATCAGTCTTTCCTTTCAAAAGAAACTTCTTATTCACATCGTACGAGCCACAGCATGATGTCATAGGAACAATCCATGTGCCAGGACCAGATGATCCATCTGACAGAAACTGAGCCTGTTACAGAACAGAAGATATAGTTTGAAAATTAGGATTGAGGTCGATACTCAGAACTAGATGTGTTTTCGTTGAGTTAATACTGGTGCAGCGATATTGGTGGCATTTGAGAATATACAGCAGACATTACCGGCATCCAAGAACCCTGTACACTGGTCATGGTATGCACATTCTAACAGCTTTACTAACAAGCTCTTTATATATATATATATTTCTAATTGAACAGATCATACACGAAAATCGAACCCAAATATTACTATACTATTCACATTTTAGTCATTGCTGTTATGAAATTTTATTAGATCGCTTGCATGTTGATCATAAATGTGTTTCAACCATGTGAGAGCGCGTAGCCAACAAAATAAAATAAATTAACATGGGATTAGAGGTACCAATAAGAGGTCCTAGAAAGAAGCAATTATGACTTGATGATTAAATGGCCAGACCCACTACTATAGCTTAGATAAATTAATAGAAAGGAATGAAAAAATAAGGCATGCATGCATATTTATACTCAGTTCTCCATGTATGTAAAAAACAATTTGCAAATGAAGAATCTGTCCGAAACCTGCTCGAGTTCCAAATATTGCCCATTTAGTTTTGCATATATAACAGGATATCCTTGTTGCTTAGTCCATGTAGTCATCAGATCTTTAACAGGCTCCCCAGTTTCCTCCTCAAGAACAGCCCACAGATCTTCGGTTTTAGCGTTTGAGTACGCATACTTCTTTATGTATGAAGCCAAAGCTTTCTGGAAGAGTTAAGATTCACAAAGTTGGAACAAGCAGAAAAACTATACAGTGTATAGTAAGCAACAGAGCTAGACCAAAAAATCATAAATGCAATAGAATTTATCATACATCTAATTGCACAAAATACCAAAGTTCAAGCTATTATCCAGCAGGTGGGTTCGGCACAGTCAACTCTAATAACTATGATCATCTTTGGTATTTTTGGTTTCAGATTCTGTATGTCAAGACATAATGCATCAGAGTGGCTGCAGAGACATCTTGCATTGTTTTTTGATGATGCAAAAAAACTATACATACAAGGTTCAGAACTGGTGATATACAATTGCAGCCAGAGCAGCCAGCGCTGGAAACAGAATTCTGGAACACTGAAGTAAACAAGAATCAAATTTTTTTCAAGAAGAAACATTATTTAACCTGAAAACGCTCTGCACCAAGGTAGCTTTGTAGCATGCGAATGACAGAAGCCCCCTTGTCGTAGCTTATGGAATCAAAAATCGCATCAATTTCACTGGCATGGTTTACTTCAACCTGAACAAACAGGTCAAATAAGCCAAATCACAATTGAGACAACTGGAGATGCTAAAACTGCGTGGACTGAATACAGTACTTTACCATATTTTGACACGTTCGAATTCTGTAAAACAATAATAAAATACAAGCATTGACATCTGAACAGTTGAAGTAGAGATGTTAAATATCAGAACTCAGTTCTTCTATTTCTGTAAATCTGTAATCATGTCAAGGGACAGTAATGCATATATCGTTGCTTATGTGTGTGCAACTCGTCAACTTTGTAGTTTACATTTACCTTACTGTTGTAGTATATTTCCATATCTCTAATGCAGATATTTGTGGCATATGTTGATGTTAGAGCCCTATTAGCCAAATCTGCTCTTAACACAAAACAATGGCGAAAAAATCGAAGCAAGGACTTGCACCAATTGGTATTACCTCAATAGGATGAGACTCTGCAAGCGCATCCAGTCTGAGCCCAGAGGTCGTCTCATCAAGGAATTGTGTCCAATTATTCCATTCAGGAAATATAGATTCTACAGCTAAATAACTCACCTGTTCAAACATAAGGACTTGTTCAGTAATAACGATACACAACATAGATCACCATTAATTTCTCAAATAACGGTTATCAGATAGATTACCCAGGAAGCAAAACCCTCGTTTAGCCACAAGTGAGTCCACCATTCCATGGTTACAAGATTGCCAAACCATTGGTGAGCCAATTCATGAGCAACGGTGATTGCTACCTACAAAAAATATATAAATAAACAAAAGGAGATTTGCTTAGACATAGTTAAAGAACATTCAAGTGTCTCACGGTGACTCGCTATTAGTCAAAGAAACAAATGAACTTTGATTAAGAAAACAAGATTTCCCCAACAAAAAAAACACAGGCATAACCTGTTGTTTGTTGGATGCTGATGATAATTGTTCATCATAAAGCAAAGCTGATTCCCGGTAAGTGACCAATCCATAGTTCTCCATAGCCCCAGAAGCGAAATCAGGAATAGCAATCATATCCAGCTTAGGCAGTGGGTAAGGAGTGGCAAAATAGCTGGTTAAGAAAACCATTAGTGATTCTGATTCAGCTGGCAACATTAATTGGCATGTCAAATTATTCAGGAGTGTTTTTTTCTTGTTTGATGCTGCCTCAGTTTTTATAGGTATCTTAAAAGAAATAATAGGTTGGAAGCTTACTCTTTGTATAGATCCAGTGACTTCACCCCAACATCTAGTGCAAATTTTCCTTGACTAGTCTTGCCAACTTGGGTATACACACGAACTTTGGTGCCTAAGTCATATTGACAAGCCAATGGGAATGTAAAAGTAAGGGAAGAATGGCAATAGCACACTACTTTGAATGAAAGAGCAGCGGTCAAGAAAACTGATTTTCTACCTTCAATTGTTGAGCTCTCTATGTAATCAAATAAACCAACAACTATAGCGACCAGATATGTTGACATAAGTGGAGACTCCTCATAGTAGACAGTCTTGAGAGGTCCATGAACTGTCTCCTTAACTACTGGCATGTTGGACAATGCTACCAGCTCAGCTGGAACTTCTAATGTTAACTTGAACTTGGCCTGAAAGACATAAAAAATAAAAGGAAAGTTACTTTGGGTGATGGATCTTAGACCTACAAAACTATAACCAAAAAAGGATGACGCAACGTACAATGGACGTTATGCCTGTGTCAAAACACAAACTAAATTTGATTGTCTAATGTTTACACTCCTTTTTGAAGTATATCAAGACACTTTTTATAAAATAACAACATGGAATGTTAAACACCTTAAATGCAGGCTCATCCCAGCATGGAAAGCACCGCCGTGCATCAGCAGCTTCAAACTGTGTAACTGCCATGTTTCTTGACTCCCCCTTGTACTCATACTTGCTGCAATCAAATACCAGCACAAGAGCATGAGAAACAGAGACCATATAAAGAAAAGTAAGACCAGTCACATTCCGCAGGCACCGATTGTGTCCGATCACTTCCATGTAAAACGATTTTGCTTAAAAAGTTCTAGCATAAATCTATACATAATGCCATAAAAAGTAAGACCAGGTCACATTCCGCAGGCACCGATTGTGTCCGATCACTTCCATGTAAAACGATTTTGCTTAAGAAGTTCTAGCATAAATCTATACATAATGCCATAAAAAGTAAGACCAGTCACATTCCACAGACCCCGATTGTGTCCGATCACTTCCATGTAAAACGATTTTGCTTATAAAGTTCTAGCATAAAATCTATACATAATGCCATAACGGTGCCGGAAATAGGTACAATCTCTGCACCATACATTCAACCATAAATCTCGGTTGCACAATGAGATGAGTAAACCATGATTGAAGGATCATAACACAGAAAGTCAATATTACACTTTACAAAAGGTAAATTAATACTAACCTCCTACATGTGATCTTCAAATATGCCAATCAGTCACCTTATCCATAGCATTATAAAGTTCCAGATATTTGTCTGTTCGGTTATTTCTTTTTAAGTTACTGTAGACACACAGCTCACGTGTGTAAGATGGATACCAATACATATACGGCAATCTTTTCCAATGATCATTTCCTGGTTAATAAATATGATTCAGGATGTGTGCATCTTGTTATGCAGGGGGCGGGTGTGAGCTCTTTGCGTTTGTATCGTCTTTGATGGTATCTTTCTATGTATAAGTCAACAAAATTCTTTTATGGAAAAAATACAGGATAGCAAAGATTGGATGCTGGATCCTGATGGGACATGGGAGGGACAAGATCACGATCCAAAAAGATCCAGGCTACTATCCTACAGATGAATGTATCAGATTAGATCGCTCATCACTTCAGCACTCTAAGCATCGCAACAAGTTTCAAATGCCTGTGTAATTGACAAAATCATGGTCCAGTGCTATCGGTTCGTTCTAAGCACACATATGCACGAGACACTAGTCACAGAAGCTTGCGCGTAAGATGGGATCTTGCCCATATCTGAATGATAAAGACGTTACCTCCTGTAGAAGCCCCTCATCTGGTCGTTGAGGGTCCCGGTGAAGTTCATGGTGAGCACGCCCTCGCCGATGGGCAGCTCCTTGTCGAACCCGATGACCAAGATCTCATCTTCCTCGAACTGCACCACCTCCGTCGGCGCCCAATCCTGCAACGCCAATTCACCCCCACCATGAGAACCTGACAGATAAGTAAGAGATCGGCATCCACTCTAAGGGGAGGGAGGGGAGGGGGGTGCGGCGCGCCTGGAAGCGAATGGAGGATCCATCGACGGAAAGCTCGGCGGCGTTGATGACGAGGAAACGGGTGGGCGCAGACACGGCGACGGCGACGGTCGCGGAGCCGGAGAAGATGCAGGCGGCGAGGTCAGGGCGAAGGAGGAGGTCGTAGCGGAGGGGTTCGGCGCAGCGGGGGAGGCGGGAATGCCCCCTGAACTGCTCCGCCATTGTCCGGCGGTCTGGGGGTTTAGGCGGAGGTCGACGGCGTAAGCGCTGCTGATGCGATGAGTTAACGAAGAGAGCAGAACTGCGGGGAAAACAAGGAGAAAATATCCGGTGGCGAGTGGAAACCGGTGAGATCCGGTGTAAATCAGTAAAATACATGTTTACAAGGTTTAAAAATTCTCAGAGAAATCATTACGATGGGAAGTAGAGTTCTATAAACAAGTACTCCCTCCTATCAAAATATACGATGTTTGTGCATGTTTGGTCCCAAATGTATCTAGACATTTTTTAGTTCAAGATTCATGTGAAAGTTTAAGTTAAAATCAAAAATATTTATGAGCTATGAAAAAATTGAGCAACGACTAGTACACCCTCCATTTCAAATTATAACATGTTTTAGATATTTTAATGTGAACTACAAACGATTAAGATGAGTGAATCTACAAAGACGTCTAGGTACATCCGAATTAGAAAATGACTAAAGCATTTTATATTTCGAACGGAGGTAGTAGCAAAAAGTAAATGCTAGTATTTATCCCTGAATTTATCTTTTACATAACTATGAAATGAATATGAGTTGAAAATTGCAAATTTGCATATAACATCACCCTCCCAACATTAATGTATTTTTCTCATAATTTTTTGGAACTCCTAAGTATGGTTTCCACGAAATTTTATTGTAATGTGGTTTCCACCGGATACTTTCTTGAAAAGAAGAACTAAATGACGAACGTCGCAGTGACCTATTCGGTGTGTTTTGTTGAGAATCAAAACCAATTTTCTAAAGCATCTCCACCCCGTCCCAATAGCCCTCCCATCGGTTCAACGGTCTGCATACGAAATCGGCCCCAGCGGTGCGCCCCATCGGTTTGGTCGTCGACCTCTTATCCGTCCCCAAATTTCGGGGGCAGCTCGGGGTGTCGGACATGTCTGACACGCCTGCCACATCGTACCGACCCACATGTCACCCACTCAAGCGCATGGTTGATCCACTGGGAAAAACTGATGTGGCTATGTGCGCAACGATGTATTTTCAGGATTTTCTCTGGCTACGCGTGTCGGTGCGTCAAGTTTATTATGGGCTACCATATATCAAAAAATTCTATGACCACATAACGCATAAGATTCAAGATCTAGCGAACCCCTTAGCCTCAAGTGATCCATTTCCGATGATTTTTTGTGCCTAGGCGCGCCCACTTTTTTCAAACTTGTGTTTTTTCATCGGTTATAATAAAAATTGCATAGAAGATCCAATGAGTGGATTTTTTAGAAGAAAAAAAAGACAATTTGGCACTATCCGGTCTTTTTGAAGAAAAAAAGTCGGCACTGTCTGGTCTGTTTCAACGGCGTTGATGGGGCAGTCGGACCCATAGGTCCGGACATGTTTCCAGAGGCTCCCATAGCAGACGCCGGTCTAAACCACTATTTCGGCTGTCCTAAGTGCACCATCAAAAAAGAAATTTTTTTACGCTCCCATAGCGGACGCCGGTCGACATGCTCTAAACATGCCTCTATATATAAAAGTTGGTCTGAACCACTCCCATCCCGCTAGCCACGTCGCCTGCAAAACACCGGCCGTCCGATCGTGGCAATCAACGTCCCAGATCATGTGCAGCAGACGCATATCTACCAATCACGTGCTGCCACGTCGCGCTCCGGCGCACCATTTTGCAAAAACCCGCCCGCAAAGGACTATTTTGTAATTCGCGAAAACTCCAGGGGCCTCTGAGGAAAAACATCCGCAGAAATCCCCTCTTCCCTTCTTCCTCGCGCGCGGGCCGGACCTCCCCGTCGCCGCCGACGCGCGGCAGCGCCGCTACACCCTCCCCACACAAATCGATGCCTACCAGCGCCTCTGCCGCCGTCTCCTCTCCAACTTCGACCATTTTGGCTTGCCGGAACACCGCGCACAGCTCGGACTCATCGTTGCCGCGCTCAGCGTCCGCCGCTACCAATTCGCTCGCTGGCGGCGGCTCCGGCGACCATTTGGTCCGCCGCGCCGCCCGTTGGGCTCGCCTGCGCCTCCTCTTTAAGATCCACACGCTCTCAGGCCCCCGCGCACGCGCAGCTGCTCCAGCGCAAGCTCGGCAGCGCGGCCGCCTTCCGCCGGCGAGTGACGCAGAAGCTGACGTCACGGTCGATCTGTCACCTTTTAGTTTTTAAAAATGATTTCCAAAATAAAAAAAACGCTGACACCTGGGACCCATCTGTCAGAAATTTAACAATTACAGAAACTGCTAGAATTTAAAAAATTCATTTCTTTAAAACTACAATTCAAACAAATACAAACAACATATCAAAAATTTCTAAATTTAACAAACTTTCAAACCAAAACTTGCATCAAAAAAACAATTTGTGCACAACATAATACAAATAACATATCAACAATTTCCAAATTTTACCACATTCTCCGAAATTCATATCTTCCACTCTAAAATTAAAAAAAACATATCAAAATTCTATAAATTTAACAAATATAACAAACTTACAAACTTTCCGCACATGAGTTGTACCAAAATATAAATTGCACACAACATAATGCAAAGAACACACCAAAATTTCCCAAAAATTACTAAATTCTCAAATAATCATATCTTTTAGAAAATATGACAAATATATCAATACGAACAACAGCAGACAGTATTATTTTAACTACTTTTCCCCTAATTTCCAGCCATATTTTCCCAATTGTATTTCTCAACTTTCAATATTTTTTTAAACTCACAAAATCGTCGCCAACATTGTCAAAAGATAAAAGAAAAAAATGTAAAAATGCTCCCGAAAAAAAATACAACAAATAATGCTCAAAAAAAAGTAAAACTAATTACTTACGTCAAAAAACAAATATGTTTGAAAATTTTGAAACGGTGAATACTTGAAGAAATTCCTAATGCACTTCCTCCTTACAATAATTTCCACGACATGAAAGTATTTCTATAAATACCCTCACAAAAAAATACTAATTATTTGTACCATATAATCAAATTCAAATTTACATATTTCAGGAACTTAAATATCCTTGGAATCTACTCATTTTACGAACATACAAATATCCCGAATCTGGAAACGAACAATTTCCAAAATCTAAACAACAATCATATTTGACTGTTCCAACTCAAATTGCAAATTTGAATATTCCAAATTTTTATATGGCTTCCACCTCTGAGCATTTGGTGAACACTAAAAAATAATCAAAATTGGAATAAATTACAAACTGTCCAATTTTAAAAACCGAAAATAAAATCCAGATTGGACAATTTTAAAAACCTATTTGACGATTCAAGCTCAAATTTCACACCTACATATTTCATAATTTTAAATACCTTCCAACTCTGCTCATTTTGTTAACATTAAAAGAACACAAATTTCAATACATTCCAATACAAACAATTTTCCAAATCTCAGCATTCTCTAAAGCACAAACTTTTCCAAATTCAAATAATATTCATATTTCAACAATTTTTTACAAAAAAATATATTTGAAAATCATCAACGAGCGCGCGGCATTGCCGCGCTAATTATCCCTAGTGCATCATTTAGGGAGTGCACATGCACTATTTGGGATGTCCCAAGAGCACCATCAAAAAATAATTTTTTTATCCCCGCGTGATTCCTATAGATAAAAAAAAGAAAAAAGATTGTTACCCAACACTATATGGACTTAGAAAGTAGCAAAAAGTAATGCCTGCAAAAATGAAGGTTAGTCCAAACCCCTTCATACGCCCCAACCACGGTCATCACCGTGTTTAATGCTTCAATGACTAGTGACACACCACATTCCCCTATATATAAAAGTACAACAGAACCACTCTTCGTTTGGGCATCCACGTCGCCCGTGAACCACAGCCATTCGATCAGCGCGTCCAACGGTCAGGATCGCGCCAAAAATCGTGCAGCTACAGTATTACTGTAGCAGAGGGATTTCTTCCAATCGCGAGACGCCACGTTGCCCCGCACGGTTTTTGGCGCAGTCACTTTTACAGAAAAGAACCCACAACTTTCGGAACCAAACCCGCGATCCAATTTTTTACGTTGCGAGGGACCTGTTCGCAATTACAGAAAAGCACACGGACTTCTGTGCAAAAACGACCGCAGACTTCCCCTCCTCCTTCCTCTCTCGTGCGCGATGCGATGGCCGCCGCCGCCACCGCTCGCCCCGCTGCTCCGTCCTCTTCCTCCAGATTGAAGCACACAGGAGCCTCCGCCGCCCCTCTTCTTCCACCTCGCCCAGGAACGCGTGCTGGGCTGTTCCAGAGACGCCACAATCGACGCGGCCGTGCTCCGCGTCCGCCGCCGCGTCCGCGCGTCTCCGACGAAGCTCCGGCGACCAATACGGGGCGGCGCCGTCACCTTCGGATAGATCGCGTCCGCGCGCTTCCTGCGCTCCAAACCGCGTGTCCTAATTCACGCTAACTCGCCGCCGGTGACCTCGCCGTCGCCGCCGTCCCGCGCGGGAGCTCCACCCACCGGTGACGTCACCGCGGCGTCACCGTGGGCCTGGGCTGGGGAGGCGGGCTGTTCGTGGGCTGGGCCGCCTGCCGTGCGCCTGGCTCAGCCTCCCCTTTTTTTCCCCTGTTTTCTTTTTCCATTTTCGAAAACTTTTGTAATTTTCAAACACAAATTCAAATCAGTTCAAAACAATTTCTACAAAATTTTAGTAAATCAAAACCAACATTCCAAAAACTTTGGGACCCTTCCAAAAAAAAAGGAATCTCAAAAATTTCAAATATTACGTAAAGCCTCATTAGTACATTAAAAAATCACCATAATTAAAAACTTTGAAATTATTAATTACAATAATGCAGAAACATACATACAAAATGCACACACAAAAAAAAATTCCTGTCAGTTTGCAAACATAATTCAACAATTCACAAAATTAAAACCTTCAATTTTACGAATTACAACAATGCAAACAACATATAGAAAAACCGCACAGAAAATATATTTCCTCGAAAAAACAAAATTCTCTCCAAAATATTCAATTTCTTTCTAAGTTCTAACATAAACTTCAAAATTCTACAAGAACTAAAACCTTTTAACTTACTAATTAAAATATTGCAAATCATACATACACAAAAAAAACCCCAAATAATTCTTCCTCCCAAAAAAAAATATTCACAAATTTCAATTAGTTTCAAAATAGATTCCAAACAAGATTTGTCAGATTTCTAACAATAGATATCCCCCCCCCCCCCCCCCCCCCCACCCATAAAATATTGCTGCAGGTTTTTAACAAAATTTTTTTTTACAGAAACTAATATAACTTTCTATATAAATTATGGAGCTTCTACTTTTTATATAAATTATGAAGCTTATAGAAAAACATTTCAAACTGCTTAATATTCGTGTATACTCAAAACCACAAATTCTAATTCAGTACAAATATATTCTACCAGCTTTTCCCGAATATATTATTTGAGTCCTTTCCAATATATTTTACGTCCAACCTGTAAAATAAAATTTCGATGTAAAACTTAATCAAAACAACTATTTCTCACAATGACACGACAATAATTTATAACAACAAACTCATTTGTCTAAAAAAAACAAATTTCGAGTATTATTTAAGCACTTGCTCCATTTATGTGGACAATTATGTGGAGTTGAATTTTCAAGAAAAATTAAAACTAATGCAATCCAGTTGAATAAATGTGCTTCTGCCCTTATTATGTCCTTAAATTACAAATTAACAAAAAACTAAAACTTTTTTTAACTTCCCAACTCGCTTAAAAATTGGAGATACTCTAAAATATATCAACATGCCCACAAAAATAAAATGCCAGCTACTTACAGCAAAAAAACAAACATATTTAAACATTTCGAAATGGTCAAACTTTGAAAAAAAAACACAAATGCACTGTAAAGTTGACTTTACAAAATGCTCATAAAATACATTTCCTCTAATAATGGACTTAAATTTAACATTTCAATTTGACAAATAATTCAAGCTAATTTAGATTAACTTCCTCTAAATATGAAATTCATATGCAAATTACCTAATTAAATATTAACTTCAATAAATGCCCATATAATATATATCCTCTAACTACAGAGCTACGTTAAATATTTGTGCCAAAATACAAACATAATCCAACATTCAAATTTGCTAAAAATTTCAAGTTCCCTAAACGACAATTTCAAGATACTCCGCACGACAAATTCCAGCGAATTTCACCACTTCAAACCCCAACGGCTGATATGTTTGAATATTTTAAATTGATGAATATTTAAAGAAAATCCCAATGCACTTCCTCTTTAAAATAATTTCTAGAAATACCCTCACAAAAATAAATGCTCATTATTTCTGCCATATACCTAAATTTCAAATTTACAAAATTCAAATTTTCACATATCTTTGGAATCTACTCATTCTACAAACATAAAATAAAATTCGAATCAGAAAAACACCTAACTTAAACACTCTTCAAAATCTAAACAATTTTTAAACACAAACCCTTCTTAATTTCACTAATTTTCAAACATACACAACTTTTAAATATGCACGTTACCAAATTTAAATTTTATCTACACACGCGCGGCATTGCCGCGCTAATTATCCCTAGTTATTACTCAAAGGTGAATCATCTGCTTTATCGTGCACATCGATGATTATCTTGAAAGTTATACTATTTGACTTGTCTACTCATTGCCTCTTTAGGTTGGACCACGGACATGCATCATCGGAGGAGACTAAGGGCACCTCCAGCCGTCCCGCCCCAGCGCCCCCCAGGGCCAAAAATAGCGCCGTTTCGGCCTTTTAGCGCCGTTTTTCTCCCAGTCATCCCCCAGGAGCCCAAATAGCGCCGTTTGGCGCCGTTTTGGCGCCGGCGCACCCAGGCGAAACCCAGCCCATTGGTTGCGCCTGGGGGGAGCGAAATGGCGCGAAAACAAGGCGGGCCAGCGCTGTCAGCGAAGCAGGCGAAATGGCGCGGAACAGAAACGCCCGTGAGCGGCCGCGTCCTCATCCTCTCGGCTCCCGCGCCGGTCAAAGGCTGCCGGAGTAATGGCGTGTCCAGCGCCCAGTAAGCGGCCGTCGCCTCGACATCCAATCGCGGGGCACGCGGCACAGTAATGGCGCGCCACCGCGCCCCTCCGCCTGGCCTCCCACGTGCTATATAAACTCCCCCTCCTCGCCGTTCCCAGCCACACCAGCTCTCGCCGCCTTCCTCTCTCTCGCCAACATCAATGGCGACAACACCGCCGCCACAAACGGCTTCACCCGCCGCCACCTCCACAAGAACGAGGCCTCGATGCTGTACCAGGCGGGCTACCCCGCGCCACCGGACATGCGCGTCCCTGGCGCCTCCGCCGGCCAGGGTTCGTGGCACTTGAGCGCGGGCGGCGTGCCCGTGCTCCTGTGCCAGAAGGGGCGGAGCGCGAGTACGCCATCGAGCAGGTGCTCGCCGGCCTCCCCTGGAGCAGGCGGCGGATCCCCGCTGGCGGGCGCACAACAACGACGCCTTCTGGACGGAGTACTTCCGCCGGCGCGAGGCGCAGGAGCTCGCCTACACAGGCCCCAACGGCCGGTGGAAGGCCGCTGCAACTCCAGGGGCCGCAAGCGCTGGTGGGGCGGGGAAGGGCGAACCCTCGAGTTCGTCCTCAACCACATCGCCGCCGGCAACGAGCCCCGCCTCACCATACCGCCGCGCAGGTCGTGGCTGCCGCGGCGGATGGGAGGCTCCACCTCCTCCTCTTCCTCCTCTGGCGCCGCGCTCGGCGTCCTCCGGCGCGCGCTCGGCGCCTCCCTCTGTCACGCCGCCCTGCCTCAACTCTGGGCGGCGTGTTCCAACGCGCAGCGTCACGCTGCGCATCAACGAGCGCCGCCCCGCGTCGCCGCCCGCAGCCTCTTCCGCCGCCTCGTCAAGCCCAAGACGGAGGGCAAGAAGAAGGCCGTGGAGTGGGAGGCGCCGCCAGACTACCTCAGGGCGGCCGCGACGATGGGCGAGCCGGAGGAGGAGTTCCCGGCCAGCGGCTCACCATGGAAGCCTCGTTCAACGAGGTCCTCCCGGCGCCAGACGACGTCGCCGAGGAATGGTCGTTGAAGATGCACGCGGAGGAGGAGGTGGAGCGCCAGCGGCAGATCCTCGAGCAGCTGGAGCGTGAGCGCGCGGCGGCTACTGGCGGCCGTCGCATCCCGCCTCCGCCGCCGCCGCCGGAGTACTACATCCTCGACCCGAGCGACGAGGATGAGGACGCCCCCACCGCGCCCGGGCCGAGCAGGTGGCACGGCGGAGACGCCGGCGAAGGCCCCAGCAACGCCGCTGGGAGCGGCTCCGACGGCGACGACGACGGCGGCGGTGACTACACCGTGTTCTACAGCCAGTTGGGCTTGTAGAGCAGCGTGGATCGCCTAGTTATCTTTATTTATGTTTTTATTTCAAGTTTGTAATATGTAATCGGCGAATTTTCGCCCTATATGAATGAAATTCGCCTAGTTTGCCATATTTTCGCCTTTTTGAATATTTGGGCTGAATTTGCGCCGAGGTTTGGGTTTGGGCACGGCTGGGAATCGGGCCACCCCAGAAACCTGAATAGCGCCGTTGCCCCCCCAGGCGGGCCAAAATAGCGCCATTTTTGGGCCTGGGGGGCACAACGGCTGGAGATAACCTAAGGGAGTAAGGGACCCCTCAAGAGGGAAGAATGAAAGAGGAGAAAAGAAGTGACGGCTCGAAGACGAACAAGCTGAAGCTGGGTTGCCCGGAATATCCGGCAGGGCCAGGCCCAATGTGGTGCTGATTGTGTCGGCGGCACAGGGCCCATGAATTTGGAGGTCCCAGATTTTTTTTTATATGTCTACTAGCTAAATGTCCGTGCGTTACAACGGGATAGCAGGTGATATTTAGAACTATTGATGAAATGATTGTAATAATTGCTAACAAGCGCATCAAGAATGATCTCCATCGAACTTCATTCCAAACCATATGATATATAATTGCTTGGTTCTTCTAATGTTATTCTTGTTCCTTACTCCCTTTTTGCATGGCTCCTCACCCTGTCGTTGGTCCTACGTGGTTGCGCGCGTCTTACTTTCTATTATGTAGTTCTTGTCCATGTGGCTCATCACCTTGTCGAATTCATTATTTAGCTGTGTAACTCAATATTCTTCATCACCACCAAATATCTATTCAGCTCCCTGATACGTCTCCAACGTATCTATAATTTCTGATGTTTCATGCTTATATTATATCAATTGCTACATGTTTTATATACACTTTATATCATATTATGACATTTATTGGATTAACCTACTAATAGTTGCCAAAGTGCAAAATCTTCTTGTTTTCCTATTTGTTGTGTAGAAATTATCAAAAATACAAAATGAAACCATATTGGAGTCGAATTGGGACTTTCCAGAAATCTGTCTGGAAACGTTTTTCAAAGATGGTCACGTTACGGGCCCAAGACGGCGTCAAACGGAAGTCTCCCCGAAAAGGAAGTTGCAGTAAATTTCGTGAGAATCGATCTAGAGTTAAAATTCACCCAATTCCGAGTCCGGACGGCCGAGATATTCCCGATTTACTGCAGCCCTAGATGGGATGACGGAAATCCGAGAGTCTATATAAGGGAGGAAACCCTAGGTCGTGGGAAGAGCCCCATACCACGAATTTTCCTCCTCCCCAGCGGCCATCTTGGGGAGGAGAACCTCCTCAACTCCATCTCCATCACCAAGGGCAGCCGCCGCCTCCACGGGCCGCCGCCGCCGCGCCGTGGCTGCTGCGGGCTTCCGTCTCCTCTCCGGGCTGCACCTCTTCATCAACCTCGCCATCAAGTGTGCTCACCATGACCATGCCTGAGTAGTCTCCCCCGAGGCTGAGGGCTCTACCGGTAGCTATGTGGTTCATCTCTCTTTCCCATGATGTGATCTTTATGTGATCATGAGCTTTGTAATCTAGTTGAATAAGTAGATGTTACTCTTTATCTATTATGCACTCTATAGGTTACTTTAATATGAACTCCGGTACTCTCCACGGTGTAAAGGTGACAGTGTGTGCACCGTGTGTGACTCCTTTATGACGTTGTGGCGCTTGTTTACTCCGGCTTGAGGTGTGCTTTTGTAGCCCTACACAATGAATGGTGTTTGTTATCCAACAAGAGAGTGTTTAAGAGTAGCTTTTACTTATTCAGTTATGAGATCATTGTTGAGAGTGTCCACTAGTGAAAGTATGATCCCTAGGCCTTGTTTCTAAGCATTGAAACACCGTTTACAACAAGTTCTGCTACATGTTTGCTTGCTGCCATCTTTATTTCAGATTGCAGTTACTACTTATAATCATCCCTATCACTTGTATTTCACTATCTCTTCGCCGAACTAGTGCACCTATACATCTGACAAGTGTATTGGGTGTGTTGGGGACACAAGAGACTTCTTGTATCTTAATTGCAGGGTTGCTTGAGAGGAATATCTTTGACCTCTACCTCCCTGAGTTCGATAAACCTTGGGTGATTCACTTAAGGGAAACTTGCTGCTGTTCTACAAACCTCTGCTCTTGGAGGCCCAACACTGTCTACAAGAATAGAAGCACACGTAGACATCAAGCTATTTTCTGGCGCCGTTGCCGGGGAGGTAAGCGTTGGAAGGTATCTCCTTTAGATTCTGCAATTATTTCTTTTTGTTTCTTGTTTTTATTTTCACTAGTTAGGCTTAATGGAAAACAACAAAAAAATTAGAGATCTTTATGAACTTTATATTGAATTAGGACATGATGCTTTTGAAGAGAAAATTAAAAAACCTATGGAGGCTTGTTTGCATGATGGTAGCAATGGTATTACTATAAATTCTTTGAACACCATTATTGCTAATGCTATGGAAAAGTCTAAGCTTGGGGAAGCTGTTGTGATGAATATGATATTTTTAGTCCCCCAAGCTTTAAGGAGGAAATTTGCTTTGATGATACTTTGCCTCCAATATATGATGATTATAATCATTGTGATATTTTCAGTCCACCTACTATTGAGGATATAGTTTATGTTGATTATGATATGCCTCCTATATATGATGTTTACAATGATGAATATGATATTTCAGTCCATCTACTATTGAGGATAAAATTCATTATGATTATTCTATGCCTCCTATTTATGATGATTACAATGATGGATGTGATACTTTTACTCTCACTATTACTAATGATAATGTTATGCTTATGTGGAGAGTAATGATACTTTTATGCATGTGGATCATGATAAGAATGCTTTATGTGATAGCTATATTGTTGAGTTTATTCATGATGCCGCTGAAAATTATTTTGAGAGAGGAAAGTATGGTTATAGAAATCTTCATGTTACTAAATTTCTTCTCTTTATGATGAAGTTTTGAGCTTTCTCTTGATTTGCTTTTATTTGCTGGGTACTTTAAGACCTACTGGTCCTTATGAGAGAGGGAGACACGATTTCATATATCACAATAATATTAAGTCTTCTCTCTTTATGTTGAAATTTTTGAAGTTACACTTGTTTTGCATTTCTATGCTAGTCACTTTGTTCTTCATTGACTTGTTTTCTTACAAGACTCCTATGCATAGAAAGAGTGTTAGATTTAAACATGTTTTATATATGCTTTTTGATGCTCTCTTTTATGTTTCAACTCTCATCTTTATGTGGCATCATAAAAATCACTATGCCTAGCTAAAAGGCTTTAAAGAAAAGCGCTTATGGGAGACAACCCATTTTTTATTTCTGTTATTTTTTTTTTTTTTGAGTCAAGGTGTTGTTACTTCTGTAGCAACTCCTTTGTATCTTTATTTTATCGCATTGTTGTGCCAAGTAAAGTTCTATATTGAAAGTTGATGCAAGATTTGGATTTCTGCGCAGTAACAGATTTTTGGCTGTCACGAATTTGAGCTTTTCTCCCTGTAGAAAATTCGAAAAATTCTGAAAAAATCACGCATCTTCCTGAGATATGTACGCAACTTTCATTATTTTGGCCAGATCCATCTGAGCAACTTAAGTGCCTCGAAAAAATTCGTCATTCCAGACTGTTCTGTTTTTGACAGATTCTGCCTTTTGTTTTGCATTCGCTCTTTTACGTGTTTGTGTGGATTTGCTCCACAAAGCATTGGTGGCTGTAGCTAATGTCCAGAAGCTTTGGGAATGATTGTTCATTACAGAATATGAGAATTTTTGATTATGCACTAACCCTCTAATGAGAACTGTCTTGAGTTTGGTGTGAAGGAAGTTTTCAAGGATCAAGCGAGAAGGGTGATATTATGTGATCAAGAAGAGTGAAAAGCTAAGCTTGGGGATGCCCCCGTGGTTCATCCCCAACCATATTCAGAAGACTCAAGCGTCTAAGCTTGGGGATGCCCAAGGCATCCCCTTCTTCATCAACAACTTATCAGGTCATCTCTAGTGAAACTATATTTTAATTCTTTCACATCTTATGCGCTTTACTTGGAGCGTCTGTGTGCTTTTATTTTTGTTTTTTTGAATAAATTCGGATCCTAGCAATCCTTGTGTGGGAGAGAGACACGCTCCGCTTTTTCATGTGAATACTCATGTTCTTCACTTATATTTGTTGAGTATTCTTAACTAGCTACTGCAGTGCTTTTAGCTCCTGTTTTTCATGCATCTCTTCGAGCTGTTAGCACGTGTTTATAAACACTCTCTTGCTGCATTATATTATCATTTGGAGAGTTTATGTTTAAATAAGTTGATTGGTGTTTGCTTGGAAAAAGAAAATGCTACATGTGGTAGTGGTATATGAAAACTTGCATAATCTTGTAGATCATTGAAACTTTGATAACTTGATTCTTTGCAAATGTTTTGAGGTATTTAGATGGTAAAGCTTGCTGGTTAATTAAGTTAAAATCATTAGTGGATTGTTGTCTTTAAGCTTGTACCGTACTACAAACTCTAAAATTGTTGAAGGTGTAGTTGGACTTGATAGCTTTCCATGTCTGAAAGTTCATCGTAGTAACTAAGTTGTGCTGAAGGTCGAGGGATCTAACGGGGTACTTGTACCGCCGTGAACGGCCCTTCTTGGAGTGAATTTTAATCATGCTCTTAATGTTGAACCTGCTAGTTGTTTGCAATAAACTTGTGAGTTCTTTTTGACTAATGTTAAGCTACGGTTTTTGGCACTTCCACCATCCATATTTGCTAGCCTCTTCGGTGCTGTGCATTGCCTTCTGCTCACATTGAGAGTTGTGCATACTTCGCCAGTACATCCAACCCCGTGGGAGGACTTCCTCTTGTTCTCCTACACATAAGCCCATACATCTTCCTCAAAACAGCCACCATACCTACCTACCACAGCATTTCCATAGCTGTTCCGAGATATATTGCCATGCAACATCCATCTTACATTACATGACTTGTTGTCATTCATCACATACATATTGCTTTGCATGATTCTATACAGCTGATGTGTGGTTTACCCATGTTACGCTAGATCATTGCACATCCTGCTACACTGGCAGAGGCATACAGTTTTATACATCATGTTTTGTTCATTATGAGTTATTTGTACCAAAAAGTTGTAATCATATTAGATGTTGCCCCTGAATGTGAAAAGAGCCATTGAGCCATCGAAAAGAGAAACAGAAAAAGAAAAAAAATAGAAAAAAGGAAAAAGAAAAAAAAGAATAAAGAAAAAGGGGGCAACATTACTATCCTTTATCCACACTTGTGCTCATGTTTAGCACCTGCAGTATTCATAGTCATCATTTGTGCTCATGTTTAGCACCTATACTCCATGTGAGAGAGTTTTCATGTTCTACTAGTATAACTATGTGGGGAATTTACACTATAGAACTTGGGTTGTATATTCCAATGATGAGCTTCCTCAAAAGTGCTCTAGGTCTTCATGAGCAACCAAGTTGGATGCACCCCCACTAGTTCCATTGGAGAGCTTTCATACACATATAGCTCTATGTGCATCCGTTGCATGGCAATCACTACTCCTTACATAGCTTCGATTATAAGACTTCCTCTTGTCTAATGATCACTTATAGCTTTGTGAGACTTTCTTCCATTGGCCTTCCAAACCCCCATTAATGTTCTCTTTGCCATAACATCTGGTGCCAATACCAAATGCTTGCGCTCACCGGTTGAGTAGACTTCGAAACAGTTGATTCATGACGTTCATGTTTATGTTTACTTGGCTGAATCCTTCTATGTTATGAAAATTTGCTTGATGCTTGGATTGAAGGATAGAACTCTATGCTGGATACTTAAACCATCTTTAATGAACCTTGTACGGTTTCATGTCTTTAAAGCAATCGTTCATGAAAACTTTTAGCTTGTTTGACTAACTTGCTTTGTTATCTCTTATATCAACTATAGACATTTGCTTTGAATGATTTGATCTCAGATCACATGCCTTACATTATTATTGGATCAAGATTATGTTGGTAGCATGTCACCTCAGAAATTATTTTGTTTTTATCGTTTACCTACTCGAGGACGAGTAGGAACTAAGCTTGGGGATGCTTGATACGTCTCCAACGTATCTATAATTTCTGATGTTTCATGCTTATATTATATCAATTGCTACATGTTTTATATACACTTTATATCATATTATGACATTTATTGGATTAACCTACTAATAGTTGCCAAAGTGCAAAATCTTCTTGTTTTCCTATTTGTTGTGTAGAAATTATCAAAAATACAAAAGGAAACCATATTGGAGTCGAATTGGGACTTTCCAGAAATCTGTCTGGAAACGTTTTTCAAAGATGGTCACGTTACGGGCCCAAGACGGCGTCAAACGGAAGTCTCCCCGAAAAGGAAGTTGCAGGAAATTTCGCGAGAATCGATCTAGAGTTAAAATTCATCCAATTCCGAGTCCGGACGGCCGAGATATTCCCGATTTACTGCAGCCCTAGATGGGATGACGGAAATCCGAGAGTCTATATAAGGGAGGAAACCCTAGGTCGTGGGAAGAGGCCCATACCATGAATTTTCCTCCTCCCCAGCAGCCATCTTGGGGAGGAGAACCTCCTCAACTCCATCTCCATCACCAAGGGCAGCCGCCGCCTCCACGGGCCGCCGCCGCCGCGCCGTGGCTGCTGCGGGCTTCCGTCTCCTCTCCAGGCTGCACCTCTTCATCAACCTCTCCATCAAGTGTGCTCACCATGACCATGCGTGAGTAGTCTCCCCCGAGGCTGAGGGCTCTACCGGTAGCTATGTGGTTCATCTCTCTCTTCCATGGTGTGATCTTTATGTGATCATGAGCTTTGTAATCTAGTTGAATAAGTAGATGTTACTCTTTATCTATTATGCACTCTATAGGTTACTTTAATATGAACTCCGGTACTCTTCACGGTGTAAAGGTGACAGTGTGTGCACCGTGTGTGACTCCTTTATGACGTTGTGGCGCTTGTTTACTCCGGCTTGAGGTGTGCTTTTGTAGCCCTACACAATGAATGGTATTTGTTATCCAACAAGAGAGTGTTTAAGAGTAGCTTTTACTTATTCAGTTATGAGATCATTGTTGAGAGTGTCCACTAGTGAAAGTATGATCCCTAGGCCTTGTTTCTAAGCATTGAAACACCGTTTACATCAAGTTCTGCTACATGTTTGCTTGCTGCCATCTTTATTTCAGATTGCAGTTACTACTTATAATCATCCCTATCACTTGTATTTCACTATCTCTTCGCCGAACTAGTGCACCTATACATCTGACAAGTGTATTGGGTGTGTTGGGGACACAAGAGACTTCTTGTATCTTAATTGCAGGGTTGCTTGAGAGTAATATCTTTGACCTCTACCTCCCTGAGTTCGATAAACTTTGGGTGATTCACTTAAGGGAAACTTGCTGCTGTTCTACAAACCTCTGCTCTTGGAGGCCCAACACTGTCTACAAGAATAGAAGCACACGTAGACATCACTCCCTTCGGAGGTACTCCCTCCGTTCCAAATTACATGTCTTCCATTTATCCAAATGCGAATGTATCTATACTTGTAACATGTCTAGATACATCCGCATGTGGACAAATGGAAGACAACTAATTTGGAACGGAGGGAGTAGACATTCAAGAGTTTGGCAGCTGCGACGGCGATGCACCGATGCCATGTCCGTGCGGGCGACGCCATCCTCCTCGCGCTCAACTGCTTCATCAGTTGAAGAAAATTATATGTGAGCAGGATGTTCAGAGTGGTCGTGTGACTCATTCTCAGGTATCTTCTGAATTTGCTTGGTTTGGTAAGCAGTAGTGAAAATCAAGATCTCAGGACAGGGATCCGAATGAACTGTCTGCATGTTTGTGTTCTGCTGTGGGCAAAAGAGTAGACTTATTTCGTCAGGTTTCATGAAAGAATTCTCCACAGCTTGAAAACCTCACAGGCTTTGCATAATTGTGCTAATTTGTTTTAATATGTTGCAAATCGGCCAGGCATCATCAAATGACCAAGTGTACGAGAGACTTGGTAGTGCGAGTGTTATGAAGATATGGTGCAGATTAGCACCAGAGCCGCAAGCGGCATGGGCAAGGCAATGGCCGCGAAGTTCATCAGGAGAGTCGCCAAGGTCATCCTCGCGGACATATAGGATGTCCTACGCCGCTCCGTCGCGGCCGAGCTCAACCTGGACACCGTCTACACCCGTTGTGAGTCTGGGACGCATCTCCAGTCAGGCGCTAGGCACGTGTCCATGGTGCTGGGGCCTTGTCATCAACTATCCACCAGGCTGTATGACGACAGAGGTGACGTCGACGACCGCGTGGTGGTGCCGCTCAGCCCATCAAGACCGGCGTACCGGATTTTGAGTAGTTGCGATCTATGCTGCCGTGAGGCACGTGAGATCGATCAAGACGACAGTTGGGAGACTGCTATTTGTTTCCGAGCCAATGTCCTTATCCCGATCCTTTCCGATCTCATCTCTTTCTTCTGTTTCGATTGCTATTTTTCTTCTTGTACGTAGCTGGAACTCGTTCTCGTACGAGAGCTTCTCTTATGATTTATTTTAGGAAATATAGAGAATTAAGATCGATCGGAACTAAATTAAGATTGATCCGAACTCGTAATCGTCTCGTTTCTGTTTTGTAAAGCTACACGCATGTGGTCCGTTTTGTGTTTGAAACGAACTCGTAGATCAGATCCCTGCATACACCGTACGTGTGGTATTTTTGGTAGGTTTGACCTATCTACGCTTTGTTAACCTTGGAATAATTGGTGTTTTAATGCTGATTGATGGATTACCGTACCGAGATTTGATTTGGCATTGATGTGGTGGGAAAAAACCGGTGCGGAAAAAAATTCGGTGCGGGAAAAAAACCGTGTTGACGAAAGTCTGAGAGGCTTGACGAAGGAACGAATCGTATATTTTAGATAGTAGAGAAGATAGAGATAGAGATAGAGATTCCGATTGCTATTTTTCTTCTTGTACGTCGCTGGAACTCGTACTCCTACGAGAGCTTCTCTTATGATTTATTTTAGGAAATATAGAGAATTAAGATCGATCAGAACTAAATTAAGATTGATCCGAACTCGTAATCGTCTTGTTTCTGTTTTGTAAAGCTACACGCATGTGGTCCGTTTTGTGTTTGAAACGAACTCGTAGATCAGATCCCTGCATACACCGTACGTGTGGTATTTTTGATAGGTTTGACCTATACGCTTTGTTAACCTTGGAATAATTGGTGTTTTAATGCTGATTGATGGATTACCGTACTGAGATTTGATTTGGCATTGATGTGGTGGGAAAAACCGGTGCGGGAAAAAAACCGGTGCGGGAAAAAACCGTGTTGACGAAAGTCTGAGAGGCTTGACGAAGGAACGAATCATACATTTTAGATAGTAGAGATAGAGATAGAGATAGAGATTGTACGTCGCTGGAACTCGTACTCGTACGAGAGCTTCTCTTATGATTTATTTTAGGAAATATAGAGAATTAAGATCGATCGGAACTAAATTAAGATTGATCCGAACTCGTAATCGTCTCGTTTCTGTTTTGTAAAGCTACACGCATGTGGTCCGTTTTGTGTTTGAAATGAACTCGTAGATCAGATCCCTGCATACACCGTACGTGCGGTATTTTTTGGTAGGTTTGACCTATACGCTTTGTTAACCTTGAAATAATTGGTGTTTTAATGCAGATTGATGGATTACTGTAACGAGATTTGATTTGGCATTGATGTGGTGGGAAAAAACCGGTGTGGGATAAAAACCGGTGCGGGAAAAACCGTGTTGACGAAAGTCTGAGAGGCTTGACGAAAGAACGAATCGTACATTTTAGATAGTAAATCGTGTTGATTGATTACTGTTTCGGAAGGAAGAAAATCGCTTTAAACACTTAAACACCATTACTGCTGATTGATTACTGTTTCGGAAGGAAGAAAATCGCGTAACTAATGCTGATTGGGGGTGATTGATCGTGGGAAAGGAAAGGAAAAAAACCGGAGGGAGGCTTGACGAAGGAAAATGCGTGGAGAAAAAAAACAAATCAGGAGGCTTGACGAAGGGAAACTTCGTTCTTTTTAGATATAGAGATAGAGATATATATATAGAGAGAGATATAGAAGATAGAGATAGAGAGTAGAGAAGAGATAGAGAAGAGAAGAAAAGATGTATATTTTTATATCATTGAAGAAAATTGGGATTAAACTTGCGCTGCTGGGCCGCGTCGCGCGCTGCGCTGTACTGCTGGGCCTTTTCTGCTGTGCTGTGCTGCTGGGCCCCTCCGCGTGCTGGCACATGATCGATCCTCCGTGGAAACGAATACATGGGGGTATCGTTGATGGATTCGATGGATGTGGTCAAAACTCCCACGATTTCCAGCCCGCCAACGCACGTAGCTACGAACACGAAACGACACGGCATGACGGCGACAAACACCAGTCGATTCCATCGATCGCATCCAGCCATCCACAGCGCCGCTGCGCCGGCGACAGGCGACGCCGCGGTGACCGCGGGTCCACACTTCAATTTTAATTTCTGATCGCATCATCACCTCATCGGCTGATTGCAGAAAACAGGTATAGTCCAGTTAATATTTTGTGTTCACAATTCTAACTTCTGAACGTATCCGCACTTTAATATTATTTTATACCTCTTGTTGATCAAGGAATTTCATCACTCAAAAGAAGATTTAAAAAATATCAGGGGTTACCAGAAAGTTTTTGGTTTCTTATTTACCTCGGAAACATTGCGCTCATTGGATTATGATAGTCTGAAATCTTCTTGTGATCATCTTGAGGCTGTCCTTAAAAGGATGAACAATCTGATATTGATGCCAATGATCTATTTGCTGAGATGAAGTTTCTTCAAAAATTCATGCAAAAAGAAAATATTGGGCCTATTGAAGTTTTGAATTTTATAAAGCGGCATGATTGGTTTCACAATGCAAGTATTGCATATAGAGTTTTCTTGACCATTCCCGTGACGGTTTCATTGGCGGAACGAAGCTTTTCTAAGTTGAAACTGTTGAAGTCATATATGCGTACTACAATGACACAACAAAGACTAAACGATTTGGCCACAAT
Source organism: Poa pratensis (assembly GCA_947311845.1). NCBI lineage: Eukaryota > Viridiplantae > Streptophyta > Magnoliopsida > Poales > Poaceae > Poa > Poa pratensis. The sequence continues at coordinate 42,765,963 of CAMZMU010000094.1, read as the reverse complement.
AGCACTTGAGGGTGAAGTGTCGGGAAGATTGATTATGAGGATATGATTGAAGATTTCATTTCAAAGAACACAAAAAGAATGACAATGTTCAAATAAACGTTATGTAACTTCGAGTTATATAGGTATGATTATCAATATATTCAATTGTTATGTAAAATATTCTATCATATACATTAGAATTATTATAGAATTATTAGTTTAAATTTTTGTATGAGATAGGGCCCCGTTTTAGATTTTCGCACAGGGCCCCGAATTTTGCCGGCCCGGCCTTGTCATCCGGACCAACATTTGGTCGACCTGAGGCAAGTTGCAAGGTGGCACAACGCCCTAGAGTCCTCAGAACTTCACCCGTACATCGCTCGGATTATCCGGCCCCAACCCGGATAGTCCGGCATGCATGTGTGCTGGAGCGGGGCGGTTGCCCTTGTAATTAACTTACCCATTCGTCCCCCAAGATTATAATTAGGCCCCTTCCTTTCAAATACATGGTTAGACATGAAAATGAGAGAGAATTGAGTTTAGCTCCTTCAAGTCCTCCCCTTATGTACAAGATTCCCATGTGGATTTATGGCCTCCCTTAGTGGAGTTGTATAAAGACCTCTCCCTAGTAGATCTAATTGGAGTGACTTCAAGATCTCTCTTCGCCAATCTTCCCTTACGAGTTCTATTGGATCGGTGGAACCAGCCATGAGAGGAATTGATTTCATTGAGAGTTGAGTTAGTTTGGTTTCTAAATCCAACAACTTCTCTATTTGGCAGTTGCTGCTAGGTTGGAGTTCTTGCAAGGTCTTCTATTTATCCCCACTTGTGTGTTTTTCGTCGTATTGTTCGTGTTCTTCCCATCTTCTCGCCTTCTCGTTCGTCAATCCGTGAAGATCGGGTCAAGATCTGCATGCTCAATCAAACCCTTTCTTTTTTTTACAAAGAAGCTTCCTCTAGGATCCCGTGTTCGTCCTCGGAGTCTTCTTCTAAGTCTTCCTCTAAAGTCCCATATTTCCCCTCTAAAAATCATGTTGCTAATTTGAATCACGGGGAGTTCACGCATGTTGTGAGACAAGATCTTCCTACGATGTAGGATATAGGCATCTTCTCAAGAAGGAGCCAAGCTCTGAGTGGAAGCCCAGTAGAAATCGAACCAGTTGGGAAGAACTGGAGACATCAGGGCGTACCTTGACATGATGGAGTAAAAAAATTATGGAGTACTGGACATAAGATCTTTTTTGATTACAACTGCTAGGTTCATATGACATGTTTTAGGACAAATTGGCATCATTTTATTTGATTAGGAAATGAATGAATGTAGTGTAAGAAATCGAGACTTGAAATACGATGAAGGCAACATTGATTGTATGATTTTCGATAGCCCCCTAAGGAAGACAAAACATCAAATTTGGCTGTCACATGTTGAGCTCATGTCGCGATCATTTGGCCTTTCACTTTCTATCATTCCAACAAACGCTAGCTTAATAGACGGACTTTGCTTATACGTTGACATGGTTGACGATGTCCCTTCATTGGAATAAGCCACTTTTTTCTACCCATTCATTTTGTGTTCTACAAATATTCTTGTGTCATTGTACTTGGCAAAATTTTATCTTTCACATGAGCGATTGGGTGATAAGTCCAATGCCATATCAATTAGTTTAACTCAAAGACTAATAAGGAGGATGAATATATGGATACAAATTGCTTCAATATGGTTGTGTGGATACTAGTGTGCCCCTGACATCCAACTTGTCATGAACATAAAGTCACCTAATCACATTTACATAATATTACGAAGACTTTTAGTAGTATTATTGTAGACGATGACCCACTTTGCTCAGACCCGAGTCGCCATGAAAGGGGTTGACGTTGATCAGCTGGCACAATTGTTTCATAGCTGGTCTGATAGCAATGAGTCGTATCTCAGAATGCAAAATGGTACTATTTTATTCCTTCGGTCATAAGAGTGGTTAATTTTGTATTTTAATGTGATTGATGTATTCTGAAACCTATCGTTACACATTTTATTGACCTATGATATTTTTTGATTATTCATGTCGTTCATATTGGATTAAAAGAAGAAAATCATATATATTTTTGATCCGCTTCCAATATCTACTTGGGGAGAATATATTTAAAACTATGCAAATTGGCAATAATCTAAACCCCGCATTCCAAGTTACAAATCCTGCATGGAATGACAACATGTCTAAATGGGAAACGGAAGTTTCTGGTGTCATTCCAAGCAACTCATACGGGCATGAAGGTTCTCACTGCATTACAATCTTATTTGGTGTGTTCAATGTAAAATGTAATATTACATATGTTTGGAGTGCTTTGTCTTGTTAGTTAGTTTTTAATTTCACCGAATCATGGTACGATAAAGAGATACATTTTTAATATCACGACGAGTCTTTTCCACTATTTTTCATTTATTATACACACGTCAAGTGAACTTTTATGAAAATGTTGTATACTGCATATGTAGAATGGTATGGTTCCGCAGAAGCAATTTTTGGTACACATGTTAATGTTCATTGAGAATGAAGCTATAAAAAATATCGCTGCCATAGAGCAAGGCTTTATTGATTGCATGAAACGATGGACCTTTATTTTTTAAATAAATAGAACATAATGTTGTTTAATAATTGTTTTTAGGTGTTTCTTACAATTGGGGCTAAATTGTAATTTTTTGGAGGCTAATTGTAATATATTTTTGTGCTTCATTGATTTAAACCGGTTTCCTGTGTGTGAATTGTATATTGCACGCGTATGGTTACACCCTTAAGCCATGATACCTATTTAAGTGAAACAAAAACTACATAAAATTAACTTGATTAAAAATAAATATAATTAAAAACATGTGTTATATTTGAAAGAAGTGAATTACGGGAAATAGTCTCTAAACTTCTAAAGAATTTTAATACCATAAGCCTGAAAGACCCTGTGTTTTAGGCCACTTACAAAGATCCAATTTTAAGGATTCATTAAGTACAACTACCAAGACCATAAGAACATACTCCAGTATAAAGAAGACTTGGAAACGCTAACACGTATGGGGTTGCTTTTAGTTGAATGTACTCGGAAAGTTCAGAAGTACACCATATGTTTTTATTTTATTTCTGAACTGAATGTATGTACGACGATTGTAACAAAGACTAGTCCAATAAACATGAATAATTCCCCAATCAGGCATAAAAAACATGGGTACTATTTTTAGTTGAATGATGTAACTCGTGTGGGTTTCTTTACTTTGTATGAGACATTCACTCTTATCCAAACAAAAACCATGCCCAAATTAATCTGACAGAACTAATTATAGAATTACGTTGCTCCACGCAACAAGTATAAAACAAGCAAGCAAGTTTAATTACCTTCTACAAAGTGTCGAGGTTTTGTTAGTTCTTACACCAACATAACATAAACCAGGAAAAAATCTTTGTTATTCACAGAGGCAAGTTAGATTCCTTCTCCTCTACCTCTCAATTTCTTGCTTGAGAAACTCTAGTGTTGCATATGGGATTCATTTTGAAGGCTGATCTTGTGAAATTGTACCTTGATATCCCAAAATGCAGATGGAATCTGGAGATGTAACTCACCCCAAGGAGGAGAAGGCGAAGGTTTATCTAGAACTCATTTTTTCTTCACAAAGGGCAACTATTGATCATCTGGAACTTGCAACCAAAATATATATAGATGCTAAACAACCACACCCAATTAATTGTAAAGAACATGCATGCCTTACAAAAATCCTGATGAACACACGCATCCTTATTCATTAAGGAACACGCCGAAGAGGCCAAACCAGCGAAGGAAAAGAAGGACAAGAAGGAGAAGAAAGAGAAGACTAAGGAAAAGGAGGAGAAGGTCGGGGAGGCGACCGATGCAGCCAAGCTGAGGGCGAAGCTAGGGAAGATCGATGTGAAGATCGACGACTTGAAGGCGAAGAAGCAGGAGATCGTGACTCGACTCCTGGAGCTCGAGGGCGCTGCTGCCAATGTAGCAGCAGAGGCACCCGTCAGCGGGTGAGGTTTCAACTTTGAAGCAAGTTCGTAGGAAAACAAAAGCATTTTTAGGCAATGCAGCCCACGAGTGACATTTCTGCAAGTTGATGCATGGTCTGTCTATTACTCTATCTGAAGCTGTACATGTGCATCCAACCTTGTTGATCACGTAGTGATGATTTTGGTGCACATGAGTGCTTTTCTGTAACATAATATTAAGATTGATTAGTTTTTTTTTGGTGTTGTCTTGACTTTTCTTAAATTCAGCGCATCGTAATATGCTTGTGTTTTGCATCAACTGAAGAAGGAACACTCTTATGTGTTTTTGCTATACAATAAAATGCCTTGTATGTGTTTACTCACCGTTCAGGTCGCAGCAGAATGGGAAACTAAGCTTGTGTGGAGTACAAAAAAACTGTCAAGAATGCGAACAGAGCTTTCACCAGGGAAAGTTCATTCAAATTATACCATGGGTAGAGCGCTGCAGTTCACATAACATAACAAAATGAAGATTGCAGACAATTTCTAAATGCCATTTTTTTTCATTAGGACAAATATAAGAAATGACGCTTATAAGAAGTTGACACAGACTCGATTAACAAATAGTGGCAAACTTAATGATTACACAACCGAGATTTTTTACATAAACGAGTGGCGCAATCGAAGTATATTTATCTTTATCTAGGCACAACCTCACATATAGTAGTAGAATAAACTGCACTTAAAGCATGCATGCATTTGGTACTCACAAAATATAAACATTTCTAAGTTTCTCCTCACAAAATATGTAGCTAGGGTGTTTGCTGTTGTCTTCTGCTTGAGACGTTGAAAATATCCAGTTTCCATCACTCCTGCACCATCCTGCCCTGGAGCTGACCATCTCTTATCTGTGAAGCGATGTCTCTGACAGCACCTGGTCCATGAGGGATGAACACCGCTGATGACTTAGACGAGGCCCCGATGTCTTTCATCGTATCAAAATATTGGGTCACCAAAACCATATCCATCACATCCTTGGAAGAGGTCCCGGGAACATTCTCAGAGAAAGCAAGAACACTGTCCCTCAGCCCGTCCACTATAGCCTGACGCTGCCTTGCAATACCAGACCAGCCAAATATTTGGACTCCGCGTCACCTTCAGCTCTCTTGATCTGGAGAATCTTCTCCGCTTCGGCTTTCTCAGTGGCTGCCAACCTCATCCTAGCAGCTGTATTATAAATTATTACAAGAACAGGTTAATGTTGGTATAAAACATATCCGGTAGTCTGTGCTGCAATGATACAATGCAAAAAAGCATACATCACATATTTTCAGAAAGATAACATCAAACAGTTATTAAAATCTTGAAAAAAGCTAAGTGCATTTATTCTTGACGTACTAGGTTGAGCAGAACAGTAAATTGCAGTTCTATGCTGCCATGTATCCAAAACTCAACTTTGACCTTGAACAAAACTGTGAAAAACTACAAAATGTTGCTAGCATTTTCGATATAAATAAGATTAGTTTTGCAGACTGCATGAACACTAAAAGAGTAAATTTCCATAACTAGGACATTATTTATTGTAACTATCAGAAAATTACAAATTACTTGAGCGCAATGTTTCAGTAAACCAAACATCGGCTGAATCCCCACAAATGCAACAGTCTGGGATGTGGGATCTACTTGCCAATGTAATTGATCTAAGACCTACATGTCATATGCCAAAATATGTTGTAGTTCTCTGATAAGTTTTGAAGAAAAGAAGTGCAGGGAAAAACATAGCTGTTACATTTAGCTGAAAAAAACATAGCTGTTGCATGATTGCAGCCAAGTAACGTCTGAAATAGATATACATCTGCAAGTTTAACCTAGGTTGCTTTATAGTTGTATATTTTACATAAAAGATTGCTACTTGATTTGATTTCCGAACTAAAACACTTTTTGGTTGGTCAAAACTGTTAAAGTTATAATACATGTCAAAGAAAAACACAAGTTGATGGGTCGCTTGTGTCAATTCAACTGACAAGCGTGCCTGATCCTATCTCATAAAACCGAAGTATATAGGTGTGTGGTTTACTACAATGGTATGGTCAAGTATGTGTAAGTGTGTGAAAATGGCTTTAATTAGTGTCGACTGCCAGGAAGCTAGACCAACCACTTAAGGCCATGTCTACGATTTACCTCTCTTCTTCCTTTCTATATGAAAAAGAACTACGGCTTTTCTTAGAACCCATTGAATTGTTCCAAATGTGAAATGTAAAACCAGACAGTTGATATCTTAGCCAAGGATAAAATGGAAAGTGTAGTTTGTACATGCCTGCATTGATCTCATTCATGGCTCTCTTCACATTTACATCTGGCTCAATATCAACAATCAGAGTTTGCACAATCTCATACCCATAGGCGGACATTGCCTACACAGCAGATAAACTAAATTAGTAAAAATCTAGCATATGCTATAGAAGACCTAATACATGACGAACAAAAACCTTTTCGAGTTCATTCTCCACAGCCTTTGCTATTTCATTCTTTTGCTCAAACACATCATCCAAGAGCATCTTTGGAACGCTAGCCCTGATCACTGCACACCATGAATAGAGACCTATTAGCACCAAATGCATCATCCAAGTTCTAATAGAATTAACCCAAGAACGAAAATGCAACATATAGAATCGGCAAATTCAGGTAAATACCATGGTAGGATGAGAGAACAAAGTGTATGAGGAAATTTATTTGTGCAGTGGAATTGTAAACTGCAGTTCAGAACATATGGCAATCTTACCATCGAAGACATAGGACTGGATTTGCTCCCGGGTGTTGCTAAGCTTGTAAAACGCATCAGATGCCTTATCAGCAAGAGCACGGTACTGCACGGATGCCACAACGTTGACGAAGACATTATCCTGCAGATTAATCATGATATACATCATCAGGGAGCTACGAAAATATTAAACTTAATCTTTTGTCTTTGAATTATAGGTATCCCATTCATATGATAAAACATAGATCTTGTTAGTACATATTCTAAATGAACGATAATATAGAATAAAAGGCATCATATGTATTTCAGTCATGCATGAAAATTCCTTCTGGCACCTTTAGCATAGTACAAAACAAAGAATGCAAACGGAAGATATGAGGAAAGTAGGAAACCTTAGTCTTTGTTTCACATTTGACATCCAGCTGCTGCACACGCAGTGAAAGATATCCAGCAATCTGCTGCCCTATACACCATGGCAAGCAGTGGCATCCAGGCTCCAGAATCGCATCAAACTTTCCAAAAGTCTCCTTGATGGCTACCGTTGATTGATCAATCTGTATCAAACCAAGTACCTGACCCATGGCTTGTCTACACAGGAATAAAAGGAGGATTAAAAATGGTGTCGTACACTAAAGATCATATATACAATCATCTAATGTTTTTGCATGATATTGGCTTATGACCACTCTTGGTGCTGATTTCTCCAATGGAGCTAGCTGTTTCGGAAGATTTTAGAAAATCAACAGTGTGCCATCAACACATGAAACTAAAAAACTTTGTAAATGATAGCATCATATAATTAACTCAATAGTCATCATAATTTTACACAGCGACAAATGAATGCTAGATAGCATATGCTGGCTAATGTCTCAAATGGAAAACACGACTAGTTGCAAATTTAGACAGCTTATGACAAAGAAAATAGTATTGCAAACAACATATAGATTATGTAGCATTAGTGCATTGCAATGACACACCGCGACATATTTCAATGGCCTCTGGACAACAATTCCGAAACAAAGGTACTACGGTAGCCCCAGGAAGAAGTATCAAAATCCAGTATAAACAAGACGCACTTACAAACTAAAAGTGTGGAAAGAATAACAAAAACAAAGGCATACACTTGATTATCTTAATGCAGAGCAGGAAGCCAAGGTTTGTCTGCTTTAGGGTGTTCTTGGGATCTATACAGAGTACACCGCAGATAAATATATAGTGGCAGATAGAGATAATGGAGCGGAACGTTGTGTGCAACTTGATGCCAACTCAGGAGGGTGCTTCTGATCATTTATTTTGGTCAAAAGTCAAATGTTCAGCCCAACTAGGCCATCCAACAGCTAATAATCAGCACGTCCCAATCTTTAACGGGCATATACATCTGTGTCTAAGACAATTAAACAGGAATAAACCATACAGCCACTTGGCCATGCCAGAATAGTAGTATCTTGTATCCTACGCCACTAGATATTTGCAGCTGCGCTGTGGCCACCGTGTCAAAAACCAAGCAATGATATAAAAATATCTGTTTGATTGAAATCTAGCTGAAATTTAAAAGCCGTGGGCCGTGGTGACAGTCTGGAACAGCTCGAACCGAGTTCGGTATCTATGCAAACATCACACATCTACGCCAGAAACAAGACCACTCAAATAATAAGTTGAAGGGGCTGAACAAGAAACACACGTCCGTGCCTAAATTTGTTCGTCAGTCCGCGGAAACAACTAAGAGAATTAAAGCCGCGACAAAAGAAAAAACCCTAATGAATCTTCGACCCGGACAAGACGTGAGGACGAATCCAGAAATAATTGGAATTACGAGCCAAATCCCAGCAAACAATGTTCTAAAGAGAAATATCCCCACGAAGCCTAGAGAACAACTTCTCCAAATTACCACACCCACCCCGGTCTAAGACCTAACTCGGGAGGAATTAACAAGAAACGAGCCCGATTCCAAGAAACCTAGAGAAGTCGCTCTTACCCGATCGAAATTGACGCCACGGCCCGCAAGAGGATGAAATTAAGGGTTGGGTCGAGTAGGAAACGAACCGTAGGGCGAGACGGAGGATAGCAAGGAGCCAAGGATGGATGAAGAACGCGAGCTGCTGCTGCTTGCTCTCGAGATTAGATTGGTTCGTCTGGTCTGCTTGGTTGGTCTCTTCCGCCTCCAATCGTGCTTGTAATTTATGGCAACTGTTCTTGCGCGTTGGGGGGGGGGGGGGGGGGGGGATTTCCTACCCTTCTTCCTCGGCGCTGCTATGTGGGCCAGTGTTCAATCACCGTTGGAAAAGAATCTCAACGGACGTCTCGGATCGTCTGCCACAGGTTTTTTTTTTTGTTACAACTTGCCGCAGGTAACCGTTGCAAAAGAATCAAGAAGTCGGAAAACATGAGGAAATTCATTTTTCCGCATGAAAAACATTTTGAAGTATCAAAAAAATTCGAACAAAACTTTGGCATGTATATCTCAACATTACATGTACGCACGCGAAGTTTCGCGAAAAACGACATTTTTGTGGACTATGTAAAAAGACAAAAAAATGTTTCATGAAAAGCCTTTTAAATTAATTTTGTCTTTCTACACATGACATTTTTCGTGAAATGACTTTCTGAGCATACAAAATACCGGCTTGTACGCGCGCAATTTTTTATCGGATTTTTTTGACATTTTAATATGCATTTTAGTCTGGAGCATATGCTCCCACGTATCAAAATCGGCTCTCCCGAAAACATTGTGCATTCTGCTTAGTTTGCTCTTTTCCCGAGAGGTTTGCTCGTTTCTTATTAATCAACAGGCAAGAGTAATAAAAATTATATAGGTACTTGGACCACATAGGCTACATAGCGACGACTCATAGTATTAGTCTGCTCAGCAAGACATATTTTGTTCTGATGTGCTTATTTCAAGGAAAATATTATTAGAAATAAGCGAAAAGTAAGGCAAAAGGATCAAACAAACACAAAAGTAGGAAAATCAGCGAGGTCCACTTGTTTTGCTAAACAACGGGCTTACTTTTCAAAACAAGGGGCATTATTAGCAAAGCTGCAATCAGCTGCTGAGTTTCAAAGCAAGGGACACATAGACGAATTTCCTCGTAGAACCATTATAGAGCCTATTACTCAGTGTATTTTATAATCGTGTAATGACAAATATATCTTCTCTTGCATCTATGAAGAAAAAGGGACCATGGAGCCATGGACAATTGCATAAATACTAATACCTCCGTCCGGTTTAATTGTCATAGAAAATATATTGTGTTAGTACAAAGTTCTACCAAGCTGACGACAGTTATTACGGATCAGACAATTATGTTATTTCGGACATGTCAAGAATGTTTTTCTCAAAGAATATTTGCTCTATCCGTTGGACACGATGTGTATGTGTGCGCGCATATATGCTTAAATATTGCTTTGGTTTTTGTCATCTCAATTGTTACTTTGGAGCTGAAAAAATATGCTTAATGGCTATCATAGATTTAGACACAAGAAATCTAAAAACATAAGTATATATAATTCATTCACGACATGAGGAACTTGCTCACTAATAACGACATGGCAAATGCACAAGCAACGATAACTTTTTATTTCCATCCCAATATCCAATCCAACTCTTTAATCAAGTTTGACGGACTCTCTGCAATTAAAATACAATGCACGATTACTAGTAGGAAAGGAATTATTAGAATTTAGCACATTATTAGCAATGAATCAGGAATAGTTTTTTTTTTTGAGTTTGAATGTTGATACATATTTAATTTTAATCAGTGTAAGTGATTAGATTCCATATAGTTTTTAAATGGTAAAATTGTAACCATACTGCCTGCCTCATATCGAAGATGACATGGCCAGAAGGATTAACCGATTTGGCAGGTTGTTCAATTTTGTTGTTGGCTGTGGTGGCTGAAACATATCGGCAGCAACTTAGAATAAAAAGCACACCTACGTAAGTATCGTAAAAAAAGAAACTCCATGGTGACAACTAGTAGTAGTTAGTAACTTGTACTGACAATGTATGTGTTTTACGGGTGACTTAGCATTTCTTTTTAGTGTGGCATATGAATGAGTACGTACAAAGATATAAAGGTGTACTGTATCCCATTCCCATCCGACAAAATCTACCACAGCCTAAGCCGATCTACCATCTAGTCACTCTCACGAGCAGGTACCATTCGTCCTTTTCCTAGCAGCATCAAATGCTCATTCAAATCGTCTGATAAAAGAGACGAAAACCAAACCCTAGAGACCTACTCTAGATCCGTTGTGGCATGTGAGCAGACTTGCCCGAAATAGCTGCAGCATCATATCATTTCCATCTACACGCAAAGGCGTAATGGATGGATCACTACACGCCTACGACCTGGAGCTAGCGCGTTCGTCCGCGTGCTTTCGCAGAAACTTCCTTGAGTTCAATTCCATGGGCGCAGCGGGGCAGTGCGAAACGGCCGGAACTTCACTCGGCTGAAACAGGAAAGACGTGTGATCCGCAACAATCTGTAGCTCGACCGCGTCTGCAGGAATCGGGTTCGGTTTCAGTTCTTGATGGAACCCTGGGCCACGTTCTGAGAATAGAGTAGACTAGTAGTGGTGGCGTGGTGAACTCGGGGCCGTGTGTTGTGGTCACCAAATCGAACTGAACAAAAACTAGCTCGGTGCCGTGTCGCAACGAGCTTGTTCGGCTATGTTTACGGCACGACTAGTACTAGTAGTGGCGCTAACGATCTTCTCCTCTTCTTGCGGGAGGACTAGTACTCGTAGTAACGATCAATCGATCCACGTGATGTACAAGCCAATCTATTTCTAAAGTTGACCCAAGTTTTTATCTCCAAGTGGGTCATCATGGCCGATGGTTCTTCATCTACCAACTTTTTTTTTTGATAATATCAGATTTTTGAACTAGTGTGTAATTATAGACCTAAAATGTGTAACTGGTTGCACACATTAGGACACGTAAAGTTGCACATTGTTTGCACACTCTACGAACTTTTTTTTAAAGGAGGCAAAAGAATTAACATTTTTATTAATTAAGAAGAGAATAATTGGCCGGTTAATTAACAGGAAACAACCGAAAACCGATACAAACAATCTCGCCGATCGTCATGTAACACGATCGCCATGAGGGTACACACATGGCTACAACAGAAGCACACATAGGACCGAAAATGAGGACCGTCGTCGAGATTGTCCACCGACGTCATCGTCATCACTCCTCCTCGAGTCAATGAATCGAAGAAAACCACCAAAGAAGACCTCACCATAGTGGTGACGCGAATCTCACGTTGGGCCATGCCAAACAGTCGACCCTTCACGTAAAAGACTAAGAGCATCTCCACTTGCAGCCCCCCCCCCCCCCCCACCCAAAGGCCTTTGGGGCGTCCCAAGCCGAAAACGTCTTCCACTCGCGCACCCCATAGTCTCATTTCGTTCGGATAGACCCCAAATTTCATCCGGCGCTACCAATGCAACCCCAAGCTGTGGGGGCTCAGTTGGTAGCGCCGGACGAAATTTCTCACCCGCGCATCCTCTCTTCTCTCCACGTGTCCCCTCTCCTCTCTCTCTTCTATCCACTCACCAGCGCTGCTGCCACTTTCCTCCATGGCTATGCTGCCAGATATCGCCGCCTCCTCCACTCCCCCTCCCCACCGTCGCCCCCCACCGCCCATGACGCCGCCGCAGGAACGCCGGATACACACCTCGCCGCGGCCGGCATCCAGCTGCCGCCGTGGCTGCTCTCGCCGGCCTCACCATCTCTCTCCTTTCTCCTCTCTCTGATGTGCGACGCCGCATCCCCGCCTCCACTCGCCGTGGCTCGAGTAGCAGCCGGCCTTCCCCAAGAGCGCCGCCCGGCCCATGAGACGCGTCCGCATCGGGCGCGACGGCGTCCGGCCTTCCCCAAGAGCGCTCCACGGGGCAGCAAGCAAGCGACGACAGGACGGCGGGACGGCAGCTCGACTCCATGGCGGCCGCACCTGCCGCGCGCTCGACTCTGTGGCGGCCTGGCGCTCTCGAGGCCCGCACAGGCCGCGCTCCGTGGCAGCGGCATGGCGCGAGGCGGAGGCGGCCGCCTCCTACCTCCTCAAGGATGACACCCTCCTCCTCGGTGTCGGCGTCGCGGTCCTCTTGGCCTCCGCCACGGCGGTTCTCCGCTGCTGCTTGTACCGCCACGGTGGTGGACGCGCTCCAATCCTGCTGGCTGCGACGACAGTCAGGAGCTCGGTGGACGAGGCGGTGGTGGACGACGTGGCCGTCTCAGCGGGCGGCGCCATGACGGTGGCGGCGGCGGCGGCGGCGACAGGGGGCGCGAGTGGAGCTGCAGCGTCATGGCGTCGCTGCTCCCGGCGCTCCGCTCCCTCCACGCGCTGCACGTGCTGCCCGGCGCCCGCAGGCTGTTTGTGGTAATACCACCGAAGAAAAATACAGTACTATGAGGGCCGCGAGTGGGGAGAGGCACCCCCCATAGGCGGCATTCGTCCGGGCAACCCCCATAGCACTCTTTTTGGGCGTCAATCCGGACACGATTTAGGGAGTGCGAGTGGAGATGCTCTAACAACTCCAGTTCTAATGACGAGTTCTGTAGAGGACATGCTCGAGGCTCACATCGAAGGAGATCATCCTGATCGGTCCACTCAACGCAGGTTCATCATCGTTGCTGCTCGAATGAAGATCAACTTCGAATACACAGCAGGAGAAGACCAACACAAAGAATCGTCGGACGCACCGAAACAGAAGGTGGCAAACGAAGCCAGACCGCGACCAAACCATCACTTGTTAGCGTCGTCGCTTCAGCACAAGCCTCCATGCTAAAATGTTGCATCGGTAATTGGACACCTACCAATCACAATGTCGTGCAAGTCCAGCACAGAAGAGCACGCAAGGGACCTCTTGTACGCCTGTAGATACTAAGTCCTGTACGGCAAAGTTCTGCTGGACTGGAGCTGACGGACGTGTGCGAACTCTAGGAGGGATCATATCTTTGATCCTTGCTCGACTGGACTTGGAGGCTGGACTCGGGGAATCGGCGACATCCTCACCGCTAGGTTTAGCCGTGAGGATCTTCATCAAGCTTCATCAGATTTCCGTTACAGGGTGTTGGTATTTTTTTGACAGTCCGCTAGAGGGTGTTGATATGGAATTAGATCTATCCTCTCGCTTGTACCTTTATAGATAGATCTTGATAGTTAAGTGTAAAGCGGAAATTTTGAATTCCATGTGCGTAACCCTACATTTTGATCTTGAATGTAAGCTTGCATTCTTACGGAGGTGGCTGACACTTTGGTTGTCACAAAACAACACATAATTTTCTTGCTCAAATCCGATCTCACAAGCCGTCCGGTTTAGCCACATGATGGCGTGTATCACACGTTCGCTGGGAACCCCAAGAGGAAGGTATGATGCAGCGTAGCGGCAATTTTCCCTTGATATAAAACCAAGGTTAATCGAACCAGTAGGACTTGGAGAAGGCTTCGGCTTGGTGCAAATGGCAATGACGCCGAAAAGAGCTGTTGACCTGGACCTGCGCACACACGAACAAACTACTTTTCCCCAACGAAACAGATAGGTTATCAATCTCTCCGGCTTGCTGAACACAAATGATTAAACGTATATGTGTAAAATAATAAAAGAGCAAAAATGACCAGCGAGCAAATAATTAGAAAAGCTATGGGAACGGTTGTAAACAATATAGTAAAATAGGACCGGGGTCCACAGTTCACTAGTGGTGTCTCTCCAAAAGATAAACATGTTGGGTAAACAAATTACAACGAGTCAATTGACAAACATGGGCGCAATACAATACTATCATGACACAAAGTTCACCGTTTCATTTAATATGGGCATTACGTTAAAATACATAGACCGTTATCCAACTGCATCTATGACTAATAATCCACCCCGGGATCGCTATCCAACAAGTCAACCGAAAGTATTAAGTTGCAAGCAACAGATAATTGCAATAAGCATGGTGCGTAATGTAAGCAGTGGTTACAACATTTAGCAATAAACACCGTTGTTTTACCCCTAGTAGCAACAGCACATCTCAAGCCTTTTAATCGTTTCTGTCAACTCGAGCTCAGACAAGAGAGGCATGAACCCACTATCTAGCATAAATACCCTATCTAAAGACACTAGCAATTACTTTGGCCAAAGCATCCACAAGAATCGGAAAGCATGCAAGATCATAAATAAAACATATGATAAATAAACTGAACAATAATGTCATGACTCCATAATTCATCGGATCCCCGCAAACACAACATGTAGCATTACAAATAGATGATCTTGATCATGTTAGGCAGCTCACAAGATCTAAACAATGGAGTACAAGAGAGAGAGACAACCATCTAGCTACTGTCATGGACCCGTAGTCCTGTGGTGGACTACTCACGCATCACTCCGGAGGCAGGCATGGTGGTGTAGATGCCTCCGGTGACGATCTCCCCCTCCGGCAGGGTGCCGGGAAGAGCTTCAGAACCCTCCCGATCTTGGGTTGGTGACGGCGGTGGCCTCAGATGTTTTCTGGAAAATATGATCGGGTGTCGAGGGTTTTTGGGACGAAGGCAAATTATAGGCGAAAGGGCAACTCGAGGAGACGCCGAAGGGCGCCAGGTGGGGCCCAGCCGCGGCCAAAGCCCTGGGCCACGGCTGGGTGGCGTCTGGGGCCTATGGGCCCCCCTGCATGTCCCCTTCCGGCTCCATCTTTGTTTCGATGTAAAAATAATTCCCATAATTTTTCAGTCGATTCGGAGAAACTTCCCCGACTAGCTTTTCTGAAACAAAAAGATGGCAGAAAACAGGAACTGGCACTGGGCATCTTGTCAATAGGTTAGTTCCATAAAACATGCCAAAATGATATACAAACATTATAAAAACATGTGACAATGATATATAACAAGCATGGAACAATAAAAAATTATAGATACGTTTGAGACGTATCAGCATCCCAAGCTTAATTCCTGCTCGTGCTCGAGTAGGTAAATGATAACAAAATAATTTTTGTGGTGACATACTTCTAACATAATCTTGATTGAATAATAATGTAAAGCACATGAACTGATAGGGCAAAGGTGTCCGATCTTTCGATGAGATGAAGATACGTCGATTCTGGTGGAGTTCGACCTTGGTGATCCGACTACTACGCACACGTACGCAGCGCCAATGCAATCGCTAAACCAATCTCCTGAGGTTACCGATCCTGCGGAAGCACGATCAGCCTGACCAAAAGGTCTAGTTCTGCCTGCGATCGAGAAACAAGTAAGAACCAATAATGCAATCACGAATTGCGGATGAAAGATGAACTTTATTGATGAAGGTGGGATTCTGCAAGTGCGTAGTACAGGAGGTCTAGCCGACACTTGTGCCTATGACGAAGACTAGCAATAGCTGAGTTCTTTTTAACTAAACAAAATCCGAGTCTAAACGTAACCCTAGACGAGGTATATAAGGAGGAAAGGAGGGGGTTTTCGGCCAGCCTTGGGGTTGGCCGAATCCTACCCTAGTTGGACTTTCCTTCCCTAATACGCACTCTAAAAACGCACTAAAACTTCTGGTCCTAAATTACATGGGCCCTGGCCCACAAATAAAAGGTGACGCAGCACCATACGTGACTATGGCCGAAATTATGAAGTGTAGTCTTGAGGAATTCGTCCAAGTCTTCAAATGTCATCATGGTGGCTTCAAGTTCCGACAGTCTCCATCGGTGGCATCATCCTCTCCCTTTTTTCCACTCCTGCGGCTATCTCCATCTACGTACATGCTCCATAGGTTGTCCCTCTCGTCCATGCTTGGTCCATCATTCCTAAGAGAAATAAACACATCTACTTTAGGCAGCATCATATTCTCATGTACATTAGGAGTAGCTTGTAGAAACGAAAATACCTGCTGTTGTAGTTGACGTGCACGAGCCCTAGTCAACGGTCCTTGTAATTGAGGTGGTGCAGGTGGCGGCGGAAGGCAATGGTGGACGGATGGTGCGAGTCGTGCGGTGGCAAGACGAATATGCAAAGAACTCGAAACTCTACGGGACTAGACGCTAAGACCAGCAACTTGACACGACGATGCAGACGAAAACTCAACGATGCAATGCACTAAAAAGAAAATGCGACAGGCCCGGACGGATTGTAGGACGGGATAATCTAACCCTAACTGTATTTTTGGCTTTTTCGTGGACTGTAGGTATGAAGATGCAATCTAAACTAGTAAAACAGTAAATCTCACCGAGCAACCTGAAATCTGATACCACTTGATAGGGCAAAGGTGTCCGATCTTTCGATGAGATGAAGATACGTCGATTCTGGTGGAGTTCGACCTTGGCGATCCGACTATTACGCACACGTACGCAGCGCCAATGCAATCGCTAAACCAATCTCCTGAGGTTACCGATCCTGCGGAAGCACGATCAGCCTGACCAAAAGGTCTAGTTCTGCCTGCGATCAAGAAACAAGCAAGAACCAATAATGCAATCACGAATTGCGGATGAAAGTTGAACTTTATTGATGAAGCTGGGATTCTGCAAGTGCGTAGTATAGGAGGTCTAGCTGACACTCGTGCCTATGACGAAGACTAGCAATAGCTGAGTTCTTTTTAACTAAACAAAATCCGAGTCTAAACGTAACCCTAGACGAGGTTTATAAGGAGGAAAGGAGGGGGTTTTCGGCCAGCCTTGGGGTTGGCCGAATCCTACCCTAGTTGGACTTTCCTTCCCTAATACGCACTCTAAAAATGCACTAAAACTTCTGGTCCTAAATTACATGGGCCCTGGCCCACAAATAAAAGGTGACGCATCACCATACGTGACTATGGCCGAAATTATGAAGTGTAGTCTTGAGGAATTCGTCCAAGTCTTCAAATGTCATCATGGTGGCTTCATGTTGCGGCAGTCTCCATCGGTGGCATCATCCTCTCCCTTGTTTCCACTCCTGCGGCTATCTCCATCCACGTACATGCTCCATAGCTTGCCCCTCTCGTCCATGATTGGTCCATCATTCCTAAGAGAAACAAACACATCTACTTTAGGCAGCATCATATTCTCATGTACATTAGGAGTAGCTTGTAGAAACGAAAATACCTGTTGTTGTAGTTGACGTGCACGAGCCTTAGTCAACGGTCCTTGTAATTGTGGTGGTGCAGTAGTTGTGGTTGCGTCAATGGTAGGGATGTCCTCATCATGAACTGAATGAAAGTGATCCAAGCCAATGGTATATAGTTGAAATGGAGTAAACAATGATTAACCATGTGTGTCGTGGGTTTGTCACGTCAGGTGTCATAGATGACTTCGTAGGTGTGGGATTACGCGAGTCAAGCATCTCCGAGCTTGGGATCGCAGGAACAAAGATCAACACAGATTTACCCAGGTTCGGCCCCCTCAATGTGAGGTAAAAGACCTACTTCCTGCCTACCCTAGATTGGTATTGATATGATAATCGAGGTGTTACAATGGAGGCGATCCGATCTGGTACTCGCCGTATGAGCTAGGGTTTAGGGCTTGATAGCTTGACCCGCTCTAAGTCCTGCGAGTCCTCTTTATATACACAGAGGCTCGCTAGGTTACAAAAGGAAACTTCCCCATAAGGAATATCCACAGAGGCCTACTCGGAGACTACTTGGTCTTCACGTCCTCCGGGATATGTCTTCTAGATCTTTCCCCTTATGGCGGTTCAATATTGGGCTTGCTCCCAAGTGGGCCTTTGTCCGTGCGAGTAAGTTAAGTCGCACTGGGCCGCGGGTTAATCCAGAAAGTATTCCCCCGACATTAGCCCCCAAGATTGGTTAGGACTTTACGGTGAGAATCTTCTGACCTCTTGAAATGGTCTCTGAGCCGCACTGCAAACGTTCTGACCAATCTCCTGACTTATGCGATTCAGAGCTGTGACTTATCTGCGCGACTCATCTCCCTTCTGGAAATATTCTGTTTCCTTTAATTGCGGACCGTTACTCGTTTTGCGGGCGCAAATTGTGCCGTTGGTTGCGAGCCCCTTCAGTTATAAGCTGCGGCCACCTAGGTCATTATCCATTTGCCCTTGCAATCTCCTCATCCCTAGCCGCGCCGTCTTCTTCCTCGACCCGAGCCTAGTTCCCCAATCCAATCTCCCCTTCGCAATGGCGCCCAAGGCGAAGCCATCTGACGATAAGCGCAGATCTCCTGCAACTGGGAAGGATCCTGGGTAACGGAGGAAACTCTTGCAGATCTGGCCGAGGCTGGCTTCTTGCCGCCGAAGGAGGACGGCGTCTGGCGGGCGCCAGGCGATGAAATCGAGCCGCGCCCCAAGCCCAACGAGCTGGTGATGTTCGTGGAGCACGTGGAGCGTGGATTCACGCCGCCAGGTTCTCCCTTCTTCCGCAATTTGCTGCAACGCCTAGGCCTCCGTCTTCACGACATCGGGCCCAACTCAATGCTCCAGGTGAGCAATTTTCATGTGCTGTGCGAGGACTATCTTGGCATAGCCCCCAACATCGATCTGTGGCTGGCCTCTTTCACCTGCAACAGCCAACTTGTCTCCAAGGGTGGCGCCTACGTTCAGGTCGGCGCCATCTCTCTTCAACGCCATAGAAACTCTTGCCTTCCCAAGCTAGCCCTGGCGAATCGACCCAGGGCTTGGCAAAAATCTTTCTTCTATTGCCAAGATACTTCACCGGAGGGCGAAACTCGCCTTCCCTCCTGGTCTAACACCCTCTTCGTGCCTACCGAGGCACTGAAATCAAAACCCCGCGACTCGGCCATGCCCTTCATCAATGAGTCGCTGATCAAGGTCCGCGCCTTAATAGGTCATGGTCTTACTGGCCTTGATCTTCTCTCTTGCTGGACCAAATGGCGCATTCAGCCCGTGAGTCCACGACAGCGATCCTTCCTTGAGTGCACAGGCACCTCTGCTGACGTCGATCGTATCAAGGCTTCGGACTGGAGGCCTGAGGATTGGGTGGAATTTGTCACCCGCGTGACTGAGGAGAAGGACATCTCCTTCGATAAGGTGGGGCTTGCCCCTTTCAGTGTTAACAACAAGCCTTTTGAGGTAACTCCTCTTCTCTGTCTTTTCGCCTTCGTAGTTGAGTCGCATTCCTTTTCTTAATACTGCAACTTATATCTTCCTGATCCAGGCTGATGAGAACTACTGGTCGCTGCCTGCGACCGTCGCCGGCACTGCTGCTCCCAAGCGTGCCGCACGAAAGAAGTTGCTGCCCACTCTAGAGGGCAGCGAGACTGCTGATATCCCTTCTGTTGCCTCTGCGGCCTCAGATGGTGAAGAGACTGAACTGGACGAGGATGACAGTCCAGTGCCAGCCGCGAGTTCTGTTGCCGCGGCTGGACCAACTCCCCGTAGAGCCTCCAAGAGGCTATCTCGTGAGGAACCAGAGTTGATGCTCTGGAAAACCCTGAGGCCACGAAGCGTCGCAACCTGCTACGGGCGCGACCTCCTCCGCTGCCAGCGTGTGTTCAAAGCCACCGCCTCGCTGAAGAAGACATGGGTCCCCACTCTGGTAATTTCTGTTGTCTTGTCATCTTGAATGCTTTTCTTTTTCCTCTACTGACACGCAAAACTTCTGCTCGTAGATTCTGGGACCCAAGGCCTGTCCTCACCGTCAAGCGGTGAACTTATGGCCTTTGTGAAGATGGCTCCAGAGTTAGTGACTTTTCCCTGTGCTTATAATACTTTTATTCTGGCTTATGTGCTTCTTCTTCACACAATGCCCTTGCTTTTTGCAGAAGTGCGGCTAAACCCGCGGCTGAGCCTGGAACCGCGGTTGAGCCGCGTTTATCACCTGCGGCTCATACCGCCATGGTAGAGGGCGTGGCCACCACTGATGACCTGGCCACGGTCCCTGTTCTTGACACAGCCACCCAAGAGGTGGCTCTGGAGGATAGAACGGATCCCCTTATGATCCAGGACGTGGAGAAGGTCAACCCCTCCTCCATAGATGTAATGGCCAAGGATGCTGATGCGCCAGTGATTGAGTCGCCAGCGGCAGACACCTGGTCGCCAATTCTGCGTGCTGAGGTTGCTTCTTCCTCCTCCACAAGCCGCGCTGAGAGACTGTCAGAGGCTATCATTGCCTCAAATGACAAGCAAGCCATGGAGCTCCGCAAGGCACTGTCTGACCTGTCTGCGGCTTATAAGGTAAACTTCTATCTCCAGTTATCTGTCTCTAGCCCCCAAGGATCAAGTTTCTTCTTTGACTGTAAAGGGAGACTTGATGCTTCTCTTTTAGCTGTTGATATATACTTACTAACTGATGTACCCTTTGTAGGAGGAACTAAGCTCCATAACAGCTGCCAAACTGCCTTGGAAAAGCAGCTGGGGGATACTCCCTCTGAACTGGAGAGGCTGCGCGAGCTCCTTGGCCAGCGTGACGCTGAGCTGAAGAAGAGGGAAACCAGGATGGGCGAGCTATCTGATGAAAGCTTCAAGTTATCTGAGCAAGCCAAAGCCACCGAGCTGCGGCTTAAAACTGTTGAAGAGAAGTTCCAAGAGAGGGTCCAGCAGCTGGACCTCCAAGTCAGTGCTCAGAAAGACGCCATTGCTGATGCCAACGAGGACGCAAGGCTTAAGGCTGTTTCCATTGGCGAGCTTGAGAAAAAGTTGAAGAAAGTTTCTGATGCCCATAACCTTGTCCACGCCAAAGTGTGCATCATGACTCAAGAGTTAACTGGTATGTGTTGCGACTCATATCTGCATCTGTTTTCTCTACTATCTTTGCCTGTATGTTGTAGAGCTGACGGAGACATGCCTCGATGTAGGTGAAGATGCCAAGGAGCAGCGCGGCAGTACTCAAGAACAGCTGGAGTATATCCGCGATTTTTCGCGAAGAACTTGTGATGCCATGAAATCACTGTCTAAGTGCCTGCTGCCGACCAAGCCAGTCCCCGGTGATTCTGAAGGGCTGCTAAAAAGACTGCTTAGGGCGCCTCAGTTCTTTTTGGACTGGAAGGAGTCCTCAGCTCGCACCGGCGCGGCTCATGTTCTTGCTTTGGCCAAGACATACTATCCTTCTTTTGATGCTGCCAAGGTTGCAAAAGGTAGGCCCTCGAAGAAGGTGGATGGCACCGAACTGACGGCCTCAGAATATGCGACGACTTGGAAGGATATGCGCGGCCACGCGACTGAACTGGTGGAGGGGATAGATCTTGCGACCTATATGGGCAAGTATAATGCAGATGGAAGCAGATGGGAGAAGTTACCCGCTCCGTCATCCAGTGCGGTGATTCCGCAGGAAAAGAACCCCTCTCCAGGCGTATC
This sequence comes from Poa pratensis, assembly GCA_947311845.1. Lineage (NCBI taxonomy): Eukaryota > Viridiplantae > Streptophyta > Magnoliopsida > Poales > Poaceae > Poa > Poa pratensis. The sequence goes on along the minus strand of CAMZMU010000094.1, from coordinate 42,744,016 downwards.
CAGCTCTGCAGCCCCCAAGCCCGCGACTGAAGAGCCCTCCAGCGAGCCTGCGATTGCTCCTTCTGGCAAGCTTGGTAAGCCGCCTGTTCCTCCTTCCCACCGGCCAAAAGCTGCGCACAAGTGAAGAAGAGAAAACAATGGTTTGATGATCTTGGCCCTTAGCGGCCTGTAATAATTGTTAGAATTTATGTGTCATAAGACAATATTATGGTTTGCTTAAGTACTCTCAGCAGTACATGTTTCGACCAATAGGCTGGTCCTTATGATTTGTCTCGGTTTTTCCTCACTTAGGCCCTTGCGCGGCTCAGTATTTCCCAGGTAAAAAGTGCGTGTTCAGGGTCGAGAGCGGCCATGATAGGCAATCAAACTCGATTGACGCCGCACCCCCAGTACTTTGGCCGCATAGTGCAAGTCGCATCCAAGAGAGGTTGAGTATAATCACGATAAATGCCACTTGTTTGGCGATCCCAAGGAATAGGCCGCGCTAAAAAGCTGCCGCACCCCCAAGGGACCAATGATTAAAAAATAAAAGACTCACAGCTCAATTGGTAGTTTGAGATGCTTTATTTCAGAATCATTATATGATACATAGGGTCGGTCGCGCCTAGGTGGCGACCAGAAGTGATGCTTGGGTCGGTTGCGCCTAGGTGGCAACCAGAGATGTTACATGGGTCGGTCGCGCCTGAGTGGCGACCAGAATTGGGTCGATCGCGCCTAGGTGGCGATCAGAAGTGTTACATTGGGTCGGTCGCGCCTGAGTGGCGACCAGAATTGGGTCGATCGCGCCTAGGTGGCGATCAGAGTGTTACATTGGGTCGGTCGCGCCTGAGTGGCGACCAGAATTGGGTCGATCGCGCCTAGGTGGCGATCAGAATGTTACATTGGGTCGGTCGCGCCTGAGTGGCGACCAGAATTGGGTCGATCGCGCCTAGGTGGCGATCAGAAGTGAAGTTTTTTAGCCCTGAGTGGCCAGCTTGATGATGTAAACTCTTAATAATTTTGTTGCGGCTGCTGATGGCAACTCGCGATGCCTGGGATGTGTCCTTATTGGCAATGGCTTGTAGCCTTTGACTTCCTTGCCTCCCTTGCGGCCGTAATCTGAAGTCGCAAGTCAGGCAGGTGCCTTTAGCCTTCACGATGTCATCAAAATTCTCCTGCGACTCGTGCATGGGCGCGCTCTCTGCGATGCAAGCTGCTCTGGCCATGGCCTTGTCGCCTTCTTCGCATTCTTGAGCTATTCTTTTGTCGCCATTGATGGTGATGACTCCCCTGGGGCCTGGTATTTTAAGCTTTAGGTACACATAGCACGGCCTAGCCATAAACTTTGCGAATGCTTCTCTGCCAAACAGCGCATGATACGGGCTCTGGAAATCTACAACCTCGAACCAAATGTACTCGCTCCTGAAGTTGCTTTGTGTCCCAAAGGCGACCTCCAAGTTGATTCGCCCCAATGGCTGAGCTGATATGCCTGGCACGACACCGTGAAACGTTGTTCTTGATGGGTGTAGCTGCTTTTCTTGGAGGTTCATTCTTTTGAAGGTTTCATAGTATAATATATTGATGCTGCTGCCTCCATCCATCAGTACTTTGCTCAACTTGTACCCTGCGACTTGAGGGGCAACCACCAGCGCGAGTTTTCCCTCTTCATTTATTTCTCCTGGGTGATCCTCGCGGCTCCAAACCACTGGCTGCTCGGACCACTTTAGCCACTGTGGGACGGCTGGTACTATGGCATTAACAGCCTGATTGCGTCGTCGCAGCTTTTGTTCCCTCCTTGAAGTATTCACCACAATGGTATGATACTGACCAACTGTTTTGGGAACTGTGGCTGATCTGGCTGCGGATTTGGGACGGCGTTGTTGCTGTTGTTGCCTCCGCCGTGGTTACCTTCCTCGTTGTTTTGATGATTGTTTTGTGTTGAGTGGTTGTCCATCCTTCCACTTTTTGTAATGATAACACTGTGCCTTCGTGTGGTTGGGTGGTTTCCCATCTTTTCCTATATGGATGTCGCAGGGGCGGTTGAAAACCTCTTCCAAATTAACTGGGTGAAAATTCCTTCCTCTGCCGCTGCTTTGTTTGTAACGAGTGTTCGTATTTGCGACTAACCCTGAGTTTCCTTCCTCGTTTTTGCGCTTGTTATAACTCGCATTGGCATTGCTAGCTTGCTGTTGTTGAGGCTTGCTACTGGCCTTCTTTCCCTTGCCAGTGTTTTCCTCTTCCTCCCCATCAGATGCGTCCCTGGTTTTATCCGAGCTAGCATACTTGTTGGCCGCCGCCATTACCTCGCTTAGGCTCTTGACTTTATCCTTCATGCGACCTAGTTTGTGGACTAGCGGCTCAAATTTGCAATTTTCTCCATGACAAGGACTGCTGAACTGGGTGGTATGTTATCTGAGGAATGTATGATCTCGGCGACCCTTCTCATCCAGTGGCGACTCGACTCGCCTTCCTTCTGTACACAACGCTCAAGGTCCTCTATGCTGCAGAGTCGCTTGCATGTTCCTTGGAAATTCTTGATAAAAGCTTCCTTCATCTCATCCCAAGAGTTTATTGAATTTGGTGGCAAATTTTGCAGCCATATGTGAGCTGCGCCTTCTAACATCATGTTTAGGTAACGTGCGCAGATCTCTTCGGATGCGTTTAGGATGCTCATGCCCATCTCGTAATTGTTGAGCCAAGTAACAGGGTCCATGCTTGCGTTGTAGTTGGCGACCTTGCGAGGCCCTTTGAAATCTGCAGGAAACGGTTCAGACCTGATTCTTTCGCTGAAACAGACTGGGCCTTTGAGTCGCGACGATAGGTTGGACGAAGCTGGTCTTCCTATTGATTAGCCGCCGCGCGCGGCTGCACAACCTCTATGGGTTGAACTTGCTGAGGTTGATTTTGAGCCGCAGGTTGATCTTCCCTTTGTCGCCTAGCCGAACTCGAAGTCGCAACGTGTGGTGACTCCGCGTGGATGCTTCTCTCCGCCGTTGCTCTGCTATTGTAAGGGGTGGAGTGCAGCCGTCCTGCGTGTTCGGACATATTTGCCTGCTGTATTACTGCTGTGCTCAGCATCTCAATGGCACGCCGTGCCTCTCTGTCCATTGGCGTGTTTCCTGCTGGCGCTAACCTGGCCAAGATGTTTGTGGCCGCAAAGAGATTCTCCACTGGGCTAACATAATGCCCTTGCGGCGTGTGGAACCTTTGAGGCTGCTGTGGCGACTGCTGAACAAAGGTTGGCTGCGTCAATGGCGGGGGCATCATGGCCCTGTTGTTAGCCTGCACTATGGCCCTTGATCCAGGTATCTCTGCTGCTCTTGGTGCTGCGAAGGATGGAACCGCTGGTACGATTGATGGTACAGCGATTGCGGGCGCAGCTAACGGGGCCACGGACCGCATAACCATGGCAGATGGTGCCATGTGTGTGGGTACCGCGACTGAAGGTTGTGCGACCCCTGACCATGCGACCGGGTGCGCTGTATTGGTGGCGACTGATGGGATCGCAATTGCTGGTTCAGCGGTAGGCGATTGGAACAACTCCATAGGGTTTACTGTTCCTGGCTGCAGGCGACTCGCGTGGCGTCTGTGTGGCAAGGTGGCCTGTATTCCTTGCAGAGTATTGGTTTCCTCGATGAGTCGCAGTTGCTCCTGTTGGAGGCGCTGTTCCTCTCGCGCCAGCCTGGCTCTCTCATCCGCGATTCTCTGGACTTCATCATATAGCCCGATCCTGGTAGCCTCCAATTCTGTTACCCTAGCAGCCGCGTTAACCGCAGATATCGGCGTAAGCAACACGCTTCCTTGTGGCGGCGTGACCGCTGGATTGGGGGCTACCCTTGACCCTGATTCCGCAGGCGCGACTCCAGGTGGAGTTTCTCTGTTTGCGACTCCTGAGGCCGCGACTCCTGGCGTCATCGCGGCGGATACCGCGACTCCAGATGCGTCTAGCGCGGCTTGTTCTGTTGCTTCCGGCGGTGTGGGGGCTAAGCTGCCTGGTGGCATGCCCAGCCCTTCGTCGCTTCTGTGGTCCTGTAGACCCCTTCAACATGCCGATCTTCTACAGAGGGCGAGCCACTATCCACAGGGCCTTCGCATAGCCTTTCCTCAAGGACATACTCAATGGATTGGCCTTCTTCGTCTTCAAGAGGCAGCGACTCGTAGTTGATAGATTCTTCTTCTTGGTCCACTGTTACCGCGACTCCTTCTTCTGAGTCGCCATGTTGCGATGGATCCTCTGACTCGCCGCCAATGAAGCCGACGAAGACGTTGATGGATCCAAAGGGGATGACGTGGCCGGTCTCCAAGTAATCTGCTTCCGGTCCCCAGCTTGAATCGTCGATGAGGGGTGTGCCATTGACCGTGATGATACGGCCAACAACAAGATCTTCAGCTCCCTTCATGGATCCTGCGCGGAACGTGACGCTCTTGACCGCAGGCCCCACGGTGGGCGCCAACTGTCGTGGGTTTGTCACGTCAGGTGTCATAGATGACTTCGTAGGTGTGGGATTACGCGAGTCAAGCATCTCCGAGCTTGGGATCGCAGGAACAAAGATCAACACAGATTTACCCAGGTTCGGCCCCCTCAATGTGAGGTAAAAGACCTACTTCCTGCCTACCCTAGATTGGTATTGATATGATAATCGAGGTGTTACAATGGAGGCGATCCGATCTGGTACTCGCCGTATGAGCTAGGGTTTAGGGCTTGATAGCTTGACCCGCTCTAAGTCCTGCGAGTCCTCTTTATATACACAGAGCTCGCTAGGTTACAAAAGGAAACTTCCCCATAAGGAATATGTCCACAGAGGCCTACTCGGAGACTACTTGGTCTTCACGTCCTCCGGGATATGTCTTCTAGAACTTTCCCCTTATGGCGGTTCAACATTGGGCTTGCTCCCAAGTGGGCCTTTGTCCGTGCGAGTAAGTTAGATCGCACTGGGCCGTGGGTTAATCCAGAAAGTATTCCCCCGACAATGTGTAACATCTATGTAAGAATTTTTCATGAATAGTACTTTGAAGACTTGAAAATTATAAAACTCGTCATGCTTGATAGCTCACAAAGCAATAATCTTTTGAAAAAGGTGTTCAACCAACACAGATGAAGATTTAAGTTTTCAGCAAAAGCTTCAACTTGTAACATACTTATCACTGGATAATGTCAACACAAAGTTTTCACAGTTAAAAATAAAGATAAAATGTAGTAGACTTGCACACCCAATATGATACTATGCGTTTGCTTGAGAGATAAAGATTGGAAAGGAAAACTGACTCAACATAAAAGTAAAAGAAAGGCCCTTCGCAGAGGGAAGCAGAGATTAATCGTGTGCTAGAGATTTTTAGTTTTTGAAAGCATATAGATACATAAAAATATTTTTTAGAGTGGTGTTTGTCCTTGTCGACGACTAGCAATAGCGATCTTAACATCTTCTATACAAAATAAGTTTTAAGAGCGGTTCTGAGATATCATATCATATATTTATATATATATATATATATATTGACACTCCTCCCCACCTTTGCTTACACAAGGCATGGCTAACCGAATCCTCGGGTGCCTTCATCAATCACATATCCATGGAGGAGTGTCTATTTTTTATTTCTGATATTGGACTAACCAGCAATGTGCAATTTTGTTGACGAGCAGATGAAGCATGCAAGTCATATAAACATTATCTGGCATGGAAGATGATAAACCCAACTACTAGGTCCTCATGAGCTAAAAACAGTGGCACAAAACAGGAGTAGTAACATTTTGAATATTTAAAGGTAGCACACGAAAAATTTACTTGGAGTGGTAAGGAAATACCACATGTAGGTAGGTATGGTGGACACAAATGGCAAGGATATTTGGCTCAAGGATTTGGATGCACGAGAAGCATTCCCTCTCAGTACAGAGTTTTTAGGCTTAGCAAGGTATCAAGCAAACACATATCATCAACCCAATACACGAATGACCACAAGATATACATTAAGCATAACCATTAGACCTCATACTGTCTTCCTTGTCAACCAAACATGTTTTTACAAAAAGAATATCTAGAATTTGAGAAAATACCAATCAAAACAAGTGTCATAATTTAAGCTTTACGGTATTTCTCCACTACTTCATTAAATGATCCACAAGTTTAAACATTTAATCTAATTCATCTCTCAAAACAATTGATAAGTATCAAATTATTCAAGACAATGATCTATAAGATTATGTAAATTTCTTTTACCACTTCCTACATGAAAGTTTCCCTTTCAACCAAACACCAATCAACTTATTTGAACAAAACTCTCTAAGCAAGTACACATGAAACACAAGAGAGTACTTCCTAACTACAAGAAACTAATAGCTCTGAACAAGAGATACATGAAGAACAAGAGCTAGAAGCTAAAATAATAAAAGCTAAACACTCTACACATATAAGTGAAGAACATGAGTGTTTTATGAAAAAGTGGAGCGTGTCTCTCTCCCGCACAAGAATGCTAGGATCCATTATTGCAAAAGACCAGCAAACAAAACAAAACTAAAAGCAAAACATAAATGACGCTCCAAGAACAACACATATTATGTAAAGGAATAAAAATATAGTTTCATGGGATCGACCTGATTAATTGTCGATGAAGAAGGGGATGCCTTGGGCAAAAATCTGTTTCTGGATTTTTTTTTAATTTTGTACGGTGACGGACAGAAATCTGTTTCGGACAGCAACTCAAAAAGTTTACTTTCCTCTCATTAGAGGCTATTCTTGGCACAAAAACCAAAACAAAAAGGATACACGAGAGTTGCTACATAGGCAACAACACCCAAAAACAAACACAAAACATAGGCGAAAATAAAATGGGTTGCCTCCCATAAGCGCTTTTCTTTAATGTCTTTTAGCTAGGCACAATGATTTTTAATGATGCTCTCATAAGAATAAGAGCTGAACATATAAGAGAGCATCAAGAAGCAAATATCACAAACATTTAAGTCTAACCCACTTCCTATGCAAAGGAATCTTGTAAGAAAATAAATCCATGAAGAACATAGTGACAAGCATAGGAGGGTAAAACAAGAGCAATTTCAAAACTTTCAACGTAAAGAGAGGAAACTCTTTCTCATAATAATTGGGGCATAAAGCAACCAGCATATAGAAACAGAATAAAAGCATCCTCAAAACATTCATAATGAGAGGGAACGTAGTAACATATTTCCCTCTCTCATAATAATTTCCAGTAGCATCATGAACAAACTCAACAATGTAACTATCACATAAAGCATGCTTTTCATGATCTACAAGCACATAATTTTTATTAAGCTCCAAAATAGTGGGATCAAAATTAAGCTTTCCAATCCCATTTTCAGTAGTATTAATATCATCAAGTAACATAGGACCATCACCAACTTCATAGCATAAATCATCATAAACAACCATAGGAAAAATATTTGGTCACTATCTCTTTGATCGCTTTTGTTGCTGCAATAAACTTTATTTCAAATGTAGACAAAGCCACAAGCTTTGACAATCTTATTTTCCATGCCACTGCTCCCCAAATGGATAAACTGAAGTAGACTTTCAGCTACCAAACTCCCCATCAATATTTTGATGTGTGCAATCAACTTGGACTCACTACCACCAAAGCAAAGCTTCATGGTAGAGTTGCCCGGAAATACCTCAAAATGCACTTCTCATACATGAGAAACGTCAATTCGTGTGCACACCATAGCGTATATCAAACTTCCAACCGTTGAAGTGTACAGACCATTATTCATTTCCTTTTTCATCTGATAAGTGGGGGTACATTGCTTGTTTCTCAAATTGAAATGAGCTGCTAGTGGGCAGTACACAACCTTTGCCTTGTCCATCTTAAACTTGTGAAGTACTTACTCAATATATTTCTCTTGAGACAAGTACAACTTGTTGAAATTTCTATCTCTCTCAGTTCTCATGCCGAGAATGCACTTTGTTGTACCTAAATATTTCATAGCAAAACTTCTGCTCAACTCTTTCTTCAGTCTAGCAATCCTGCAGACATTCTTTCCAGCAATCAAGACATTATCAATATGGAGAAAAAATATGATAAAATCCTCATGGAAGAACCTCTGAATAAACACACAATAGTCTAAGATACACCTCTTGTAGCCTTACTCCTCATGACAAATTCAAACTGCATGTACCATTGTCTTGTGCTTGTTTCTAGCCATAGAGGTCATCTTGACCACTAGATAAAATATATAGTTCATCAAAGTGAATATATTTAATATGCGTAAATCTTTTCACAACAAGTCTGGCATTGTACCTTGGATGTGACATGTGCTCTTATTGCTTGATTCTGTACACCCACTTGTTTTTCAAATCTTTCTTGCCCTTATGCAACTTCACCGACTCATAAGTATGATTCTTATGTAAATAAACCATCTCCTCTTGCATAGACTTATTCCGCTCCTCCTTGTTCTCATATTTCATTCATCTAAAAGCAATCCGATTCTGAACCATCTTATAATAACACCATATATCGATCTAATGAGTACCTGATAGAAGGAACACGTTCTCTCCTAGATCATCTGGGTAGAGCTACTGGTGGACTATCAGCTGGTGCTGGTTTTGTTCATGACGATCATTATCTTAAGCATCATACTCATGATGTTGGGGAGCATCTTTCCCACACCACCATGTGCCTCATCAACTTTAGCTTGTTGTAGATGAAATTGTAGGAACGAGGTCACAATCATTTTTGGCTTGCTCTTGTTTTAGGAATTTGCACCTGAACTTGCGTATTTTCTTCACAATATCCTCACTTGTTTGGTCTTCAACAAACACAACATCAGAACTTCTCACAACCTTCCTTGCTACTGGATCAAGCATCGTATATCCTAACAGATCACCTCAATAGCTAAGAAATATGCATTGTTGTGTCCTTGAATCATGGTTTGACCTTTCATCTTGAGGAATATGAACAAATGACTTGCTGCCAAAAATCTTCAGGTAATCATATGATCTTCTTGTAATACCAGACCCTATTAGGCACATGTCCCTGTAATGGATAACTTGGGGATAAATTAATAAGATAATTTACACTCATCAAAGCCTCCCCTCAATGATGTTTAGGAAAATTTTCACTTCATAACAAGCAACTAACTATGTCAACAACTATCTTATTCCATTCAACTGTGGTGTCTTCAGAGGAGTAAATTGGTGCATAATCCTTCCAATAGGCATCAAATGGGCCAATATACTCCCTCCCCCATTATCAGTGCAAAGGTAGTTGATCTTCTTCCCAGTTTTCCTCTCGACTAAGACAGGGAATTGCTTGAGTACACTTAGTACTTGATCTTCGGTCCTAAAAGTATAGATTAAAACTTTCGTGTAAAAATCATAAATAAATGTATCAAAGTACCTTGCTCCACCCATTGACCTTACCGGCATTCTAGAAACATCAGAATGTACCAAGTCCAACACCTCGGGCTTCTTGTGGGGAGGTTTACTCTTGAAAGCAACTCTGTGCCACTTCCTTGCTAGGAAACATGAACATTTATTGATGTGAACATCTTTCAATTTTTCTTCGCTACCATTGTCATACCCTTCTCACTCATGTGTCCAAGTCTTGTGTGGAAATAAGAATAAGAATCTTCCTTTTGCAATGCATTATCACAAACACCAAAAAGTTTAGCCTGAAAATGATGAAAAACTAAAACCATGTTACAATTTGCAACAATCATGCTTCCCTTTGTGACCTTGTAATGTTCATTTCCAAATCTTTTCAGGTACCCATCTCTTTCAAACGATCCAACTGAGATTATGTTGAACTGAAGTGTCTCATGCCTCACGGACTTGAGATTTAGCCTTGCACCATTTTGTTTCCAAGTGCACATCTCCTCTTCTAATGATTTGTGATCTATCACTGTTTCCCATCTTTAGAACACTGATGGCCTGGATCACACACCCGTTGGGAACCCCAAGAGGAAGGTGTGAAGCAACGTAGTAGCAAGTTTCCCTTGAGAACAAAACCAAGATTTATCAAACCAGTCGGACTTGAAGAGCTTCAACACGGTGTCAATCTACTCGGCGCTTGTAGACCAACGTGGACCTGCACACAACACAATCAAACAACTTTGCCCCAACGAAACAGGAAGGTTGTCAATCTCCCTGGCTTGCCGTAAACAAAGGATTAAACGTATGGTGTGGAAAATAAATGTAAATGCAAAAATGAACAACGAGCAAATGATGATGGGAATCAATGTAAACGGTTTTTAAATAAATGTAAAAGCATGGACCGGGGTCCACAGTTCACTGGTGGTGTCTCTCCATAAAACAGATAAACATACATGCTAGGTAAACAAATTACAGCTAGGCAATTGACAAATTGTAAGGGCATGACAATGCTATCATGACAAGCTAAAATTTACTGTAGTATTTAATTGGGCATTACAACAAAATACATAGACCGCTTGCTAGTTGCATTTATGACTAATAATCCACCCCGGGATCGCTATCCAGCATATCACCCGAAAGTATTAAGTTGCAAGTAACAGATAATTGCAATAAGCAAAGTGTGTAATGTAAGCAATGAATATAACACGTAGAAATAAACACCGCTGTTTTACCCCTAGTAGCAACGGCACATCCCTGTCACGTTTGTTTCTGTCATCTCGAGCACAGACAAAGGAAGGCATGAACCCACTATCTAGCATAAATACCCCCTCTTGGAGACACTAGCAACTACTTGGCCAAAGCAACCACTAGCATCGGAGAACATGCAAGATCATAAATAAAACATGATAAATAGATGAACAAACTTGATCATAACTTCACAATTCATCGGATCCCAACCAACAGAACATGTAGCATTACATAAAGATGATCTTGATCATGTTAGGCAGCTCACAAGATCTAAACATGGTAGCACAAGGAGAAGAGACTACCATCTAGCTACTGCAATGGACCCATAGTTCAATTGTGAACTACTCACGCATCACTCCGGAGGCAGGCATGGTGCTGTAGAGCCCTCCGGTGACGATCTCCCCCTCCGGCAGAGTGCCGGGAAGAGTTTCAGAACCCTACCGAACTAGGGTTTGCGACGGCGGTGGCCTCGGATATCTTTCTAGAAATTTGATCGGGTGTTTAGGGTTTTCGGGACGAAGGGAATATATAGGCGAAGAGGTGGCGCCGGAGGGCACCTGGGTGGCCCAGATGACCCCCAGGCGCGGGCCCACCTCTGGCCACGCCTGGGTGACGTATGGGAGCCCAGGGTCGCCTCCCGGCCCGACTGCCCTTTGGACTCCGTCTTCTTTTCTTCATAAAAATAACCTTCGTAAATTTTCAGGTCTTTCGGAGAATATTTCCTTACTAGGATTTCTGAAACAAAAAGACAGCAGAAAACATGAACTGGCACTTGGCATCTTGTTAATAGGTTAGGTCCCGAAAAATGCATAAAAATGATATAAAACTATAAATAAAACTTGTAGTATTTGATATAAAACAAGCATGGAACATCAAAAATTATAAATATGTTTGTGACGTATCAAACACCAACATCACCTGTGTGTAGTTTGTGAAGATCTCTCTATGAGATGTAGCATGTATGGTAGATGTCTGGAGTCCAAGTCATCTCATCACCATCTACAAAGCTGATGGTGTCATCGGAAACTATAATGATCCTCTCATCAATAGTGGAATCCATTGTGCCATCATGCTCTTCATGCATGAGCGACATGATCTCCTCTACTGCAGTAATCCGGTTACGCTCACTATCATTGTCACTGCATGTTTGTCTCTGAACTTGTTTTTTTAATCCTTTTCCATTGTTTACAATACCACTTGCTGTAACTTTTCTCATGGCAATGATGACACAAAATCGACTTACTTGCCTTTGCATTTAGATTTTCTTCTATTCTTTCCGATCAATATTAATTGTTGCTGAATTGGATGTATCCAGCACTAAAATATTTCTTGATACATCCAATTCAACGATAATTAATATGGTTCGTAGGAGTACCTTTTTCTGCTCCTTTACCCTGACATACGCTCTTGATTCTCCCTCGTGAGTCAGTTAATAACACTTATGAATGTGAGAGAGAATTGTCTTGATCAACAATTTTCCGAACTCTTCATTTACTACCTTGTTCTTCACAAGGTTCCAAGAGTGACTCCATTAGGTGCTTAATTGCAAACTATAACCTGAAAGGTCTCCGAAATGTCCGGTAATGAGCCAAGTAGTAGCTAGACTCTCACTTCACCTTCAAACATACGACCAAGTAGTAGTAAGACTCTCAGTTCACTTTATAATGCCCTGAAATTCATTCACATGATCTGCACTTGGAGGTGTCCTCCTTGTACCTCAACCGCGTCAATTTCTTGACAAAGAACATCTCGTTTGTACCTTCTTTGCGGGCGTAAAACTCCTCCAATTTTCGTCATAAGGTGTGTACATGTGCAATAATATGGTTCAAAGCATTGCCGTTGACCCAATGTATAATGAACCTACGAGTTTGGAGATGAGGCATCTCCCGCTGATCTTCCGTCATGTACTCGTGCATCTCGGTAGAGAACGCTGGCTTCTACAGTAGTATTCTTTCACATACAACAAATATTTCATGTGGATCTTCCAAGCTTAATAATTTGTACCATTCAAAGATATCCTTTTGTTTGTATTCATTCCCTCCAGACCGCACCCAACCGAAAACAAAACTTGCTCTCAACTTGAGTACAAATTGAATCTCGGCTCTGAACCACTTTGTTGGGCGATCAAACTGGATAGCCAGCAGCCTGTAGCTCAAACAATAGACATGCATCGGAAATAGAAACACAATTGCGTAAAAAAAAAACTTCTCAACTTGAAACATTTAGACGGCTACTGAAATATTTGTTCACTGAAAATTCAGCATGAGTTCATACTTTTTTTGCTGAAGTTTCTATTTGTGCGAATAAATCAGGATCTTCAAAACTTCCGGTCAATTTTCACGGAGACCGATTATTTTCTGCAATACAAAGTTCAACCTTTCCTTGTGGTACCAGAATTCAAGTGAAGCAGCTCAAGGTCAGTTTATTTCCGACCCAAGAGAAACAAATCGGCCTAAACTCACTTGCCATTCTGCAATAAGCGCATTTGTACACAACTACACATTTAAAATCTCCATCCTAAAAAGAAACCCCCAGAAATCACCACCCAGTTCAAATCTCGATCTAAGCTAGGTTCGACGCGCGCCGGCGCTAGGAGAGGACGTCGAAGGCGCGGGCGTTCTTGGCGACCCTGATGAAGACGTCCTCCAGCGCGGTGTCCGCCACGCCCCACGCCTGCACGGGGAACATGCCCCTCGCCGCTGCCACCGTGCCGAACACGCCGTCCAGCCTCACCTCCCGCTTCGGCAGTTCGAACTTCTGCGTCCCCGACATGCCGTAGATCTTGGTGGCGCTAGGGGACAGCTCCCTGATCAGCCGCGCCACCTCCTCCTCGTGCTCAACCGCCGTCGTTATCGTCAGGACACGGGTGCCGCCGTATCTTGCCTTCAACTGCATCAATTAAATTAGCATTGCCAATATCTGCGTCACATCTTCTGACACGACTACTAGCATTGTTGTAAATTCTAGTGTACATACCTCCTTGGGTGTTCCAAGACACTGGAAGTTTCCGCTGACGAAGATACCGACGCGATCGCATAGCTCCTCGGCCTCTTCCATCGAGTGCGCTAAAATGTCACAGGTTAAGCAATTCAGTGTTTAAATGCATATTCTTGTAGCATCCTGTTGATGATGGCTAGCAGTTGAAGGTCTGGATAACAAGAGGGGAATTGACTACTTGTGAGTATGATGGTGCATTCTTTCTTTGCTCGCTTGATAACGTTCCACAGATCATTCCTGGATCTCGTGTCCAATCCGGTGCTCGGTTCGTCCATGTAAACAACCTGATCAATCACAACAAAAAATCATGACACTTATTGCATGCTGAATTGTTTCCAAGATCAATTGTGTGGAAAGGAAAGAAGAAATCATCGCGGGGACTACTTTGGGATCGCCTATGAGCGCGATGGCGACACTGAGCCTTCTTTTCATGCCACCGCTGTACTTGCTTACAGATTTGTCACCGAAACCGCTGTGGAGAAGATTTACGCTCTTCAGGGATTCTTCCACTGCCTGGATCAAGAAGAATCTGATGATAAAATAAAATGAATTTCTAGTCATGGAGAAAACAGCAGCTGTACTGTAAGTCTCTGTAAAGTTGATAGTGTACAGTATTCTACATGTTGTCTACACTAGTTCATGGTTTTGTTAGACTACCTTCATCAGAGCAGCACCTGTGAGATTCTTCATTCGTCCATAGAACAGTAGATGTTCTCTTCCTGTCAGGGTCTCCCAAAGCAAACTGCATATATTTGCACGTTAAATTTTGGTTGAAATCGCAACACTAAAAAACCACCTTCTGGAGAAAAATGATAGACTGATCATTAGTGATCTTACTCGTGCTGCGGACATACGCCTATGTTTTCATATATTTCATTCATATCTTTTCTCAAATCCATACCATGTATATAAGCAGTTCCATAAGTCGGTGCCACAAGCCCAATCATCTGCATGTATGATAGCCATAACCGGTGTCAAATATGGTATCTTAACATTGTTGCGCTAGAAAAAAAAATGACACTGAAAGAAATTGAGGTAGTGATGATTCATGAGAAAATAGGTGAGAAGTTGAAGTGTTAATAGCCTCAACACATGGTCACCCTGTCTAAATTGAAGTTAGTCTGACAACACAAGCATCGCAGCATTTTAACGGTCACTCACCATGTTGATGAAGGATGTCTTCCCTGCCCCATTGGGACCAAGCATTCCGAAACACTGCCCTTTGCGTAGAGCAAGCGACAACCCTCTGACAGCAAGCTTGTCGGGGTTCCCGTTCTTTCCACGATACACTTTTTTCATATTGTGGCAGATGATCATATTCTTAGTGTCCATTTCCGTTAGTAACCGTTTCACCACTTTGCGCTGAAAGTCAATGTTTGAAGAATAATTCAGAATTGTCTGCCCACTGAATAGTTCAGAGTATATCATATATGCTTAACAAACCTCAAGGAAAACATCAGCCTTGGCCATATCAGCAAAGACTTTCCTGGAACCCTGCTTCACTTTATCTGGTCTCCATGTTGGCGACGAGTGTTTCGTCGACAAAATTCCGAAGAGAAATAGAGGATGCCATGCAGGTCTATGATCCAACAAAAATGCAACAGGAAGCAAGAGTATCCATTCTATAGACATCAGAACCAAAACCTCTTTCATCCCGTTGATCGGGTCATTCAAGTCCCCTCATTGCATTCCAGATTTTCCCTTGTAGCGACCCGAAGCTGCATACTCTGTTAACTCATAAACTCCTCGGTAGAGAGAGAACCCGGGAACAAGCTCCATTATTACAAGCCAAAGCCCTAAACAAGTAAAACGATGTAGTTCACAATGAAAATGGAGTGAACCAGTCACATAATTGCGAAGTTTAGGAGACCTGCAATAAAAACTTACTTGGGAAGGTAGCTTCCTCGATGAACAACTTAAGAAGGGCTTCTCCGAGAAGGCTAGAGCCAAAGACGTAGATGTAACTAATTACTGTAACACATAAACGTTTGTCCAGATTAGCGTATCAAAGTTCAAAGAGCCACATATTTGTGGAAATAGAGGGATTGATGTACTGACCACTAGCAGTCTTGACCGATGAGAAGAAAGACGCGAAGAGAATGGCAAAGACAATCTGGAGGTTGATGTAGATGAAAAAGAACAAAAATTGTATGCTATAACTATTTAATCTGAATATGTCAAGACCTGCAAAACAAAAGTAAAAGTTCTCTGCGTGATTAGAATCTTATTTGCACACATTGTTTTTTGATAACCTCTTCGTCGATTCATACACACAACCATTATTTGCAGGCATTGAAACTTTAAGTTGGATAACTTGGAGTTAACTTAGTACCTATGAATGAGCCAAAAAGCACAAAGAGCATCATGTATGCTGCCGAAAGAGACAAGAAGTAGGAATAAGATATCAGCCAATATGGTCCATCCTTTAGTCCATGCATTTTCATCATCAGTCTTAGCTTCTGCTGCTTCTCGAAAACAAGATATGTCAATATTACCTGGAAAAACAGTTGAAGTATGTTTAGCGAAAAGCTTAACATACAAATCTGATAAACCGCAGTAAAAGTACTGTGGACGACAGCCAAATTAACTCACTGGAAGGAGGAGTTGCACCGTCCATGTGAAGAAGAGCGTAGCAAGGAGAGTGGTGAGGTCCAGCCTGATTCTGATTGCAGCTTTGGGCATCTCTTTAATAAATTCTAGGCGCATTTCTGCATTTGCTCCTCGAAGAACTTTTAGATATGCAGTTGATGCCTGCAGTACAAATGCATAATAATTAGCACTAAGTAGTAATTGAAACAATTAAAGGTGGTGCCTTGGTAGATAAAAATATCATGAAGAAGGTTGATAAGAGTTGCTGTAATGCCGTTTTGCCACAGCTGGGGAGTACAATAGAGCAGTTCTGGAATAAGATTTGCTAATTCAAACATATGTGCTTTATGGGTTATGCTATTTTCCACATTCCAAAAGTAAGTTACACACCGAAAAATTGCAGGCAAGTGTAAGTACCATATTAACCAACCGTGCAACGCGCAAAACTGTCATGGGATGGTGTCCATTATCCCTGCTGAAGGTGGAGTTGTACGAGACATATACGTGGAAGCGCCCCTTGCTAGTATCAAGAAAGTCATAACCTGTGGAGTTGTATCCTAAAATAAGAAGAAAAAAAATGCACGTAGAAGAAGTAGAGATGAAATCAAAATCAAAATTCAGATGAGGCTACCAGCAAGGAATTCATTTAATCTTCTCCTCTTATTTGCACCCTTATAACCCTTGAACAAATGTCGATTTATCACGGAGGAATTCTGGCACCACAATGGCAAACCTTGAACACACTCCACGTCTGTTCCATTTCAGAAAGAAGATATACAGGATTAGAAGGCTGTTATCGTACATGCAATCGGCATAGCAAGAAACACATCAAGAACGGTGTCTCCTTACCGACATGGATGGGCACTCCATCCGAACTTGCTGAAACATTGCGTGGTGGCCAGGAACATTTGGGTTGGATGACATATAAGGTCTCGTTAGGCACAAGACCGGGCTCGACGAACAGCACATGAGCGGGCAATGTGCTCGAACCCTGAAGGAAAGGATCGATACACGTAAAGATACAAAATTATTGGCTAAAACCTTAAACCTCATGAATCAAACAAGTACTCACAGGGACTGCTTTGGACAGCTCATCAAGATACTGTGAAGAATTCACAGTTCCAGACATCGGGAGGTAGTCTGAAGCAGGTATCGCTGGGAACAGCCCCCTTCCAAGGCCTGCCAAAAGGTTTATTTGGGTCAAACAGGAACAGAAGCTACACTGCAGAAACGCATGCAGAAGAGAAAGTGATTCGCTGTTGTCGGGGAAAAGAGACTGCCCACCCGCTATGGTGCCGATGCGCAATCTGGACCGTCGGTTCTAGCCATCCGACGGCTAGGATTGAGCGTTGACCCAGCGCATATTCAACACTCAATCCTGGCCGTCGGATGGCTGGAACCGACGGTCCAGGATTGCGCATCGGCGCCATAGCGTTGTCGTTGGTGGAGCGTATATATTCTGCAAGTACGTACTTTGAGAGAAGCCACGGTTGCGGCCGGTGAGGAGCACGGCGACGGGGCCACACGGCCCTGACGCGTTCGCGTCGGTACACGGCGCGGTCGGGCGGCCGCGCACGGAGGCCGGGACGGTGGGCACCTGCACGAGCGCCGGCCACCTGGGCGGCGCGGGCACCTCGCAGCTGACGGCCTGCGTGGGCGTGGAGTACTGGACGCCGCACTCCGTCCTTTCGCAACTCCCTGTGGCGCCGGCGACGCAGGTGCAGCCGCACTGGAACGGGGGCCTGCCGAGCTCCCGGTCGACCATGGTCTGGATGGCGAGGAGCAGCACGCAGAGGAGCACCGGGAACGCGGCGATCCCGGCGTTGGTCCTCGAGTTCCTCCTCTGCACATGGAAGTTAGCATTTCTTGATAAGACAGAAGAGAATGAAATGCGTATGCATGTTCGTTCCGGAACAGGAGGAAGAGACTCACCTGGAAGGAGAGGTTCTTGAGGAGGAGGGCATGGACCTGCCTGCAGAACCTGGCGAGGCCACGCATGCGGCGGCCACCCGACGTCGCAGACCCCATGACTTGTGTTCTCAGACAGACGTACAGATGAGAAAGATTGTTAACGCGGGAGTGAGATGAAAGCAAGCCAAAAATCTCCCAGCATTTCGCAAACACTCTAGCTTCCTCTGATATATATATTGGAGGTGGAGCCTAGGTCAGCGTGGCGCCCAGTCGTGTCCGGCGTGACCATTACGCGTTCTAGCTTTGCCGCCGTCCACGGAGGGATGCGTGGAGAGCTTCGATCGGTTCGTCCATGGATCCTGCACGCGCCTCTGACTGAGGTACAAGAGAGGAAACTTGCGCTGAACTCAACGCCGCACCGCCCACCTTAACTCCGGCCGGGTGTTACGCTCGCATCGCACAGACACTGGGGCAGTAACCGAAGCGCGGGCGGCCGTTACGTAAGGCCAGGGGGGCGAGCTGGATTATGCTTTGGGGCCGGCCGGCCGGGAGTGGAGATATACAATTAATACTATCCAACTTTGAAAAATTCAGTTGGGTAGAATGAACAAGAATACACGACAGTTGAGAACCGGATCAACGGAAACATCTCGCGTTCACCGTCGCTTTTGGCATAATATAAGAATGGCGTTCACCATCGCGGTCACTCTGGCTTAGCACGGACAACATACAAGGCGGTTTCCTTGGAGTTGCCTCCCGTTCTCATCAGCATTACCACATCTAGCTTGTCGTGAATGGAATGAAAGGGGTATTAGAGCATGCCCGCCGGCACCAACTAAATATGTTCCGGCACCGCTCAAAACAGACACTATTTGGGTGGTGCTGGACACCTGTCTGACCATTCCCAGGACGTCTCCCCCACCGGCACCCACAAATCAAGAACTCATATTTGACAATTTTTTGCAAATTACGAACGGAACACATGATTTTCATTGAAATTAGATACATTACAAACAAAATTTAAACTAAAACTTAAACTACAGCTAACCTAGACGTAACTACAACTAACTAACTAATCTAGACGCCGGAGCAGGGCCTGCGTCGTCCTTGTCCATCGCCGTGTGAGAGGGGCCGGCTCCGTCGTCGTTCGCCCCGTCGTCGGCGAAATAGTGGGGGCCAGGGGAGCCAGGCTCATTGCGGCCGGCGACATGCGCCAGCCAGTGCCTCTCCGACCTGCCGCGCACCATCATGGCGTGCGCCTCCGCCGCTGCGTTGCGCGCTTGCGCACGCATGCGCCTCTGTTGGCGGCCCGCGCTCTCCACAGCGCGGATATGCAGCCTCTCCTCCGCCGCCTTCCTCAGCCTCTCCGTCATCTCCAGCGCCTCGGTCTCCCGATGCGTCATCTCTATCGCCCGTGCTTCGGTGGCCCGCTGGAAAGCTACTTCCACCCGGCGACGGTGGGCGTCCGTCACGTCGAAGTGCAAGCTTTGCGGGCCAGACGTGACACCCGCAAGGCGTTCAACTCCTTGTGTATCGCCCTCTTGGAGGCGATGAAGGAGCGAGCATGCTCCTCGTTGGCAGCGGACTCCAGGAACCGCTGCAGCGCGAGCGCCTCAGCCGTGTGGCCGACGCAGGCAAACATGGCATGCGCCTGGCGGTACAGCTCGTTGTACCACGCGGTGAGGATGGAGTTCATCGCGGCGACCTGCTCTGGCCCCAGCGGAGGTTCTAGCTGCTCCTCAGGCTCCGGCTCCGCTGCGACTGCGGCGCCATCGCCAGCCCAGGCGCGTCCTCCACATCCTCCTGGCTGTCCTCGTCGCCATCCACCGGGAAATGACGGCGCGCGGCCTGGGTGAGGGTGGTGTGGGGACCCTGAACTAGCTGTCCAAAATACCCGATTATGCTTAACACAACGATCCCATGATCAGTCTATCGTTGCACATAATCCGAACTGAATACCAAAATTTACATCCATTACAATACCGGATTAAAAGTCTTACACATACGGTCATTTAGACCAAGTCTTACATAGGTGCCTTCATGGGCCAATTCACATTATTCAGCGGAAGCTACGACGTGGTAGATAAGCACATCCTACGATAACCCGACATGCAGCTGACTTATGGAGATCCCTAGTTCGCATAGTAGTCGCCATACTCCTCTTCGGCATAGTGCTCCTCGAGATCTGGCTAAGACAATAGCCAGGGACGAAACCAATATGAGTACATTTGATTGTACTCGCAAACTACCCCAACATGATCATGCACTAGTTTTACTTTTATTTAATAAGGCTTTTATTTATTTAAAATATCTCTATATCTTTATTGAAAAAGGGGTAAGAAGAGTTTTATAACTTTCCTCCATCAAAACCACCATCTTAATTATTCCTCCAAAACTCCTCCTTTTCGCGACCATAGCCCTTCATGGTCATTTATTTCCAACAACCTTATACCGATCCTTTGGTATAGTTGTATAAAACATTCTCCACTTCATTTTCTTTTTAAAACCCAAAATTTTACAAAAACTTGCACATGACCTTAGGACACCCTTCCAACTGTCCATTACCGAGGACTCGGCTATTCGAATAGTTTTACACTCTGCAGAGGTAGCACGCTTTTCCAACATCCATCCGGCAACTCATCGTGTCAGCCACGTCCCGCCATACAAGGTGTATGCGAAGTTGAGTCACCGACCATAGCCTCTCATTTGCTCATGCTAGTACAGGACCCTGCCCATATGACACTTTCCATCGACACTCAGTCCAGCCCTTCGAAACCTAAGTGTGAGGACTCATAGTTTTGTCCGACGGTGCATAGGGGACAACCTTCTATCCTCCACCAACGTGTGAGGATCCGGGTCAGGGGGTAGGTCACCGAACCATCCCCTCATGCATAACAGAGTCATCTCCGTCGATGAGGTATCCCATACTAATATGAGCAAATTACATGAGTACGCCATTTCCCATATGTGGGTAAATGTGGTCGCACAGGGTATGGTTGGTCGTCATAGTACTAGGACACAATGTGCATTTTTCACAAACATCATCCTTCTCCATTTCTTCACTTCAACACCGACATCTCGGCATTCCATATCCATACAAGTACTTTCAAAGGAGTTTTTGGTAAACAACATTTTTCCTATCCTATAATTTGATATACTAACTTATATTTCTACATAGGGTGGCAAAATAATTTCTCACATATTTTGAAAAAGGTTTTCAAAATTCTTGCTACTTATGACTAAACCATTTGGAAAAAGTAGATGCATATATATTAGGGGTGCAAGCTCAGAGAGTAGCTTGCCTTGCTCAGCAAAGTTCCCGGAGTCCTGTTCTTGTTGATCAAAGTACTCCCCCTCCTCGCAAGTTCCGGCAACGAACTCGTCTAAACGTCAAACAAGTAAGACAAACAATCACTATAGTACTCCATCAAACCTCACAACATTACACATCTTAAATTCTACCAGTAGCTACTGCACACACAAGGCAAACAAATTTGAGTTCAACTTAATTGAATTAGTCATTATTTAATTATGTCTTAAACATGGCAGAAACTAGTTGTACATGTTTAATTGCATAACTCAAGCTCTGTTGATCGCAAAAATACAAACTAAAATTCTATAGAAAGCTACTGATGTGTAGAAGACAACACAATTGGATTTGGATTAATTTGGGTTACCAAATTTCCTATACAATTGTTTTATTACAGAAGCTTTTTAATCAAGTTTTAGCTATTAATTAAATTCTGTTAGTCACAAAATTAAATCCTTTTAGGGGTAACTAGAACTGATTAAATGTGATCTAACAAAATTAGTCCTAACTCATTTGGGTTAAGCATAAAAAATCTATAATTGTTTCAGTACAGAAGGGTTTGCTAATTTTAATTTAATGCCAAACAATTACTATTACTTAATTAATTCTACCGAAATTAGGGAAGCTTAGAGATCACAGTACCAAGCTAACAAAATTGGATTGGAATCATTTGGGTTAATAGATTATCAGAAACAAACAAGTTTAGGTTTTAAACCTTCTGAGGAATTTTTAATAATACTTATTTGTTATTAATCTAAATGAGATGAAACTTCTTGGGTTGGTTAAACAATTTCATAAGCTATCCAGATAATTTTGATTCGATTTATTTGGACTTATAAATCTCGAGATATTGAATTTCAAATTTGGATCCAGTACTGAAGTTCCAGAGAATTTAAATTAGGAAAACTTCTCTGTTCTGGATAATGTTGAAATCCCTGACGGGTGGGGTCCACCCGTCAGTGACTCAACAGAAAACGCATCCCGCGCTGGATTTGTTTAAAACACTGACAGTGGGGTCCGCCTGTCAGCGTCACATCTAAACGAAGCGGTACGTCACCGTGGATCTAAGATCCAACGGCCCACGTTGGCCACGAACGGCGACGACCACAGATGGGCGGCGCCGCCGTGCCAGCGACGGCGAGGGTGGACGGGGAGGCATCTGGGGTGGTTAGCGACGATGGAGACGACGGCGTTCGACGGCGGAGAGCTTGGGGAGGTTCGTGGGGTAAGTTGAGCTTGACGGGGACGGCCCGAGCGTCGGCGACGAGCTCCTCTGCTTCCACGGACGCGTCCCAACTCTGGCGAGGTCCTGGCGATGCTCCTGTGCACGATATAGAGGGGAAACAGGAGCGTGTGAGTGCGGTGGTGATGGAGAAGAGAGTGCAGGCCAGAGAGAAGAGAAAAGGGGAGAGACACAGCACGGCCGTGGTCGACGTCCACCTTCGTCTCCGGCAGCACTTGGCCGTGGTCGACCAAGGCAGCGAGGGCTGCGGCTACGTGCTCGCCCTCCTGGCGGTGCACGAGAGAGTGTGGAGCAAGGGAGAGGCAGTGGTGGAGTGTGGAGAGAATGTGAGGGCTGGGTGAGCTTATAAGGCCGAAGCTCGGCTCATGGTGGACGCGGTGCGCGCGTGGTCCAGAAGGTGGGAGAGCTCGCCATTGGCGGGCGGTGCTGTGCGGCCACGTCAAGGGACGGCGTTAGCGTGCAGTGGAGCGAGAATGGTCGAGGGGAGACGAGCACAGCAAGCTAGAAACGGTGACGGCCGTGGCGCGCGCAGACGGCGCTCGGCGGATCGCGAGCGTCATTGCTGACCTCCGGGGCGACGCCACTATGTCCTGGGGGCCGCATGGGAGCTGGGGAGTGGCTGGGCGGTGCCACGCGGCGAGGGGTGCAGTGGAGGACGGAGTTCGTCAGCGATGACCTCGCTCGGGTACGGCGCACGGCGAGCACGGGCGCGCTAAGTCACACGTGCGTGGAGCTTCGGTGGCGATCCTATCCCTTCCTGCTGAAGCGGAAGAGCAAGGGAGAGAGAAGGGGCACGGCGCTGGGCCACCACAGCGTCCACCGTCGTCCTCCACCACAGTGGCGCCACGGGCGGCATGGGCGCAAGCTCATGCCCATGGCGGCGACTCCTCCCAGTCAATTTGCACGTTTTCTTCGGGCTCCAGTGAGTGAGGGGAGTGAGTGGGGTAAGAGGGAGTAGGTGGGAGCAGAAACTTGCTCGAATTTGATCAAATTCGTTCGGATTGAATTTGACTAGTTGAATTTGGTGCGGCGACACGCCGCACCCGTCGGGATTCAAAGTGCTGAAATTTGCCGAATTTGTCGTTTAGGGTATTTCGAAATACTTAGCAAATTGTATTGTCCGGAAATGTTTGTATTTTTCCGTAAATTTGTAAGAAAACTCCATAATTAGAGAATATGTATTTTGTGAGCACTTATTAAATTTAAATCCGTAGTTAGATGAAGCCCACCTACATTGTATACAAATATTGGCCAATTTGAATTGTTTAAATACGTTTGTATTTTGGCATTAATAAGTACCATTTATTTTTGTGAGCATGTCGATATATTTTGGAGTATCTCCAATATTTCAGCAGTTTGAAATGTTCAAATATGCTTGTATTTTCCAAATGATATTTAATGTAAGTACGTAGTTAGTGGTAATGCATATTTTATGGATTCGAGTCCACAATTCGGGAAAGTTCATTTATGTTGCATCCAAATGTTGACCATTTTGAATTGTTCAAATATGTTTTGTGTTTTGCCATACATAGTTAGCGTTGATTTTTTCGGAGCATTTTTATATAGTTTAGAGAATCTGCAAATATTTAGCAAATTCCCATTTGTTAAGCAAATTGAAATGTTTAAAAATGTTTTTCTTTTATCAATATTTAATTTAAGTACACAATGAGTGGAAATGCACATTTATTCAATTGAAATCCGTAATTAGAAAATTTTGTTAAATTCAACTCCGTATAATTAGAGCAAGTGCATTTGGTTTTTTTTCTCCAAATTTTCACCAAATTGAAATGTTTAAATATGGTTGCATTTTGCCATGATTAGTTAGTATTTTTTTTTACAGTGCGCGTATATAATTTGGTTCATGAAAAATTTGTACATGACAGACAGGTAATAAAAATGCTACTCGGGGCTAGATCTAAAAGACAAATTTCTGGATCTAAATACTCGGTTTCAAAAAATTTGGGTCAGCTTTGATATATTGATAGATATATTAGGAGGGGGAAAAATTGTTCAGTTGTGCTGGAGGATCGATTTGCAATTTGAGAAAAACGCGAGGACTTTGCTGGGGAAATGTTTTATTCGGGAGACCGACTCACAATTTTTGGAAAACGTGAGGACTTTTCTGCAAAAAAGACACAGGGACTTTTATGCAAAAATATTTTATTTTGGAGGACTCATTTACAATTTTTGGAAAACGTGAGGACTTTACTGCAAAAAAGTGGTTGGACTTTGTTGCAAAAAAGCGGTATATCTATATGTCCGTCGAAATAAAAAGGTTAGAACGTGAAAGTTGTTTGGTAGGGTGATATCCATCTACTCGTGAGAGGAAAATTCAAACGGACGACTGAGTGCGACGAATTTGAGAAAATTCGTCAAATGTTTTTGCGAATCTGGTTACAAAATTGAGAAGCTAGAGTCGACGAAACTCGAAACCGATCACGGGAATGGAACCTACTCGTTGGCGCGCATATATTTCGTATACATATTACCGCGAAAAGGGAACAAAAAATGCGTGCACTGTAGCTGCTACAGTATACGGTGCACTGTAGAAGTGCTCATACTGTAGCTGCTGCAGTGGCGGGGTGACGTGGACACAGCCACGGAAGGCTGAAATGGGCAGGTTTGATATATAGAGATATTTGGGGGAAGAACACAGTGCTGCCCACAATGTGTTCGACGAAATGCTTAAACCAATTCCAAATTCAAATTTCCGAAAATTATTTTCATAATTTGCTTCTTATAGATTTCTAAAGATTTGTGGTTCTGTTTTGGTATTTAATTTGCAAGTATAATATAGTACATTTCATGATTTGAAGAAGATAAAGAAAGAAAATAGAATTTTAATTTAGAATTTTGAGAAATATTTATTTGAGAGGGAAAAGTTATAGGAATAAATTGAGAGTGATTACATTACCACTCCACTGATGTTTGGGTGAAAGAAAAATTAATTTCTCACTTGGAGAAATTGTGTGACACATATCACATTTGTTTTATTGTTTCAACTTTTGTTTTTGTTTTCCAAGTTTTAATTAGAACAAACAAGCAACACACTTAGCAAGAAACAATCAACACACATCAAACAACAAAAGTTTTTGTTGGCCCACATTTTTGCATATTACAACTTGTTATAAATTTGGGATGTTACAGGTGGCACAGGAGGTGGCTAGGTGGCACGGGCTTTGTTTGTCTACGGAGAGAAGGGGAAAACACGACGAGAAGTGGCTGCACCGCGGGGCTCCTTTATAGCCGGCCGTGGGCGCGGGAAAGCAAGGCAGGAAGCGGCGGGAAATGCTGGCGCGCTCGGGAACTGGCGGGCTGGTGGTGATACGACGTGCCGGTTTAATGCCGGCGACGCGTCTCCGCCGCGCTGGCCTGGCAGCACCGTTGGGAAGGCTGCTCCGCCTTTAAACCGGCGACATGACCGATGTGCGGATGACACGCGGGACCCGTCTGTCTGTGAGCCAAGGCGGACATATCCGGCCACTTTCCGGCACCCAGAGAGGGCCTCCAAAGTTGGGGGCCTGCTCGGGGTGCCGGACTGATTTTGGGTCGGGCCGGACCGTTGAGGGGTGCCGGTGCGGCTCATTTTCTGTGTCCGGCACCCAAAATTCTTTGGGGTGTTTTAGGTGCCGCCGTCTTACAGAGTAGCATGATCAGACCACGTCCTCCTAGGTGTTTCCCCAAGGATCAAACATTGAAATAGCAGTCACAAACATTAGTAAAAGATTCCCGTTCTGGATAGTACAGAGCAGCAACTTTTATTAGAATCAGAGTCTCGAACGTAAGGAGCAGAAATGAATGAACTGATATGCACTTGCTGTATTAATCTACTGCAGCCGTGAGCACAGCCATGCATGCTGACCAAGCAAGTGTCTGATGTGCAAATACCCAAACAAAACTCCACATCTCAAAATTCGAGATGCTTGCTTCTCAAGCAAACCAAGTGCTAATCCCCACATACATATAATCGAGGTAGCTGTTTATGTGCTAATATATTAACGGCGATACTATTTTTCTTTCTAGTGATCTAGTCGGAACCTATATGCGCACTACAAGACTAGGGGCATCTGAAATCGCAACTCTGAATATATTACCAAGACAGAGCAATATCCTATGCTACTTCCCTTGCAACTTCAGCTAACCAGAAGATCTTAAAAAACGTCAACAGATACTGTGATTCTACAGAAAATGAGGCCTACCTCTACCTATTCCAAGAGAACAGCACTAAAGTTATTTATTCTGCAATAAGATGACGTGGGCTTCGCTGCTGTACAATAAAAATGAACTTTTGCTATCCAGAGGGAGCATGACTAGCACAGAAGTTTTCCGTTTACCAGTAAAAATGTCGTAAAATTTATATTACTTGTTACCAACTTGTTTTCCAGGTAAAAAAAAATTGTTTTCTGGGAGCATGCAAAGTAGCTTGAAAGAAAATCCCATCAACATCAACTGTTGGTGATGGAAGGAAAATTTGTGGAAAATAGATGCTCAAGAAAATATTGATGACATGGAAGCTATGTGGTAGTGATGTGGCAAGATGTGGGATCCACCTCAACCAAGAGCACTTGTGAAACACCCGATGATGAGAAGTTCATTATTCCCATTCGAACCGTAATCAAGTCTATGGTTAAAAAGTGTCTTTTTAAAATCATGACATATGAACATGGTACTTTGTATTTGGCAAATTTACAAGTTAATTTTAGATATACAGTTTTACAATACTAAATTTACACCTCAAGTGTCATACTAAGCAAAAAAACAGCGAAGTTCACACAAGCATCATACACCCTCGACAAAGGAAAGGAATAATCACCTATAAATCGGATACACTAGTTACGCGTTCTCATTGAATGCTTGCGCTCCCTTGGCAACCTTGATGAAGACATCCTCCAAGGTGGTGTCAGCGAGGCCCCAAGCATGTATGCTAAAACGGCCTTTTGCATTCTCAACTTCATGGAAAACGTCTGCTATCTTCACCTCCTGCTTTGGCAGCTCAAATTTCTGTGTTCCAGATATGTGATATATCCGGTTTGCACTTGGTGACAAACGGCGAACCATCTGTTCAACCTCCTGTTCATGTTCCGAAGATGTTGTCATTGTGAACACGTAGGTTCCGCCGTATCTTGCTTTCAGCTGAAAACATTGCAGTTCAAAATATTGTGTGTTGAATAAAGTGGAATAACTACACAAAATGTAGTTATGAGCTTCACACAGGTGAATTTACCTCTTTTGGATTCCCAATGCATTGGAAACCACCATCAACAAAAATACCAAGCCTATCACATAGTACCTCTGCCTCTTCCATTGAATGTGCTGTAAAAAAACATACACGATGAGTCAAAATGTATCTATCTAAGCAATAATGCAGAGATTATTAGGAAAGTGAAATACTTGTAAGAATAATGGCACGGTTCTTCTTTGCTTCTTTCACAACACTCCACAGGTTATTTCTTGAAGCTGGATCTAGTCCAGTGCTTGGCTCGTCCATGAAAACAACCTAAAAAATATATATACAATTTTCAGTTGCAGGCTACATTATATGTTTTGCAACTGATAACATAACAGGAATAAGATTAGTACTTTGGGGTCCCCAATTAAGGAGATCGCAACACTAAGCCTCCTTTTCATGCCCCCACTATACTTCCCCACTTGCTTATCACCGACACCGCCACGGAATAGGTTAACACTCTTCAGAGAGTCATCAGTTGCCTGACAGCACAACATATGTTTACAGTTCAAATACTGATGCATTCATATATGCTATGATCTGAACTGTTACGGCATGACAGAATCATGTACATACAGCACGCATTTCAGAATGAGATGAATAATAGTAATATACATTGCTGCACACAAACAAATATTGCAGAATTGTACCTTCAGTAACTCGGCGCCTTTAAGATTCTTCAGTCTCCCATAAAACAACAGATGCTCTTTTCCCGTCAATGTCTCCCAAAGTAAGCTATATTTCAAAACGAATTAGCATTTCTGCAACGTACTGTGTCTGGAGAGATATGCAAAGTATTCTGTTAGATTGATTTTGGATAAAGGCCTTACTCGTGTTGTGGGCAAACACCCATAGTTGTGTAGATGTCATTCATATCAGTCCGTATATCCATTCCATGTACATAAGCAGTGCCAGATGTAGGTGGAATGAGCCCAATCATCTGTGGAGGAAAATGGAAAAATATCAGTAACATTGAATATGTTGGCTACCTTGTCAAAATATGAACACACTATGCCTTGTCACTGTACCATACTAATGAAGGATGTTTTCCCAGCCCCATTCGGGCCGAGCATTCCAAAACATTGGCCTTTTGGGAGGGCAAGAGATAACCCACGAACTGCAAGCTTATCAGGATTTCCATCTTTTCCATGGTAAACCTTCTTTATGTTATCACATATAATAGCATGGCTTGCATTGGGTTCCAACAGAAGCTGCTCAACTACCTCTCTCTGAGCATAATAAGAAATGCATTATCAATAAAATGCATATATTGCAGAGCCTCTCCATATAAAATGAATAGGTATCTTTAAGAAATATGTAAGGGATTAACCTACTTCTTGAGTAGCGTCAGGGTTCTCCATTTCAAGTATTACTTTAGATCCTATTCGCCCAAAGCTATGCCTCCGGAATGACACAGCTCGTTTTTTAAAGCATTTCAAGAACGTAAACAATATTTTTCGGAGTCCACTGCCCAATGATGAGACTTTATCCAAATAAAATGCCAATGGGAGAAGTATTGCCCATTCAAGAACCATGATAATCAATACAGTACGCATTCCATTCTCCGGGTCACTCAAATTAGCCCACTTCATACCATTGGTTCCCGTTGCAGTTCCAGAGAATGCATAATTACCAAACTCGTATAACCCTCGGTAAAGTGAAAATCCAGGGATGATCTCCATGACTACGATCCAGCCCTCTTTGTATAGGAAAACAAAGCTTGTCATGCTTATGATGTAAATAGAGTTGTCAAGCATAAATAAGAAAGAAACTTACTTGGGAAATGATTATCCTCAACAAAAAAACTCAGAAGAAATTGCCCTAGTAAACCAGAACCAAATACATAGATGTAACCAACCACTGCAGCAGCATAATTTCAGATTAGTTAATCACAGAATATTATAAGTACTCTTTTTAACTTTAGTTACTAATTTTTTTTAGCACGAACCTGTGGCTATTTTGACAGAAGAAAAGAAGGACGCAGTAAAAAAAGCGAGTGCAATCTGCAGATTTATGTAGATAAAGTAGAAAACTATCTGAATGCTGTAGTCGTTTGTTGTAAAGAAACGCAAACCTGTACAATAAAACCATTTTAAAGAGAGTAATTAATGTTAAAACACGAACTTCTTCATGATAATTCTAAATATTTACCTATCAAGGAGCCAAAAATGATGAATACAATCATATAGACCGCTGATAGAGCAAGGAAGTAAGAATACGTTATCATCCAGTATGGGCCATCCTTCAAACCATGCATCTTCATCATAATTTTCAGCTTCTGCTGCTTCTCATACACCAGATACGTTAGTATAACCTGCAAAAGGTATTGTACCAATTCATCATTTTATCCATTTTGCGTACTTACTTAGAAATGTGGTGCCTCATACTCACTGGAAAGAGTAGTTCAACGATCCATGTGAAGAACAGTGCACCAAGAAGAGAAGACAGGTCAAATTTTAATTTTGTTCCAACTTTGGGCATATCTTTAACATATTCAAGCAGCATTTCCACTCCATTTCCTTTGAAAATTTGATGTACGCATTGGAAGCCTATATGAAAGATAGTACACCTTGTAATAATAGTTCAAATACAAATAATACTCACTTAATATGAAGTTTGGCAGTAGTGCAAAGCACATACCATGTTAACCAAGCGTGGCACTCGTAATAATCCAATTTCAGAATCTGCAGTATTGTTGCTATAGGTAGAGTTGAACCAAATGCTAATGTCAAGACTATCCTTATTTGTGTTCAAGAAGTCGTAACCTGTGAACAAAAGCATTTCATACAGAGCATAAAATGAATTAATGCTAAGACTTCCTAAGCTAGATCAGTAGGTACCTGCAGAAAATTCATTTGACTTGTCTAGTCCAATTCCCCTTTGTTGTCTGTAACCCTTAAATAGTTCGTCATTGATAACCGATGCACTTTCACGCCATAACGGCAAACCTTGAATGCAGTCTACATCTGGACGTTTTAAAAGAGCATTGGAATTGAATTACTAGCAGGCTAGAAATACAAAAACATATAAAAAAACTTCTTCCAATAGCATGTTATAGAAAAAAAAAATACCATCCGATATCCAAATATGGAAGTGTCAAAGATTTCAGTAACATAAGGAAAATTACTTGCTAACATGTCTTAACTTAGATCTGGTATTTTACAACAATAGATTAAATTCCAGCCGCCTGCCCATCCAGCTATATCAGCTTAGAGTACTTTAAGATATTTGAGTAGACCTGGTCAGCTGGTTTGTTCCTTCTTATATAAATGTAAGAAGACGCATACAACAGTCAAACAACAAAGCTAAATCTAAATATCAACAAAGACGAAAAACACTCTAATATTACCACTTTACCTGGCCCAATGCTATAAATGTGGTCAAGTGCTACTCTGAGTTCAGTTAAACCTTACAAGCATCAGTAGTAACCCTTTTCTTTGTTGAGATCACGAAATAGTAATTCAAAATGTTATGGTTGTCTACTTGCTTCATCTTAATTAACTGCTCGTTCAGGATACATGTATTTCTTTGCTTGTATGCAATCTGTGTTCAGTGAAATGAGGGTATCCACAAAGGAAAATGCAACTTACCGAGTTGAAGGGGTATCGGTCCAGCATTGACTGATATTGTTTGTGATAAGTTGGACCGACACTGAGCTTGGACAATATACAAATTATTTCCTGGGGTAAACGCTGGCTCTAAAAGCTGATTAGACTCTGTCGGCGTGTCAGAGCCCTGAGACAAACATGTAGAGCAGAAGACATTTAACAACAAAAAAAAACATGGTACCACAACTGTATAATCTAGGTGCGCAATTAGGCCTTGAAGAAACTCACGGGAACAATCTTGGAGAGTGCATCTAGATAATCGGTGAAATTCAAAGATGCAGACCGAGCGGGGAACAGTTGAGCCGAAAGACCTGCCATTGACAAGAAAGCCTGAATAATGAAGGTGAAATGAGTATATATATATGCTAGTGTACCATGACCGATAGCATACTTTCGGCGAGCGAGCGGTTGCTTCCGGTGACGAGGAAAGCGGCGGGGCAAGACCCGTTGTCCCGGCATGGGATTCAGGCAAACCGTCGAACGGCTGGGAGTCTGTCCTGACGGCCCGGAACTCAGGCGGGGGCACCTGCACCAGGGCCGGCCACCGCGGCGGGGTGGGGATCGGGCAGGTCGCGACCTGGTCCAAGGTGGAGTACTGGATGCCGCACTCCGTCTTCCTGCAGCTGCCGTCCGCGGCCGTGTCGACGCAGGCGCAGCCGCAGCGGTTCTTGGGCTTGTCGATCTCGTGGTCGATGGCGCCCTGCAGCGCGACCAGCAGCACGCAGATGAGGATCGGGAAGATGGTGATGCACACGTTCGTCTTCAGGTTCCTCTTCTGCAACCACAAACAAGACAAACCAAGTCAAATGTCAATGCGCCGCTAATCCGTATATCCGAGAACCGGATGCTCACGAAAGAAGAAGAAGGTGGGCGACCTGGAAGATGAGGTTCTTGCGGAGGAGCGCGTTGGCCTGCGTCCCAAAGCCGGCGGGGGCCCTCGGACCGGGCGGCGAGTCCATTGCTGGATTTGGAGGAGGAGAGAGGAAGCCGAACTGCCAAGTCGCAACGCTTGGTAGGTCGTCGTCTCCGAATTTTATAGCCTTCGGCCTCCTTTGTCGCCTCCCGCCAATTCTGCCTCACGCCGCCACTGTGTGGTGGTGGTGGGGTGGTTGCCTTGTCTCTGCACTGCAGCGAGTCGAGTGCAATTTAGCGGGACTACCAGGGTGTAAATGCAATTATATACACAAGGTAAAGTCGTCGGCTCTTTGCTTTGACTTCACATGTTCGTCAGGAGCTAAGCGACCCCAGCTGTTAGTACACGTGAGTGAATGTACAATTTTGACAAGATGGAATTTTCGTGTATATTCTGTGTCATGAGGCTATCACTGTATCTGTGTGTTGTTCCATGTGCAGTAGGTACGAGAGTCTGACTTCTGGGTGAAACTGCTTGGAGATGTACATCTGGTTATGTTCAACTGATTTTTATGAGCGGTCTATAAGCGTGTGAATAATTTTGTTACAATCGTCGTAATAGTTTTATAGAAACTTTACAATAAATTGTGTCCATTCATCGATGCATAGGCTGAATGTTTCTCCTTTTCGAAAAAAACTAATATGAAGAAGACTCCGTGACTTAAAGATAGATCTTAGTCATATGGGTAAGTTTAATTTCATGATGCCAACCCAAAGAAAACTTAATATGGTAAAACAGAGTAAAATAAATCAAAACTAGTAGTAGCATATCTTGAGAGGCCAAAATGTAAGAACAAGTATTGAATTCTCCTTGCTACTAATAGTGGATAGTTAGAATTTGCGGAAAATAGGTGAGCAAGTTTAGCTTTTTTTTAAAGAGCGACGTCTGCATCGATCGGATGCGTATGGCCATTTAAAAAAATTCATACAAAAATATAACTCATATATTACATAATGTCTATGCATCGTCTGACCCTATGTGTTTTTTATCCCATTTTAACACAAGGCTTTGCAGTTTCTCTAAGCATCTTTAAAAGACATGTGTACTTTGCGACACACTGGTGGATAGCAAGGGAGAACCAACTGCTTTGGGGTTGAGACGTGTCCAGTTTCCTCGTCCGAATGATTAGTAGTTATATTAGGGTTGGATGTGTCCACTCAAACTGGAGGGGTGGCGAGCTAGATGTGCCCTGGCAATGGATGCAACCTTCTAGAGGGGAGGCGGATAGCCAAAAAAGAGAGAGATTTTATATCTAAGAAAGTAGTATACATTTTACAAGAAAATTAATTATGGCATAATCTACGTGTGGATCTCAAAGCTATGTATTTCAAAAAATTAGTGTGTTAAAATGTTTGAGTCTCATTGGCAACACACGGATTATTGACGGTAGCAAATCCGACAAAGATTGCAATCCTAATTCTTGACGATACTAGTGTCCTCGTCAAGAACGCATCGTCTGGTCCACCAAAAAAGGCTGATTTCGAGTACTTAAATTTCCATGGCCAGAATCAATCGAATGAAAATATTTGCTAGTGGTACATAATGACTACTACATGATGTCAGAGTTTATCCTCGTGGGGAGGCAGACATATACACACTATAAATTGTTAAACTATGTCGCGCTTGGAGGCGAACCTAACCTATGCCTTTGCCGTTGGTGCCAAAACAAATGGCGTAGAACGGTCACACAGTAATACTTTCATGAGGCAGATACTAGCTACGTTGCTCTGTATGGATTTTCTTTCGTGTTCATCACGACAACGAGATTAGTCTTGGCCAATAGCGTGTCATACATGATTTGACGGACCAGTCCGAATGCAGCACAATTTTTTTTTTTAGTCCCCATGTTTGATGTATGGTTAACAAGTGGATGCGCTAACGTTGGTACGCATAGCTAAGCATTGATTGACCAAACCAAAGAGCTAGAGGAAGAGGATCAGGAAAGTTGTTCCGTGTGAGTGGAGATTTCTTAATCCTGAGCTACAGTGCTCCCTCCGTTTTAAACAAAAAATCATATTTGGAAGTTTCAAAACAAATGTGAACAAAATCATGGATATTCCAATGATATATTCTAAAAAGTGCAAAATTTCAATTATAAATACTTTGTATTTGAACTACACAAAAAAGACAAATCTACATATCTGAGTATAGTGTTTCAAATCTTCAAACTTTTTAAGATTTTGTCATTATTGCGTAGCCCAAATACAAAGTGTTTCTAATTGAAATTTTGCACGTTTTTAGAATACATCATTCAGAGTATCCATGATTTTTTTCACATTTTTTTGAAACTTCGAAAAGTGATTTTAATTTTTTTTAAACGGAGTTAGCACTGGAGCTCGGGAGCACAAATGGATTTCCGTGTGTACCTCTGTGTCTGGATTGAATGGTGTGGGCAATTTGGCACTTGGCAAGCTTCGTCGCATTATTTTTGGCCTGGGCGGACGTTTCCTCTAGGGAATGCCGGCCGCCAATGTGACTCGGAAGTCGGAATAATGTTTGAGCTGAGCTTTGGAACTTTCTTCAAATTAGTTGAAATGCACATTTGAGTGTTTTGAAACTTCATTACGATTTGCTTGGACCGACCTTGTTCGTAATTGTTTGAATTTTAAACTTGCAATAAACTTATCATACCTTTCAAATTAACTTAAAGAAACACACAAAACATGTCTCAATTTTGCATGAATCAGGCTTAAAATATGAAGTACCACACCCAAGTATGAATGTTTTGGGTGCACCTACCCTGGGTTGAGGTCATACCTCTTCGTTCAAGCGGTATATGTGCAATTATCAATGCTATACATAAATAATGCAATTCAGAATCGTGTGCCCCGTGAGAACTTGCCTGTGGCAAGATGGTTAGGAGGGTGGTTGTACCCCTAACCCACCAGAGTTCAAACCACAGGTTTGACGCTGGTGTTTCTCATTTAAGGCGGAATATTCTCCAATGGGACGCGATGTTCCCGTCGACAGCGAGGCGCCCGTGGTGACTTCGTCAATCTCAAGACTCGATCCGCCGACTCGGTCTCTCGGAGGTGCTCATAGGGGTAGGGTGTGCATGCGTTCATAGGGTGAGTGTGTGCGAGTGTATATGAGCGTCTACGTTATACTGTGTTTCGTAAAAAAAAAGAATCATATGCCCCGTTCAGGCAACAATTTCTAGGATATAATAACGAAGAAATTGCATAACCAATTAACTAACATATGCGTGACAGGCTCCAACTTCATCTCCAAGTATCCAATTTTCCGTACAATTTGACCATTGAACGCTATTATAACCAAACAACTGTGTGCAGCTTGGAAGAAGGCGATCTCCAAGGAACAGCTCGATCGCGACGTGCGACAAACTAACTGATCACGGCAACATGCGTCAGGCCAATGACATCGAGTCCATTGTTTAAACCCCCAAGCACAATGACTTGCCTGCACGTGTGAAAGGTCATCTGATCATTTCCTTCCCAAGTCTACATCAGTGGTAGAGCTTTGAAACCCAGACTTGCTAAGAAAACCACAACGTTCAACACGTAAATGTCTTGACAAAGCTTACCAGTAAGTCCTCATTCGGTTGCCTGTGGTTAAATCCCCTAGTGGACCCAACCCTCCCGTGGATTGGGTGTACCACGCGCTCCACCCAGACCCCGGCCTATCCCCACCATGCACATCCCGGCATTTTTTTTGCGTTCGGTTAAACCTCCAGCATACGAGGTTCTCGCCCAGAATATTGCGTGCGCGCGCGGATGTGCCCCGCTTTTCAACTGTGTGATCGAAATATCACGCCCAGAATATTACAAACTACTCTACATATCCAATACAATCATTTATCTTAAACAGCATCAGCACAAACTGAAGTATAACACAAGATTCTGGTAGCATTTATCTCAAGCAGCATCAGTACAGACTGAATTCTGGTAGCATTCTGGTAGCACAAACTAAAGTATAGCACAAACTGAATTCTGGTAATATTTATCTTAAACAGCATCAGTACAAACTGAATTCTAGCCAGAGGCAAGCACGCTCCTTCCTGACAGGTCAAGCGATATGAAATCCTGCAAAATATACATAATACAAGACAATTATACAATACATGCCAAGAATTTTACATGCTCTAAAAAACAGAGCTCGGCCGGGCTCTCTCTCCTTTCTCTGTAGCAAGGAGAGGCGACTTTTTGAGAGCTTCTTCCCCGACCACCTCGCTCGCCGCAGATCCGGGGGATTCCTCCCCTCCGTCGGCCGCTCCGGCGGCGGGAGGGTGGGGATCCCGGATCTCGGCTTGTACATAGTGTAGGTGGGTAGGATCCCGCTGGCGGCGTCGTGGAGGTGGCGTTGGTGTCGGCGGTTAGGGTTGGGGTCGGCGCGTTCCCCTCCTGCGGTGGCGCTCCTCGGAGCTCCGGCGCGACGCGCGCGCTTTTTGTGGCCGGGGATCCATGGATCTGCCGGTTCTCCTCCGGATCCTCCGCCTTCTCCTTGCCGGCCGGCGGGGAGATCGCACTCCACGCGGTGGAGCTACGACGGAGGCTCCGGTGGCTGGAACTCAGGGCTAGGCGAGCCTCGCGGCTTCTGCCGGAGTTGAAGACGAAGAAGGCTGGGCAAGGTGGTTGTGCTGGTGTGAGAGGGTGCTCGCCGTTTCCGTTTATCGGCATAACTCCGTCGCGGCGCGGCGGACGGGCTCTGCGGCGATCTACAAGGTAGGAGGTGCTCTCGGGCTGTGGCTTGAAGGTGGTCGGCGTTCTTCTTCTTCCTCGACGGCGTCGTTGCTTGTGCTTGTTCTTCTCTGTTCCCCTGCGTCGGATTTCTGTTTTTCTTGCTTGTACTCCATACTTGTATGAGGTACTCTGTTGTACGCAGGCTTTCAAAAAAAAAAAAAAAATTTACATGCTCTAGAAGAAAAAAAAGATGCTCTAAGAAGTAATACTCGAAATTATCTAAATGGACATTCATCTGAAACATAAAATAAGAGAAAAAAAATGCATACAACTAACTTATGCCTCTAAATGCACACAATGCTACTGATCTTTGTGTTAGACAGATATGTCACGTAGCGTGACATATCCTCCTGATTCCCTAAATCGTGGAGAGTCCTTATTTGTGTGATCTCCCATTTATGGTTAGGATTGTATTTTGACTATATATATCAATGCAATGGAAAGGCCCAAGTGTGGTCAATTCTCTCACATGGTATCAGCCTAAACACGTCCTAAACCCTAAACCGCTTCCGCCTCCTCTCCTTCCCTAACCCTAGCCGCCGCACCATAGCCGGCCGCCGCCGCCACCGTCCCTCTCCTCCTTCCTCTCCCTCCTCCTCCATGGCGCCCACCCCCTTCCACCCTTGGACCGGAGCGTCTCCGATGTGGCCCATGCCGCCGCACGGCGCCGGGAGCAACATCCTCGGCGCTGTCCCTCACCCGGGCCCTCGCGCCCACGCCTACATGGCCGCACCACCACCTGCGCCGGCCTCCTTCTACAACGCCCACAGCGGCGTCCCACGGCCAGGCCTTCTACGGCGCCCCGTACAGCGTCGCCTCCTCCTACACTGCGCGGCCTCCTTCTATGGCGCCCCACGGCCAGGCCTTCTACGGCGCCCCGTACGGCGTCGCCTCCTCCTACACTGCGCCCCCTACTTCGGCGCACACTTGGGACCCCTCCGCCCTCGCGTCGCCCTTCACCAACATGACGCTGCAGCCCCCCACCCCGGAGTGGGTCATGGACAGCGGCGCCACCGCTCACCTCTCCAACAACCCCGGTATCCTTTCTCTCTCTCTCTTCACATCCTCCTTATCGTCATGTCACTGTCGGAGACGGCTCCTCTGTTTCCGTCTCCGCATCCGGGCACGCCTTCCTTCTTCTTTTTCTGATCGTTCTCTTCATCTTCGTAATGTTCTAGTTACTCCTCGCATAATTAAAAATCTTGTCTCTGTCCGTCAATTTACTACCGATAACAACTGTTCTGTCAATTTTGACCCTTTTGGTTTTTCTGTGAACGACCTCATTACCCGGCGTGAGCTTCTTCGGTGCAATAGTACGGGGGAGCTTTATTCGTTTCAGCCACCGGCGCCTCGTGCTCTCACCACCACCACCACCCCTCATGATATTTGGCACCGTCGTTTGGGTCACCCCGGCCATGACGCTTATCGTCGTCTTTCGCAGCATATTTCTTTACCTTGCAATAAAAACCATAGTACTCTTTGTCATGCTTGTCAGCTTGGACGCCATGTACGTTTGCCTTTTTCCTCTTCCACCACTAGAACTACTCGCCCTTTTGAGTTAATTCACTGTGATCTTTGGACGTCCCCAATTTTAAGTAATTCTGGTAATAAATATTTCTTAGTCATTCTCGATGATTTTACCCATTTTCTTTGGACCGTCCCTCTACGCCAAAAATCTGATGCTTACGCCTCGCTCGCCTCGTTTCGCGCTTTTGCCCAAACCCAGTTTAACCTACCTCTTGCGTCTATACAGATGGACAACGGTCGTGAGTTCGACAACGCCAAACTCCACTCTCTCGCCGCCGCGCACGGTATACACATTCGCTTCTCCTGCCCATACACCTCCCAACAAAACGGTAAAGCCGAGCGCATTATCCGCACCGTCAACGATATTGTTCGTTCTCTCCTATTTCAGGCTAGTTTGCCCCCTCGCTTTTGGGTAGAAGCTCTCCACCACGCCACTCACGTCCTTAATCGCCTTCCCACCAAAACCATTAGTGCTCCTTCTCGTACTTCGCTCTTCATAACACCCACCCAGATTACTCGTCCCTTCGCGTTTTCGGTTCCCTGTGCTATCCCAATACCGCAGCCACCATGCCTCATAAACTCGCCCCACGGTCTAGCGCATGTATTTTTCTCGGCTACTCTCCCCATCACAAGGGTTATCGCTGCATGGACCTCACTACCCACCGCATCATCATCTCACGCCATGTCATTTTCGACGAGTCCACCTTTCCCTTCGCCTCGTCCCAGCAACCTTCAGCTGCCTCCTACGACTTCCTCGATGATGACGATTCCCCCCTCGTCGTCCCCCCGGCTGCGCCTCCCGCGCACCCCCTCCCCTCCACCTTCGCCGCACGCGCCCTCACCACCGCCTGCGCCCTCACCGCCACCTCCCCCACCCCCGCCGCCTCCTCCCGTGCATCGCACGCGTAGCACCTCCGGCATCCGCGTCCCACCCCGTGAGCGGCTTAACTTGCATGCTTCTGTCAGCAGGTACTCTCCGGTTCCGACTTCCGCACGTGCTGCTCTCAAGGATCCTAACTGGCTCGATGCTATGACCGCGGAGTACCGCGCTCTCCTCGGCAACGACACTTGGGATCTCGTGCCTCCTCCTCGAAACGCCAACATCGTCTCCGGCAAGTGGGTCTTCCGCCACAAGCTCAAACCCGATGGCTCTCTTGACCGCTACAAAGCACGCTGGGTGCTTCGCGGTTTCTCTCAGGAGCAAGGCGTCGACTTCGATGAGACCTTCAGTCCGGTTGTCAAACCGGCCACGGTCCGCGTCATCCTCTCCATCGCCATCTCCCTTAAATGGGAGACTCGCCAGCTTGACGTCAAGAACGCCTTCCTCCACGGCAAGCTCGCCGAGGTCGTCTACTGTCGCCAACCGACCGGCTTCATCGACTCCACTCGCCCCGACCACGTCTGTCGCCTGAACCGTTCGCTCTACGGTCTCAAGCAGGCCCCTCGCGCATGGTACCAGCGCTTCGCGACCTTCATCACCTCGACCGGCTTCACGTGCTCGCGCTCCGACACGTCACTGTTTGTTCTCCAGTGTGCAGAGGGTACGGCCTATCTTCTGTTGTACGTCGACGACATCGTCCTCACCGCCTCCTCGCCGCGTCTCCTTGACCGGATCACCGCCTCTCTCAGCTCCGAGTTCGCCATGACGGACATGGGAAGCCTTCACTACTTCCTCGGCATCGCGGTCACCCGCGACTCCTCCGGCATGCACCTCTCGCAAGCCAAGTACGCCGCGGAGATTCTGGACAAAGCCGGCATGACTGCATGCAAGCCCGCGTCGACGCCGGTTGACACGTCTCCGAAGCTCGCCACCACCGCCGGTGCTCCCGTCTCCGACCCTACTGAGTATCGGAGCCTCGCCGGGGCTATGCAGTACCTCACCTTCACGCGCCCTGACATCGCGTACGCCGTCCAGCAGGTGTGTCTTCACATGAACGACCCTCGCGAGCAGCACCTGGCTGCCATCAAGCGCATCCTGCGCTACGTCCAGGGGCACGATCTCTCATGGACTTCAGCTTCACTCGTCTTTGCCGGACTCCATGGTCACCTACACCGACGCCGACTGGGCTGGCTGCCCCGACACTCGGCGCTCTACGTCGGGCTTCTGCGTCTACCTCGGTGACAACCTTGTCTCATGGTCTTCAAAGCGGCAACACACGGTCTCTCGTTCCAGCGCCGAGGCTGAGTACCGTGCTGTGGCTAACGCCGTCGCCGAGGCTAGTTGGATCCGTCAACTCCTCCACGAGCTTCATCGACCCACTCCTCCTGCTACGGTCGTGTTCTGCGACAATGTCAGCGCCGTCTACATGTCTACGAACCCCGTTTAGCACCAACGCACCAAACACATCGAGATCGACCTCCACTTCGTTCGTGATCGTGTTGCCATGGGCCAGATCCGAGAGCTTCATGTTCCCTCGTCTCGACAGTTCGCCGACATCTTGACGAAGGGTCTACCATCACCGTTGTTTTGGATTTTCGGTCCAGTCTCAACGTCCGTCCTCCTCCCGTTGTGACTGCGGGGGAGTGTTAGACAGATATGTCACGTAGCGTGACATATCCTCCTGATTCCCTAAATCGTGGAGAGTCCTTATTTGTGTGATCTCCCATTTATGGTTAGGATTGTATTTTGACTATATATATCAATGCAATGGAAAGGCCCAAGTGTGGTCAATTCTCTCACACTTTGTCTAAGAAAGCAGCACTACGATATTTCTAGCTTAACATAGTTGCTGATTGAAAATAACAGTGAGGAACCACCAACAGGGCTCCATTTGTGCTACTCGTTGGACTATACAAAATGATAGGTATAATATACTAAATAAATTGGCTAGTGCAGCAGCACATAAATGACATATAATAGCAGAAACGCAACACCAAAAAATTATAATCCATGGGCTAGTGCAGCAGCACATAAACAACTATACTAGCAAAAATAACCAACAACTATATCTTAGTTCATTTTCCTAAGATATGAGCCAAGAAAGATGAATGCAAGAATGCAAGCATTGTAAAAATCCATGTGCACGAGCAGGTGTAAAAATCCATGTGCAAGCATTGTACCAATTCTAAGGAAGAAGAGAATCACCTTTGCTATGCCATTTCAGTGTGCAGCCACATCAGAGCAACCTCCATTCGAAGATTAACAAGGAAAAGGCAACTAGTTATTACTTACTACTACAGCAATGCAACAATAACAGTAGAAGGTGAACCAAAATCAGTACAGACTTGAGAACCAAACAAGCACATATACATTTTATAAGAATTTGTTGCTACTGAACTTTGAAGTGTAACAAGCACATATATCTCAATGAGCAGCAGCAGAATAATCTGGTACGTATGTACAAAAGTAATCAGGAATAAGATAACCATTTAGATGATCAGAGACAGCTCAAATCAGGAATTAAAAAAACGGCCAACTATTCAGCCTGACAGGTTTAAGAAAAGGAAACTATGAAGTTCACTGGAAGTAGACTATTTTAGGCACAGGAGCAAACTTAGCATGAATGGATTTAAGACAGAGAAGTGAACACCCATCATCACTAGATTTCGATCTAGGAAGGCACCAAACTTCAGAGAGTGGCCCTTAAATAGACATACTACTAGTGGAATTTAACGCGGCGTCACGTCGCGATTTTGTTAGTTTGTATTTTTTCATAAATTTGTAAGATAACTCCATAATTAAAGAATATATATTTTGTGAGTATTTGTTAAATTTAAATTACATCATAATTAGATGAAGTTCACTTACATTGTATGCAAATATTAGCCAATTTAAATTGTTAAAATATGTTTGTATTTTGGCATTAATAAGTACCCTTTTTTTTTGGAGCATGTCGATATGTTTTGAAGTATTTCTAATATTTTAGCGGCTTGAAATGTTTAATTATGCTTTTATTTTTTAAATGATATTTGATTTAAGTATGTAGTTAGTGGTAATGCATATTTTTTGGATTTGAGTTCACAATTCGGGAAAGCTTACTTATATCGGCGTCACGCCGCGATTTTGGTAGTTTGTAACCATTTTGAATTGTTTAATTATGTTTTGTGTTTTGCCGTACGTAGGTAGTGTTGATTTTTTATGAGCATTTTTTATATAGTTTAAAGAATATCCAAATATTTGGCAAATTGAAGTGTTTAAATATGTTTCTAAGTTGCCATAATTTATTTTACTGCAATTAGAGAAAATGTATTTGAATTATCTCTAAACATTTGCTAATTTTGAATTTTGTAGGCAATTTGGCGTGGCGACACGGCGCACCCGTCGGATTGAAAATATTTAAATTTGCTGGAATTTGTTGTTTAGGGTATCTCGAAATACTTAGTAAATTGCATTGTTCAGAAATGTTTGTATTTTTTCATAATTTTGTAAGATAACTCCATAATCAGAGAATATGTATTTTATGAGCATTTATTAATTTAAAATCCATAATTAGATGAAGTCCACTTAGATTGTATACAAATATTAGTCAATTTGAATTGTTTAAATATGTTTGTATTTTGGCATTAATTAGTACCATTTATTTATCGGAGCATGTTGATATGTTTTGGAGTATATCCAAAATGTTCAAATATGTTTCTATTTTCGAAATAATATTTAATTTAAGTATGTAGTTAGTGCTAATGCATTTTTTTTATTCGAGTCTACAATTCGGGAAAGTTTGGAATTTTTTTCTTTAGTGAGAAAATAGAAGAATTATTTGGAAAACTAACCCAACAAAATTTAAACAAAATGAACATTTGGTAGTTCATGTGGGAAGTTTGAAAAATTCTTAAATTTTAAAATTTGTTAGTTTCACTTTTGTGTACAATGGTTGTTCGGTGCAATTTTTGTGTGGAAAGCTAAAAATTTTCATAAATTTGAATTTGTATCTGCTACAAATATCCAACTAATCAAGCATTTTTAAATATAAATAGAAAATTAGAGAGAATTTAGCCATATTACCTCTAATATGTTAGCTAAATTAAAATGATAAAATATGTTTTCTATTTTGCCATAAGTAGTTTATTTAAATTAATAATTAGAGGAAATACATTATGATTATATTGAAATATTCACTAATTTGAGCATTTATTAAATTTAATTACATATTTGGAGAGAGCTTAATTATATTACCTCTAAATGTGAACCATTTTGAAATGTTTTAATATGTTTCTATTTGCTTTAATCATTTATTAAATTAAGTCCATAATTAGAGGAAGTAAATTTGTATTTGCTTCAAATATCCATCTAATCAAGTTTTTTTTTAAAATTTAAGTACACAATTAGAGGGAATTTAGTCATATTACCTCTAATATGTTAATTAAATTAAAATGATATATTATGTTTTCTTTTGTGACATAAATATTCTATTTAACTTCATTTTCAGAGTAAATACATTATGGTTATATCGAAATACTAACCAATTTGATTATTTATTTAATTTAACTGCATATTTAGAGAGTTTTGTTATATTATCACTAAATGCGAACCTTTTTGAGATGATATAATATGTTTTTTTTGTCTTAAATAGTTAATTAAGCTACTTAAGTAGAGGAAATACAGTACATAAAAAAAATTTTGAAATCAACTACATTTAATCAGAGGAAGTGCATTTGGTTTTTTTCTAAATATTTACTGATTTTAAAATGCCCAAAAATGTTTGTATTATGCTACAAATAATTAGAATTTATTTTTCTAATTATTTCGATGTATTTTGCATATTTTTGTAGTATGTAGATTTTAAACCATTGATTTTATAGAATTATTCATTTTCTGTAAATTATTTAAGTGAATTGGGACCAATTTAAAAATGTCCAAAAATGTTTGTATTATGATATAAATATTTAGAATTTGTTTTTCTGATTATGTTGGTATATAATGATAGAATATGTTTTCCTTTGTGACATAAATATTCTATTTAACTTCATTTTCAGAGTAAATACATTTTTGGAAATTTTGAAACATATATTTTTTTAAATGACGCGAAGGTGGAAAATGAAGTTTTTTGTATGATTTGAACTTTGCAAGATTTGAAATAACTTGAAAAAGGTCGCAACGTATTTAGAATGACTATTTTGATTTTTACAAATATTTGGAAATTGGTTCGAAATGATTTGGATCTATGTTTAAAAGTTGCAAAAGCTTTGGGAAATAAAAAAACAGAAAAGGGGAAAAAATAGTGGGCCGGGACAGGCGCCCAGCAAGCACGCCGGCCCACTAGACGGCCCGCTGCTCAGCCCAGGCCCGTGGTGACGTCACT
This sequence comes from Poa pratensis, assembly GCA_947311845.1. NCBI lineage: Eukaryota > Viridiplantae > Streptophyta > Magnoliopsida > Poales > Poaceae > Poa > Poa pratensis. Next base: position 42,699,187 of record CAMZMU010000094.1, on the reverse strand, counting down.
GTGTGACGTCACCAGCGGGCGGAGCCGCCGCGGCGGCGACGCGCTCGCCGCGTCAAATCGCGGCGAGCTAGGAAGCGCGGATGGGCGCGTCGGACGCGCGCGGCCTCGGGGTACCCGGGAGTGGCGGCGCCGCTGCTTATAGGTGGCCGGAGCGTCGCCGGCGAGCAGCAGACGCGGCGGCGGGCAGCGCGGACGCCGGCGAAGATTCCGGCGCGCGTCGTGCAGCCCAGCACACCAAAGTCGGCGAAGATGGAGGGGACGCGACGGCGGAGGCGGCTGGGCCCTTCGATCTGACCGAGGAAGCGCGGTGCGGCGGGGGCACGCGGCGGCGTCGACGGCGATTCCGGCGCCGCGGGAGAGAGAAGGGGGAGGGGGGTGGGGGGATTTGTCGATGCTTTTTAAAAAAGGTCCTTGAGGTTTCTGGAAAACACAGTTAAGTCCTTTTCTTCGTAAAATCGTGGACCGCGGAGCACGCTCTGGATTTGTGAGGGGCCTTTTTGCAATTGTGTCGCCGAGTTGCTTTTCTGCACATTGGATCGAAATTGGACGGTGCAGATCAATGCACTGGTGAACACTGTAGCAGCGAACAGTAACTACTGTAGCTAAGCTACAGTAGACGCTTGCTGCGGTGCCACGATTTTGGCCGGCTTTTATATAGCGAGTAATACATGCATATATATTTCAGAGAGTGGCACCAATAACTAGAAGGTTTCTAGAATTATCATCCATAGATTGCTGCAAGTACTAATACTACTACTCATAGTTTTATCTTAATAATATTTGCTAGTAAGGTTGAGAAAAAAACACATGGGAAGGATTTTGACGAAAGAACATAGGTTCAGGCAAGTACATAGAATTCCAAGTTCAAGGCCATTCATGCGTCCTGCATTCAGAGCTAACAACAAAGCAAATTACTGTCACTTGTGGAATCAAATTGCAACTGATTCCAGGTTTCAGCTAATCATCTACGGTGACGGCCAAGAAAAGGGCAGGAGAACATCCCCTTCCCAAATACACGCGCCCTGGTATTCCTCCAACGAAATCAATCTGAGAGAGAGAACCTGACTTACTCCGGTGTGCGGCGGCGGGGACGTCGTGGAGGACAGGGGATTCGGTCGGGTTCTTCTCCGGTGTGCGGCGGCAGGGGACGTCGCGTTGCTATCCGGGTCGAGGCAGAGAGGCGATGCAGGGGAGCGCCCGTCCCCTTGCACCACCGAGGTCCACGCCGGCCCTTCGGCGGCCCTCCGCCGCCGGACCGCCGCCGCCGGCGGCTGCCCCTTCGAGTCGCAGGAGAAAATTAGGTCGGGAGAGAGAGAGAGGAACGTCTCGTGGATTCGTTCCACGGGATAAGAGACGGGGTTCACTTCCCTGCGAAATTGACCGGGGTCGGGGCGGAATAGGGCGGGATGGAATCCCTCCCGGGTTTAACCGAATGCGTCACACGAGGGGGTCGAGATTTAATCCGCGCGGGTCGGATCCCAGTTAACCCACGGGGATTTCGGCCCGTTCCCGGCCGGGGTGGGCGGAACCGAACGAAGCCTAATAGGTATTATCCCTTTCTCAAGCACATGATACCCTAAAAAATGCGCCACCAAATCTTGTCTGGAATATTTATCAAATGTTTTACATGTGGTTTATCTATTTGGTTTTGTTTTTTTAGAAAACCTGAAAATCTTCATACTATAGGAAAATGGAAAATCAGAATAAATATATGGCATCGTACAAAACGGCATGTATAATGTTATATACCGGTGAGGGGAGCGCGCAATGCTCATGCACACTCGTTGGGAGCAACACCCTGAGTTGCACCCAAAAATTATTTATTTGCGTATGAGAAAGTCGATAATCCAATATCGGAATCGCCCTCGTTGCTGAGTGTAATTTACCGGGCACTCGGCAAATGCTGGTGTAGGCCGAGAGCTTAAAAAAAGTCGACAAACAAGTCGAAGCTGTCAAACAATTATCTTCGCTCCTTTTTTCGTCGAGCGCGATTGGTGCTGAGTACCCTGACACCGGTTCTAAACAATGTTGTCGAGTGCCACGTGGCCGACACTCGACAAACACGTGGATATCGAGCAAATTGTTGCCGAGTGCAGAACTCACACATATATCGACTGTCATAATTGCCGAATCCGGTATTGATCACTTTTTTTTGCGGGAAGACAAGTACAAAAATCAACAATATATGGCATTCGGATCCTATAAAACCTAGCCACTTCGTTACTTAAATGACTAAAGTTCAACCAAATAATTGTCCTAAAAACTAAATATGGGTCTTATATTTTGAAATGGAGAAAATACCCTTTGTTAATCCCAGTTTTTCCACCGTGTTGCTGACAAGATGAGCTGCGTCAGCTATAGAGACTAGAGTTGGGTAACAACAAGATGCATCTAAACCCTCGGTGCTATAGCTATTTGTAGAAAGTTCCAAAGAAATATCCTTAGTCAGTCATGTCGTGTGGTCACGAATTTTCGGAGACCGGTTAGACAACCGTACAATATTTGTGAGTAGCGGTACTTCCGTGTGGAAGTTTATTGGCAGTGGAGAACTGACCTGACAACTAGCTGACCATGACCATTTTCGGAGACCGGTTTGATCCTTATGCTAATGATGCTAATGCAGGCGCTTCAGAAAAGTCAGCTCCATGATACGCGCATATCAAGGGAATATGGGTGCATGTGCAAACGCGGTTTACAGCTTTGAACGATGGATTTGAAATTAATTTTTCTGTGGAGGCAGGATGGTCCACGATGGATTTGAAAAAGCCCATTAAAAAATTGTGTTAGTGGATAAGTGGTTAGTGGGACGGTGGGATAAATGGATTAGTACTCTGGGTGGGAACGGATGTCCCAATCCCATCCCACCTGAATCCATAATACCCACTACCTGGTGCCTTCGGAAGTCAACTCTGCACTGGCTGAGAAACTCCCATGAAACTGAGCCACAGAAGCAGGAAATCTTCGACTCCAAGCAACTAATGCGTCGAGAGCCTAAACTGGTTTAGCTACCACATGTATATCAGTCATCAGCACGTTCTACTATTATCCGCTGAACGATCCAAAAGAAAGATCAAACAGTTAATAGTCAAATACTACATTACAAAAAAAAAATTGCAGAACTGATACTAGTCAAGTTGCTAGCTGAATGGAAATTTCCACGAGGCGCCCGACCACACGACGTTTTATACGCGTCGTCACAAAATTTCACCGGAGAGGATCTCATTGCAAAGAGACGTCCGTAAACTCCGAGGGCTCATATGCAAAGGTATCCCAGCTTCGCTCTCCGCGTGACGGGCTCACGTGGATTCTCGCGTCTGAGGCTCCCGGTTTAACTGGGTTTGGACGGTTTGGGAAACCAGCGAAAAATCGACGGTTTAGGACGGTTTGGTTTGGATGGGTTATACGGTTCCAGACGGTTTGGAGAAAGCAGATACTCGTCACTGGTTCCACGGTTTAAACCGGTTTGAAACCAGCCAGTACACAAACCGTGCAACTGGTTTGGTCTGGTTTGGTTCGACGGTTTGACCGGTTTGGAACCAAACCATGAACAGGTTTTACTCGCGCTAACGGCAGCGGGCACAAGACACCGTTACGGGAAAGAAAATATGTTGCGTTTACCCAAAGGCTATCGATGCTTCGATTTAAAAAGAAGCCTTGTCGATGTACTACGTCTCTGCTGACGATTCATTCTGTCCTTCGTTCCAGTTGGCATTGGATGTGCCTCTCCGCTGGCTCGATACGAATTAAGAACATGAAAACGTGTTTTAAAGGGTGTGGAATTGTTTCTATCAAATCAAAACTACAAAACAAAAATTAAAATCATTCGCAGGAGATGAACACGCACACTAGTTCAAGATCATCTCGGATCAGAAGCCACACACACGGTCTTTTTCTACAATTTTACATAGGGAAATGTTGTGTTGTCGCCCTAACCCTAACTAACATCCAAAATTGGCTCACCGGAACCTGTCGGGTGTGCAGCGACGTGACGGCAACGCTCACTCCTCTTCGGTGTCAAGGTCTATGAAGACCTTCTGTTGCGCCTCTTAACTCGCGGCGCCACTCGTCCTGCTTCTGCTACGCTTCGCGCTCACCAGTGACCCCCTGTTTTGAGAGGAGGCTGACGATCTCCTCGTCCCGGCAGCGGCGCTTCGTCTCGTCTTACTCCTCATGCTTGGTGCGCGCCAATAGCATGGTGGTGATGGTGTCCATGTTGTAATCGTCGACGAAATCCTCCGGCCCAATGGCGAAGGCGAACGCCGCCGGGTCGTATCCCTCGAGCGGAGATGCTCCTCCTTCTCCCGCTTCGGCGGCAACAACGGTGTGCATGTTCCCGCGCCAGAGGAGCTCCCCGCCTCGAAGCTATGCGCGTGGCGGCGGTCGTACTCCTCGACCTCGCGGCGGAGGAGGGTGCGGCGATGTCGGAGCTATTGCCGCCGCCGCGCGAGGTCGGTGAACGGCCGACCTGGCTGCCCCCACGTCCGATTGAGCCTCCGCTGCGGCTCATAGTGGAGCGGCGGCGGTGTCGGATCTGTACGCGGCGGCGGGGAATTCATTTAATGTTTTCAACTCCATATGTAGTGTTCACATCATCAACTAGCGCCGCATGACCATTCATTCATGAGTTTTTTCTCGACAAAGTGCACGAAAATTTAATGTTTGCAATCTGTCATATATGTCCACGGCATAGCCAACGCTTGTCATCCGCGTGTCTATGTATGCACGAGTTTTTTTTTGCCAAAGTGTATGCATGTTTTCTTTGATATATGAAAATCAACTTTTATTTATATTTTATCCTTTGCCCTGCTAAGGAAACAATGTTGCACCCCGCCTTTCTCAACCCCCCCCCCCCCCCCCCCCCCCCCCTCCCCCGGTATCTCCTTTCTTGTAGGCCTCTTTTGGCAGAAGGCTTTGGGGATCAGAGGGATAATAATCAGTCTGAAATCATGAATCGGCCTAGGTTGAAACCAATCTTGTAGGGATATGGATAGATTATAGCTCAAATAAAATTCCATACCGCGTAAATGAAGAAAATGATGCAGTTATACACGGAATTTATCACTCGACGCGAGATACCGATAAGCATGTCGGGACAGGGTAGTCGTGAATCCTCACAATCCAGTGGACGGGGAAGGCGGCGATTTGGCCGGCGGTGCCTGTGGGCAGTGGCGGATCACATGTTAGCTAGGTGTGCACAGGACACCGGGTGAATTTTTTCCTTTGTAAAGCAACAAATTTTCACCATGTATTTACCCGCAAAAGATAAGTTTTTCTCTTTTTTGACAACCGTAGGCACCGTGGTGTTCAATACTCTAACTCTGCCACTGCCTGCGGGGTGACCGGAGGAGAGGAAGAAAGGGGTCGGTCGAGGCGGGGTCAAAAAATTAAGATACCATGTATTCACTACCGGACATTTCTGTATTCAGGCAGGATCCCAGCTGTACCTGCGGCAAGCAATACACTCATGCATAAAAAACCGACAAACACAGCAGGACAAAGTGGGGCCCACTGCTCTGTTTCCAGTTCCCGTCTTCCTTATTTCAGGCAGCCGTTTCAAGTGCCTCCTTATATATACCTAAACCACCTTCCGACCCCGGGAGACCGGAGACCAACAAGAACTCTTCTGTTCAAAAAAAAAAAATCCTCCGCCTCCTCTCGCTCCGATGGAGCTCCTGAGCGGCCCGGCGCTGGCGTGGCAGCAGTACCGCTCGCTGCTCCGCAAGAACGCGACGCTCGCGTGGCGCCACCGGCGGTCCTCCGCGCTGCAGCTGCTCTCCTCCCTCGTCTTCATCTTCCTCATCTTCTGCATCGACCGCGCCGTCCGCTCCCGCTTCTCCTACACCACCGCCTACCAGAACGTGCCCGACCCCGAGGCGCTCGTCGCGCCGCCCATCCCGCCCTGCGAGGACAAGTTCTTCGTCAAGTCGCCATGCTACGACTTCCTCTGGAGCGGCGGCGGCAGCGCCCGCGTTGCCGACCTCGTCGATGCCATCCGGACGAATAATCCCGGCCGCCCGATCCCGTCTGACAAAGTGAGCACCTTGATTTGATTCCTCTTTTTTTTCGAGTTTATTAGTTTGTGCGGCGTGGGTATTAGCCAGTTTGGGATGATGACGTCGAGTTAGTTGCTCGCACGTTTGGCGTGAAGATTTTGGGTATTTTTTTTAACTGAAAATATTTTGGGTGGTAGGTGAGTATAAGATCAGAATCTTCCATGCGTTTTTTGTCAAGTCAAAAAACTGCGTGAAATATTCCGACCCCTATTTTTTGAATGATTTTCCGATCCTTTTAAGGAAGTGGTTTGATTTTAAACTTTTTAAGACCTCGATGGGGTCAGGAATATTTTGTTTGGAACTATAGCATTGTGATTTGGTCCCAGGTGCTGAACGTTCATGTGCGAAGTCACGTTTTGTGTTATCCTTTAAGTCTATCGGAACAGGTTGGGCTGATTTTACATTGATCTTAGATCATCATTTAGGTTTGATGTTGACAATTTCGGTATGTGATTTGCTTCCATTTGGCTTACCGCACTCGAATGAAACCGTGCGCACCCACCTTTAGATGGAGAAACTTGCAGAGTTTTCCTAAGAAAATGTTGAAAAGAGAACCCTATTTTGTTTAGATTTGGGTGCATTACGGGTCCACTTGGAAAAGCTAATTCGCTTGTCGTAAGTGATGTTGATGTCATTTTCATGCCACTCATTGATTTCTTGATCCGAGTACACAACGCCTTTCTTGGAAATGAAGACAGAGAGTGAGGAAGTACTTTGGAATGTAACTCAAAATATACGTGATAATAAGTTCTGCATAGAATAGACGATGATATCAAAGAAGCCGTGTTGGACTTTTGCAAACAACTATGCAGTTTTTTTCTTATTGCCAGCACAACCTCAATTGAATGTACAGGTATAAAAGTGCCCGCCCCTGTTGTCCACTGTTGCCTGAAATAGGGTACCTCATTTCAGCCACTGAACCTTTTTTATTTTCATACGCAGCTTGAATAAATTATGGTGGCACAATATAAATTTCAAGACACTCCTTAATTTTGACATATAATTAACTATCACTTGCTCGGATTATGTGGTATACTGCAATATATGTCAAGTGGATTAGTTACAGTAGTTTAGTTTCTTCTATGTTATGTTACTCGACACAACTTCGCGGTTCACTCTTCAATGGATTATTGTTTGACATGCAACAATACACTTTACCTAATATGTTCTATGGTGGGTTTCTCAGGTATTGGGTTTTAGGACTCCGGATGAAGTTGATGCTTGGCTTTTTCAAAACCCGATGCGCTGCCCTGGTGCTTTGCATTTTCAAGATATAAATACCACTCAGATAACGTATGGTATTCAGACAAACTCCACTCCAGTAGCTCGAAGAGGAACATATGAGGACCCCACCTTCAAATTCCAGATACCGCTTCAAGTTGCAGCTGAGAGGGAAATGGCAAGGCTGATTATTGGAGGTATTGCTGGTTCCATGGTACTTTAGGGAACGCTTTATTCCATGTGTATAAATACTTAAATAGTATGTAGCACCACAGTTTTCATACCCTTTGACAACATTTCCTTCTGGTCAGTACTTATGTATGTTTTTTTACCAGATATCTTTCAGATTATTTAAATGTATGCTGCATAGATTAATGTTACATGTATATTGTTTGCTTCTGATTTAGTAGTACTTGGGAATAACAGTAAATTTCATGGCTGACAGATCCAAACTTTAGCTGGACCGTGGGTTTCAAGGAATTTGCTCACCCAGCAACTGAAACCTTCTCGACTATAGCCCAAGCAGGGCCAACTTTCTTCCTTGCCATTGCAATGTTTGGATTTGTTTTTCAAATCAGTGCCTTAGTGACTGAGAAAGAACTTAAGCTTCGTCAGGTCCGAGCTTTTCTCCTCTCTTCTCATGTGTTTTATGAGTTATCTATCTTCATGCTTGACATGACTATTAAGTTTGGTACCAAATCACAGGCTATGTCAATCATGGGGCTCTATGAATCGTCTTATTGGTTATCTTGGCTTACCTGGGAGGCCTTTCTTACATTACTTTCAGCACTTTTCACCGTGCTCTTTGGAATGATGTTCCAGTTTGACTTCTTCCTGAACAATAGCTTTGGAATCTTATTCATCCTATTCTTCCTCTTCCAACTGAACATGGTAAGCTGTAAACTATATATAGTGATGACTGATCTGAATTCTTGTTTTCCTTCTTTCTATATCAAGTGTTAAATTTAGATAAATATCATGCTTTCATGAATGTGTTTTGTTTAAACATTTTCTGACCTCTATGAGAGTATGCAAACTATGTTGTTTCCTTTGTTTTTCTTAACAGGCTTGTTTATGATATTTTCTGCAGCTTGGTTTTGCTTTCATGATATCCACATTTGTAGCAAAAGCAGCATCAGCTACTACCGTTGGATTTGCAATATTCATCATTGGCTTCTTGACACAGGTAAAGTTTGCTTAATCATCAATTTACAGATCCAGTATTTCAAGTTGTCAGAAAACATGCAAACCCCTTTCGTTACTTCCCTGTGCAGCTTGTTACAACCTTTGGGTTCCCATATTCAAGTTCCTATGAGAAGTACTACCGGACAATATGGTCCTTCTTTCCTCCTAATGTTTTTGCCCAAGCCCTTAATATTCTAGGTCAGGCAACAGCAACTCCTGAAGACAAAGGTATGAGCTGGAATCAGCGTGGAATGTGCCAATCTTTTGAGACGGACTGCGTCATTACAGTAGTATGTACAAACTTTGCTCATTTGAGAATATGTACTTGAGTGTATGCAAATTCAAACCCTGATTTTTTGAACATCTGACAGGATGACATCTACAAATGGCTCATCTCCACATTTTTCTTGTGGTTTACCCTGGCGATCTATTTCGATAACATAATTCCAAATGTCAATGGTGTTAGAAAGTCAGTGTTCTACTTTCTGACGCCTTCGTACTGGACAGGGAAAGGAGGAGGCAAGATGCGAGGTCAGAGTTTATTCAAGTGTTTAGTAGTTCTTCACCTTTTTAAACTGTATTGTAAAGTTACTTATTCAACTGATTGATCCATTCCAGAGGGAGGCCTTTTTAGCTTTTTTGGTTCGAACCGTCCAGCTGATGATGCTACCCCTACTGATGAGGATGTTCTTACTGAGGAAAATCTGGTAAAAGAACAAGCTTCAAGCAATGAGGTAGATCCTGGTGTTGCAGTTCAAATACAGGGTTTACGGAAAACCTACCCAGGAAGTTTTAGTATGGGTTGCTGCAAATGCAGAACCTCTAAGCCATTTCATTCTGTCAAAGTAAGTTCTCAGTAATCTTCTAGCATAAAAAAGGAAGCAGATTTTTCTACCAATGCTATTAACCACCGAATACATCTCTCCAGGGCTTATGGGTGAACCTTGAGAAGGACCAGCTATTTTGTCTTCTTGGGCCAAATGGAGCTGGTAAAACAACTACAATCAGTTGCCTGACTGGAATCACACCAATTACAGGCGGTGATGGTCAGTATCATTCCCGAAAACAACAGTTTGTGATAATAACTATGAATATGCTAACAAGCCACTTTGAACTTTGGCAGCATTGATTTATGGTCATTCTGTTCGAAGCACTGCGGGTATGTCTAATATTCGCAGAATGATTGGAGTCTGTCCGCAGGTTGGTGTTTCAAACATTCACTTAATGTCATGCAGGTAATCTTGAAGTTTAGTGGAAGATAAATATGTATTGTATTACTTTGCAGTTTGACATCCTGTGGGACGCATTGACTGCTAAGGAGCATATGCAGTTGTTTGCTAGCATCAAAGGGTTGCCTCCATCAACAATCAAGTCGGTATGTTTCGAAGAACCTATCGGATAGTACTCTCCAACACCCTCCATGGTTTTACATATCGATCTTTCTCTGTTCATTCAATGCAGGTAGCAGAGCAGTCACTAGCCCAAGTGAAGCTCAGCCAGGCAGCTAATGTTAGAGCAGGTAGCTATAGTGGTGGAATGAAACGGCGGTTAAGTGTTGCGATTGCTCTAATTGGTGACCCAAAACTGGTTTTTCTTGATGAGCCGGTAGAGACCTGTCAAAATTTCCATAATTTCACTTACTGCACATACAGTCACATGTTAATCTTTTTTTGCGGGGAACATGTTAATCTAACCATGTATATCCTCCCGCACAGACAACTGGCATGGATCCAATAACAAGGAGACACGTCTGGGACATCATTGAGGAGGCAAAGAAAGGAAGAGCTATTGTCTTGACCACACATTCAATGGAGGAAGCTGACATTTTAAGTGACCGAATAGCTATCATGGCAAAGGGTAAACTGCGGTGTATTGGCACTTCAATAAGGCTGAAGTCGAAATTTGGAACTGGATATATCGCCAATGTGAATTTCTCTGGAAATGGTCACACACAGAGCCCTAACGGCAACAGTAATACAGAGGCCCGGTTAATCCTAACATAGAAGCTGTCAAACGGTTCTTCAAGGAAGTATGTGCCTTATCATTAAACTAACTACCATTGCAGTTGGTTTCTCATATTATGTGGAAATTTAAACCATATAAATTGTTTTGAAACAGAGGCTTGATGTGGACCCAAAAGAGGAGAGCAGGACATTCTTAACGTTTGTCATCCCCCATCAGAAAGAACCACTTCTGACGGTAATACATTGACACCCAAATTATGGTGTACATCATTAACTAAATTTATGACACAAAATACTTTTTGACAAACAGACGTTCTTTGGGGAACTCCAAGATAGGGAAAGGGAATTTGGGATATCAGACATTCAACTTGGCCTCACGACACTTGAAGAAGTATTCCTAAACATTGCAAAGCAAGCCGAGCTGGAGAGCTCTACTGCCGAAGGGACACTGGTGACTCTAAACCTGTCATCTGGAGCATCAATTCAGGTTTGCCCTCACTAATCCTATCAACATGTGTGTACTTCTGAACATGAATCTCTGAGATGCAGATAGCTTCCATCCAGTATAAGCTTGCATATGTGGAGATCTGTGTAGTATATAGATCATTGTGAACATCGTTTTGATTTCACCTATGTTGGCAAATTTATCCGGCAATGCAGATACCAAAGGGGGCTCGTTTCGTGGGTATTCCTGGAACTGAGACAGAGGAGCATCCAAGAGGAGTCATGGTGGAGGTGTTCTGGGATCAGGATGACAATGGATCACTTTGCATTTCTGGCCACTCTGACGAAACCCCCGTGCCGGCAAATGCTGAGCTGACGAGGCCGCCTTCACTTTCGCGTAGGGCCTCGGTGGGCCGTGGAGGCCCTGTAGGGTACATCATCGACCCAAACCAGGTCACAACAACAAGATGAGCTTGAATGCGGTGGGACTGTTTTCATGTAAATTATCTCAGGCTCGATGATAAGTATAGAAATATAAATATGTGTGTACAAGAACATTGTGTTAATCTATTTTTCTTCTAAAAAAGCTTGGTAATAGATACAACATGATGACATTTTTTTGTCTTGTGACAATCTTGAACAAACATAATGTAGGTTGGCAAGTATGTTACATTGAGCCAATTTGTTTCTTCAGGTTTGTACATTTTTCTATAATGGACTGTTCTCGTCTGGTTCCTACCAGTTGTGCTTTTGATATTAGTCTATGTAAAGCTGATATCAGTATAACATATATAGTACTAAGTCATGTTCCCATAATACCACTAAAATAATACCGATAAGAGTTACTGGATCATTAGCTGATATTTGCAAACAATGTGTGTATGGTGCATTCCTCACCTGCGGTGAACAGATTAAGTTTCTTTCTTAAAGTTTTGCTATCTGAGTTTACTGCCAACCGCTGGAAGAAACTGGTACATCAGCTATTATTTTACCTTCAAAAATACGAAATCATATATGCAAGTGATTATACCATAAGTTACAATATATTACATATAAAAGGACTTGGCGAGGGATTACATTTACATCCCTAATGGCGGTGACAGTTCATTTCTTTACTGCAAGTTCCATACTTGGAGTTCTTGGACGCAAACAATCATCAGGAGCTGGCTTATCTGAACGAGTATCCATGGATGAATTATTCGATGCTGCAGGATTCAAGGCTGGCTTATCTAAATGAGTATCCATGGATGAATTATTCGATGCTGCAGGATTCAAGGCATGGCTTGCTGTACAAACTATACCATCTGCAAAGTATCCTGTGCCACTACTAGCTGTATATCGTACGGTTGGAGGCTATGTCGGACAGTTGAGTTATTCGGTTGCAATCCGGGGTTTGCTTCTGCAAGTAAACTAGTGATGCATGTTGGTTGCTTGTGTTAGGGATGTGCGTTGAAGCTTGAAGATTCAGAATTAAATAATGTGATCTTGGTGAAGCCAATGCATCCTCACCTCCATACACAATCTCATGCTACACGTAAGAACATCTCATAGACAATAGCAGATGGATACATTAAGCATCCTTGAGTGGTAAGTGGTTATTACTTAGCACACACGGGAGTAACATGAGAACCTCAGAATCAACCACAATTGTTGCAATCAGAGTATAACGCCTGAAAAGAGAAATGTGGACCACTAGGGGCGTAAAAATGGTTTAACCAATAGAACAGTGGAACATTTCATTCAGACCTTGTTATTAGGGCTGTAATTTTATCCCCAAGGGGATTGGAGATTGTGGAGGATTTGGTGAAACCCTTCATTTCACCCAATCCACACAAGTACCCTTTCATGCTAACCCACGATGCGGTGTTTTCAATTACACAAAATGAGGGGGTTTGTAGAAGATATCTTGAGATTATCCCATCTAAAACAGAATTAGTAAACGAAATATTGAGTATTTTCTAGGATGCAAGATAACCCCTTCGGATCCCTTAAATATACTTCAAACACTAGAAGTTAACCAGGCCTAGTGAGTGGCAAAGGTAGTACAAAATGTTGAACTACAGTATGGACGGGTTGTGTTCAATCCGGTTTTGAACACCCCAACTATGTAACAACCTTATTCACGTCCACTAGTCAATGCACGCTTGTCAAATACTACTAGGGCTGACTTCTTTTGACCTTGTGGAACGGCTTCGAGGCTGAGGACCGTTGAAGCCCAAAAGAAGTGTCTGGATTAACGCCGACTTATTTCCACAGCGAAACGGCCACACGGTGCAATTCAAGAAACTGCCTCGGAGGTGTATCCTGACTCCTGAGCTTATGCAGCTTACAACCGAAACGCTATATGAAATGGAAATGTTGTTGAGCTTATTTACGTCCAAAATGCCACCACACACCCAAACACACATGAGAGCAAGGGCTGGGGACGAAGTCGAGAGTGCTCATCCTTGACCGGCGGAGTGGTTTCCGCGCCGCGCTCAGGGCGGAGGGGCTTGACAACAAGGAGAACGCGTGTCATGGCGCCCAGGGACCACCGAGGTCAGGCCATAGCGAGACTACAAGGAGATTTCGTTGCGGGAGGCTCAAGCTCAAATAGAGGGTCGACATCGGCTTATTAGGTGTCTATGATGCTCCTAGCGCAAGAAATCATACAAGGACGACATAGTTAGCTCGCCATGGAAACGAACTCGGCGATGGAAATTTCTAACAATTGCCGGAGAAGGAGGCCTCCGTGGATTAATTGCTTGGGCAGGGCTGGTCTAGAAGAGCAGCGACGAGGTTGGCACGATTAGAGGGGCTCGGGCAGTCTATAGATAGCAAAGGGACCCGCACACACACGTGCTCTGGTTCGGTGGCCAGTAGGAGGATCGGGCCGTCGCTTCATGTGTGCGGGGCAGCGGGGAAGGAGATGTTGGTCCCATTGGAGAGCCTGGCGGCGGGAGAGAGGCGGAGGATCGGCCTATGTTGTCAAATAAGAAATAATTGAAAAAACTGTTTTTATTTGAGGCTATTTTAAATCATTTTTATGAACTATGGCTCAATATATGTTCCTTTTCACAGGTCACAACGTTAAGTAGACAAAGAATCTTACCTTCAGGGGGTTCTGTAATTTCTGTTTCCTTTGCACAGAGATGATTAACCCGGTTACTATGCGTCTTTCTCGACTTGTCTATTTTACTAGCTTCTCTTGTATCCATCGTATTTTTATTATACCCTTTATGCAAAGAGAACGAATACTTTTTTTTTGACAGGAACGAATACTTTTTTAGATCATGAGAGAACGGTCACTATATTTACATACAGAAAAAGTGAGTCAGAACTGCAACACAATTGTTCTGACATGCGTAGAAGCGAGACAGCTGCCAACCAATGTCAGCACTCAGCACTTAGTTCCCTAAAAAAATGTCAGCACTTAGAAATGGTTTTTTTTAAGAGTACGCCAATAGTCTACCATAATTTTATAGAAGGCAGCAAAAAAAATTTACAAGAAAGTTTGCCAAGTGTTGAGTACAACTCTCAGCAAACACACACCCTCCTAAGAACTCAACCCGGGTCAACTTCTCACAAAATAATCAACACCCACTGCTCCAGTTCTATCGCTTAATTAAGTTCTTCCAGCAGATCCTTTACCAACATGTGAACATAACGAATTTGATTCACATTTCCCAACACTAGCATTACGTTGCTTCTAGTGGTTCCAACTTCCACGCCACACCAGCATTACTAGAGAGTAGGTAGAAACCTTTCCTTTAGATTTTAGGAAGAGCCTGCCTTGAATTCAACCACCAATCCCAACTTGTCTTGTAGATCAAAATGGAATAAGTGTATTTGCAGCGTAGAAACCGCCGTGTAAATACTGAATCAGCAGGGAGGTGTCTCCTAGGCGGCATTGCCAAAAGCAATTGGCCACTGCTGACTGTCCTCTTATGCAGTATGAGAAACCTCGGCGTAGGTTAGGCACGTGCCATTGAATATCCTCCTATTTCTCTCCTTCCAAACCCTTCAGATAACACGGAGAAGCCTACCACTCCGAGAACGATGGACCTTCTTGTCCGCCCCCGTGATCATAGCTTCCCACCAATCATTGAGAGAAGAGTGGAACGCCACCAACAAGGCCTGAGGGCAATCATCATGACAACGGGCATGCACAAGTTTCCAGACCTGCGCAGAGAAAAGGCAATCCTTGCAAAGGTTGGAAGCCGTCTCCGGGACACCTAGGCATAGCTGGCAAGAGGATTCGTGGGACCAGCATGTCACCGCCAACCTATCAGCTGTGGAATCTTTTGATGGAGGACGATCCAGGAAAACATAGTCACTTTGGCTCACTTTAGGCGCTCCAAATCTTAGATGGGAGGAAGGCCCTGCAGGAACCAAAGAATTGCGCCTTGTAGGCGAGCTTGCCAAGTAGACACCGTCAGCCGTCCAAAACCACGAGAATGAGTCAGGGCAAGAATCATCCAGCATGACATCATCCAACAGAGAAGTGACAAAAATGAACTCTTGAAGCTGCGTCGCAATGTTGTGCTTGGAGACGGAGATGATCTAGTTTTCATTTGCAAGCTCTTTGCGGACCAACTGGTTGTGAGGGAGGCTACTTTGAAGAGCTCCGGAACGCAGTCATAGAGGTAACCCAAGCAAAGCCAAGCCAATTTTCGTGCCAACAAAGGGTATGTTTCCTATCTCCCAAAGTGATCTTTGTGGAGGCACGGAAGAGGGCATATTCGAAGCATCACATGACAACTTAGACCCCACCCACGGTTTCTCGAGGTCCATCCATTGAAACCAGGGCCAACACAGTCGGAGCACCCAGCCAAAATGCTCAAGGTCCGGCATCGCAAGTCCTACCCAACAATTTAGGGCGACATACAGTCTTTTAGTTGATAAGGGAATGGCCGACCCTCGCCAGCTCCCTGTCGTCACCCTTCCAAATGAAACCACTAGTGATTTTTCCACCTTATTCAAATCCCATAGAAGGATTGGCAGAACCGTCTGGTGGTAGGTTGCAGAAGCCGCAATGACGGACTTGACAATCCTCTGAAAGTCCACTTTGCGAAGCCGCGAAAGTGCAGAGGGAGCCCTAGGTAGCTTCCAAAAAAGCCGACAATCCTAGCCGGGAAATCAACAAGAATTGCTTGAAGGTGAATGCTCACAGATCTGATAGCGAAACTTCGGTCTTGGGAGAGGTTTAAGATGAGTCTAGTGGCATTGCAAACAAAATCTAGAATTGCAGCGATGGAGTTATCTCAGCCTTAGAAGGGTTGCCAAAGTTGCCAGCATCGTCGGCGCAGGGGGAAGTTCTGAAAGTGACCATCCTAGCTTTTATCGGTTGCAAACCGCTCGCCCTCATGGCCACCTCAAGGATTTTCTGGAGAGGATTGATGGCTGCATTGAAGAGCATTTGTCATAGCACGTTGCCCTGACGAAGCCACCTATGGTGGACGAACGAAGTGTCGAGATTTCCATTGAGGATCACACAGGACAATGAAGAAGCAAGCGAACTGCAAACCTAGGAAAGCCACGAGGACCGAAACCCAGCTTCTACGGGACCTCGATGAGGGGCCCAATTGATCGAGTCAAAGGCCTTGGAGATGTTCGGCTTAATGAACAGACTAAGCGTGTTGGTTCAGTGAAGCTCCTTGATTTTATATTCTGGACATAGAGGAAGTTGTCATGAATGCATCTCTTCTTACAGATTTGGGTTGAGCCTGCTAGCTAGTAACTTAAGAAAAATCTTGGATATGCTATGGATCTGGCTAATGAACGATAGTCGCCCACCCTAGCAGTGTGCGAGCGCTTGGGGAGAAGGATGATGTAGGCAGAATTGACAACCCCCATGCGGGAGCCGCCAAGATTGGCAATCACGGACACCGTCACGATGATGTCGCTTTTGATGATATCCCAAGAAAATTTGAAGAAGACGCCAATGAAGTCATCAGGACCAAGCGCCTTGAAGGATGGCAAGGAGAAAACAACAGCCTTGATTTCTTCCTCATAAAAAAATCACATCAGGCTCGTGAGAGGTCATGAGGGTGGTACTCAAAGGGCGTCCAGGGGCGGCAATACCTTCTCCTTGTCTTCCAGAGAGATACAAATGGCCTCCAAAGTAGTAAGGGACTGAATGTGCAGCATACTTCTTCTGCCATTAACACGGATGTAGAAGAGCCTAGTGTTAGTATCGGCGGCCTTAATCCAAGAAAGCCAAGCTTGTTGGCGAAGTTTTATTTTCTGAGCTGAGAGGAGGCCAACTATTCAGGAGAGACGAAACAACCTCTCATCCGGGGAGCACCCCCAGATCCTTGGCGATGGCGGTCTGTTGATTCAACACTTTATTTGAGTTGTACTACCCGCTTTTGCTTTATTTCTAGTGGTGGAGGCCTTTGTTAACTGCTTGGATTGTTTGCACTTACTCATAATTATGAGATGACGCACCTCTGCCTCGAAAAAAACATAATCTTCATCGTGTTGATTCTCTCTTTAAACCGATTTATATAACTACAAATGTTAACTGTAAATTTATCCAGCCGTGCAGTATATAAGTGCAACCTTGAGATATTGCACATGTTGAGGATTCGTATCACAGTAAGCATTTAGTACCGTGTGAATTGATTCACCTAATGGCTACTTTCATCTGCGCAGTAAGTAGGAATAAGTGCAACTAGCTTAATTATGCATAACTTGAAGAGCATGCGTAAGCCTTAATTCATGGAAAATTAGAGTACTGCTAAGTGCTAACAAAGCGGAGCATTGCATAGAAAAATATGATGTTCACACAGTTGATCTTCAGACTTAAGTGCAACCAGTCTGTTAGAATAAGCACTAAAAACCTACTTGACAGCACAGTTGCTAGTAAGAATTAAGTAACAAGAAAAAAAGTTTACACGTAAAATGATACGGCGTCTTCATTTTCAGTATCATAGAACATTTCATGGTTTCCAGTTGGGTGGAATGCGATAACCCATGGATACAGCAGTTGTATGGCACTCCCACATACAGAGGGAAAATCTATAGCAAGAGAGAGGAAAAGGCTAAGCATCAGAGTAACAAGACACTTTGAGTTCACTATTTACGAAGTTTTCTCCATAAGCTGGATGGGTGCCAATATGTTCTGTTTACTTGTCTCCACGATACAACCATTCATCACCATCTCTTCAAGCATGAAGTGCACTTTCTCTAGATGGAACATGATGTCGAGCTCACACTGCCATCAAAGTAAGTAGTATCAGCTATAGTGATGTGAGCATCTTTGCGATGCCCAACCCTCGGGGTATGTAAGCTTACCACATTCCCAAAGTGGCGGTCCATAGTTTCCACAAGAAGATGTATGAATTCGAGGATAGCTAACTCATTCTGTCAAACAAGATGCAACATAATATCATCAGGAGACTCAAGGTACAGATACATTGTCAGAGTTGTTATAGTGCACTAGTACTACTATAGAAGCAGTAGAACTATCACCAGTGAAGCTAATATGCATCAATGTACTTTGTACCGATCAGTCCAAACAGAATTATCACTACCAAATCCTACACTGTCGGGTCTGTAACGATGCACATTTCAATAATAAACAGGATAATCTGTCTGGTTGTTGGGAAACTAAGGGGAGAGTTCACAGCAAGACTGGGCTGGACTGGGTTGAGGAGGAACATGAGATTTCTCACGTCTCTGCTCATGCAGGTTGCAGCTCGGAACTGATTGAAGTAATTGAGTAGGAGAATCACTATGACTATTGCCCTTGGTCTATTTGATACTATGGATGATTGGTTATGAATGGACCGTTTCGTCTGTGTAGGATGGTCCAGCCTATTGGTCTTTCCTGCCTGGACAAACATTTCCAGTATATTTCTAGTGTACCTTAACTTACTCCAAGGCCATGTCACAGTAAAGGCAATGTAAAAAATAGAGACACATACTGAGTGGGGTTGCTTGTAAAAAAAGCACCTTCTAAGCACGATTGAACGAAAGCTGTAAAGATTCCCACATACAGCAACCAAACAACAGCTACTGCATGACCCCATCCTGCTCACCTTTTGGAGCCAAGCTACAATCACCCATCCAACTAATAAATACTCTAAGTGTACAATTTTGAGGTAGCAATATTGGGTGTAGCAAGGCAAAGAAATATCCAGTGGATGTTCATTTGTTCACCGAGGTCCCAGTAGTCCACAAATTCAATCTCGTCATGAATTGGAGCTACGGATGGAAAGATATTTATCTGGAAAGAATTTACAATGCCCTAGTATATTTCGTTCATTCGCCTCGCATGTATTTCAGTTTAGGAATCCACACTGTTTTCATCCATAGGCAGTAGGTCATAGTTTACTTTTCCTTTCTTGCAGTTAGTGTCACTTCCAATTCCCACATACATACAAGACATCGTGGGAAAGGAGTGACAGTGCTGCTGAACATCACAGGATTAAAGAACTAGACTGTTGGAGAGAACTATAATTGACTAAGTTTTCTCCATGATTCAGCTAGGTCGGTGTCAATATGTTCTGTTTAACAGTCTCCTGATGCAACCATTTATCCATTTTCTTCTAGCACGAAGTGCACTTCTCCAGGTGGAACATGATGTCGAGCTCACACTAGCATGAAGGGAAGTCAGCTTGACCTCCATTCGTGCGAGTATATTTACATTGCTGAATCCTTGAGAGTATGCAAACATACCCGCATTGCCAAAGTGGTGTCCATATTTTTTATAAGAAAAGTTGTATGAAGCTAAGAATTCTTTTTTTTCTTTTACGGAGGGTATGAAGCTATGAATTCGAGGATAGGTAACTCATTTTATCAAACATGATACAGCTATAATATTTATTTTTATTTGCGGCTATTTTTCACCTGGTTGTATGAGCAGGCGGACAAACATTTGTTTTCTTTTAGCGCTCACATTTATATTCGACACGTATCCAACAAAGTTTGCTTTCTTTACTTGCAGGGCTCTCCTATTCAATTCAAGCACATGCATTCAGCAGTTAATTAAGTGCCTCTCTTTTACATTTCAGCAATGTAGAAATAAAGCCCAACTACTTTGCATCATTGTCGGCTCATCTATTTTACTAGCTCCCTTTGTATCCATCATATATTTATCATCCTCATATGAAAAGAGAATGAAGTCTTTCTTAAATCATCAGAGAACGAACACTAGATATATACATATATAGATAGATATGAGTCGGAACTGGAAAACTATTGTATGCGTGGAGTTTATTGTTTGGAAACGGATGGCACCAGGAGACGAGACAACTGCCAACTGATGTCAGCACATAGAAATGGAATAATGTATTAGCTGGGTAAGGAATTACGTCTAGGATTATGTCTAAATATTACTCCCTCCATTTTTAATATAAGATGTTTTAGCTTTTGTCCACATTCACATGCACACAAATGTATGTAGACACATTTTACTTTATATGTTCACTCATTTTAGTATGCATGTAGACAACATGTGTAACATCTAAAACATCTTATACTAAAAAACGGAGGGAGTAGCTGGGTAGTATTATTTTCCCTGACATCTCGTGCAAATATACATGCAGTCAACAGTAATACACCCAAAAAAAATCACCACAATATACTACCCAGCAACCAAACAGCATTTCCTACATGACCTAATCCTGTTCCAACCGATCCTGCTTATCTTTTTGGAGCCAAGCTACAATCACTCATTCAACTAATCACACCCTAAGCGTACAATTTTGAGATAGGAGTTTTAGGTGTAGCAAAGCAAGAAAAGTCCAGGGATGTTCATTTGTTCACCAAGATCCCAGTTGTCCAGAAATTAAATCTCACGGTGAATAGGAGCTACAGATGGAAACTGGAAAGATATTTATCTGGAAGGAATTCACAATGTACTATTCTAGTCTATCTCCCGTTCTGGCGGCTTAACAAAATATAATACTCCCTCAGTTCCGAAAAAGCAATACTAGAGTTTAAGATTATATTTTCCTACGGTTTAGTACTGAGGAACTGTATTTCAACCAACGATATTTTGTAACAATGGGATGGCAAGGGCCAAGCAAGTGCCAGTTTTGCACTTGTGATTACTCTAATAATGGTCATTTTATCATCCTCGGAGCTTGGCTAATACATCTGTTCCACAGGAGTGTGTTAAGACTCTGCTGTTGCATTGAATTTGTGTCCACAAATCCATACGGGATTGAATGGATAGATTTCCAAGAAAACAAAAAGCGTGTGTCTTTCAGGAAATGACTGAAATGTGAGGCTGAAATTGGGGGCTGAAAAGAGGTACTCTTCTTCGCAACGTTATTTTGGGACATAGGTCGCGACCCTGATAAAATCGGGTCGATAAATTTGAGTCGATGCCCCAAGTACAAAACAATTTCATAGAATCACAGGAAGTAAAAAAAAACAGCAAGAAAAAAAACTAAACCTGGCTGTCTCCTTGCTCTACGCTGATTCCCTCTCAAGGCCAACAGAGTCCAGTAAAGGCCGATAGCTCCCTTCTCGTGCCCCAACTCAAGTCAGAGCCTGCATTGGTGTCTCGGGCCGCCGCTTATACTTCGTCTATCTCTTGCTCTACTCACACACGCACCTCAACATTCTCAAGCAGCTCACATCTCTGTTATATAAAAAAGAGGTGCCCAGTCGTACCACAGTAACACTACCGCCGACACGTTGAGCAACGACGACAATACACTCTCCGACACTCTCGACTCGATCTCTTCGTCCGATCTGCTCCCTTATCTGCCCGGCAGCGCTCCATCGACTGTGCTGCGTCGACGGGTTTGAAGTCACGTCCCAGCCGTCAACCCTTATCATTCTAGACTCGACCTCAGCCCTCGATTTGGGTCGAGGACCCTCGGTCGTGGGGTGCAGCATCGACCGGTGATCCCGGCTTTTATTACCACACAATTAGACAACTCCATCCCTAGTTTTATTACTCTATCGTATGCATACTAACTTTTGTGTCTGCATACTAATTTTTGTTAGCGAAGCAAATGATTTAGAGCCGAGCACACAGTATATTCCCATGAATCCATTGCATCTAAATCCGCTAGGACTATCTAAATGGTGTGACGGTGATGTGATAATAAAATTTATGAACATGGCAGACAAATCACACCTCATCATTGTCGACGCCGACGAGGAAGAAGAGGGAGGCGTAGCGCCTGTAGACGACCTTGTAGTTCCGGTGCTCCACAAAAGAGCACTGCATTAGCACAGAGTTTCCGTCAGACATACATACATGAAAATCAAGGTCAATAACGCATCTTGATCCAGATCCAAAAAAAAACCTTCTTGATCTGAGACCGAACCGGGTTCATGGATCCATGAAAGTAAGAGGGAAGTGAAGTTGATATAGGTGTTGAATTAGCTGGTGGGAAGATGAGAGGAGGGGAATAGTACCTGCTGGTCGGTGCGGGCGAGGCATTTGCGAACGATCTCGCCCTCGAGGGCGCGGCGCTCGTCGAGAGAGAGATGCTCGTAGTACTGCGCCAGCCGCGTCTGCCCCTGCTTGTTCACCAACAGCACGAACCGGATCCCCATCTCTTCCTTCCTTGCCTCGGTCTCTCTCCTCGGCTTCTTCTAGGCTTCCACCTCTTGTTCTTTCGGCTCCGGTTTGTTTCTGTTCTTTTCTTTCTGGGCCCAGAATGACAACACATATCTGTTTAGACATCCACAAAGTTCACAAGTTGCAATTTGTCTAGTAATTTTAGAGAAGTACTTTCTAAAATAAAAATATTGCTATTAAAATTATATCTAATGTCATGATGGATCAAACATTATAATTTTGATTGGCAATTCTTTTTATTATAATTAAATGTTTAAGGAAACTAAAATTAGTATGATCTTACTCTTCTATTCCTGCAAGCTTCTGATTTTGGTGGAGCAAATTGATTATTTGCAGGGCAGTATTTTCTTCTGCATTTAATTTATATGTTTAATATTTGCAGTATTGTTAAAAGCTGGAATTAGTGTTGTAAGGGTAACTACAACGCGCAGACCCAATTGCTCCAGAGGTGTATGTTTCTATCCGCGCAGACAAAAACCACGGCCCAACGCGCCGAAGCAAACAGTCCAATGTCCGTTTATCTGTCTACGCGAACCCACTTTCGCTCCAAATTTGAGCCGGATTTGCGTCAGCTCCGGACATTCGCAAACAACCACGGTGTCCTCCCCTGTCCCGCCTGCCTCTCGCACATAATTCCCACTCCAACCCTTTCCTCTCCCGCGGCCTACCCTAGCGAAAACCCCATGGCCGGCGCACCACACGCAGCAGTCGCCGCCGACGACGAAACCACCATCGTCCCCGCCATAGCCACCCCGTCCCCGTCATGGTGGAGCCGAAAAAAGAGCTCACCCTAGAGCAGAACTTCCGAGGCATTGAAGCGGGGAAACCGTAGGAGAAAGGTGAAGAGCAAGACCGAAGAGACAGTCGTCACCAAAGCCGCGTAGGCGCTGGCCGCCGCTGCGGACTCGGAGGCCATCGCCGCCAAAGCCACGCAAGCTGCCCTCCTCATGATAGGGATCGTCCACGAGTCATCTCTGGTCCTGGCCGCCACGGTAGCAGCCAGCTCGGTCTCTTCGGCGGTCCGACCGCCCTGAATCCATCGTCTTCCATGTCAACAAGCGGCCACACAAAAGAGACGGCAAAGCGTGAGGACCGATGCATACTCGCTCTCCGAGGACAAGATGCTTTGCGAGACATGGATGGAAATTGGACAAGATGCAATTGTGGGGGCCGAGCAAAAAGGACACGCATTTTGGAGGAGGTGCCATCAATACTTTCATGAACAAAGTATGTTCGAGCCCAACAAATTTGAGAGTGAGCGGAATGAATTATCACTTCAAAAGAGGTGGAGTTTTATCCAGGCGGAGTGTAGCAAGTTTGTTGTCTCCTATGAGCATGTTGGTGGCGGGCCCATGAGTGGCATTGGGGTCAAGGACTTGGTAATGTTTTTCGTTCACTCCTCCGTCCATTCGAAATCTACTATACATATGAGTATGTCTTGTTTTTTCATCTCTCAAATAGGTGATTCAACCTTTGAAAACCTTTAGGATCCAACATGGGGGAAAGCCATTTACCTTGACCCATTGTTTATTGTTGGAAGGAAATCAAAGATTGTCTAAAGTGGAAAGAACTTGTCGCGTCATCCTGAAGTGGTTGGGGTGAATCGATCGTCAACCATGATGAGGTCAACGCCCCAAGTGAGAAGAGGCCGAGGGGGAGGAAAAACACCAAGATAGAGGCGAGGTGTTGCTTCGACAAATTACCTTGCAAGAAACCTTGAAGGAGTTCATATCCCAAAAGGACAAGACAAGCAAGAAAAAGGAAGAGAGGGAAGACATGAAGCGCCGGGAGAGAGAAAAGAACGCAAAGAACTTCTTCGAAATAGAAAGCTGAAGATCGATGAAAAAAATTCCCACTCTAGAGCCAAGGAAGTGGAGTAAAAATTCAAAGAGGTTAAGGTTGCCCTTTTCTCCGAGGAGTCTCGGATCATGACGACCGATTTGAGCACCTTGACCCCGAAGAAAAGTGCTTGGTTTGCAAAGAAGCAACAATTTTATATGGACCGAGATGCGTGATCATCTCATTTGTGTCTTTCGCACACTACGCCTGGGGCACATGCGGGCCTCGTGCGATTCTTTTGGGTACAATGTTGTATGTCAGCATGGCATGATATACATTTGGTATTATAAATTTTGCGAGTTATGTAGTCTAGATATGTTTGCTGGCCTATTTTGGTAAAATATGGACAATGATCAAAAAAGGAGAAAAAATGGATAGGGTAGACCAAATGGGTCGCCCCGTTGAATTCAGTAGCCAGGATAGGACGGACATGAGCCCAGACGCCTATCTATTTTCCTACCCAAACGGACAAAAACCGGACACATTTGGTGTTTGTTTGGGTCGGCACGTTGGAGTTGCCCTAATGTAATTTTACTGGTTGATTTGATAACATACCTAACCCCTAATTGTTGACCTTGCCATCTTAACCGGACAATGAAAATGATAACTAATCAGGTAGTAGAGATTATAAGGCCGGTCTCTGTTTTTTTCGCAGAACATGGTTATACTTTCCTTAAGTGTATTTTTCCAATTATCAGACGCTCATTTTATTTCTTTGAATAAATAGACCTTTTGAATTTTCTGACGGTAAGGCAAAAGGGGGATTATTCAGAGCAGGCTCAATGGACAATGGGGATGGAATAGCTGTTGGATGGTTAGGAATCGAGTTTTTGTACGTCGTATGCCTACTTTTTTGAAATATTTCCGGTTGTTTTGGTAAGGTGGTTAGAGAGGGGCAAAGCATATTTTTTTTAATAAATATGAATTGCAAAAGTTGAGACTCGATGAAAAGGGCTAGACAATCCACATATATTGTAGCACCCCCTTTCACGTGTGATTCGGGAGGCCAACACGTGCATAGAAGAGAGGAATCTCACATATGACTCAAGAGGTCTATACGTGGACAAGTTTCATGCACTAGTCAACGCAATCAAAAGTTTGAACTAATGAAAATGGCCAATACACAACAACGGGTTTTTTTTTAAACCGAGACTTTAATCCAAGATGTTACAACTCTGATGCCATGTCAAATTTTATACACTATGGAACGCAACGAAAAGTCCGAACTGATGGAATTATGAAAAGTCATAAACACTTAAACAGTCCACCTATACTGTAACAAATAAAACATAATTTTCAACAACTTTACCACATTGACAAGTTGGCATGCGTCGGGAAAAAATAAACATCAGGACTGATGGGGCTCTGCAGTCATTGCTAGGTGTGCCTGCCGCAGGGACGGAGACAAGGGGGACGGGCAGGGGCTAAGCCCCCCTAATGATGTCAATTTACTTAAGCAATCTTACTACATATGTCTTTTCTCACTGTAATTAAGTGCATTTCGCCACCCCAAGTTTTTCTACCCCTCCATAACTGAATGATGGCTCTCCGTCCCTGGCCTGCCGAGTGGAGTTGTGGCACAAGACTGACTTCGTTCAAAGGAGCATTGTGTAAGTCATATACTGGTACTTCTGATATGTTATCAATTGAAGCGCTGACTCTCAGAGATGCGTGTGCCTTTGCTGTGGATCGAAGTTTCAAACAAGTTATCTTCGAGGTAAATTGTGCCAATCTTCTGGTGAGTAATTGGCATAAAAGATTGGAGGAGCGTTCTGTGCTTCGTCCAATTCTAGATGAGATGAGCTTAGTTCTTCTTTTACTTATTTATTTTAGTGTTGTTTTTGTTAGTAATACGTGTTCGGTTAGGATACCAAACCCTAAACCCTATGTCGGTTGGCTCATGCACTATATAAACCATGTAATCCCTTGTGTATCAATCAATCAATACATACGATTCAATCAATCTACATGGTATCAGACGTCTAGGTTTAATTATAGAGGAAAACTGAGAAGGAGAACAAGATGACAGCATATTCATATTTGAAGACATGTGAGAGGAAGCGCCGGAGTCGAAGATCCAATCCGTACCTTGGTTATCGAGTGAAAAATTGTTCATGGCAGCTATGAAGGCGGCCTGATCCCAGGCTGGTGGTGGAGCGGTGTACGAGGTTGATTGCGCATGCGGTTGCTGAATCCATTTGGTTACGGCAACTGCTTACCGAGCTACATCGGCCTATTGATCGCGCCACTATTGTCTACTGTGACAACATTTCTGCAGTCTACATGGCTGCAAATCCTGTTCATCATCGGCGCACGAAGCATATTGAGATTGACATTCATTTTGTCCGCGAGAAGGTTGCTCTCGGAGAGGTGCGTGTTCTCCATGTTCCGACAAGTGCACAGTTTGCAGATATCTTCACCAAGGGACTACCTACTGCTCCATTCACCGACATTCGATCCAGTCTCAACATTGTTACACCGGACGTCGAGACTGCGGGGGGATGTTAGTAATACGTGTTCGGTTAGGATACCAAACCCTAAACCCTATGTCGGTTGGCTCATGCACTATATAAACCATGTAATCCCTTGTGTATCAATCAATCAATACATACGATTCAATCAATCTACAGTTTTTACCCGCCGTGAAGGTAACCAGGCGGCCCGCTGCTGCGCAAAGCATGCGCCGGATTTTTTAGTTCATAACTCTGTGTTTTTGAATTAATAAAGCTCACGGTTTGCTAAAAAGAAAATTGTCACACACAATCGTCGTAGAATGGGCACAGCGACGTATGTAGGAGCAGAGCAGAGCACAAATGCATGCAGTACCGGATTTTAAAACCCGCTGAGCTGTGTCAAGTGCGTGCTGGCAAACTGGCGTCGTTATTTCTTACTTCCAGTCCAGTGTCCAGCTGAGGTCGCAGAATGCGTGCAGTACCTAGATTAATGAGATCGATTTGAACTCGCGGCAGAATGTGATAGGGAGAGGCCCAACCTTGATCTACCGAGGAATGTAAGATATTAATTCCATGCTCAGATGCTCTGAGCGTCCATCAGG
Organism: Poa pratensis; assembly: GCA_947311845.1. Classification (NCBI taxonomy): domain Eukaryota; kingdom Viridiplantae; phylum Streptophyta; class Magnoliopsida; order Poales; family Poaceae; genus Poa; species Poa pratensis. The sequence goes on along the minus strand of CAMZMU010000094.1, from coordinate 42,671,896 downwards.
TCTCTGTCTACCCGGACAAATCTAAAAGTATACCTGCAGCTGCTTCAACACATTGATCTATCATCCGTGGATCTGTGATTCTTTGAGCATGACCTGACCTGATCAAAGCTAGCTGCTTGTAGTCGATCCCAGGCATCACATTCCGACCAGTCGGGTTGAATTCGCACTACAGGAAAACGGCGATACGCCAACGGCTTTTTGTCAGGGTCGTCGGCGTAAGGGTCGAGCTGGGCTGCCCAGCAAACTGGCCGTCGGCCCAGATTAACCGTCGGCGTACAGGGCAAAGCCGTCGGCATAGCTATGTTTTTCAAAAAAAAAACTATTTTTCATTTAATATGAAATAATTCATATCTTTAAATCCGTAAATCGAAATTTAACAAAGAAAATGTCTAAATCGATTAGAAAAATGAGAGGAATCCAAATATGACAACTATATCATCTTTTGCATCACAAAAACTCATTTAACTAGGCGAAATTACTTTCAAAAAATCGGCATAAACTCATTTAACTAGACGAAATTAGGTAGAAATCAAGAAAATTACTAATACCTGGGATTATTCATAAAATGTGGATTATTCTTTGTGAAAATTAGATGGGTGCCATTTTGCACCATATATTTTTTTGAGTTTTTTCACTTTATTTGATTTTTTTCAAAAAAGGTCAAAATGGCCACCATGACTATTCATCGAAAGAGGTCAAATTTTCTAAATCTATCGATATTTCTGTGATATAACCACTAGTTGTGTACCTTAAAATGATTCAAACACTTGTAGTTCAAATTTGGATTACTTTCAGAAAATCAGCATAAACTCATTTAACTAGGCGAAATTAGATAGAAATCAAGAAAATTCCTAATACTTGGGGATTATCCATCAAATGTGAACTACTCTTTGTGAGAATTAGATGGGTGCCATTTTGCACCATATATTTTGTACTTGGTTCACAAAAAAGTCATTTTTGCCACGTAGAAAAAGGAAAATGATATTTATAAAAATAATTTAAAAAATTCCTTCAGATCCATTGTTTTTTATACCAAGATACACTTATTTGTCGAATATGAGAACTTTATCACAAACTATGCCGTGGGAATTGCCATATCTTGATCATTTGGCTCCATGCTAGAGGATATTTTATCATAGCAAGTTTATCAATGTTTCTGTGATGCAAAAGATGATATGGATGTCATATTTGAATTTCTCTCATTTTTCTAATCGACTTAAATATTTTATTTGTCAAATTTCGATTTACGGATTTAAAGATATAAATTATTCCATATTAAATGTAAAAAGGAAAAAATAAAGTAAAATTCATTTTATTGTTATTTATTAAAAAATATTATTACATAATCATTGTTATTTATTCAAATAAAATTTTAAAATTGAAACAATAAAAAAGTGTAACATGATGACTCAGGGGTTAATATGATTGATAAGATACTAATATCAGTTTTTTTTACAGGAAAACAGTAGGGGACGACTATTATTTTATATAAAATGGGATATTTACAGGCATGGTGAAAGTGTCTTTCCTGTCAAAAATTACATGGCATCCAGCCATTGCTGCATCCCCTCTTTGAGAGAGGGTTTAGCTCTATGCATAATTAAAGTAAATGTTTGAGAGAACATATGAAAACATCTATCTAAATTGAGATGTTCACCCTCAAAGATGATCTTATTCATGTGGTTCCACAGACTCCAGCAACCAACGATGAGGTATTCTTTGAAACATGTTTGATCCGCTTTGGTACGCCATCAAGTAGCATGTCTAGTAGAGGGAGATCACAATTCCATTCTTGGCTAAGCTTCCACCAGAAAATCTGACTAAAATCGCAGCCGAAGAATAAATGCTTCATGGTTTCATTAGGAGTGTCATTGCAAAGTACACATGACTTATCATCCATATGGAAAAAAATTCTCGTGAGCAGATCCCTGGTATTAAGTCTATCCTGTAATAACAGCCAGAAGAAAAACTCGTGCTTAAGTTGAGCACATGATTTCCAGATCCAGTTGAAAGGTTCAAGTGCTGGGATAAACGGTGTCAGGGATGTGTAGACTCTCTTCACTGAAAACTTGGGGGTGTTCTGTCAGAGTCCATTGATCATGAGCATCAGTGGTCGTCTGATTCATCATTATAGATACTAATATCAGTAAGTTCTAACTTCTCATTTGGAAGTTAATTTGGAAGGAACTCAAAAGTTAAGAGTGCTTGGGCTGGAGCAATTTGAGGATGAGTGACCGAATGGGAAGTTTGACCAGAGTAATTACTTTGACCTGAGATTAAGTGTGTAATCATAGATTAAGTGTGTGCCTAAGTGGGATATTTCGGAATAGAATTAAAATATATATAGAAAAAAGTTCAAACAAAAATTAAAAAAATTAAAAAAATTGGAAAAAATATGCCGACGACAAATCCGTCGGCGTAGGGCATCATTAGGGAAGGAATATAGTGGTAATCCCTTTGGCGCCAAGAAACAGGAATAGGTTTCGTTGAGATCAACATTCCTGAATTGAGTAAAGTACGTGTATGACCTAGAAAAGTGAAGGTGTTTGCTAGACCAGATTTGACTTGGTGCTGTCTCATTCGTTTTAATACGCCGACGGCAATTTGTCCTACGCCGATGCCCTGTTACGCCGACGGCCATATGCCGACGGCAGTTATCGGCGTAGCCCTATGCCGACGGCAATCTAGGCTATGCCGACGGGTTTTGGCCGTCGGCGTATGCACAGTTTCCTGTAGTGTTGGACTGGATAACGAGCGTTTAGGTCGAATTCCTTAACCTTGAATTTGTTAAGTTTAACCTCGCCAATCTCGTTAATTTAACGAAAACATGGAAGCACAGCTCGACTCGTTAGGTCAGATTTGGCTTATTAAGCTCAGCGAAACCTGTTAAATTGTTGATAGGAAATATAGTAATATTCCATAATAAACAATCCAATTTCAAAGAGCTCAAAAGAAATATTAAATCAGTTCACAACAAATAGTCACTACTAAAAAAAGGTTTCTAATGACAACATATATGGTCTCTAAAAGTCAAATTATGGTTGTTAAAAGTCAGCAACAACCACAATTAGATGGTCGTTAGTTGTCGTTATAGGATCCGTTGTTAAAAGTAATAGCGACCGCATACAATTTTACGTGGTTATTTTTTTAATGACGGGACATTGTGTGGTCGTTAATAGTGAGAATAATGACCACAATTTTTGTATTAATGACCACTTTTATCATCGCTAAAAGTATTCCGCTCGCCTCTCAAATACCATTAACGTCCACTTTATACTTTTAACGACCATCATCTCCACCATTCCATAGCAGGATAATTTCACATTCATCCACTTGTAGGATCATTTACGAGTACTTTAAAAAATTAATTACCACATGAGTTTGGCAGCAAAAGAATTTGCACGATCAATCCATCATAGCACCTTTTATTAATCAAATCCATATAGATTGGACACACCCTGGCATACAATATATCATCCAACAAATATGAATAAAAGAACTCTCCGAACGACCATTGAAAAAACTAAAATAACTACTATAAATATCAATTTATAATTCTTAGTCGGAGGACACCATCATATGTATTGATGCTTGGCTATATACTCTTTGAAGTTCATGATGTGCTCTACGAACTATGAGGCACATATTGATGAGGACATCCCTAGCTCACCTCATCCATCATCTTGTCCACAAGATGAAGCTACGAAACTACAAGCTGAAACTTTTAAAAAGAAGACATACTTGGGCCCCATGACAAGGAGTCGTGCTAAACAAATACAACAAGAGGTGAATGCGCTCCTAGCTGATTCTACTATTGGTATCAATGAGAATTATATACTGCCTAAGTCTTGTGTTGCTTTTACTCAGGTTTTTACCAATGGAAAGCTACAACGGACAAGACTTCATCAACAGCGTGCATTGCTTGAGAACCTCAACTTGTGCCCCATGGGTCCAGTGGGACGAGAAGGAGTTGGAGGATTACACCAAGGAGTCCAGCAAGTTGTTCCATTCAACAAACTTCACAAGCGCAGCTCCAGATTTCGTCACTGATCTTGCTGGACCATGACACATGAACATGGACGTGTCTAGCATGTTTGAAGGGTCACATTGGACAGGAAATCAAGTTTACTTTCTAGCAAAACAAATGGTGCATCATTTGAAGACCCAAGTCAAAAGATTTGTGATTTCCAATGCAAAGCTGTCAAGACATTTATTGCTGCGCGAGGCTCCACACTTCTGCTCCCCAACCACCCAAGTTACGACGAAATTGAGCCTTATTTTCGTGCTGGTTTCACACCTAAGCTAGGAGGGATGTTCCTAGTATAAGTACATCTTTCCCCACTTCAGCCACAACTCTTTGGCAATTTGATTTCAGCATAGGTTAGCTAAGTGCAACCAGAATCTTGTTTGAGAGTTCACTTCCTCCTTAGCTCTTGTAAACTTGCCTTGTGAGAGGGTAAACTCACTTTGTGATTTACAACAGCAGCCGTTGAGGCGGCAACCAGTTCGTGCTTCCAACTTCGTGCGTGGTTGTGTGGATTGGAAACTGAGAGTGTGGTTGGGCGAATACTTGTTGCTGGTTGTTGCATTTGCGATAGTTAGCTTCGGTCTCGTCAGGTTGCACTAGTTATCCTTTACCCAACAACGTTGTTGGCTGGGATCAAGGGTTTCCTTTGTACCCTTCACGTGGCGTTGATTCGTTCGTCAAGAAGATCCTTCGTGAAGATCGGGCACCCCGCATCACATATTTTGTTGATCTTTATATGTGTTGTGCCTATATTGTGCGTGTAAGGTTCTAATCACTAGGTATTTGTTTTGTAGTCATCCAAGGACAAGGAGATCCATGAAGCAATGAGGGCAACGCTACCAAGAGGAGGAAGAAGGTAGGCCACTTCCATTAGCAGGTTTCTCCAACCCATTTTTGCAAGCTTCAAATATTGCCCACCCATGATCAAGGTTGTTTCCCCAATCAAGATCGGCTTCTTGTTAACCTTCAAGGTCTTGAGAACGGATGTCTACATGGTCACCATCTACGACAATGAGGGCGCCGAGATTGTGAAGAAGTGCGAGGAGTGATAACCCACAAGTATAGGGGATCGCGTGTAGCCTTTTTGATAAGTAAGAGTGTCGAACCCAATGAGGAGCTAAAGGTAGGATAAGTATTCTCTCAAGTTCTATCAACCACTGATACAACTCTACGCACACTAAACGTTTACTTTATCTAGGAAATAAAACTAGACTACAATACGGGTACGAGGGATAGCTTTGCGAGATAATAAATAACAAGAAAGTAAATGTTAGTGCTGCAGCAATAAAGTATACTAAGTAACCATAAACTAACAGTACCATGAGTGTGGAAAAGTGGTGGTAATTGTGATGGATTTGTCCAAGATTAATTACCGAATATATCGGGTTCATTGTTTTCGATGCATTTTCTATGTGGGAGAGGCTAAATATACATGCACTCCACTACTTGGGATTACAAGTACTATATGATTGGATTGTTAGAAAGCATCCGCGAATACTAACAATGCATTAAGGTTTCCCCAACCATAGCCTTAAGTTTATGGTCCTCTTACTCTCATACGTGTAACTAACCGGTTCGCGCCCTTAGGTTTATGTCACTCTGGCAGGACTCCCCCCTTCGTTTACAAATACTACCAACCCCGTGATGTTGATCCATGCGCGCACAAGTATAATGGACACCAAAGGACAGTACCAATATCAACATACAACTCTAATGAACCAAAGACATTCAACCAAGCAATCAAAAGACAAATAAACTACACAAACATGTCATAGATCATAGGATAAATATTATAGCATCAAACAATATGTTTACATAGGACGGTACAGAGGTTTGTGGGAGGATGAACCACTGAATACAAGGAGGAGTTGGTGATGGAGATGGCGGTGAAGACGGCGGAGAGGCAGCGCGGTGGCGCAGAGCGGCGGCGGCGCCGGCGGCGGCGCGGGGAGCTCCTTCCCCGCCGACGGCATCATGGGGGAACGCCGCCCCTTAGCCTCCCTCCTTCATGGATTCTTGGGAGCCCTCCCCCATGGAGATGGGATCCATGGGGGAGGCAAAAACGTGGCTTTGGTGGCTGCAAATTCGTGGTATGGGGTGTCCTCCACGAGTTAGGTTTCCTCCCTTTATATAGCTTCTCGGATTTCCGTCATCCCATCTAGGGTTGCAGTAAATCAGGCTTATCTCGGCCGTCCGGACTCGGAATCAGGCGAATTTTATGTCTAGAACGTTCGCCGTAAAATTTCCTGCAACTTTGTCTTCGGCAAGACTTCCGTGGGACGCCGTCTTCGGGCCCAAACGAGCCCATCTTTGAAAAACGTTTCCAGACAGATTTCAGAAAATTCCCAATTCGATTCCAACAAGGTTTCCTTTTGTATTTTTGATAATTTCTACACATCAAAGAGTAAAACAAGAACATTGTGCACTTTTGCAACTATTAATAGGTTAGTCCAAATAAATCATAAGCTTAATATAAAAACAAGTGTCAAAGGCATAATATTAACATGAAACAATCAAAAATTATAGATACGTTTTGGACGTATCAACATTCCCTAGCTTAATTCCTGCTCGTCCTCGAGTAGGTAAATGATAACAAAATAATTTTTGATTGTAAATGCTATGATCAGAACTTTAACAATTGCATGATGTATTGTGACACCCCTCCCTGGCACATCTCGCCAGAGAGGCAGTCGTCCCGTGCGCCATCCCAAGATAACTGGCCGCACGTCACAACAGTGTAACATAATGGAAATCATTACACAATCAGGCACATCAGTGCTACAAATGGTTTACAAGGCCATCAAGGAATGACAAAATATCAATCCCAGCATGGCACGATACAGAGTTTTAACTGGCAGCGGAAGACATATGAGAGGCTACGGCTTGGAGCGACTCCACTCCACAGGTTCTGGCTGGGCTACTGATCCTAGCACGCTTTTGTTCCAACTCCTTGCTAAGGTAGATGATGAATCCTCGACAAAACCTGGCCACAATCACAAGGCCCGTGAGTACATTAATATGCACTCAGCAAGAATCGTCACTCACCACAAACAATCCAACAATCATGCAACAAGATATACATTGGAAATAAAATCCTACAACATGGCAAGGGTCTACTCAAGACAGACCAATATGATAACATAAAGGTAGCATGGCATCACAAGCAAAACATGGCATAAGCAAACAACAAGAGTATCACTAGTACAGAGTCCAAGCCAGGTGGGGTTGGATCGTATACCGGCAATCAAACAAAGAGGTTACCTGTGACGAGTAGATGAGTGTACCAGTTGGTACCAAATCTTATAATTACTCCTGTCAACACAATCAGGCTTCCAAGGCTCTAGCCAACTCTGGCTATCAATCCAGCCAACTCTGGCTATCTCCCGGGGCATGCACGGTTGATGTTGGCTCTGGCCTAACTATAGGCTTCCAACGCATCACACCGCCATCCCATTCACCTCACAAGTAACATTCCCTGCATCATCTTATTGTTCATTTAGTGAAATCAGGTTGTTCATCTTTCTTTCAAACAAGCCTTAGGTTTAACCTCCTGACACGACACGGACACACAGTGTGACCGACACTGAACTGTTGTTCCATAACCTTGGAACGAGGCTAGACATCCAGATTTGACACTCTCGAGAGGTTGCAGATACCACCCATCTAAGTGCACCACACTCAGCCGGTACTTTAGGATATCATCCTTAAGGCGAACTCAGCAAGATACACTCACCCGACCGTTCACGCTACCAAGACACTCCCTGTATAGCCACCGACATAACTCTATGCCTTATGCAGAAGTGAATCCGGCACGTCCCCAACCCATGAGCGACGCCTAGCTCCGGAACCTTCGCAAGACTAGCCCCGACCAACTATGGTACCGACTAGACTTGCCAAAATGGTAGCATCAAAGGAGGCTCAATAGGTTACGTAGGTCAAGGCCCGCCCATGTGAGCGACAGTGGCAGTGCTTTCGATGTTCAGATTAGTGGCACCGTGGACTGACCCTATCGTTGTTTGGAGGGGTGTTTCATTTAATCAAGTTTCATCAATCACAGGTCCAAATAACAGAGGATTAGTCCAACACAACAACCACAATAACACAATAATATATCTTCAAACAACAAGATATTAGCAACATAATATTTCAAGCACTAGTAGTATCCATGTCCAAACTTAGCAAAATAAAAAGAACGTCAACCGGATGACTGTGGCAGCGATTCCGCTGGCAAGCGCCTTCTCGTTTGACAAAATAAAATAAACGTCAACCGGATGACTGTGGCAGCGATTCCACTGGCAAGCGCCTTCTCGTTTGACAAAATAAAAGAAACGTCAACCGGATGACTGTGCCAGCGATTCCGCTGGCAAGCGCCTTCTCGTTTGACAAAATAAAAAAAACGTCAACCGGAAGACTACGGCGGCGAACCCGCCGACCAGCGCCTTCACAGATCAACTACAAAATACAGCACAGTTGGTTTGCGTCGACCGGGTGACTATGGCGGAGCTACCTCCGACCAGCGCCATCACAGATCAACGTTAATGTTTTAGTGAGACGGTGACGGTTTCCCCAGTCCATTGTCTCACGGATGATGTGTGTTTGGCAAATATTAACAATACACAATATAACCAAGCAAGTACGATAAATAAATGTGCAACATAATATGCAACATGGCAGGAGCAATATTACAAGTTTCATACTAAACAAGAACAACAAACAGACATGCATAAATATAACAGTAGACAGACAAACATAACACCCGGCATGGTAATAAGCAAATGAACAAACAAACACTGCTGGGCTGTTCATAGCAAGGGGTTAGCTTGCCGGAAGGCGGGGATCCATTTGACTTGGAATGGTCGGGGTGGTTTCGCGGCGTCGGGGGTCGAAAGCCGCTCTCCGGGAACTCCGGAATGCACCCACATAAGGGGCACCTCAAGAACTATCTTGGAATGAGATGGAATCAGTACCACCGGAAAGAGCTCATCGAGACGAAGATTTAGAAATTTGAATCACCGAAAACGGACTTACGGTTCAAAAGATATTGACGTTCGGAAATTGGTTCAGCAGGAAAAGAAAAAAACTGCCCGCGAAAAAAAAAACGCACGGGCTGCTCGGCCGCACGACATGGGCCGTCACTGGGCCGAGGCTGCTGCGCGCCGCGCGCTGCGCGCCTGGCCGCTTGCTCACGGCTGGGCCGCTGGCGGGCCGCGCTGCTGGGCTGGGCTGGATCCGCTGCTGGCTGCCTGGGAGGAACAAGTCAACGGAAAAAAAAAGAATCGACGGGTCGTCTTCAACCCCGCTGCTGCTCGCACGGGGAGACCAGCACAGAGGGAAAGGGAGTGGAGAGGAGTGAGGATAGGGATGCATCCAGAGAGGGCTCGGGCTCCTCTTATGCAAGCAGTGGAGGGAGGTTGGTGTGGTGGACGCCAATAATGGGGGCACGGTCGACATCGACCTACATGGGAGAGATAAGGGAGGGGGGAGGATAGGTTTTCCTTGCTGGATGTACAGGGGAGACACGAGGTGCACTGTAGCAGGGGATTAGGCACCGACAAAACAGTAAACGGAAATTAGTTCTTGCCAAAGCGCGCGTCCCGGATGTCCAGAGCGCGACGCGAGTGACATCGACGCGTTCCCGATGACTCGGAGCTCCAAACTGAAAAAGGGTGGTACCCCTGGGTTCGTAACGATGAGAGGAACACAACCAAACAAAAATCCCACAGGGATTCCAAACTTTGTAAAATAGATTTTCCAGAAAACCAAAAACACCGAAGGTGTTCGATGAAATGATCTTGGTCTTACACAACTCAAATAAATCCCCAAAAATTAGGCATGGGTTGTTTTGGTCAGGGAAGAGTGTCTATGGAGTTTGAGATCAATTGGGTGAGGGGAAATTGGGTTTCCAAAAGATGGCCAAAAATGACCCTAATGGCATGATTTAGGAAAATAGGATTTCTACAATTCCCCTTGGGGTGGCCTTCTGGTTAGGGGTGTCTAGGGATCATGTGTTCAAGATCACCAAGTATCATGGCCATAGGATTTTTCTAGGTCTAGGTTTGCTTGAAGAACTCAAAATGGCATTAATTTGGGCTTACAAAGGAAGTGGTCTAAATATTGCTCAAATGGGTTTGCCTCCAAAAGATGAATTGCAGGAAATGCCAAAATATTCATCCCTGAATTTATCAGAATTATTGGAGGTGCCTAGCTTGGTTAAAACATTTCTGGATCAGAAGTGGCAGTTTTGAAAATATTGGCTAACTTGGAAATATTGCATTGGAGTATGCAATATTTTTGCATGGGTTATCTTTATATGGACATGGGGTCCTCTGGTATTTTTGGTGGAATTTTTAGAGCTATGGAAATGGGCTTTCCTTTTGTAGGTGGAAGAAAAGGATTAAAAGGTTCCGATAATTAGGGCTAGGGTTTTTCGGAGAAAACCTGAGCACAAAAATTATCAGGGGTGATGGAGTGGTTTGTGGATTGTTGGGAAATTTTGAGAAGCAACTTCCAAGTCAATCATCTTCAAAAGTTTTGAAGAAATATTTAGAAAAGAGAAAAAGTTTTTCGGTGTCAAAAACACCACTAAAATTAGGGTTCAATTTTCGGGGTGTTACAGACCTTCCCCCCTTAAAAGGAATCTCGTCCTCGAGATTAAGGAGGTTATACAAGAAAATCTTGAACGATCCATTTATACCCCAGTTAAAACTTTTTCTAAAATAATAGAATTTTGGTCAACCAAAGAGGTCAACAAGACTTTTCATACAACATACTTCTAAAGCATGATATTTCACCACACTCAAGGCATTCAAAGATGGCATGGCAGGGGTTACTCAATCAATCAACATAGGATCTACTCACATGCTTATGAATTTAAAATCTAAGGTTTTGCACAAACAGGGCAAGATCAAACAAGATCTACAACCAAATTATCAAATAATCTAACAAGATCAACTGGGGTGAGTAAGAACTCAAAAACCTTTATAAACAAAAGGCAGGGATATGCTAATCATAACCTTCTCCTAAGGTTTTATTTTTGAAAAGTTATACACACACGACAGGTGCCCCTTTCATGTGCGTACAACAAAAGGTTTTATTTTTGCAAAGCTATACATACATGGCAGGTGCCCCTTTCATGTATATACAGGTTTGGAAAAAGAAACAAGGTTTGTTTTCAAACAACGATGTTCGCGCCACAAGAGTGGGATCACAAACACCAAAATTTTGTGGGATAGAGCCATTCCCAAAGTTTGTTTTTGCAAAGAAATTTTCCCTATAGAACTCCGGGATACGAGGAAAATAACACGTCTCGGGGTACCTCTTCACGTTGAAGTAGTCGCAGTGTCCTAGTTGGAGTAGAACTTGCATCATCAATTTCGGAAATTGTCCATCCGTGTACAGTTCGTGTCTTGCAGCAAGATTAAATGGCAGGGATACAAGCATGGGTAGGAGAATTTCTACTTGTAGCAAAACATCATTTTATAAAACATTTCTGCATTTTATGGCCCAAAACAAAACGGCTGCAGCAGTATGGCATAATCATTTCAACCATACCGTATAGGCAAGCACAAGCAAACATAGAAATAAAACACTCTACAAAAATCCTTTGTGTTCCAGCGAGGAAGAACACTCAACAAGCATTTTTAAGGCTTGGGAGGGAGTTGCTCGTGGAGGGCTCGGGCCCCTTTCTCTAACATGCGTCCAGACAAGGTTCATATTGGGTGAGGAACCTTGGGGTACTACATGTAGGAGTTTTTCAAACCTATGCGCGAGCCAACATTAAGTGAGCGGGACACCGTGGTTACAGTGTCTCATCAAATACTTCCACTTAATAGTTAAACTTGTGCAACACACACAAAATAATTTGCATACTACAAAATAATCCCATTCAAAGTTTGCATTAACTCACAGGTGGGTATATGCGTCTGGGTTCACATATACTGTCCCTGTTTTAAGTGATCTGTCGTTTCTTCAAAACCTTTAACTGAAGAAAAGGCATGACATTCCATCATGTGTCAACCAAGTGGTCAACCAGGGGATAAGAACACCAAGTTTTATTTCGGCTGATTCGACATCAACCAAGAAACAGACAACAAACTTGCATTACAACCAACACAAGGGAAACAAACAACAAAACAAACAAGCTCACGGCTTCTCACCTACCAACATACGAGCGTCACCAGACTAAACAAACAGGGGCTCTATTCCGCTTGACGGCCTCTGGTGGTCGGTGGAGCGGGGCCAAGACGAAGAGTGGTGTCCACATCTGCATCTTCCGGTGGGTGGGGAATCATCGGCCTGCCTTCAAGGATTACACCTTGTTCTTGGGGTTGCTGCTGAATTCGGGCTAGTACTTGCGCCACAGACACATCCAGACTGCGTTCCAGCAAGTCATCTGGGACTGGGGCTCCGGTACCTCGAGCTTGCCCATGGTTGAGGGTAGGTGGGTTCCTTGCTCGACACTGTTGCAAGTGAGCGTGACCAAGGCTGCGCCTTGTGGTTGCGAGTTCTTCTATCAGAGAATTGCTGAACCTGGTCATTGCAGCTGCGTAGGTGACCAGGGTGATGACGGCAGGGTCGGCTTCGCCTTCGATGGAGGTTTGGATGGCCTCCGCGCCAGGTTGGGGTCGGGCTGGGAGAAAGTGGAAAGCTCGACTTTTCGCCATTGCGGGTTCTGAGTACCGTAGGCGGACGAGACCTTCATAGGCTGCTATCTGGATGGCTTGAGCAAGAGTGGGCATGCTCCTACCTGGGATCAGGTACGTCATGCTTGTGCCCAACGGACACGAGCCGATATGCACGTTCGCTCGAAATTCACTCCCGTCTAGCGAGAGTGAGTTCTTGAACACCACATACCGAGGGAGATCAGGCCTGCCAAGAGTATCAGAGACGGCCTTCCGAAGAATCACTGGGAATCCGCCATACTCAGCGGCGGTGGTTTCCAGGATGACCTTGGGGTTTGCCATCGGATTCCTCTGGCTCTGGGTGTAGGATGAGATGAGAATGCGGGATTCCTTTGCGGGATCCTGCTTCAAGAGAGCTGGGTTGGCTAAGGATAGCAGGCGAGGGTGGGGATAAACGGCAGCTAGGACTGGGTCTCATATACGGGTTGTGTCGGCTCCTTCTCTTGGAAGAAACCGGCGAGCCTCACTCAGGGAATGGGACACGTCCTACTGCACCTTACTGTGGACCGACACCAGCCATGCCGGTTAGGCGGAGATGGGTTAAATCCATCGGGCTCATTGTCGGGCAAAAGTAAGGCGGGGTTTTCCATGCTAGGGTAGTCTACAGCCAGCCTGGTGCTCTGATACCATGTCTGTGACACCCCTCCCTGGCACATCTCGCCAGAGAGGCAGTCGTCCCGTGCGCCATCCCAAGATAACTGGCCGCACGTCACAACAGTGTAACATAATGGAAATCATTACACAATCAGGCACATCAGTGCTACAAATGGTTTACAAGGCCATCAAGGAATGACAAAATATCAATCCCAGCATGGCACGATACAGAGTTTTAACTGGCAGCGGAAGACATATGAGAGGCTACGGCTTGGAGCGGCTCCACTCCACAGGTTCTGGCTGGGCTACTGATCCTAGCACGCTCTTGCTTCAAATCCTTACTAAGGTGGAAGATGAATCCTCGACAAAACCTGGCCACAATCACAAGGCCCGTGAGTACATTAATATGCACTCAGCAAGAATCGCCACTCACCACAAACAATCCAACAATCATGCAACAAGATATACATTGGAAATAAAATCCTACAACATGGCAAGGGTCTACTCAGATAGACCAATATGATAACATAAAGGTAGCATGGCATCACAAGCAAAACATGGCATAAGCAAACAACAAGAGTATCACCAGTACAGAGTCCAAGCCAGGTGGGGTTGGATCGTATACCGGCAATCAAACAAAGAGGTTACCTGTGACGAGTAGACGAGTGTACAGTTGGTACCAAATCTTATAATTACTCCTGTCAACACAATCAGGCTTCCAAGCCTCTAGCCAACTCTGGCTATCAATCCAGCCAACTCTGGCTATCTCCCGGGCATGCACGGTTGATGTTGGCTCTGGCCTAACTATAGGCTTCCAACGCATCACACCGCCATCCCATTCACCTCACAAGTAACATTCCCTGCATCATCTTATTGTTCATTTAGTGAAATCAGGTTGTTCATCTTTCTTTCAAACAAGCCTTAGGTTTAACCTCCTGACACGACACGGACACACAGTGTGACCGACACTGAACTGTTGTTCCATAACCTTGGAACGAGGCTAGACATCCAGATTTGACACTCTCGAGAGGTTGCAGATACCACCCACCTAAGTGCACCACACTCAGCCGGTACTTTAGGATATCATCCTTAAGGCGAACTCAGCAAGATACACTCACCTGACCGTTCACGCTACCAAGACACTCCCTGTATAGCCACCGACATAACTCTATGCCTTATGCAGAAGTGAATCCGGCACGTCCCCAACCCATGAGCGACGCCTAGCTCCGGAACCTTCGCAAGACTAGCCCCGACCAACTATGGTACCGACTAGACTTGCCAAAATGGTGGCATCAAAGGAGGCTCAATAGGTTACGTAGGTCAAGGCCCGCCCATGTGAGCGACAGTGGCAGTGCTTTCGATGTTCAGATTAGTGGCACCGTGGACTGACCCTATCGTTGTTTGGAGGGGTGTTTCATTTAATCAAGTTTCATCAATCACAAGTCCAAATAACAGAGGATTAGTCCAACACAACAACCACAATAACACAATAATATATCTTCAAACAACAAATATTAGCAACATAATATTTCAAGCAATAGTAGTATCCATGTCCAAACTTAGCAAAATAAAAAGAACGTCAACCGGATGACTGTGGCAGCGATTCCACTGGCAAGCGCCTTCTCGTTTGACAAAATAAAATAAACGTCAACCGGATGACTGTGGCAGCGATTCCGCTGGCAAGCGCCTTCTCGTTTGACAAAATAAAAGAAACGTCAACCGGATGACTGTGGCAGCGATTCCGCTGGCAAGCGCCTTCTCGTTTGACAAAATAAAAGAAACGTCAACCGGAAGACTACGGCGGCGAACCCGCCGACCAGCGCCTTCACAGATCAACTACAAAATATAGCACGTTGGTTTGCGTCGACCGGGTGACTATGGCGGAGCTACCTCCGACCAGCGCCATCACAGATCAACGTTAATGTTTTAGTGAGACGGTGACGGTTTCCCCAGTCCATTATCTCACGGATGATGTGTGTTTGGCAAATATTAACAATACACAATATAACCAAGCAAGTACGATAAATAAATGTGCAACATAATATGCAACATGGCAGGAGCAATATTACAAGTTTCATACTAAGCAAGAACAACAAACAGACATGCATAAATATAACAGTAGACAGACAAACATAACACCCGGCATGGTAATAAGCAAATGAACAAACAAACACTGCTGGGCTGTTCATAGCAAGGGGTTAGCTTGCCTGAAGGCGGGGATCCATTTGACTTGGAAGGGTCGGGGTGGTTTCGCGGCGTCGGGGGTCGAAAGCCGCTCTCCGGGAACTCCGGAATGCACCCACATAAGGGGCACCTCAAGAACTATCTTGGAACGAGATGGAATCAGTACCACCGGAAAGAGATCATCGAGACGAAGATTTAGAAATTTGAATCACCGAAAACGGACTTACGGTTCAAAAGATATTGACGTTCGGAAATTGGTTCAGCAGGAAAAGAAAAAAAAACTGCCCGCGAAAAAAAAACGCACGGGCTGCTCGGCCGCACGACATGGGCCGTCACTGGGCCGAGGCTGCTGCGGGCCGCGCGCTGCGCGCCTGGCCGCCTGCTCGCGGCTGGGCCGCTGGCGGGCCGCGCTGCTGGGCTGGGCTGGATCCGCTGCTGGCTGCCTGGGAGGAACAAGTCAACGGAAAAAAAAAGAATCGACGGGTCGTCTTCAACCCCGCTGCTGCTCGCACGGGGAGACCAGCACGGGCGGGCGCGGCTCCAGCGCCGGCCTTGGCAATGGCGGATGCACGGCCTTCTCCTTCCCTGCTTGATCTAGGGCACAGAGGGAAAGGGAGTGGAGAGGAGTGAGGATAGGGATGCATCCAGAGAGGGCTCGGGCTCCTCTTATGCAAGCAGTGGAGGGAGGTTGGTGTGGTGGACGCCAATAATGGGGGCACGGTCGACATCGACCTACATGGGAGAGATAAGGGAGGGGGGAGGATAGGTTTTCCTTGCTGGATGTACAGGGGAGACACGAGGTGCACTGTAGCAGGGGATTAGGCACCGACAAAACAGTAAACGGAAATTAGTTCTTGCCAAAGCGCGCGTCCCGGATGTCCAGAGCGCGACGCGAGTGACATCGACGCGTTCCCGATGACTCGGAGCTCCAAACTGAAAAAGGGTGGTACCCCTGGGTTCGTAACGATGAGAGGAACACAACCAAACAAAAATCCCACAGGGATTCCAAACTTTGTAAAATAGATTTTCCAGAAAACCAAAAACACCGAAGGTGTTCGATGAAATGATCTTGGTCTTACACAACTCAAATAAATCCCCAAAAATTAGGCATGGGTTGTTTTGGTCAGGGAAGAGTGTCTATGGAGTTTGAGATCAATTGGGTGAGGGGAAATTGGGTTTCCAAAAGATGGCCAAAAATGACCCTAATGGCATGATTTAGGAAAATAGGATTTCTACAATTCCCCTTGGGGTGGCCTTCTGGTTAGGGGTGTCTAGGGATCATGTGTTCAAGATCACCAAGTATCATGGCCATAGGATTTTTCTAGGTCTAGGTTTGCTTGAAGAACTCAAAATGGCATTAATTTGGGCTTACAAAGGAAGTGGTCTAAATATTGCTCAAATGGGTTTGCCTCCAAAAGATGAATTGCAGGAAATGCCAAAATATTCATCCCTGAATTTATCAGAATTATTGGAGGTGCCTAGCTTGGTTAAAACATTTCTGGATCAGAAGTGGCAGTTTTGAAAATATTGGCTAACTTGGAAATATTGCATTGGAGTATGCAATATTTTTGCATGGGTTATCTTTATATGGACATGGGGTCCTCTGGTATTTTTGGTGGAATTTTTAGAGCTATGGAAATGGGCTTTCCTTTCGTAGGTGGAAGAAAAGGATTAAAAGGTTCCGATAATTAGGGCTAGGGTTTTTCGGAGAAAACCTGAGCACAAAAATTATCAGGGGTGATGGAGTGGTTTGTGGATTGTTGGGAAATTTTGTGAAGGCAACTTCCAAGTCAAATCATCTTCAAAAGTTTTGAAGAAATATTTAGAAAAGAGAAAAAGTTTTTCCGGTGTCATAAAACATCACTAAATTAGGGTTCAATTTTCGGGGTGTTACATGTATGGATAATAAAACTTAGCAATCATGTTACCTAATGAAAAGTATCAACGAACTAAGAGCTCATAACATGAAATTTATAAACATCAACAAGATTGTAATGATCATAATAAAGCATGGTAGAGTTATATCTCGCTTGCCCTTAATTGTGGAGCAAAACATAAATGCCAAGGCACCTCTGAAGTTCAAGTGAAGACTAGATGTAAAGATATCAAAGGTAAAAGCATCATAGTTATACCGCAGATAACCGCATTCTGGGACAAGCACATTACACTAAGAATGACAGTTATGCTCTCAGGAAGTGCTCAAAGAAAGGATGTGACTCAACATTAAAATAAAAGATTGGCCCTTCGCAGAGGGAAGCAGGGATTAACATGTGCTAGAGCTTTTTATTAAAAACAGAAGTAAAAATTGTTTTGGGAGGTGGTTGTTCCTGTCAACGAATCAGTAATAGAGTTCTTGTTATCTTCCATACTAAACAAGTTGAGAGCGGTTCCGAGTTATTGATATTAGGCATTTATAGCATGCACTTTTATATAGCATGACACTCCTCCCAACCTTTGCTTTCACAAACCATGGCTAACCGAATCCTCGGGTGCCTGCCAACAATCTCATACCATGGAGGAGTGCCTATTTTATTTTACTTTTTAGATGTTATAATGGTCTAACCAGCTCTTTGCAAAATTAGTGACGAGCAGATGAAGCATGCAAGTCGGGGAACTTAATTTAGTATGGAAGATAACAAACCCAACTACTACGTCCTCATGAGCTAAAAACATGTCACAAAATGAGAAGTATTTTGAAGGTTTTAAAGGTAGCACATGAAAATTTACTTGGAATGGTTTGAAATACCATGCATAGGAATTTATAGTGGACTCTTTGGGATAACTTGGTTTTAAGGATTTTGGATGCACGAGCAGCATTCCCGCTCAGTACAGTGAAGGCTAGCAATAGACTGGGAAGCGACAATCAAGAGAGCAATAACCGTCATAATCATACTTGCGACAGAATAAAATTAACGGAGGCATAAAAATGATACTAAAACTCTGAGGCAAAATAGATCATCAAGGCTTAATTGACTTTTATTTTTCAGTCATGAACATGTGTGAGCATGTGCCAAGTCGATTCAAGTAAATCATTCAGAGGAGGATACCACAATTCCATACCATCTTATGAACAGGACAATGCATGTTAATATCAAAATAACATAATATGCACTATTAGCTAGTTGAGACTAACCATAAGAAAACATAAACTACTAAACAGTATTATTCACACATCATTTTTAAGTTTCAACAATAATCCATTAACCAAGTAAACATTGAAAACAGAGGATAAATAAAATATGTGACGATCAACTTATTAATGTAACCGGTGTTTGATGCTAAGATAAATAAATAATAAGATACAGACGCTCCAAGAACAGCACATATGATGTGAAAGAATTAAAATATAGTTTCACTAGAGATGACCTGATAATTTTGACGATGAAGAAGGGGATGCCTTGGGCATCCCCAAGCTTAGACGCTTGAGTCTTCTTGAAATATGCTGGGAGATCCATGGGAGCCTCCCCAAGCTTAAGCTCTTCACTCTTCTTAATCCTATTATATCACTCTTCTCTCTTGACCCTTGAAAACTTCACACCAAACTCAAAGTAAATCTCATTAGAGGGTTAGTGCACAATCAAAAACTCACATGTTCTGTAAGGACGCAATATGACCGTTACTTTAAACATTAGCTACAGCCACTGATGTTACGTGAAGCTCTTCCACCCAAAAAAGAATTCCACTCAACACTAGTAAAAGAGAGAATGCAAAATAAATGACATAATCTGTCTAAAACAGAACAGTCCGCAAAGACGAATTTTTTCGAGGCACTTACGTTACTCAGATCGAAAAACTTTGAACTAACGAAAGATGCATACATATATCAGGATTACGCACAAAATTTCAGATTTAATTCACAATCTGGTGATTTTATGAATTTCGTACAGTGAACAGCAGAAATCTGTTCCTGCGCAGCAATCAAAATTTTAGCAACATCTTATCATTAGAGACTACTCTTGGCACAACAATGCATGAAAGTAAAGATACAAAGGAGTTGCTACAGAAGTAAACAAACTCCTTGACTCAAGAAAAGAAAAATTGCAGAAAAAAAATAATGGGTTGCCTCCCATAAGCGCTTTTCTTTAACGCCTTTTAGCTAGGCACTTATTGCAATACATAATATTTCCAAAGTGCTGCTATTAAACCAAATCAAATTTTGTTTTTAAGTTACAGAAAGGTTGCTTAAATGGCCAACTTCTAAATGAAAGGTAAGAACCATTAATAATCAAATGAAAACGCAAAGAGGCCACTCTTGCAACAAAAGTCAGAATCTGTCCAGAAAAACAGCAGCTGGCAAACGTAATTTTTAGGTGCTCTAAAACATGTCCGAAATTTTAGCCAATTTTTGTGCATGCAGAGGATTCGGTGATACAACATCAGTAATTTACGTGATTTTTAGAGTTTCCAGTAAAATATGAAAAATCGCGCAATGAGCAGTAGATGCTGAAAACAAAAATCACTTTTTACATATGTATCAACTAAGCTAAATGGGTAAAACTTGGTATATTATTTTGATAAACTAAAAGACCAGAGGCTAAGCAAGACCTAAACATGCTAGCTACATCAATGAAAAACTAAATAAAAATCGAAAGTAAAACCTATTAGAATACAAAGAAAGAACCAAATAAAGAAACAAAAGAAAAGAAAATATTTTTGTTGTTTTGAATTTATAAGTGAAAGTAAAGAAGCAATAAAACCAAATAAAGAGCCTAATAAAACTAAAGAAGGTAAAACCAAACATATAAAAGCAATTATAATACAAGTTAAGACAATACATATCATGTGGACGGGTAATATAGAGTATGAACGAGACAACCTCATGTTAGTTGATGAATAGGGGATGACTCGGGCATCCCCAAGCTTAGATGATTGTATCTTCTTGAATATGTTCTTGGGATGTACCTACACATCCCCAAGCTTGAGCTCTTGCGTCTTCTTATTCATCTCATATCACCATATTGATTAGATCTTATAGCTACATCCACATAAAACTTCACAAAACTCATTAGTAGGGTTAGTACTCATTAAATAAAATCCACTCATGTTCAAGCATTGACAAGTTTTATAATCTTTACTCAACATTAGCCACTGTATATACTAAGGTGTTCATGATTTCCGTTGTCCGTCGAAAAACTAATGAAACTAACAACACCAAGTACAATATTGAATAAACAAAGAAATCTGTCAAAACTGAACAGTCCGTAAAGATGGCATTCAACGAGATAGTTAAGTAGCTCAAATCGAAAAACTTTTAACTAATGAAAGGCAGATCATAATCTCAGTTTTACGCACAAAAATTTCAGGTCAAAATACTATTCTGAGATTTATCACGATTTTTTACAGTGAAGCACAGGAATCTGTCTAAATTGAACAGTCGGTGAAGATCGAATTTTTCGAGACAGCTACGTAACTCAAATCACAAAAAGTTAGTCTAATGAAAGAAAGATAATAAGCATTACTTTGCACTCAAGAAATTTCAGATCAAGATCACGTTCTGGTGATTTTAAACATTTAATACGGTGGAGCACAGAAAATCTGTTTCTGGACAGCAAAGTAAAACTATCAACTTCTAATTAACTAGAGATTATTATTATCATTTTATTTTTATGTACAGAGGTATATACACAATATTTACATGTTTTTGGATGAGAAGCTTCCATGGAAAGATTTGCTTTGGTTTCATAGGCATGAACACAAGTGTTCAAGGTCGACCCCCTCTTAACCATTGCTCATCTTTCCAATCACTCTCTTTTTGAAAACGTTTTTAGATAACAAGTACAACTAATTTTTTTATAATTCGTATTTCCTACCCATACTAAGATAGAAAACAACTTAAAACTGAAAATAAAAACTATCTATTATCTATCTATACTACTATTAAAAGAGCAAACTTCGCCGGATACATTAAATCTATACCCTACGATCGCTGATCAACGAACCAGATCGTTCCGTCCGTGTTGAGCTAAACTCAACACATCTCCGAATCGTTATTTTGTGTTTCGCCTCGGTTACGACTTACGCCGACCGAACGCGACTGCCTTCCGCGCATCTGCTTCTCCGCCTCGATAGCAGGCGCCATCCTCGCGCGCGCCCCGGCGGCCGCCTCCCAGCGCAGCGAGGCCGCCGCTCCACGCAAGGCTGCTGCCCGGCGCCCGATTTGTCCGATCTGAGCGGACGCCACCTGCCACGATCCCCGGCATGGCGTGGGCTCAAGATGCGCCGCCTCCCGCACGGTGCGGCCGGCCGGCGGCCGCCTCCTGCCACGCTCCCCGGCACGGCGTGGGCTCAAGATGCGACACCTCCTGCACGGTGCGACCAGCCGGCCAGAGGGAATTAGGGGTGAAAAGGCTGGCACGGGTGGAGGCTGAGGCATGAGGAGGTCTGAGGCGCTACGGGACGCCTTGGCAGCGACGCACCATGGAGGCTCTGCAGGGTGAGGTGGAAGAGGAGAGTCTCATACGACTGTGCCCTGCACCCCTGTCCGCTGACGCCCTGCTGCCTGTCCGACGCGACCTCGGCAAGCACGCTGCCGTCCAGTTTCCATCCCGTACATGAGTTTGCAGTAAGTGATTTGCATTCAGTTTGCTCAATTGCCGGTGAATGCTGGTTATTCAATCTAAAGCGTAATATTAGTGAGTCCGATAGTATTAGTAGTGTAACCATCAATAATCTGAATGCTAGAGTTACAAAATTGATTTAATCCATCTTGTAAAAGTTGAAGAGATTCAGGTAACTACCATCGTTTAAATGTACCTGTTTTTGTTTCTCACTTTCAGCAAATTCTCAATAACCGTATCAAACTCTGTATATTAACTTGTCTCTGCAATTGGGATTTCTCATTATGGATGCATTGCTGCTAGAAGTGAGAGAGACGAGGGAGGTTCTTTTCAGAGAAACTGAGAGGAAGTATGCGATGTTGTTTGCTATTGCACGGACTAAATTTATCTTCAGTCATGTATCATGTATGATTATGCACTGTTGCTAAATTATGTGGTTTGTTCTTTCCCTGTGTTCTAACGGTGGGTTCAGTTTAAGCATTGTTAATGTTGTTGGCTGTTGCAGTTTTGCTGAAAAATCAAATATAAATTTTCCACAAAGAAGGGGCATGCATGATTTGTTGTCAACTGCCTGATGGCCTGACACAAAAGTAGAAGAAACCATGCATTCAGGGAACCGGGATTAGAACATTTGAATGGTCGTATTCCTGATAGTCTGATAAGTGACATGTTAACAAGCTCGAAGTTTAAGGAAAAGGATATATATTCTGTTCATCAGTGATAATGTATCTCCGTATAAATATTGGCTTGCTTTTTGGATGACGAGATCAATGTTCCAGTGTTTTGAAGCCGTCAGCCAGAAAAGCCAAATAGAGTAACCGCGGCTAGCGATATTTTCTCGCAGCGACAGCGCCGACACCTGTACGCCCAATCGCCAAGGTCGTCTTCGTCGGCGTCGCCACGACCCTCTCCATACTAACGGTCCAGAAAGTAAGTACCACATATCCTGTCTCATATTTGGGACATTGTTTCCAGCTGGTTCTGCTAAACGCAAGTTCATCTACATGCTAAGCTGCATGCAGGCAAAGGTAAAAGAGCCAAAATCTGGTAGCATGAACACCGCGCTGCAGGGAGATGTCACCAGCCTGGATCAGTCTCCAAATCTTAAGAGAATCCGCAATAATGGCTGCAAATTTGCTAGGTGTTTATAGTCGTTCATAACAGATCAACAAACCAATTTTGTACTATTTTTAATCGTTGCAACGCATGGAAAATTTTGACTCGGAATATAGAAAGAAAAATTTATTCACAAAATTTTAGTTGAGACGTGCGTGCACGTGCAAGGCTACTAGTACTACTATTAAAAGAGCAAACTTGTTGGGATACTTTAAATCTGGACAGTTCAATATCCGATCAAACAGCCCAGATCGTCCCAATGTTTGACAACTCAACAATGTCCGATTTTTCCCGTTTTACCCTTCCACCAAATCACATAATACTACTAAATTGCCACTCGTAGGAACACGCCCCAAAAAAAAGAAAGTCAACTCGCCTGCCTCTGCTCCCAACAGGTCGGGCCTTGGCGGGCTGTCCCTGAACACCACCCACATCCGGCCGCCACCACGATCTCCAGACTCCAGCCACCGGCGATCTCCACCTCCTCCGGCAGGTGGAACGGGATCGCGCCGGTCCAAACCAGGTCGACTGCGTCCTACTCCTTCGAGGCTTCAAGGCATCTGTATCCAACTCACAAGGGTCGCTAGATCCGCCGCCCCTGCCGGCGACCTGCATGCCGCGGCCGCACGAGCCTGCCCGTCACCGCGTTCGTGCTTGCACGCGAAGCTCCTGCCCTGCACGCCGTCACAATGCGACTACAGGTAGCATTACCGAAGATGACGACCTACTTTCCGCGCACCATGTCGTCCACCCCTCACGCATCTCAGTTGATCCTCCCAAGGTAAGACACAATCACACAACTACACAAATCCCTAACACCCTGTCGCACTATCTTTATCCTATGGTAGCCATCTATGCTGGTTTAATTTTGAAGATACCAGCCTTCAATCTTTAGTCCTCCGGTAGTAAATCTCTGTGGTTTATTTTTTAGGGAAAAGTGGGGATGCGTATACATAGGAGATACGCAGTAAACCCCGTCTTCATCCTTTGGAATCTCAGGTTCGTTGTCGTCCAGCTCCAATCAATTCTGTACATATTTGAGGAGAGGCTTATCTTTGGTCAGCTACGTATATGAATTGCAAATTCATCTCCAACTAATTCTATAGTTTACTTTTTCTGAAGTTTGTTTGCTTAGAATCAAGATCAATGTCAGTTTTGGAAACGAAGTTGTAGTCAAATTCTCTCTGGTAGAATACCCAAATTGGCTGTCCTTCAATATAATACAGAGGTACCATTATATGAAATTGACTATTTGTAAGCGGAAGAAATTGTTTGTTTCATTTAACTAATCTTCTTTGTATTTCCAACAGATAAGCTAGGTGCAAAGGCTCATTTTGTAGTGACGGGGAATCAGGTTTAGTTACACAAAAAATTCTCAATCTTGTGCATCATGGTATCATGGTATAGGCACGTATAATCCTTCGACAGTTGTACAGTTTTTTTAATAGACATCCCTGGAGAAATCACTTCTAGGGAATCCGAAACCTTCACTGCTGGGCAAGAACCTACTGTCATTGACACAGGTGCGTAATAAGAGAGATGCTCTTCAACACTTGCTGTTTGATCGGACCGACGGAGAGATCAAAGCCAAGCGCAGGAAGGTATGCCTATGGAGCCTGCAGGTGGTATTGGGATTTGTCATGACATCCACTTTCCGGAACTAGCGATGTTGTATCGATCAAGAGGTATGCTTCACAATTTTAGTATGAAACTATCCTCTTAATGCCAGGCAATACAAGTGCTTGTCCAGTAAAAATGCAGTCCATTTTCAAACCTTGCATCCAGGTGCACACTTGATATGGTATCCTTCTGCCTTCAACATAGCACCGGGCAGCTTTTATGGGACCTTATGCAGAAGTCCAGGTTCCATCATCTCTCTTTTCCAGCTTTTATGTCACTTTTTCTGCAGTTCCTTACCATGATTGGATTTGTTCAAATAGCCATGTATTTCAAATATTGTATTTGTTCATATAGTTAGCTAATTCTCTCTTTTTTGTTGCCCCAATGCACTACCCACTTCACTCCTTCAGAGTTGTTGATAATCAGGTGATCATCATCCAGCACATGAGTTAATTCTTGATTTACTACGAACTGTGAACTACAGTGTTTCATCACTGTAGTGAAAATCGATGTAGCAGAGATCCTAAGTTGTGTTTCAGTTGTTTGTAGCGACTTGCTCACCTGCACGAGACCCCAAATCGCAATCAGAATACATGATCTGGGGCTACTCAAGTCTCATCGGACCAGTAAGAAATGCATGATTAAAGCAGAATATTGCTCTAATAATTTTGACCGTTGAGTTATTAGAAATCAGCATCAGAGATGCACGGCGCAAGTCAGCTCGTCGGCTACCTCGCCAAGCCACCGCAGCACTTCCCAACGCCCCGGCAAGCTCGAACGCTCACCCCTCGCCGCAGCCGCTCTTCTACTCCGGCGCTCCTCCGCAAAAGGATGACATTCTATGCCATATGGACCAACACTTCAGGCCTTCAGCATGCTTTTAGACAAAATCAAGCACATTGTCAGTGTATAATAAAATATTAAAAAAGCTATGCATGTCTATGCATTAACGAAATGTTGCACCACATGTAAGCCTATTTTAAAGGGTTCTTTTCACTTTCATACAGAATATTTTTCGGATGTTTTTATTCTCTCAAATATATCTGCACTTCTTCACAAATTATGTCATGTCTTGAGGATAGAGAAAGTGAGGAGTCGAGGAGAAGGTGAATGCATATCGTACATCAGTATTCCTGCATCCGGGGTGGCATTAGCCGTCAGAAGACAAAAAGGCATGATGTGATGGGAGATCTTGAGATGATGTGCTAGCGTAAACAAATTGGCAATTCATCATTGTACTCATGTCAGATGAGGCGAGCCATTTGCACTCTGGTTGTTCCTTCGTACCGAGGGTGGACTGTCAAGGTAAATTGGTTATCACATTCATTTGGTCTTCCAGTTTTTGTTCAGATGGTTTCCAGCATGCACTCAGTGTAGTTGCTTATATATTTTGTAACAGATGTTGTTGCCAAAATAAAATATGCCACTCTCTAAGTTTTATGAGTGAGTAGAGCACGTGTAGTCGGATGTATTTTAAGGAGATACAGTTTAAAGAAGAGTTTTAACAAATCCAACCTTTTGGATCACGACTTCTATATTGCAAGAAGTTCCTTGCAGCTGAAGCCAAGAGTTGTATATTATCCTGGAAAAACATAATTCTTTGTATATCTTCAACTCTAGGTCATTTACAATAGATAGTCGGGCCAGAGCTGAGGATTTAGGTCATTTACAATAGATAGTCGGGTCAGAGCTGAGGATTTTGGTTTTTTTTTTTTTTTTTTGAACAAGGAGGATTTTGGTTTATTACCACGGATACTGTTGAGGAAGCTGACAAAACCATCGAGAATTTTGAAGCATGAAAAGCAATATTATAAGTATATTTCTTATGAAAATATGCCATAATTGTC
Source organism: Poa pratensis (assembly GCA_947311845.1). Taxonomy (NCBI): domain Eukaryota; kingdom Viridiplantae; phylum Streptophyta; class Magnoliopsida; order Poales; family Poaceae; genus Poa; species Poa pratensis. The sequence goes on along the minus strand of CAMZMU010000094.1, from coordinate 42,645,270 downwards.
TAATTTTCACATTTCCGTAAATCAAAAGGAGTAATTTTCCAAGTTTTATCTCAAGGGTGTGAATGTTCGAAAGGTGGATCTCTAAACTCACCTTCTTCTTTTTTGCCTTGCAAGTCCATGGAAAATTATTGTATATGTGTGCTAGCTTTCCGTTCTTTTCTCTCTTCCTTCATTTCTGTGTTGCATACACAGCAATACAGGAATGTTTCTTATCATACATAGACCTCGCCTATGAGTCTTGTCGAGTGTAGAAGTTGTCGAGTAAGTGTAGAAGAATGCAGCAAGAAGTTTGGACGGCTGAAAGTTGATGATTCTGAACTCCCTGATTGTTGTTGAAGGTTGATATTTTTTTATTTTTTGTCTTACTAAAAACGTGCATTGCACGTGCACGTTAACTAGTATTATTAAAACAACAAACAATTAACGGTGTAGATTAGTTACGCAAAATCAAATAAAGACCAACGGCAAAGATTATAACTTCGTAATGTCCGGTCGGCAGGAGTGTTTATTTCCATATATATGCGCATATACAGTGTGCTTTTATCTCACGTCTAGAAACTGTAACCAAAGAAGAGATCTTCTCCAATCAAAAAGAAGGAAAAGGAAAACGTATTGAAAGCAAAACCTTCCTCCACGGGAGAGAATCGGTATCTTCATTATTCACCTATGCGACCACCGGAACGTGATCGCCCAGCAGCATGCCGGTGAAGATCTTGAGACGGCTGCAGTAACCGTGGTCGCGTGGACAGTCATGTCGCCGTTGAACAGCTAGCCCGTGCAATTCCTGAAGCGCGTCGACGGATCTCTGGTTCCGGTTGGAGCGGAAGATGGTGCAGATTGCCGTCCAGACGCCGAACGCGGTGACGTCCAGCCGGAGCACGATGTCCAGCACCTCGATGGAGATCGTGGTGTAAAAAAACAGTAAAACCAGCAGACAATGCAGGCGTCGATCTGGATCCACTGTCCGACGAGATTATCGTGAAAACCAGGTGATCAAGTTAGCCCGACGAGAGCTGCAGAATGACCGGGGCATCTACCCGTTGGAGCAGAGAGGTAGCGGCGACAGGAGCGCTGTCGAAGGGGACTCTCCATGAGAGGTGTGAAAGCAGTGTGAAGGACAAGTTGAGAACTTAGTCGAGGCGGTGCCATGGTGGTATTGTCATGCCTGGCTGAAGGGGAGCGAGCGATGATAGCCTCAAGAATGGCAAGGCCGGCGCCCGGCGGGCTTGCAACGCCACACACGACACAAGCGAAGTCTCCACGATTAAGCTAGATCGTGTCTCGGATCAGGAGTTCAGGACATGCGTGGCCACAAGCACATGCCATCTGAATCAATGAGCTTTTGCCTTGCCGGCTGTGCATTGAACTACAACTTCGAGCACTATATGAATCTTAGTTTAGGGACACCAAATAAGATTAGCTGACGACCACCGCCACCACCACGCATGTTAGTCTGCAGCCACTACGTTGTACTTGCACGAGAATGTTGCATAAATGATGGAAGGATGGATTCGAGATAAACTGGTAAGATCTCCGCATCTATGCATGAAAGGACCAGATGGAGAGCACAGTAATAGAATTAAAAGTAAACTTTTTTCTTGACTATTGAGTTCCCCCATGTATTACTCACAGGTGTCAAGGTGGCCTGGTGAGTTGAGCTGCATGAAGCACGGTAGAAGATGTTTCAGATTCAGAAGATACAAAAATTCACCATGGAGTGTAATTTGAACGATTATTTCCTAATAATTCTATTTATTATTAGTATGCTGCAGATAAAAATCCCTTGGTTGCATACGGCTGAGTAGAAACTACCCCAGATATTTTCTGCAAGAAAGCAAATGCTGATGCCATCTATGCTTGAAACAACAATTAAAGCTTACTGAGTCAGTTAACGTAAAACATTACATTATTTATACATAGTATTTCATTTCTTCTTTGCTATTGCATGTTTCAGATCCTTTTAGAGATAATGGTTTGTGCAATACATTACAATAGAATTTCACTAAAATCATTTGGTCTCATCAGGGTGCCATCAAGTATCGTGCATTTAGCAGCAGCAACCATGTTCGTTTGATTTAAAAGCCCAACAAGATACGTTTGATTAAAAGCATGTTATACGTGATGTAAGAGCATGTTAGCTGCTAGCCTATATATATGCATGCGTTTAATCCTGTAGATTTTTTCATAGGCTTTAATTTAATCCTATAGATGAGTTGTAAGTAGACATATATTTCTTACATAGTATAACGTGCAGAAATTTTCCTTATAGACATACGACCAAAGAAATTAGCAGCTTAATCATGGATGGAAGCACGTACGTGCTAGAATAGATGACTAAAAAATAACTATGCAATATGATATAGAGTAAATCTAGACGCGCAAATGCGCGGGTTTACAGGGATCTGTACTTTCTATTTACTCTCACCCAATGATGCAATAGGATATGTGTATCTCCTATGCAGGGAAGAACAAATTTTGTTCTGGTATGGTGGCTCTAAACTCTTGAGGATTTTCATAGATGCATTCAAGAGGTCAAGAAGGTTAGCCTCAGGATTGGGAGTATCTGCAGGCTGCAGCAACCAGGGAATTACAAAATCGATGTTGAGGTTGAGTGTTTTTCCCTTTGTTCTACTTGGTTGGCTTTTATCTATTTGCTTTTGTTTCACCTATGTCTTGAAAAGTAAGAAGAATTGACTATTTTACAGTTTTCAACTATATGGAGTTGGATCTTGCTAACTAAGCGCTGGAATGCAATCAAAGAGCAGCACACAGACACGCATCCAAAGCGGCTAAGCTCCACAAGCATGTCAGACCCTCGAATGTCATCTCCAACTACACGTCCACACGCACATCGAGAGCTCGAACACACGCGACAAAGCCATGAAGCCCTGGTAATCGGAAGCACAAAAGCAACGCATCAAGGACAAGCTGGACGGATAAGCGGCACAACAGGGATGCTTACAGTATGCGCCGACACCGCTTGAACCCTGAGTCACCGATGCTCGATAAAAACACAGTCATAACAGCAACACCGCCAGCTATAGGTAATATCCTTGATCTCCCACTCCATCTGTGTTAGGAGATACAGCCTACAAGAACTATTTGTTAAAATCTCTTGAAGGCAACAATAATATGGTGTCGAAGAAGTTGAGCAAGTTAACCACAAGAGGACACATAAATTAAGAAAGTGAAAGTTATGGGAAGAATATATCGGTCAAACCTGTAACAATTTTCCTTTCATATCTGACATTAGTTTTGTCTATTGTTTACACTACTGCAAATTTATTTTTCATTCAGTTTTGAAGTGTTATAAAATTCATGTGATTACTGGCAAGATAACAATAGATCAACGAAACTTCCATATAATTATTTGGCAACTTAAAGGCTGTAGAATCTACAAACTAAAACGGCTAGGAGGTAAAGGTAGGATAAGTATTTTCTCAAGTTCTATCAACCACTGATATAACTCTACGCACACTAAACGTTTACTTTATCTAGGAAATAAAACTAGACTACAATACGGGTACGAGAGATAGCTTTGCGAGATAATAAATAACAGGAAAGTAAATGTTAGTGCTGCAGCAATAAAGTATACTAAGTAACCATAAACTAACAGTACCATGAGTGTGGAAAAGTGGTGGTAATTGTGATGGCTTTGTCCAAGATTAATTACCGAATATATCGGGTTCATTGTCTTCGATGCAGTTTTCTATGTGGGAGAGGCAAAATATACATGCACTCCACTACTTGGGATTACAAGTACTATATGATTGGATTGTTAGAAAGCATCCGAGAATACTAACAATGCATTAAGGTTTCCCCAACCATAGCCTTAAGTTTATGGTCCTCTTACTCTCATACGTGTAACTAACCGGTTCGCGCCCTTAGGTTTCTGTCACTCCGGCAGGACTCCCCCCTTCGTTTACAAATACTACTAACCCCGTGATGTTGATCCATGTGCGCACAAGTATAATGGACACCAAAGGACAGTACCATATCAACATACAACTCTAATGAACCAAAGACATTCAACCAAGCAATCAGAAGACAAATAAACTACACAAACATGTCATAGATCATAGGATAAATATTATAGCATCAAACAACATGTTTACATAGGACGGTACAGATGTTTGTGGGAGGACGAACCACTGAATACAAGGAGGAGTTGGTGATGGAGATGGCGGTGAAGACGGCGGAGAGGCAGCGCGGTGGCGCAGGGCGGCGGCGCGGGGAGCTCCTTCCCCGCCAACGGCATCATGGGGGAACGCCGCCCCTTAGCCTCCCTCCTTCATGGATTCTTGGGAGCCCTCCCCCATGGAGATGAGATCCATGGGGGAGGCAAAAACGTGGCTTTGGTGGCTGCAAATTCGTGGTATGGGGTGTCCTCCACGAGTTAGGTTTCCTCCCTTTATATAGCTTCTCGGATTTCCGTCATCCCATCTAGGGTTGCAGTAAATCGGGCTTATCTCGGCCGTCCGGACTCGGAATCAGACGAATTTTATGTCTAGAACGTTCGCCGTAAAATTTCCTGCAACTTTGTCTTCGGCGAGACTTCCGTGGGACGCCGTCTTCGGGCCCAAACGAGCCCATCTTTGAAAAACGTTTCCAGACGGATTTAAGGAAAGTCCCAATTCGACTGCAACAAGGTTTCCTCTTGTATTTTTGATAATTCCTACACATCAAAGAGTAAAACAAGAACATTGTGCACTTTTGCAACTATTAATAGGTTAGTCCAAATAAATTATAAACTTAATATAAAAACAAGTGTCAAAGGCATAATATTAACATGAAACTATCAAAAATTATAGATACGTTTTGGACGTATCAAGGAGCATCCGATGGACCTGTTGTTGGTCCAAAGTTAGTGCAATCACATCATGAGTGTCTCTCTGATAATGCTAGAAACCGTGTTATTTCTTTCGTCTGTACCTGTTAAACTATAACTGTTAAGTTTGTGTCGTCTATGTCTATGCCTATAACGGTTATGTGGCACCAAACATTCGGTGTTTTGCATCTGACCACCAAACGGCCTGGGAGGGTGACTGGAGATACTCTTACATAGTAAGTAAGTATCGGAGACGCCTAAATGTCGATCTAGTAGCAAAGCTAGACTGGCTACAATCCCGAACCTAGGTCGATGTACTCCTTCCTTTCCAAAATAAGATGCCTATAGTTTGTTGTCAAAGTCAAATATTTCAAAGTTTGACCAACTATAGAAAACAATTGTTGATATTTATAATCCCAAACCAATATTGTTAGAACCATCATGGAATATGCTTTTCATATCATGCACTTGATATTGTAAATATTGATATATGTGTCAATACAGTTAGTCAAAATTTAAAAGGTTTGTCTTTGAGCAAAAATTATAAGCATCCTACTTTAAGACAGAGGATGTACGACTGCAGCACAGGCCCAGTTGAAGAAATCGAGGCAAACAGTCGGAAGTTAATGCGTCGTCGATAACGAACGAACTCCCGGCATCAATCCTCGTGGGTCGCCGGCCGTCAGTCTCCATGCCATGCAGCGACGGCACGCATTACCACATATCGTACGCAGGAGCAGCAATCTGCTTCCATGCATGCACGAATACACAGCCAGCAGAGCCACACACCGCGCGCCATCCTTTTCTACTGTACAGCGTGATCTCCAATGGCTTTGGTACCTTTAAGCATGCTGTCTGCACCGAACTTTTAACCAAACTGAGCACATTAAATCCGACGAGCGCCAGGAAAACCATTGAATGGTGCTGCTGTTTGCTGATCCTTCCTTCTCTTTTTCGGCCCTGTGGGCCGGGTGTCTCGATCGTCTCCTAGATCGTCCGTGTCGCCGTGGTAAGATTTACACGGCCGTGGACGGCAACATGTCGCGGCCTAGCCATGCAGCAGGTATATACGCGTGGCTTCAGTCGTACGTGCATGAGACGTCGTGGTTGAGGGCAGTTGTCAACTGTGCATCCATGCAGAGCCTTGCCCAGTTGAATTTTGCTTTTTTACTAAACGGCCCTTGTCGACAACTCTAATGCAACGATCCAAACGGACACATTTTCTGTACGTTTTTTATCCGCTGGGTCGAGAAACGGGCAGGGTCCAATCCATGTCTGGCCTTTTCTGGTTAGTGAACCCAACACATCGGATCCATTTGGTTTGCCATGTCCGTTTCTTTCCCAATTTTTCATTTCATTTCATCTCAACTAACTTACATAAAACGATTACATAATTTCTACTAGTAAACGTTCTATCTTAAAGATAGATTTAACTAATTGTAGGTTAAACAGTAGGTCCTTCCGGTTACGGGCGATGGAGATCCCACCAATTTTAACAAAATTGGCCGCGTGTGGGCGGCGCTAGGCTTGCGCCTATGTTGCCGGGACGGACTTGCTGGCTCTTTCGGCGACAGGACCGCCTGCAGGGGTGGACTAGCTAGGTCCTCCAGCCAGTCCCGTTTAGGGTTTAGGTGGTAGCGCCGACAGTTTTAACAAATTTAGCCACGCGTAGTAGGCGGCGCTGCCGGTGGTTGCACGTCTTTATGGGGAGCGGCGGGAGCAGTCGGACCCGTTCACGGCCTCCTCGCGCTCGGCGCGCGTTTGCGGCGGAGGCCGCGAGCCGCGGTCATGGAGAGGCGGGCCGCCTGCGCCATATGGGCAGCCTCCTTTTCCTTGAGTTCGCGGGCACGCCAGGCTCGCCAGGCTCGGTCGGCGTGGAGGGACTCGAAGGAGGCTTCCATGGCCTCCTGCAGCTGTGGGTCGCCGTGCCCCTCTACTTGCTCCTCCCTGTCGTCGCTCTAGTCAATGTCGTCGTCGTCCTTCTCCTCCTCGTCGGCCGGTGGTGCAGCGTGATACGTTTCAAACAAAACGTATCTATAATTTTTGATGTTCCATGCTTGTTTTATAACAATGCTACATGTTTCTATTATGGTTTTATATCATTTTAGACATTTTAGACTAACCCATTAATAGTTGCATAAGTGCACAATGTTCTTGTCGTACACTTTGATGTGTAGGAATTACTTAGAAATTGATAAAAACGTAAAATGAGCCTTGTTGGAGGTGGACTCTGATTTCCTGAAATCTGTCCCCACTAGACAGTTTTTAAAGATGTCCCCGAACCTATCCGAAGACAACATCCAATGTAAAAATTCTAGTCGCGAAAGTTGTGAGAAATTTTCCGCCAATCGACCTGGATATAAATTCGGCCCAATCCGAGTTCGGACGCTGGAGATATCCCCGTCCTACCAAAACCCTAAATGGGATGACGGGAATCCGATAATCTATATAAAGGGAGGAAACCTAGGTCACAGGGGTCATGAATTTTCCTCCTCCCAGGCAGCCGTCTTGGGGTGGAGAAACTTCTCCATACCAGCACCATCTCCAAGGAAGAAGGGCGACCAAGGGCCGCCGCCGCCACCGTGGCCGCCTCCCCTCCGGGCTGCACCTCTCCATCAAGCTCTTGCTCACCATTGCCATGTGTGAGTAGTCTCCCTTAGAGCTGAGGGCTCGTACCGGTAGCGATGTGGTTATCTCTCTCTCTCTCTTCCATTGTGTGATCTTTATGTGATCATGAGAATTGTTAGCGTAGTTGAATTCATATGATGTTTCCGCTTCATTATGTAATGGATATGTTGCTCAAGTGGTGTTATTTAATTTCCGGAGTCACTATTGATAACACAAAGCCATGGTGACAGTGTGGGTGGCGTGTGTGACTCTATGGATAATAGATTAGATATTTATCATGAGTTATTCTTGGTGTTGGATGTCATTATGAAATTGGGGTGTTTGTTGAAAGGCGGACTTTAAGGTGTGCTTTTATAGCCCTACGCAGTAATTGTGGTGTTTGTTAGAAGACGGACTTTAAGGTGTGCTTTTGTAGCCCTACAGGGTGGCATGATGTTTCTAACCAGCAGAAGAATAGTTCCGAGTAGCATCTAAGTTACATGTTGAAGAGGAAGTATCATGAAATTGTGCTAATAGTGTTGAGAGTGACCACTAGTGAAATTATGATCCCTACGCCTTGTTTCCAAGCATTGAAACACCGTTTACTTTCAGTTTTGTCACATGTTTGCTTGCTGTCATTTTTATTATAGATTACAAATACCATCTTTCACCATCCATATCATTTGCATTTTACCATCTCTTCGCCGAACTAGTGCACCTATACATCTGACAAGTGTATTGGGTGTGCTAGGGACACAAGAGACTTCTTGTATCTTAATTGTAGGGTTGCTTGAGAGGTATACGTTCAACCTCTACCTCCCTGAGTTCGATAAACCATGGGTTACTCACTTAAGGGAAGCTGTCCTACAAACCTCTGCACTTGGAGGCCCAACACTGTCTACAAGAATAGAAGCGTGTAGTAGACATCACAGCGGCACCGAGAGGAGGTGCGGCGACGTCCGCGGCTGCGACAACAACTGCTTCGGCCAGTGCCATGAAGTTGGCCACCCTCTGCGTTCAGCTGCATGTGGGACGACTGCATCGCCGCCTCCTCCGACGGGTGGACGCCCCAGATGCCGGTCTCCAGCCCGCCGCCCCACACCGAGTTGTCTGTCCAGCCGATGTATGAAGGCGCGGAGTCGCACGCCACCCCGGCAACGTATGCCTCCTCCTCGGGGTCGGAGGCGTCGGACCATGCTGCCTCGTACGCCCTTCTCACCGGTTCTGGCACCGGAGCTGGCAGCCGATAGCTCGGCATGCCCCTCCACGCCGAGCTCGTCGGCATGCAACGAGAGAAGCTCCCACGGTAGCGCCCGAGCGCGCTCCGTCGAGCTCGCTCGATCTTATCCGCAAGGCTCTATGGGGGACGCGGTGGATCCATCTCCTGGGCCGCGGAAGTTGGTGGGAAGTGGTGTGGCCGTGGCTGGGAATGGTGGCAGCGGCGCTAGGGTTTGTGGATTAGGGTTCCCCGCCGGCAGCCATATAAAGACCTCCACCACCGCATTTAAGGTGGTAGTTCGCCGGTGGTGGCCTTTTGGTGAGGCTGACTGGCGAGCTAGGGGAGCGCTGAGGGAGGACACGGGGCGGACACGAGGGGTGTCCGCGTCGACGCAAAGCCGGCTCAAATTTGGGCCGGAATTGGGTTCGCGCGGACAGAAAAACGGACCAAACTCCAAATGCGTCGGCGCGGATAAGCCAAAGTGTATGAAGTTTTCTGAGATTTTCAAAATGCCTAAATCTATGGCATTTTTTGGAAAAGACCATATGCGGCTAAAAGTTATTCGAAGAGCCACAATTAGCTGAAGGTTAGCTTAAGGGCCATTTAGGAGAAAAGATACAGCTCTGGCGATAGTCATTCTTTTACTAAGCTCATTATATGTGTTACGTGTGGTCTTCGAGCTCTTTCCCTCTCCCACCTCCGCTGCTGTGTTAAGAGTCGAACTCCGCTTTCCATTGTCGCCCTCTCCTTCTCTCGCTGGTCGGCGGCGCCTCTACTTCTTTCTCCGACGTCGCTGCCGATCAGAGAGAAGATGGAACATGTGTGATTGTCCCCCACTCTATATAGTAGGAGTACGTCAGTTAGTGTTTGCCCTAGGGCTTGTAGCTTTATGGTGGAATGGAGCACGTCGTTATGCATCCCCCGATGTCTGGTGGTTAGCGGCGAAGTTTTTCCCGGCGGTGGCGGCAATGTGCTGCAGGAAGTTGGAGGAGACGGAGCCAGTGTCTCCATTAAATAAGCTCAGTGTTTTTTTACGTCCTCATCTGGCCTAAAGGTCCCAAACTGGCCGTCGTGGTGGTAGTGATATGCCTAGACTAGCAATTACAGAGTACACAAGGGAATTCAGAGATCAAGCACCTCACTCTCAGCTGTATTGCTAAATTCAGAGGAAAGATTACAGAGTTTAGGGTTCGAGAGAGGAGGAAGATAGGGCCAGCCGGAACACGGCGGCTAGGGTTTCAACCCAATATTACAAAGATGATCCAATACATGCTCCTGTCCGAGCTAAAGTAGGAAAAACGAAGGTGGAGAAAAACAAGGGAGCAGGTGGTAAAGCTAACTGAACCTAAAGCAGTGTCAGGATTCAAACAGCGACATCGGAGCTGTTCGGGACCGTTTATCTCGAGATCAACGGCTCAGATTGAATCACTAAAGCGCGAAGCGGTAGGGATTCATCTGAGACGTAGATCTTGGGATGAACGACTGTGTTTGCATCCGGCACTACAGTAAATTCAGTTAGCATCTTCTTCAGGTTGATGTTCCTGACAATTCCCCCTGTTGAGCGCAAACTTGACCTCAAGGCTGAAACTCCGGGAAAACCTTCTGGATAAAGCTGGATTCTTCCTAGGTTGCAGCTTCATCCGGTAGATTGATCCATTTTACCTTCCATTGAATTACCGGTATTTCCACACCTCCTTGTTTCCGAGGTATTAGCTTGCGATCAAGTATGCTCTCTGGAACTGTCTGTATGTTGCCATCTTTGTCGACCAGAGGCAAAGTAGGAGTAGGTATAGCCACATGTCCATGATGTTTCTTGAGCTGGCTCACATGAAAAGTGTGGTGCAGTGTACATCCATCAGGTAGTAGTAACTTATAAGCAGTATTACACCCACCTTGCACAGCTCTCTGAAAGGGCCATAGAACTCAGAATGCAGCTTGATGCTTCGATGAATGCTTAGTGACGAATGTCTGTAAGGTTGAACCTTCAGATAGACCATGTCTCCCACCTCCAGCTGCCGCTCACTTCTGTTTTTGTTTGCAAAGTGTACCAATCTCTCCTGAGCTTGCTGCAGGTTTTCTTTGATCACTGCATTTGCTGCTTCTCTGTTACAGAGCGTGTCAGATGCAGAAGCTGTGGTTGCATCCGGCAAGAACATTTCAGCCACTTGTGGAGGAGGAAACCCATACAAAGCCTGAAATGGTGTCATTTTCAATGAAGTATGAAATGTGTTGTTGTACCACCACTCAGCCGAGGTTAACCAAGAATTCCACTTTTTTGGTTCAGCAAAGGCCATACATCTCAGATAGGTCTCAAGACATTGATTTACCGTTTCTGTTTGGCCATCGGTTTGTGGATGGTAACTTGTACTCATATGCAGTTTTATCCTGAGAGCTTTGAACAGTTCCTGCCACAGATGACTAGTGAAGATTCTATCCCTGTCTGTCACAATGACTAATGGTAATCCATGCAACTTGAATACATTGTCATGAAATGCTTTTGCCACTGTTTTCACTATAATTGGATGTTTCATAGTAATGAAATGAGCAAACTTGGTGAAACGATCCACTACAACCAAGATCATATCTTTATTGTTTGAATTTGGCAGGCCTTCCACGAAGTCCAAGCTAATGTGAGTCCAAGCCATGTCCACAACTGGTAAGGGTTGTAATTTTCCTGGGTATTTCAGATGTTCTGGCTTGTTGATCTGACAGACTGGGCAATTCTTGACGAATGCTACCACTTCAGTTTTCATTTTTGGCCAGTAAAACACCAGTTGAATTCGGTGTAATGTTGCTCTTTCACCCGAGTGGCCTCCCAATTCAGAAGCATGAAAGACCGTCATAATATCTTCTCTGATTTTCTTATCATTGCCCACTACCATCTTGTTATTGTGGCGCAAAAGCCCATTCTTTAGGGAGAAATTAGGGTTATCATCTGCCTTCACAGCTAGCTGAGCTAACAAGTTTGTACAAAATTCATCATTCTTGTAGCTTTCAATTCTTGTCAAAATCAAAGCTGGTATGACAGCTGAACCTGTCAGTTGCAACAGTCTCCTTTTAACTCTAGACAGAGCATCAACTACTTTATTTTCTTTGCCATTTTATACTCCACCACATAATCATAGCCCAGGAGTTTAGTCAAAAGCTTGTGCTGTATTCCTTGAGTCAGTTTCTGCTCATGGATATATTTTAAACTTTCTTTATCTGTTTTAATGACAATGGCAGAAGCTGCAAAGTAGTGCTTCCACTTCTTGATTGCCTCAATGATTGCAAGTGCTTCTTTGTCTATTGTAGACCAAGCTGAAGTTTTAGGTTCCAAAGACTTACTCATGAAAGATATAGGTCTCCCTTTTTGCATCAGTACATCACCAATTCCATAACCAGAAGCATCAGCTTCTAATGTGAAAGGTTGACCGAAGTCCGGTAAGGCCAACACTGGGGCTGTTGTCATGCACGTTTTCAATGTTTGAAATGCTTCTTCTTGTTTCTCAGTCCAAATGAATGAATTTTTCTTCAAGCAGTCGAACAAAGGTCGGCAGATGATTCCATAATCTTTAATAAATCTTCTATAGTAACCTGCCATTCCTAAAATGCTTCTTAACTCAGAAATATTTTGTGGAGCTGGCCATTTAGCAATGACTTCAATTTTTACAGGGTCTGTTGCTACCCCATTACCCTGTATGATATGGCCAAGGTATTCTACTTTAGCCTGTCCAAAACTGCATTTCTCCAATTTCGCAGCCAATTTGTTCTCTCTGAGAACTTTGAATACTGCCTCCACATGCTGACAATGGTCTGCTTTGTTTTTGCTATAGATGAGTATATCATCAAAGAAGACCAGAACAACTTTTCTCAGAAATGGAGCTAGTAAGGAATTCATTAAGGACTGAAATGTTGCAGGCGCGTTAGTAAGCCAAAAAGGCATTACCAAATACTCAAAATGCCCCATGTGAGTATTGAAGGCTGTTTTAGGTATATCTTCTTCCTTCATTCTTATCTGATGGTAGCCGCTGCGCAAATCAATCTTTGAGAATATGGAAGCTCCATTCAGCTCATCCAACAAATCTTCAATCACAGGTATAGGGTATTTGTTTTTCACTGTCTGAGCATTCATTTTTCTGAAATCATTTACTACTCGCCAAGTAGTATCCTTTTTCTTCGCCATCAGAGCAGGAGATGAGTAGGGACTACTGCTGTGCCTGATAACATTTTGCTGAAGCAATTTTGTGATTATTTCTTCCATAGCATTTTTCTGATGGTGAGGCAACCGATAAGATCTCTGGTTGACAATTTTTGCATCGGGTATTAAGGGTATAGCATGATCACAAGCTCTTCTCGGAGGTAATGTAGTTGTCTGCTCGAAAATATCCTTATACTGCTGTAGCAATTTCTGCAGAAATGCTGGAACTTCAGGATTCTTACTGCTGCTATCATTTTCCTTTTGCACTTGTTGTAAGAATATGAAAGCACCACAAATAGGTTTCTTCTTCAGTGAAAGTAATTCATCCATGTGAACCTTGCCAGTCATGCTAGGCAGAGATTCATCTAGTAACCTGATTGGCTTGCCATCTTTTGCAGTTAATGATATAAACATCTGCTTGTAATCCATTGTTACAGGGCTATGATCCTTTATCCAATCAGTACCACGGACAATATCATAACCAGACAGAGGTAACAACTTAAACTTGTAGGTCATGGTGTGTCCTTGTATTTCATAGTCACATTGTTCAGTTGTAAACTCAGATACTAATTCACTACCATTAGCAACCATGACTTTAACCCGTTTAGCTGGTTTGAGGTTGCACTTTATTTTCTTTGCCAAGTCAGGGGACATGAATGTGCCAGTGCTACCTGAATCAATTAAGACTGTTGCCATGTGAATGCCCAACTTTGCAGTCAATGTGAAAGTATAGTTTTCATCACTGGTACCATTTATAGCATGCATGGATATCCTCAACTAAGCTTCTGGTGGTGGCAGTTGTTGTTGCTCTTCATCAGAGTCATCATAATCAACATAATCTACTTCAGCAGTGTCTTCCTCCTGCTTTTGCTGCAGTGCATTTATCTGTGCTTTAGCATACATCTTGCACTGTTTCTTATGACCAGGGAACCAAGGTTCTTTACATCTGAAGCAAACCTTGTTCAACTTTGCTTGTTCAATAACATCAGCTAATGCCTTTGGGGCCTGATCAGAGTTCCATGGCTTGCGCACTTGTTGTTGTACTGGTGTATAACTTTGCTTTGTTCTGGGTTGCGATTGTTCCATTCTTCTCGCATACCACACAACTTCAGTCATGGTTGTAGGTTTCAAACACTGAAGATGACTTTGGATGTATACATTCAACCCTGAGATGAAACTATTCACATAATAGTCATCTGTTATGCTGGGGTTGTCTCTGCGCATCAAGATCAGAGCTTTCTCAAATTCTAGAATGTACTGAGCCACAGTTCCTGTCTGTGTTAGATGATGAAAAATCTTCAAGTTATCACAGATAGAAGCTTCAGAAAACCTATCAGTGAGGTATTTTGTAAAGCGATGCCAAGGGGTATTATGCAGTGGAAATCCAGTACCTCTCCACCATTGCACTGCTGGCCCTTTGAGATGTGTAACTGCCAGTTCAGTTCTTTGCTCTAACGGAGTTCTAGCAGATTCAAAGGATTGCTCAATGGTTTGTATCCAAGAGTCAGCATCTACTCCATCAAACTCTGGAATGTTCATTTTTGCTGGTTTCACTGCAGGAGCTCCTCAAGGATTGTCATTCTGCTGGAAAAGAGCTATGTTTCTTGGTTGATAGTCCCTTCTGTCGACTTCTTCCAGATGATCTCGAGCATGCTGTTGATGTTGCATGGTTAGTTGCCTCTACCTATCAGTTTTCCGTGGGAGAATTTGTGGTTGTGGTGCCTCTGAATGCGGGTGTCTGTAGGGAATTCGCTCAGATCCATCCAAATTGATTTCCTTTCCTGAAGCATCACGCAAGATAGCTGTTCCAATTGGTTTGACTAAAGTCAGGTTTGCCTTTGCAACTTGTTGTGTCACGCTTCCTTGAGCAGGGGAATCAGCTGTAGCTGTCTCTAATGGAGGAGGGGAAGCTGGTGGAGCAGTAGGAGGAACTACTGCCAACAATTTCTCAAAGCTCACTTGGATACTGTCAAAGTTCTGGATACTGACGAAGTTCTTCTCTACTTTTTCAGAAAATTCCGAGAATTCCTGTTTATCTTCTTCGCGTACCCGTTGCAGGGTCTTGACATCAAGAATCAAAGACTTCAACTCCAAGGTGTTTGTGCTCTTCGAGGATGCATCTGTTGGTTTTGTCATGTTTCTACCGCCGCCAATCTACCGCCGCCAGGTACTTGCGCCGCCAAGGTACACCGAACAGGGAGGGAAAGGGTGGGATTTTATTACCTGAGAATTGTTCTCCGGCAACCACCTCCGATCCTGAACTGCACCCGATCTGTGCCGTCGCCGCCAAGCCGCCGCCGTAGTCCAACGCTGCCGCCGGAATTGAGGAAGAAGGAGAAGGATTTCACAGGAGATCCCAACTTCTCGATCCGCCTAGATCCAATTCGCCTCCGAAGATCGGTGGCTCTGGTACCACTTGATATGCCTAGACTACAAATTACATAGTACACAAGGGAATTCAGAGATCAAGTGTAGCGCCCCGACCGCGGAACTATACAGTGATGCTGTGTGTCACCGGTCATGCGATATAACCGGAGGTTACTGGGTTACCACTCCCAGGCCAAAACCTTTGGCAGGCGTGCTCGGCATGGATCATCGGCAACGCAACACCCCGAGTGATGCCATAACACAGGCACAACTATCAATGCATAATAGAGAGATCAAGACTTGTGGAACAACTGGCACATTACAGACTCTACGACTCAAAGCATTATAGTTCAACTCTTATAATAGAGAAAGATAGCAAATATTACAACCAGAAGTCACAGGCCCAACAGTACATCATGCGGAAGCGAAGTAAGTTGTTCTAAACAACAAGATCCAAATTATGGCCTAAGAGGCCTACAGATAAACATTCCCAGCGCCAGCTGTCCCGGAGATGTCCCAAGCTGCCATCTGGGAACCCCAGACTACTCGTCGACGTCCACAAAGAACCCACCTTCGAGATCGATGAAGTCCTCCTCTGAAAGAATCAACAAAGCAACGTTGAGTTCGACGAACTCTGCAAGATTACTAGAGCTACTAGCTCGATGATTGGCTTACAAAGGTTTTATGGCTGTTTTGCATAAAGCTGGTTTTCTTTATTAAAAGACATCTGGCATCGACTAATCATAATATTTTCAAAGGGGTAAGAAGTAAACTCTTTTCTTCTGATCATCTCCATCAACAACCAACATCAACCACTGTATCTATCTACAAAGGCACCTCCCCGAATCACCCTCGAGGAAGTCAACCTTGCATTCTTGGTAGTACCTTTAGTACTCAGGTTTTAATCATTCCGTTCATTTTCTCTATGGTCTTATCGTCGGTTCCCAAGTCGTCCATAACCGCGGACACGGCTTTTCGAAAAGATTTAACCCTGCAGGGGTGTACTGTTTTTAACCATCAGTACCGTCCGGCTCATTGCCTATGCAATTAGCTCTCTTCCGGGGAAAGCCGGCTGAGTGGGAGCGGCTACAACCTTTACCTTGCTTGAGACTAACCCAGGATCATCAGTGAGGACGGGACAGGTTTAGTGCCTCCAACACCCTGCCCCGTGGCCACTCATTTTCCGAAACACCACCATCCTCATCCCAGTCCTGGCCACCGTCATCACGCACGCGCAAATGGAAGCTCAAACTAGAGGACCCTGGCTAGTCCCTCCCAAGTTAGTCGGTCGATAGGGATTCCAATGTCCCACCGATGGAAGCACGCTCAGTTTTGGTTCAAGAGGTAAAGAACTCGCACCTAGGCGGCGAGAACGGGACAACCCACTACCTCCCATGTGGCCTCTCATCCCCGCCTTTAGGCAGTTTATTTATGTCCCCACAATTTTCCACAACATCCGGTCATTCCATGAACTGTTCCGACAATTGAAACATCCACCGGACTAATAAGCATTTAACTAAGCATGGCTAAGCATATATATCGCAAGTATAATTAACTCAGGCCAACACTTCAGCCCTATGGATATTAGGAAGGATACAGGTAATGGCAACAGGTATCTAATGCAACTAGTAGGATACTCTAATCCAGGCAAAAGACATTTGGAACCGAATGCAATATTATAGTGGAGAAAATAATTGCGGAAAATAGGAGGAGACATGCTCAGAGGGGGGGATTACGCTTGCCTTGTTCAGCAGGCTGGTAATACGGGTCGTCAGGGTATTGCGGTGGAACCCAGACTGCTTGATCTATCGATGCATAAAAACACCGGAAAGAACACAATCAATGATCACTCATGCATAACAAATGCAATACTCAAACACATGATGGTATGACATTTTAATGCACTGAAATTGCCAACAAGTTAAGTGGGGTGCAAGGAATGAATTTTAATACCCATATAATTAAATCCCCACATTTAACTTAATGCTTTTGTTACTCCTACAAAATATACAGTACTGATATTTTGTTCACTTATGCATGCAAATGATGTTAATGGTTAGTTCATAAATTTCTGAGCATTTTGATATATTAAACACATTTTTCTGACAAACCAATAAAAAGTTATTGAATTTATAAGATCCATTTCAAATCTGCCATTTTAGCCAAATTAATTTAAACCACATTAAACTAAGTATCCATGTTGGGAAACAAGGTGAAACATGAAGTACATTAGTTGCTGAACATTTTGGTATATCAAACTTAATTTTTGGATCATTATTTTTAAAGTTATTGATTTTCCAAAACTGCTTTCTTTTCTGCCATTTTAGTTAATTTAAGAAAACAGCCACTAAACTAATTTAGTTGGATGTGTGAGTGATACCAATAGACTCCATTTACTTTTCTGAACATTTTGATATATTATTTGTAATTTTTGGACAAGTGGTTTAGGAGATATGAATTTTACAAATTTTATCCAATTCCTGTCTTTTATTTTTAGATTCTCCAGAGAAAACGACGAAACGTTTTGCACCGAGCCAGTGGCTAGCCGTCGCCACTGACCCGTGGGGTCCATGTCCACGCTGGCGTCCGAGTCAGCACCGCGGCCCACGACCAGTTTGACTCAAGCCGCGACCGGCGCGCGGCGGCGGTGACCACCGGCGTCGTCGAGCAACGCCACGGCGCTCCAGCACCCTTTAGCGCTCGGGAACCAACGCCAGAGGCTCGCCGCGCTACGGGGAGGCGAATGGCGGCGCTACGGACTACAAAGGTCGCCGGTAAGTGCTCCGGCGACGAGCTACGGCGGAAACTACGGCTACGCGACGAACCAGAGGGAGATGGAGGGGACGGAGATGTCCAGAAGGTTGCTCTGCTCACCCTTGACGCGTACGTGAGCTCGGCGAGGAAGGAGGAGGTCGGAGGCGACGGCGAGCTTCCTCGAAGCGCGGCGGCCGGAGAGGAAGAAGATGGATTAATGTCGTCGATCCACAGCTCCCCACGTCGATTCCTTGCTCGTGGAAGAAGAGGAGGACGAGGCGGAGACGATGGCGCTCTTCGATCTGTCCTGGACGCGCTCAATCGACGGCGGCGAGCTCGGCCATGGCGGCTAGGGTTCGGCCGAGGAAGAACAAGAGAGAGAGAGAGACAGGGCGAGGAAATATCGGGGAGAGAGAGCGTGCACGCCTCGGTGGTGGTCTTATCCTCCTCGCGCGATCCAGCGGCGAGCAGGGGAGGGCACGGCGGCGAGCTGGCACGGCTCGAGCAGCTCGGCGCGCGATCGCTACAGGGAGAAGATGACCACTTTGCAGAAAACCCCCTGCGCTCCTTTGATTTCTCCTTTTTCCATTTCCTTTTAAAATCCAGTAGCAATTCAGGGATTTTATTGAGGCACTTAAACATTTTAGAAAAATCTGAGAAAATTCAGGTTACCTCGCAATAACATGTAGAAGCACCACAAAAATTGGTGTTGAAAAATAAAATGTTTTGAGCAACCTTTGTTCATAAGGTTGAATTATGGTATTTTTGGGTTAATTCCAAATTGATGTTTCCTTATTAAATTGAGAGCAAGTGAAAATTACTATTTGTGAACTCTTGGAACTTCCTTGACAAATATATTAACTTGCTAACTTCTGTTTGTCAAGTTTAATTGTTTCAAGTGGAACACCTTAATGCATGGATGCCATGATGCAGGACTGAAAGGAAAAGTGAAAATTTGGTTCAAATTTTACAATACCAAAAGTGGGGCTGTTACATCAAGCACCTCACTCTCAGCTGTATTGCTAAATTCAGAGGAAAGATTACAGAGTTTAGGGTTCGAGAGAGGAGGAAGATAGGGCCAGCCGAAACACGACGGCTAGGGTTTCAACCCAATATTACAGAGATGATCCAATACATGCTCCTGTCCGAGCTAAAGTAGGAAAAACGAAGGTGGAGAAAAACAAGGGAGCAGGTGGTAAAGCTAACTGAACCTAAAGCAGTGTCAGGATTCAAACAGCGACATCGGAGCTGTTCGGGACCGTTTATCTCGAGATCAATGGCTCAGATTGAATCACTAAAGTGCGAAGCGGTAGGGATTCATCTGAGACGTAGATCTTGGGATGAACGGCTGTGTTTGCATCCGGCACTACAGTAAATTCAGTTAGCATCTTCTTGAGGTTGATGTTCCTAACAGGTAGGACGACGGATTGGACTTGGTATTCTACGGATGCTAGGTGTGGATGATGATTCTATGCTCGGAAGCAGAATCTCAGCGGCACTTGGTTGGTAAATGATAACCCACATGCGTAGCGGATCTATAATAATCTTTCGATAATTAAGTGTGTAAAACCCCAACAAAATTTAGGTAGGATTTGTATTCTCTGATAGAACTTTATACACACCAAATGTTTGATTTACATAGGAAATAAAATTAGTAGTACTTTGCGGGTAAAATGATAGCTTTGAAAGATAATAAACAAATTATGAAGAAAAGTTAGTTGTTGTAAAGTAAAAAAATAATAAAGTAAACGATAGCGAATATGGAATAGCGGTGATAAGCTTAACATATTTTTCCCTAGGCAATTGGCAGTTACTAAACCTGGGTGAGGTCTCAGCCAAGATGCGTGCAAAATCTATCGATTAATGTACACATGATTGAACCCCTTAACAAACTTCCGAAAATAAACCGCTAAGGTAAAATCCAACCGTAGCATTAAGATATATTGATCCCTCATCATACCCATATGCATCAATCTCTATAACCAGACGAGGTGTTATGTCACTCCGACCACTAATTACATAGTTTTCTCAACATACTATTAACCCTATGGTGTGAACCACAGGCGTCTCTCATATGATGGACATCGAAGGACAACAATATCATTACGTACAAATCAAATCAATCATAGCACACTACAAGAAGAACCCCTCTACAGCAACGCATTTATGTGTATCTACATGTTCATATAGGCATTGCTAGCGACTTTACAACTGATAAAAATGTGTTGCGTTAGTTTTTTGAAGGGTTTGATTTGACTGTTGGGATGCAAATAGAGCTGTCAGCTCTAAGAGTGTAGCTTCCTCCTTGCATATTCTACTTGTGCTTCTATGTACTGGCAGTTACTTTTGGCAAATCTGTCAATACAGCAAGAAAAATTTAGCCCGCGCACGATGGAAAATTTTCCTCCACAATAGAAGATATGGTAGCAAACTTTTGTAGGGAGAATGTATATAGTCTGCAACGGTTATACGCGTATCTATAAAACAAAATCGCAACATGTATTTAATTCGTTGCAAGTTATGTGTTGCGTAAGGGGGAGTCTTCTTGTAGTGGAAATTCACCAATTAACCATAGCACAAAAATGAAGTACCCAAACATAATGGAAATGCATTAGATCATCGGTAAAAAAAATTATAACATCAAACACCATGTCAGTACGGGATTACAAAAAATTGTGGGAGAGTGAACCCCTGTAGAGATGGTGGATATCTCCATGAAGATGGTGGTAAAGGCGGCGCCCCGACGATCGGCGAGAGGAGCGGTAGGTCGGTGGCGGAAGCCCGGTGGTGCGCGGTTGGACGGCCTAGACGAGCGCTGCCCCTAGGCCTTCTTTCTCAATGTCTACTTGATGATATAGATAAGCCTTCTCCCTTGTACATGGCAGCCAAATGGAAGGTAAATTCGGGATACCCTTTAATCTAACAGCTCCTGGGCACCTTTAAAACCTATATAAATTCTCTACACCCATTAGTCCATATAATCGAAACATGGTCGAATCCATCTAGTATGGAAAAATTAGTGTCAATCCACCTCACCCCCTTTTGAAATCACATAAGCAGTACTGGACCTTTAGTAAAATAAGCGTATTAGTCGTGTTCAAACTCTCTTTGGCACAAGCAACGTATGTATCAATATCAGCGCAAAATTATCTACAAATTTCGTCCTGCAATTCCGTTTCACGTTATTTTCAGCCCGTACTATGGCAATCTCTAATAACTGTGAGTAGAAACATATTTCAGGAAAATTCGGACTCCACCGCAATGAATGGTTCCTTTGCTACTTGTGCAATAGCCAAGTAATTCATACACAACAAAGTGGAAAACAAGAATTTATGCACTCTTGAGACTATTAAATATGTTAGTCTGAATAAATATGATACAAGATGCCAAATATCGTGGATAATATCATAGAAAACTACAAAGTTCATCGATATGTTTTGAACATATTAACATCTTCAAGATCAAATCCAGCAAGTGCATAAGGTTGTTGTAATTGTTTTCAAAATAATAACATACTGATGCCTGCAATTGCACATGGTTGTGGTAGCTGTTTTCGAAATAAGAGTATCGAACCACGGGGAGTTGAGGAAGTGATCTTTTGCTTCTCGTCTACTTGTCTATCAAGATGTACCTGCAAGTTATCTTAATGCAAAGCAAGCAAGAGCTTGTTGAAACTGTTTATGTTGTTGGTGTTAAGAGCAAAACAGAATTAAATGACAAGAAAATTAAAAGAGAACAAAGAGTAAACGATGATGCGATTGGAAACTATATTAGGGCTAAAACATTCTCGAGAAGCATCGGTTTCACCACTAGCATATTACTGAAATGATTAGGCGTATATCATTTAATATATGTATGTCATGTAAGGGCGGAGTCGCACATAAAGATGAGCCCTGAGATAATCTAATCAACACATACCGCACAACCACTACTTGTACCTGTAGGAAAAATGGCGGATTGGCCCAAGACACTAGTAATTAAGGGTCTCCCGTGGATATGGAGTAAGAATTTTGATCTCCGTCATTCCCTCGTTGATGTTTAACAAGAGAGAGGGGCAACTTCTGTCACCGCTATGCCCACAAACTCTCTCATCTTGCACCAACGTTAATGAACTTCATGTCCCATAGGAAATATATTGTGCAGTCAATGTTCACACAATATCATGAAGACCATTATTACATGCCAAACAATACTAGACGATACATGTCTATTTGAATTCATGATAGTTCTAGTGTTTTCTATATTTCCAAAAACTAATGAAACTACTCAGCATGAAGGCACAAACATCATCATGATAATAATATGAATGTTAAATGGATGATTAAGTGAGTACACATGCAAATCCACAACTATGAGTTTCGGAATTACAACGAGATGTAGGAGGAATTTGGTGATGTAGATGTAAGAGATGGTGTTGATGATGATGTAGATCGATCTAGTGGCCTTCAATATGGTAGCAGTGGTGGAGATGGCAGCCTTCCTGCGGATTTCGCCTCCAGAGGCTATGTTTTCATGATGTTTCTGGTCTGGCGGCTGCTCTGGTCGTCGTTTTAAAAAGCCAGACCACAGGGTAAAAGTATTTGACGAGCGGTCGTTCTGAGCCCAATACGGCAGCCGGTACGGTCAGCGGGACCATACCGCTGGTTGTTAAGTCCGTTGGCTACTCATGTACATGAGTTTCTCCTTCTCTTTATTTTCAGCGAATTGTTTTTCCACGAGGAATGATTTGATTGGTCCTAATCGGCTCATTCCATTCCAAAATGGCATAAATGCCTTGCATATAAGTTCTCCTTTATATTTAAACTCCTGCATACATAGAAATAAAAGTTGCAGTTCAACGATGACATTAGGAAATCCCTAACTCTACACATTAAAATGTGCGTTGGACGATAAAATATGTCTCCACATCTCCTAGTGACTACATGGATACATGATCCTAAATTTGTTGCTCTGAGGTGGGTACGAATAGTTCGCGTAGCAAGATCACCTAATTTTCTTGACGTTGAGACATGATAGTCATTAGCTCGGAACACAAGCACCGAAAGATAAACAGTAGTCACATGGAATGTGATCGGCAAAGTGAATTTCTTCGCTAAATCCATCTTAAATATTTTTATACTCCCTCTGTACCATAATATAAGTGTTTTAGATATTTCAACACGAATAACATACGAATATATACATACGTATTTTATTGTGTAGATTCACTCATTTTACTCGGTATGTAGTCTGTATTAGAAGGAATAGTACACTAAATAATACAACACATCAAGAAGACCCAGGCCGCTGCCCCGACGTCAGTGCGGCAGCAATTAGGCCCCTTCTAAATTCATATATTCGGAGAACCAACCTGTGATTGGATGGTTGGAAGTGGTGGTTGTACCTCAATCTATCAGAGTTCAGATCTCAAGTTTGACGCTAATGTTTCTCATTTAGACGGACTATTTTTCAGTTGGGGAAGACCTTTTCGTCGACATGTCCATGGCGACTTCGTCACTCTGAATACCTAATATGTTGACTCAATTTTTCGGAGATGCTCATAAGAAGTAGAATACGCATCATAAGTGAGTGTATGCGCGTGAATGTGAGGGTCGGCTTCTCGCAAAACGTTCTGCCAAAAATCTTCCCGTGTTCGCTGTCAATATAAAATATTTATTTCAAGGGAAAAAATTCATAAGCTATATCGTGGGAGAGAGAGGGAGTAGTGCTCATCTTTAAGGAAGAAGAGAACAAAGATGTGACGTCAGAGACGTGCCCGGGCGGGCCGAGAGGCCGCACCAGATCTTGTCGCTGTTGCCCGCCGCAGCGCGCACCAGACAGACCAAGAGCCGAGCTCAACAGTCCATTAGGCAGGCATGGCATGGATATGGCCGAGCAATAATTCCGATCTTGTCTCACCAACAGTCAAACAGGGAGAGAATAGAGATAGCGGTCGAAAACCTTCATTAAATTCCATCTGCTTTGTTCTCCTCCTCCTCCTCCTCCTCCCACCGCTTCCTTCCACTTTAAATCTCCGAGCGACACCCTCTCGTCTTCTCACTCCATCCACACCTCTGCATTGCCGCTTCTTCTTGTCTTCTTGGTGAGTAAGTACTACGTTGCGTGTAGTAGCACTGCTCGTCGAGTGTTGTGGGTGGCATCAGGAGTGTGGCGGGATGCTGTGCCGGTCGCAGGCGGCGACAGCGGTGTGCGTGCCGGGGGACGCCCGGTCCATGGTCGTCGGACGCCGCGCCGACCGGACCATCGCCGAGGGCGCGCGCCTCGTGCACGACGTCAGGTACATGCGCCTTGGCGCCGGCGGCGGGTGCGACGGAGCCGGCGCCACGCGCGTCTCGTCCGGGCGTGCCGCGGCACCGAGGCCGAGGCGGCGCGGGGCGCCCGTGGCCGTGACGCTGCCCATGGTGACCAAGAGCCCCAACGAGACGCCGGCAAGGGACACGGCGGCCGCCAAGCGGACACCCGCCACGCCTGTGCTGACCGCGACAGCGGCACCCGGCGACCAAGTCCTCCAGGTACGTAGCTCCGACCAACGCATATTCTGCTCCAGTGGTACTACCTCGTCTGCACATTTGTTTACAAAGATTTAGTGGCGGCAAGCAGATACCTACTGCTTAATTTCACCAGCCGTTTAGTTATAGCATAAGAAAAAAAATCTTTGCTACCGATTTCACAAGTAAACGCACCTCAAACATAATCTTTTTGTTAGTACTATCAGCTCAGCAGCATACGCATTTCACTTTAATTCGCCTTAATTCTCCATTTGAAACGTACTCCGAGTCATATTTTCAAGGATATTACTCCGAGTTACTTATATCGCATTTTTGCAAGGATGCTGACTATTCAACAAAATTACAACTGTAATGTGCCGGGCCCAGGGGACCGGGATACATTTACTCGGTAATAGTAGTAGTACCAGTAACTTGTGCCCCTCTTTAATTTACAGTGGAGTCAAAACTGAAGATGTGTGTGTGATACAGTAACAACATTTACGCCAAATAAAGAAACAAAAAGGACTATGCTGGGAGAACAGTGGGAGGTTACGATCGGTCCAGATTGCAGCACAGTAGAGATGTACTTTTACAGATGGACAGTAGTGAGAGACGTTATATATATATCATCTAGACAAATAAGTATTTTTCTCTCGGATTGCTCCTAATAAATAAATAACTAGCTTGTGGACCTTAAGTAGGGTAGATCAAGAATGAGCTGTTGTTGCGTTAGTTTTTTTTCCAAGAGTAACAAAATTAATGTTTGGTCAAAGCGATAGTTGTTAGCTTGAGGTGCAGTTTTTCTGCTTAACTGCTAGCGTGCTGGGGATTTGATTCGATGCTCGATCTGGTGCATACACACACACACAGGTGGTGGTGATGAAGGTGGCCATACACTGCCAGGGGTGTGCAGGGAAAGTGAGGAAGCACATCTCCAAAATGGAAGGTATGTTTCCAGCATTAATTTTTATACCAAAATCACAAGAGGTTACCATTTTCTAGGTCGATTTTGGCATGCATGATGCTATTTTTGTGTGTGCGATTTCTTTCTTTGTAGCATGCCTTCTCTTGCACGTATGTCTATAACCTGAAGTGGCATATATCTATATATAAATTTCTAGTCTAGATAGAGAAATGGTGAACCTAAAGTACCAGCATATCCATGTGACTGCGCAACTGGTTACGCAGGAAGAGATCATAAACTAGAGTTATATAGAAGTGCAGGGAGCACTTGCCTATCTACTACCCTACGTGCCGCAGAGATTCTGAAAAGGCTCTTCCTCTGTGGAAAGTGCAAAACGTTTGGGACTAGCTAGTCGAGCAGCCTTTGAAAATTCATCCATACTCCGTTACTTTCAGAGACCTCCGGATCGTCCTCACATGGCATTCCAGCCCCTGAGTATCGTCGCCCGCTACATCCAAATATATGCCGAATACAGTGACGTGTATGAATCAATACGTATATTGCTACGTTACAAAGCTTTGCATGTTTCTGTACCGTGAGGTAGCTAGGCCGTAGAGTGCAAAAAAAAAAGCTAGGCAGTATGTTAAAAATAAAACCCTGGTGTTGTCACTGGTGTATTGATGCATGCTTAGAAAATAAACAGATATAGTACTATATTGACCTGGAGTAGAACTACAGTAGTTTCTGGTGTTTGTTTCTTTGTTTGTTCACTGACAGCGTGGAAGCAATGCATGTGGTGCAGGGGTGACATCGTTCAGCATCGATCTGGAGAGCAAAAGGGTGACGGTGATGGGTCACGTGTCACCAGCGGGCGTCCTGGAGAGCATCTCCAAGGTCAAGAAGGCCGAGCTGCTCACCTAGCTGAATCTTATCATCGTCTTCATCATAGCTAGCCATGAATGCTTACTGCAGGAGGATGAAGAAGTAGAAGAAGAAAACCTCTGCTCTGAATTCTGATGGTTAGAGATAGAGAGAGATCATGCAGGAGAGAGAAGAAAGGTTAGATCTAGTGGTACTGACCGGGGAAAGAGAGCTAGCGCATGCATGCGTGATGGACTGTGTGCGTAGGGTGTGCATGCATGCTTACTTTACCATACACTTCCAACTTTCTTTTTTCTCTTTCAAATCTATGGATCATGTGTTGGAAGCTTGGAGCAATTATCGATCGTGCACGGTGTCGCCATCGGATTGTCTGCTTCCGTTTGGCCGCAGCTACTGTCACGAGCCTGCCTGGTAGAGCGCAGATCCATCGTACGAGCAGCTGGTGCACACACTGAACAGTTCGTCTCGCTTCTGCTTCTCGTTATCACTCAGACAGTGATCGGACAAAACTTAAATATTGCCTTCTACAACCATGAATCCTATTTTTTACCCCTCAAATCCATCCATAAATGTACAATTATTCAGGGCACACAAATTACTTCAAATTATTTGTAGTGCATAATTCAAATTTAAATTCACTAGGTGGATCCAAATATGCTCCACGAGATTGTAGTTGGACGTGTGCTTTTTGATTCGAAGTTGTCTATGCATTTCAAGAAGTTCATCACACGCTGTATATCTTGTTCCACTAGGTGGACATGTTCTCCGGGCAGCAGAAAATCATTTTTCCTAACAGATTCTTGCATAGCGGCAAATTGAGATCTTTTGTAACCTACAAGATTTGATATAGTCTTCACCAATGCCATCCACTGAAGATAGATACCATCGGCAAGATAGAATCCCATAGTGTAGTCATGCTCGTTGACGGTGTATAGTTGCAGGTCGGGGCCTCCCATCACAAAATCTCCTGAACAATAGAGAATGCTGAAATACATTGATATTGTTGTGGGAATCAGGCATACACAGAATGCATGCCAAATCCACAAGTCTTTCGATGTCACTGCTTCAATTATGATTATTGCCTCTTTGGTGTGACCTTGGTACTGCCCACACAAGAACCTCTTTCTGCTCCGATGGCCAATAATTGTTCGGTGTCCGCGACATTAGGTTCTCTCAGATATTCTGGTCCAAACACCTTTACCACAACATACGCAAATCTGACCATGTGCTCGCTCCCATATGTACGTACTTATCAACGACATCCGTAGCTTTATCATAGGAAAGCATCCTCAAAACTGCCCTGCATTTCTACATAGGGGAGAAGGAAAGTTATCTGCAACAATATTTCCTGAACGAGAAGTATATGAATCATACTTTGTCACTTCTTTCTCTATGCTCCGGAACAATCTTGAACTCTTCGGAAAGCGACGCCGGAAAAAAAAACCCGTGGAAGACCGGATCAAGCCCGAAGTAGTCCTTGTAAAGATCGGGTGCGCCCTTGATCCTATCACGGGCACAACTATCCTGCCCTTAATCGAACCCTTGAAGTTGAGAACATGTGCCTCCTTCTTCTCCATTGCTTCTTCAAGTATGTCCATCATCACGGCTATGACCGCATCCTCGTCATCGCCGATCTCGCAATCATCCTCATCCTCGATGAACTCTTTATATATGAACTCATCTACTACCCCGTAATCATATTCATCATCCGACGAATCCATGACTAGAAGAGAGCGATCACAACCCAGCTCCGACACTTTCACAAACACATGACGTGCGAGGTGTATGTCGGGCGGTGTAAAACGTACCGGGGGCGCATTCGAGAGTGGCGGAGACCGTGTCCGACACGGTAGCGAAATACACGAGAGTGTTTGGCTCGGGCAACTACAAGTTTGGGGCGGCATCGGAGCTAGGATGGAACGGTGAGGGGTGGCGCGGGCGAGCAAATGGGAGGAAGGCGGAGGCCACGAGGGTTTGGGGCCGATTTGGTGTGTTTTTTGGGGTGGTTGGGTCCGGCCTGTCGGAGCAGACGTGACAGACGCGTCTGGATGGTCCCATATGGGCTTAATATGAGGGTTGCTGGACTTAAGGGTGGGCATTTTAACCGAGCACCGAAATACCGAACCGAAATAACCTGGACTGACACCGATTTAAGCTGAACCGAAATATTTGGTTCTTAATTCGGTCAGAAGTTTTGAAAAACTGAATTTAATTCGGGGATTTCGGTTGTAAACCTTCATGGACTCGACGACCGGAGACTACACTTCTAGCAGCGGTTGGGCGATTTGGAGCTGCCGCACGCTGACCTCGTGACCCAAACTGAATTTTCGTATCCTTTCCTCTGCGTACGCTCAACAATAAGTTAATTCGGTGAAAACCGAGGACCGAACCGAAACTTCCATGCACCGAAATCCTCGGTTAGCAGTTCTGCAGATAATCGATTGGTCATCATTTCTCTGAAACTGATTTTTTTAATAAACCGAGAAACCGAACCGATTGGTTCGGTCTAACCGAATGCCCAGGCCTAGCTGGACTGTTCGGACAAATGAGGGGTCTGATTGGGTGAGTGATTTTTGTGGGCCGTGTACGGTTAGGGCGGAAGTGGACGATCCGGTTGGAAATGCTGTTAGTAGTAGGGCCGTTCCTTGAGACGCTTCTTCCGCTCCACGTGATAGAGTTTCCTTGGATCCATATCTGAATCCAACTGTTTGCCCCTGATACATGTTCCTGTGCATAGTCCATGTGGAATTCTTTCACTACAAACTCTATGTCCCTGGTGCTGCTGCATTGTTGGCGGCATCGTTCGGACACGCGTACTAGCGGCTATGTACCGCTGGAGGCTGGAATGAAACGCACAAATGTGCAAAGCATCTCAGAAACAAATCTCAGGGCCACTTCAGATTTGTTTTTGGTGTGTTACTATACTAGTGGTAGCAGCCAGTGGCCCGCCCGTGACAGACATCTCGTGCATGCACGCATGTCGTCTCCCAATAATTATTAGAACAACGCAGAAACTTTTCATTAGATCAGCACCGTAACCTGCTACGCAACAAGATCGCGACTCAACCGTCTTTATCTGTGATGACGGAGATCGGTCAATTTTCTATTTTATGTGGTCCAGCCTTGAAGGAACCATACGATGGAACATGACCAAATACAGTCATTGTATCATTTACCGATTGACGCATTATTCGTTTCCTTTTAACATTTGATTTCGCTATGCACTGCATATGTAGGGAAAGCATATATACTTCGCAACACATATTCTTTATAGCCTCGTTAGAGCTATAAATTATCTTTGACATTGAATTGCACCAAATATGAGATCTGGAAGAACTTGCTTGGTATGCTGGCCATTTGTGAAGTTGATTTTTATATTAAATTTCACATTTAAAATAGGGTTGATTCTTTTAAGTGGAGTCTAGTTGCAGTTTTTGGTGTCGTGCAAGATTGTTTTAAGACAACCTCCCTAAAATATTTGGTTAATTGATGAGGGATATCATGCACCCTATGCTGATTGGTGCTGATTGGTGGGGATTTTAATATCCTTCGATATCAGTAGGATAAAAATAATGAAAGGTTCGAATTGACAGTTTGGATTTGAGAGAGGCAGCGTTGTCTGGCCGTCAATATAGTTGGTCAAACAATTTACCAATCCTGACTTTTGAGAAGCTTGACAGGGTACTTTTTTTTTTATAGCAAATACCATATATATTAAACCAGCAAATAGTACATGATTATATCGATTACAAAAACAATACTAAAAGAGACGAGCAAATCTTAGAGATCTTCAAGCCCTTTCTTCTTCCGTGACACAATCTTGTACTTTTCTGAACGCAACCGTAGAACAACGAAGAATACACCAAACCACAGACCTGTGAATACCAACGAAGGTTCTTCCATACTTTTAATTTTGAGCCGCAATGCCAAGACTTTGTGCACGCACACAGCCATTAAATTAATTAAGCAACATCGGCAAGAGCACCAACACTGATATTACAGGGACAAACACCCGAACAACTTTGTCGACGTCATTGGGAGCCGAGAGAACGAATCACCAATTCCGAGGACGTAGTAGCCAGGACAGATATTGCGAGGACAATCCTCCTCGCGACAACCATGAGAAACAATCCAAGATTGATCTGGCGAAGCAAAACCACCATTGACGTCGGGAAGGAGATCTCGCCGTCGAACGAAGGCCGGAAAATTGCTTATTGTAGAAGATGTCATCTCCATTGATAAAGATGACGACAACCAAAACCCTAGATTGAAACACTATTTTTATTAAAAACTCCACTCATAGATCGGATTCCCCACCCCTCCTGACGCCGGCAAGGCCGGCCGAGGAGGGGGAACCGATCTACGGCGGAGGAGGAGAAGTGGCGGCGGCTGAACCTTCTAAGCGGCGGCGGCTGAACCTTCTAAGGTGATGTGCGTGAACCTTAACTCTAAGCTTGACAGGGTACTAATGACGACTGAATGAGAATTAAAGTTCTCTCTGGTCTCAGTCCATGCCATAGGAATAATTAATCTCTACTGGACCATGCCCATTGCTTATTAACGCAGGTGCATCGGCTTTTACTGGTAAACGTCGTTCGTTCGAATTTGAATTAGGGTATAGCGAGATGACTTTCTTGACCGAGTTCCTGCAATCTGGTATAAACCTGTAAAAGGAAACACGCCGATCCTACTTTGGAAAAAATCTCTATTTGCATCAGTTACTTCATGGGTGCGCTGCAAACACAAATGGAGCTTACAAGAAAGAAAACAAAAGGTTATCTTGTATAATTGACGAGCTTGATAAGATAGCAGAAAATAGAGTGTTATTTGAACATGAGATTGAGATTAAACCAATTAAATGAGCAGATAGCTAAACTTCAATGTGAGGAAGAGAAAAATGGTATCAAAAATCGAAGGCTCAATTTGTATTGGAAGGGGATAATAATACGAGGTATTTCCATATTGATGCGGGTTAGAGGCGCAATCTTCACGAATTCGATGACGGGTAGGATGAACATGCAATGAACACACGGGGAAAATGAGTGAGCAAACATAGGGAAACATAAATCAACATCAACAGGGATAAATAGCCACGCCTTCAAGAAAGATTCAACCGGCAACAAACCTTGGTGCCGCCTTCGGTTCTCCAAATCAAAGCCAACACAACTCTCATTGGAACTGCTTACGCTTACCGTTCGTTCCACCGATCTAATAGAACCACAAGGGAAGATTGGCACGTTCCACTTGAATCTCATAGAGAAAAAGTGGCTACATGAAGAGTTCTTGGTACATCTCCATACAATGGATTAGTGTTCCTCGGAAGAGGGAAAAGGAGCAAAGCTCGGCAAGGTCTATTTTGGTCTAAATCTACCTTGAACTGAAAGACGAGGGGGCTAGTTCTAGTCTAACGGGGGTGAGATAGGTATTACATGCGCAGCAACCCCCAACTTCGGCATATTTTTTTTAAAGTCGGATCAGCCTGCACAAAAGTCTTAGCTCCCCGGCATGACCTGCGCAAAGTTTGGCATCTCCCGGACGAATCAATGTTCAAGAATTCTGGAAGGGATTGATTCCAACTGATCCCCGTCATGGAAGGGGATCGAGTATGGCCAGGAACTACTGAAGAAAGGGATCA
The DNA here is from genome assembly GCA_947311845.1 of Poa pratensis. Classification (NCBI taxonomy): domain Eukaryota; kingdom Viridiplantae; phylum Streptophyta; class Magnoliopsida; order Poales; family Poaceae; genus Poa; species Poa pratensis. Next base: position 42,613,406 of record CAMZMU010000094.1, on the reverse strand, counting down.
TAATCCGCATTGGGAACAGAAGGAACACACAAATCATGCGTGACCAATGGATCCCAAGAGACAGTGGCCTCAAAATCACAAGCTTGGAAAAGAATTCAAGATTAAGAAGGGTTAACCAGCTGATCAACCAAAATTCTAGAAGCTGGAACATCCAGATGTTCAACAAATATTTCATATAATATAAATGTTGAAGCCATCCTTCACATCGAGATCCCTCCAGATGACATGGAGGACTGTATGGCCCGGCATTACGAGAAGAACGATGTCTTCACGGTTAAAAATGCATACCAACTTGCACTCAAGCTAAAGAAGCCTCACTGTGTAGAAGCCATCCTCCGCATCGAGATCCCTCCAGATGGCACTAGGGGTTGTATGGCCTAGCATTACGAGAAAAACTGTGTCTTCACCGTTAAAAGTGCATACCAACTTGCACTCAAGCTAAACAAGCCTCACTGGCAGGAAGGGAGCACTAGCAATGTACCTGATGGAGATCGAAGACTTTGGGGGACCATCTAGAAAGCCAACGTCCCCCCCCCCCCCCCCCCCAAATCCGTGTCTTTGGTTGGAGGGTTCCTACTGATGAGAAGCCCCGCCCTTTTCCAAGGCTTTTACGTAGAGAGGCGGCCATGAAGCGATCGCATCTACCCTCAGGATGCCAGCGCCACCGCCGCTGGTTCCCCTGCCCTCTGCTGGCCGCTAAGGCGGTAGGGGTGGGGGAACCACAGATCTGTGTGTCTGGTCCTGTAGGGTCTTCGAGTTCTTCGGCTTTGGTCAAGGCGCATCGATGACGATGAGAATAAAGGTCCTTCAGCCAGCCCCTTATCGATGTTCTTTTCCGGAGGAGCGTCGACGGGCTGGAGTTTGGAGTCGATCATTGGACATTAGGTCTGGCGTGATAAGTGTTTGTCTAAGGTGGTGTTGTTCTGTGGAGGGGATGTTGTCACAGCGCATTGATGTCCTCAAGTTTCGTCTTTGTCTGATGAGGCTTAGCCAGGTAGGGCTTCTTCAAGGAACTATCCTCGGTACTAGCTTCTCCGGGACGGCGATATCCTGAGATCGTGGTCGCCGACATCTTCTGGTCTACGTCGACGACTTCCCGGCCGCTGCTTCTACAAGCGCCTGAGTTTTTTCAAGTTTTCTCCGACACGAGCTTTGCTACGCCGGATGCCCAGAGGCAGCATCGAGCTTTGCTCATGGCGCGCCCTTAAGGGATGCAGAAGGAAGACGGTGCTGAACTTTTCAAGAATTGTCTTATTTCTTTTTATTGTAAGGATTTTCTTGTAAGGATTTTCTTGTAAGGCCTGGTTTCAGATAATATATGGGCTTACGCCTTTTCCGCAAAAAAAATGGAGAAGAAAGCTTGAGCTGGACAGCTGATGCTCCCTCTGTTGCAGGAAAATCGAAGATGCCTTCCATGCTATTGTTGCCTGCACAAAAGCCGTAGCACTCCGACATGAACTGCGCAAAGTTTGGCATCTCCCGGACGGATCAATGTTCAAAAATTCTGGAAGGGATTAGCTCTAGCTATCCTCTATGGGCCTGTTTGGTAGCCCGGGCCAACCCACCAATTCTCTTCCTAACCGAGATTTGTGAAAATTTGGGTGTTTGGTAGCCCGGTCTTCCCGTGTGGGCACTGCCCAACTCACTCCGAAAAGGCCTCTCGGCCCTGCCCGACAGAGAAGCTCAGATCGGCAGGGCTCACCTCGCCCGACGCCCCGCACCTGCGCTGAAACCCACAGGGGTCAACCGTCCCAGCCCTCATTTCCCCCCAAACTGCTCTCTCTCTCAACTCCACCAATGCTCCACAAGCCCAAACGAGCACCACCGCCTCCTCGTCGACGCTGGCCTTCGCCGCCTCCTCGTCGATGCCGGCCTTCACCGCCTCCTCCTCGACGCCGTCCTCCGCCGAGAGCTCCTCCGCCGCCGCGCCAGCCATGGCGAGCGCCGCTATGCCCAGCGCAGCCACGGCCAGGGCGAGCGCCGCCACGGCCAGCGTCGCCACGCCCAACCACGGCGAGCGCCGCCACGCCCAGCCATGGCGAGCGCCGCCATGCCCAGCGCAGCCACGGCCAGCCACGGCGAGCGCCGCCACGCCCAGCGACGGCCACGGCGAGCGCCGCCACGCCCAGCCAGGGACCCGATTGCATTTCTACAAGGACCGGATCGCTTTTTATTCTGTTTACAGGGACCCGATCACTTTTTATTTTGTATACATGGATCCAGTCGCTTTTTTATTTTGTATACAGGGACCCTATTGCGTTTCACTTTTGTATTAAGGGGTTTCTGTGCAAATTTTGGAGCTCCTCAGCATCTCTTGTCCCATACAACCCACCAAACAACAGACACACTCTACCGGTCTCAACAAACACGAGCTACCAAACACCTGAGAAAATCTGAACTCAGCATAGCCAGCTTCAGCTTGAATGAGTGTAGATAGCTACTCTCCACTGGCCCGGGCTACCAAACACACCCTATATATGTTTGATGCTGACATGCGTGCAAAAACCCTCATGCTCCTTTGGCCACCAGAGGAATCATGTCATACACAACAAACGAGATGCTACCATCATCAGCTCTGTTTCATTCCTTGAGGCAGACCTAAATGATGCCACACAGAACCCCTACCAAGGCGATGTCAAAGGTAAGCAACTATGTGTGACTTATCCCCTTGCAAACCTGCAAGCGATCCACCTGTGCACGTGTGGTGCGTCCCTCCCCTGGGATGGATCAAGATCAACGTCGATGGATCTTTCGCTGAGCGCCACAAGAAGGGAGGTGTTGGCATTGTTGCTAAAAAATGTGATGACTCTGTCCTATTTTGTGGCTTCCCTCCCGCTCAATCCTTTGTGAGCTTGACAACATTCCTGTAACGTCGAGGACAACGAGTTTTGTGTTTTGTGTGTAGGTTCCACTTCAAACTTTGCTGAGCATTGTATTTCTACTCGTTCCATAAACCTTGATTATTCACTGAGTGAAATTTGATGTTGCAATATATCATACCTTTCACTTGGAGTTCCCAACGGTCATCAACTTGCATTGTCGGCGATAGTTTACTACTTGCTAATTACATAGAGGTGCACTGGCAACCCCGTGGGTCATACAAATTCCAGCGATTGAAGAGCCGACAAACGTCAAAACTAAGAGCCGACAAACGCCGAAACTAGTAGCGATGACATTGAATCGCTGGCAAAATCAAGGAGAACGACATTTGTGTCTTTTTTCTTCTATGACTGCCGCAATGTCAGTCTTTCACTCTGTGTTTTTACTTGTTAGGTTGCCTTTAATTTTGTGATCTGTTGGTGTAGTACGACTCTGAACTAGTGTTTGGTTATGTGAACTTCTAATATGTGAAGACTGACCCACTTCAAAAAAAAATGAATACGTTGTGAATATGGTATGCTATTATTGTGAATGTTGTGTTATGTGAAATGATACAAGTATGAATAGGCGATAATAGACACACAATTTTTCACCGTTTTCCTCCATATATTCATTGTTTCGGAATCCTTGGCTGCCTAAGTTGTTCACAAATTAAGGTGCTCTTGACAAATATAATATTACGTAGAAAATCACTTGTAGGGCAATAAATAAGTAAGCTATAGGACTATAGTTGACTTCCATTATGTAAACAATGCACCTGTACTTAGGTCTCTTGTTCGAATTCTTCCCGTCAACATTAATTGACCGAAACTTCTGACAATGGGGCAACATCTCTCAATAAAAATTAAATCAAATCAAATTAGCAGGTGGGTTTAAAATTTAATTAGCCAGCAATCATGCATAACAAGTAATCCAATATAGCACATGTTTATCTACAGAAAGACTGACATATAGGACCCACCAGCTATATCATAACACAACTGCATCGTGCAACCTTAAATAACCGAGAAACCAGAAAAAAATAGCTTGAAGCGATCACGAGTGTCAAATAATTCTCCACATGACCCCGGGGGTGTCGATCAGAGTTAAACTAGCACGCACAATCGAAAACACGAACAACAACTTAATTTCTACCATGAATAACTTCTGTAGATCGAGCGGTAACCGTGGTAGTTGGTGCCAGCCATCGCCAAACCAAGCATCAGCCACACATAGACCATGTCTTCGACAATCCGTGGCAGATAAAAAACGTGGTAAATGGGCACCATCTACCACGGACGACGAGGCTAAACATGGTAAAAGACATTTTTCTAGTGGAGGCAATGAGTGGTCGTGTGCGACACAGACATGGAAGGAAGTGCTGCACTTCCACTCCGCCACTATCCCCGTCAGTCCAGTCTTGGCGAACGGGCCTAAGGGAATCTCCAGCCGTTGCGCCCCCATGAGGCCCTTTTTTTTTGGCTCCTGGGGTTGCGCCGGCGGAATTTCAGATCCTGTGCCGGATGATTCTCTAGCCATGCCCCCACCCAAGAGTAGCAGCGGGGACACGTGGTGGCAGCTCGTGTACTCGACGGCACCGGAACAAGCTAGTGGTGGTCGAGCACGCCGCGGCTGAAAGATCGATATGGTTGACTAGAGGGGGGGGGGGGGGGTGAATAGGCGACTACCAAATTTTACTCTTTTTCCTTTTTAATTAGGGCTTGAGCAAGTATAACAAGGGGACTAGATGTGCACCAGATAATTGCAACCTATGTGATACAAGCAAGATATGATAAGTAGCGGAAGCAACAAGTAAATGATAGAAGTAACCGCAAAGTAGACACACGGAGGTAATTCCCGTAGTTCCTTCCCAAGGGAAGTACGTCTATGTTGGAGGAGTGTGGAGCCATCTAGGCACTCCAATAGCACGGATGTGCTCACTCTATTCTCCGCGAGCTTCACCCGTGAGGGAATGGTTCATCCACTATGAGGTCGACTTGAAGACGTTGACCAAGCCGGTACACAAAGGGAGGGGAACTCCACAATGAGTTGGAACCTCCCAACAATGTCCCGGAGCAACTCGCAACAAGATGAGGCTTCTGAAACTCACAAAGACCTCCTAGGGTTACAAACAACCCAAGAGGAACAAGCACCAGAAAGAACTATGGATGTATTCAAAATTCCTTTGGTGGAGACGTAGATCTAGACCTCCTCCTTCACTCCTCAAAGTATCAAGGCGATTGGTTGGTTGGAGTGGGAGATCTAGGAAGTTGAAGCTCAGCAGTAATGGAGGAGAGAGAATGTAAATCGCAGCTTCTCTTTGGGGAAGAAGCATTCCTTTTATAGGGGCCCCAAAAATCGAACCGTTATGCACCTAAAATGTTCACAACGGTACTACCGCTGGGAACCAGCGGTACTACCGCTCCTGGGGTCTCAGCGGTACTGAGCAGCACCAACTCCCAGTTGTGGCGGTAGTGCGCTGCACAACCGTTGCAACCAGGGAGCGGTACTACTGGTGATCAGCTCCAGTACTACCGCTGGCTTCTTCGAATTAATTCGAAGTGCGCCATCGGTAGTACGTGGGAGCTACCGCCTAAGTACCGTTGAGACATACAGAGAAGAAATCGAGGATGACGGTACTTCCAGCGGTAGTACCGCTGCCTGAAAGGCACGGTACTAACCGCGGTACTACTGCCCGAAGCTGGGTACCAGCATGATGTGGTAGTACAGCTCCAGGAGGAGCGGTACTACCGCCGCATACTGGCGGTACTACCGCCGGTAAGGATTTCTTCCTGGTTCCTTTTTTCCAGCCCCTTTCTATCTTCCATCTTCGAACTTCACGTGTTGTCAATTGAAAACCTGTCAAGACTTAGGAACATGATTAGTCCTGTGAGTGTGTTGTCATTGACTCCAAAATGGATTAAGAGCTAGCATGCTCTTTCAACAGCCAGCCACCTGTTACGTCTCAAACGTATCTATAATTTTTGGTTGTTCCATGCATATTATATATCATTGCCACATGCTTTTATAATGCTTTTATATCATTTTAGCACATTTTTATGGAACTAACCTATTAACAAGATGCCTAGTGCCAGTTCTTATTTTTGCTGTCTTTTTGTTTCAGAAAAGCTAGTCGGGAATTTTCTCGAAATAAGCTGCAAATTTACATGAATTATTTTAACGAAGAAACAAAGACGGAGCCAGGAAGGCGCCTGCAGGGAGCCCACAGCCCCCAGACGACCCCCAGGCGCGGGCCAGCCTTGGTCGTGCCTGGGCCCCACCTGGGCGACTCCGAGACTTCCTCGAGTTTCCCTTTCGCCTATAAATTATCTTCCTCCCGAAAACCCTCGGTACCCGATCAGAAATCCAAAAGTTCTGTAGCGGCCGTCGTCGCCAACCCTAGATCGGGAGGGTTCTGAAGCTCATCCCGGCACCCTGCCGGAGGGGGAGATCGTCACCGGAGGCATCTACACCACCATGCCTGCCTCCGGAGTGATGCGTGAGTAGTCCACCACGGGACTATGGGTCCATGGTAGTAGCTAGATGGTTGTCTCTTCTCCTTTGTGCTCCATTGTTTAGATCTTATGAGCTGCCTACATGATTAAGATCATCTTTATGTAATACTATGTTTTGTGTTTGCGGGGATCCGATGAATTATGGAGTCTTGACATTATGGTTCAGTTTATCTATGATATGTTTTATTTATGATCTTGCATGCTCTCCGATGCTTGTGTATGCTTTGGTCGAAGTAATTACTTGTGTCATTAGAGAGGGTATTTATGCTAGATAGTGGGTTCATCCCTCTCTTGTTCGAGCTCGAGTTGACAGAAACGATTAGAACTTGAGATGTGTTGTTACTACTAGGGATAAAATAGCGGTGTTTATTGCTTTCTGTTGTACTCATTGCTTACATTATGCACATTGCTTATTGCAATTATCTGTTGCTTGCAACTTAATACTTTCGGGTGACATGCTGGATAGCAATCCCGGGGTGGATTATTAGTCATAGATGCAGTTGGATAACGGTCTATGTATTTTGATGTAATGCCCATATTAAATAAAACGGTGAACCATGTTTCATGATAGTATTGTGTTGCGCCCATGTTTATCAATTGCCCTGCTGTAATTTGTTCATCCAACATGTTTATCTTTTGGAGAGACACCACTAGTGAACTGTGGACCCCGGTCCTATTTTTCCTATATTGCTTACAACCGTTTTAATAGCTTTTACTAGTCATTTGCTCGCTGGTCATTTTTTATCTCATAATATTTTCCACCATATGTTTAATCCTTTGTGTTCAGCAAGCCGGAGAGATTGACACCCTCTCTGTTTCATTGGGGCAAAGTAGTTTGTTCGTGTGTGCGCAGGTCCACGTCAATAATCGTAAACGGCGCCGTTGACACCTTTCCGAAGGCTTCTCCAAGTCCTACTGGATTGATAACCTTGGTTTTGTAATCAAGGGAAAACTTGCTGCTAAATTACATCAAACCTTACACTTGGGGTCTCCCAGCGAACGTGCTATTCCACGCCATCAAGCAAGTTTTCTGGCGTCGTTGCCGGGGATTTGAAGAAGACTTCTCGAACTACCAAGTCTCCCGTCAACAGCAAGTTTTCTGGCGCTGTTGCCAGGGACTTGGAAGCTTCAGCGAGGGGAGTTTCGCACATCCTTACACTCTATTTTGTTATTGTCTTGCTTAGTATATTTTTTATTAGTCTTGTTTTGCTTTTCTTTTGCTTTAAAAATCAAAAATACAAATAAAAAATAAAAAAATCCAGCACCTAGTTTTATTTCGGTTTGTCTAGTTTTATCCTTTGTTCAAGTCATCATGTTTTTCCCTAAGTTTGCCATAAAAGAACTCAATGTGGGAAGCTGTTTCATCATTGGAAGAAGTAATATTGAAGAATTCTTTAACCACATAAGCCAACTTTATGAACTTGAAGATAAATCTCTGGTAGAACTTGCCCATAATTATAAAATTGCAACTGCCTCTTTGGTAGACCGGTTGGAAGCTAGGTTTGTTAACCTTAACCCCATAATACAGCAAATGTTTCTTAATCTTGATAGTATGGAAGATGGGGAGAAGAAGGATTTTGTGCTTAAGACTTTGCTTAAAGAATTTGATGACGTAGCTAGGGAGGCAAGAAAAATATTTGTTCACTATAAAATGCTTGGATATTACATTAATGTTATGCACACACTTGAAACCGTGGATATTGATGTAATGAAGTATACTAGAAAAACTGATTGCAAGAAAGAATTAAAAATTCCTATACCCTTCAAGTTGACGGGGATGCATGAAGCTTTAGAGAAGAATTTTGATTGGATTGTCCCTGAAAACCCTAGTGATGAAAGTAATAAACTGAAAAGGAGTGAAAAGGGAAAATCTGAGCCAAGCATAGAAAAAATACAATGTCTCTATGAAGATTTTTCCAATCTTTCTTTGAATGATAATACTTGATCTTCTTGCCATTGTGCCTAGCTAAAAGGCGTTAAAGAAAAACGCTTATGGGAGGCAACCCATTATTTTTACTTTCAGTTTGCTTTTGTTTTATTGGTGTTTGGGTGTTTTTGCCTCTGTAACAACTCTCTTGTATCCTTTTAATTTTTGTTTTTGTGCCAAGAATAGCCTCTAATGAGAGGAAAGTAGAATTATGTGTTTTGCTGTCCAGAAACAGATTTTTGTCCGTTGCCGTATGAAATTCTAAAAAAATCACAGAACGTGAACTGGAGCTGAAACTTTTTGACAGCAAGCATTTGGGTTTTGTCTAACTTTCATTAGTTTTGAGTTTTCTGATTCGAAGTGTCCTAGTATCTCAAAAAAATCATCTTTGCGTTCTGTTCTGTTTTTTACAGCTTCTGTCCAAGTTTTTGCATTGCACCTTTTACGGGCAAAGTGGAGTTCTTCTATCCACGGAACATCACTTATATCTTTGTGACAGTACCTAATGTTTAGAAACAAGTTTATGCAATTTGCCAAGTGAGAACTGAAGGTGGATTATTTTGTTTGAGGACTAACCTCTATGAGCCGTGCTTTGGTACATCCCCCTCCCCCAAACTCAAACTCTTTTTTCCCCAATTAGTTAATTAAATTGATTAAATACGTTGGCCCGCCGAATCCCATATCCAGCGCCCTATAACCCGCGTATTCCTATACCGTATACCGTAGCGTTTGGCCCCCATGTCCGGCTAGCGATCGCACTTGCCGCGCACGGCGGAAGCGGCTGTAGCTGCATGACTCTGGCCACCGAGCAGGGGCTGGAGTCTGGACTTGGCGCGGGGGCGCGGGGGCGCGGGAGAGAATATGTAGCGGGTGGTGGGCGGAGGCGGTGGTCATGGATGAGCTTCCAGAGGAGCGGGACATGCTGCAGGAGATCGCGGAGCTGGCGTCCCTGTTCAGGTCGTCATCGGAGCGCGTCACGGCCTACTTCGGCACGTGTTGTACGCGCACGTGCTGAGCTCCTATGCGCGCCTACTCGCCGCTCGCGATCAGCCCGCTCGCGGCCGCGGAGAGCCGGTGCCACATCTACTCGACGTTCCAGGCGTACAATGTCGCTCCTACCAGCCAACAAGGCCATCATCCTGCAGGCTCTAGACGGCGAGGAACGCGTCCCAGTGATTGACCTCGACATCATGTAGGGACGGCCGGGTCTCTGTTCCAGATGCTCGCGCCCTGCCCCTGCAGGCCGATCTCACTCCGGGTCACCGGGCTCTGCGCCTGGCTTGACGTTCTCTAAGCCACTGGGGCTGCCGTTCGAGTTCCAGCCCATCGAGGGGAAGACCGGCCACGTCGCCGACACTGCCGTCCTGCTTGGCGTGCGCCACCATCACTGGGAAGCTACTGTCGTGTACTGGATGCATCACTGTCTCTACAACGTTACCGGCTCCGACGTAGGCATAGTGATGTGTATCAAGAGCATGTGTCCCAAGCTGATCCCGATCGTGGAGCAGGACCTGGGCCACAGCGGCAACTTCCTACGCAGGTTCGCGCAGCCGCTGCAGTACTACTCGGCGCTTGCTTGTACCACTCCTTGCCGCCACCGAGCGTGTCGTCGACCTCGTACTCGGGCTTGCGACCATTCATGCCTCGCCGTTTTGCTCCTGCCGGTCGCGGTCTATCCTGCCGACGGCCATCGTCGTCGCTCCTACCGGCGGCACTGCTCGTAAGCACGCGATTACGTACATGTATGGTTGGGCCATACGGTTTCTACCGGACTTAATACAAGGTTAATTAATCCTTTTTAATTAGATAAAGACCATCATGCACTTCGTTACGAAGGAGTACAGATTGATCACAGTCGTTAGTGCATTTGAGTTTGGTGGGGGGTGATGTACCGAAGCAGAAAGCAACCTCTATAATAAGTTTGTGATTAGTTTTGTGTGGAGGAAGTTTTCAAGTGCTGAGAGAACGAGGTGATGAAAGAAGATAAAGAAGGGATTAAAGCTCAAGCTTGGGGAGGCTCCCCTGGACCTCCACCAAATATTCAAGAAGTCTCAAGCATCTAAGCTTGGGGATGCCTTGGGCATCCCCTTCTTCATCGACAATTAATCAGGTCAATCCCATGAAACTATATTTTTATTCCTTTACATAATATGTGTTGTTCTTGGAGCGTCATTTATGTTTTGCTTTCAGTTTTGTTTTGTTTTGTTTGCTGGTCATTTTCAATAAATGGATCCTTGCATTCTTGTGTGGGAGAGAGACACGCTCCGCTTTTTCATATACACTCTTGTTCTTCACTTATACGTGTAGAGTGTTTAGCTTTTTATTGTCTTTGCTTCTAGCTCTTATTTTTCATGTATCTCATCTCTTTCACAGCTATTAGTTTTTGTAGTTAGGTTGTGCTCTCTTGTGTTACATGCTTATTTGCTTAGAGAGTTGTTTCAAATAAGGTTATTGGTGTTTGCTTGAAATGGAAATATCATGTAGGAAGTGGTAAAAGAAATTCAAATAGCATTGTCTTGAATTATTTGATGCTTGTCAATTGTTTTGAGATATAAAATGGATGAATGTTTAAACTTGTGGATCATTTGCTTAAGAATGGACTAGTGGAGAAATATCGTAAAGCTTAGAATTATGGTGCTTGTTCTTATTGTTATTTCTCAAAGTCTAGATATTCTTTTTGCAAAGCATGTTTGGTTGACAAGGGAGACAATGTGGAGTCCAATGGTTATGCTTAATGTATATCTTGTGGTCATTCATGTATTCGGTTGTTAATATGTATTTGCTTGACACCGTGCTAAGCCTAAAACTTTGTACTGAGAGGGAATGCTTCTCGCGCATCCAAAAACCTTGAGCCAAATATCCATGCCATTTGTGTCCACCATACCTACCTACATGTGGTATTTCCAAGCCACTCCAAGTAAATTTTTCGTGTGCTACCTCTAAATATTCAAAAAGTTATTACTCCTATTTTGTGCCACTTTTTTTAGCTCATGAGGACGTAGTAGCTGGGTTTAGCATCTTCCATACCAAATAATGTTTATATGACTTGCATGCTTCATCTGCTCCTCATAATTTTTCACATTGCTGGTTAGTCCAATATCAGAAATAAAATAATAAGACACTCCTCCATGGATATGTGATTGATGGAAGGCACCCGAGGATTCGGTTAGCCATGGCTTGTGTAAGAAAAGGTGGGGAGGAGTGTCAAAAATATATATATATATAAAGTTTGATATCTCGGAACCGCTCTTAAAACTTAGTTGGTGTGGAAGATGTTAGGACCGCTATTGCTAGTCGTTGACAAGGATAGTCACCACTCTAAGAAATATTTTTATGTCTCTATGTTAGACAGATATGTCACATAGCGTGACTTATCCCCCTGATTCCCTTAATCGTGGAGAGTCCTTATTTGTGTGATCTCCCATTTATGGTTAGGATTGTATTTTGTCTATATATATCAATGCAATGGAAAGGCCCAAGTGTGATCAATTCTATCACATGGTATCAGCCTAAAACATCCTAAACCCTAACTCGCTTCCGCCTCCGGCTTCTAAACCCTAGCCGCACGATAGCCGGCCGCCGCCGCCGCCAGCCTTCTCCTCCTTCCACCCCCTCCTCCTCCATGGCGCCACCACCCGAGCCCCACCCCAACGCCCCTCTCTGGGCGCAAGCCACCGCCATCCAGAACATTCGCTCGCTGGTTCCGATCGTCCTCGGTCTCAAGGTCCCCTCCTTCCCCAAGTGGCGCACCTTCTTCACCATCGCTGTCACCACCTACGCGCTCGAGGATCACCTCACCACCGCCACCCGCCGACCGACGCAACCTGGCTCCGCCTCGACGCCACCGTGCTCCGCTGGCTGTATGGTTCCATGGCGATGGACATCGTGGACCTTGTCATGGCCACCGACGCCACCGCCTACACGGTTTGGACTGCCGTCACCGGGCTCTTCAACGACAACAAGAAGTCTGATACGTCTCAAACGTATCGATAATTTTTGATGTTCCATGTTGATATTATACCAATTGCTACATGTTTTATATACACTTCATAGCATTTTATGCATTTTCTGGAACTAACCTATTAACAAGATGCCACAGTGCCAGTTCCTGTTTTCTGCTGTTTTTCCGTTTCAGAAAAGCTAGTCGGGAAATATTCTCGGAACTGGACGAAAATCAACGTACATCCCTATTTCACCAGAAGACTCCATGGGCCAGAAGGACAAGTCCTGGGGAGGCCCACGGCCTCCACGCCATGCCTGGGCGCGGCCAGGAGGGGGGTGGCGCCGAGGGGTGGCGTGGTCGCCTCGTGCACCTCCTCGCGTTGCCTCTTCGCCTATAAAGACCCTCCTGACCTAAAACTCCGAGAAGGTTCGACGATTTCTCCAGAAAAGCTCCGTAGCGCCGCCGCCACCAAAAACCCTAATTCGGGGGACAGAAGTCTCTGTTCCGGCACCGTGCCGGGACGGGGAAGTGCCCCCGGAGCCATCTCCATCGACGCCACCGCCTCCATCATTGCCGTTGCTGCCTCCCATGATGAGGGGGAGTAGTTCTTCATCGAGGCTGAGGGCTCTACCGGTAGCTATGTGGTTCATCCTCTCTCCCATGGTGTGATCTATATGTGATCATGAGCTTTGTAATCTAGTTGAATCCATAGATGTTACTCTTCATAATCTTTGAATATGCTACTCAAGTGGTTTTATTAATGTAAACTCCGGAGTCACCTTTGTCCCACGGTGCGAAGTTGACAGTGTGCGCACCGTGTGTGACTCTTTGGATTAAAGATTATCGAATACTTGCCATGAGTTGTTCTTGTGTTGGATGTCTCTATGAAATTGTGGCGTTTGTTTAGTACTATTTTGGGGCGCTCATAGTGACAGCGCGGGGTGCCCTAGAGGTGGAATACAGACTTGAGGCGTGCTTTTATAGCCCTACACAGTGGATTGGTGTTCGTTATCCAACGGAGAATAGTTCGGAGTAGTAGAGTGAAGAGGAAGTATTTATGTATTCAATTATATTATTATTGTTGAGAGTGTCCACTAGTGAAAGTATGATCCCTAGGCCTTATTTTCAAGCATTGAAACACCGTTTACTCTCAGTTCTGCTGCATGTTTGCTTGCTGCCATTTTTATTTCAGATTGCAATTACACTTATAATCATCCATATCACTTGTATTTTAATATCTCTTCGCCGAACTAGTGCACCTATACATCTGACAAGTGTATTGGGTGTGTTGGGGACACAAGAGACTTCTTGTATCTTAATTGCAGGGTTGCTTGAGAGGGATATCTTTGACCTCTACCTCCCTGAGTTCGATAAACCTTGGGTGATTCACTTAAGGGAAACTTGCTGCTGTTCTACAAACCTCTGCACTTGGAGGCCCAACACTGTCTACAAGAATAGAAGCGTGCGTAGACATCAAGCTCTTTTCTGGCGCCGTTGCCGGGGAGGTAAGGTAAAAGGTACTCACATCCTCCGTCTACTAAGCTATTTTCTAGCACTGTTGCCGGCGTGTGAGTGCTCGAAGGTATTTCTTTAGATTCTGCAGTTATATCTTTTTGTTTCTTGTTTTTATTTCACTAGTTAGGCTTAATGGAAAACAACAAAAAATTAGAGATCTTATGAAATTTATCTTGAGTTAGGACATGATGTGTTTGAAGAGAAAATTAAAAAACCTATGGAAAATTACTTGCATGATGGTAGCAATGTTATTACTATAAATTTTTGAACACCATTATTGCTAATGCTATGGAAAAGTCTAAGCTTGGGGAAGCTGGTTTTGATGAATATGATATTTTCAGTCCCCCAAGTTTTGAGGAGAAAATTTTCTTTGATGATACTTTGCCTCCAATTTATGATGATTATAATGATAGTGGTATTTTGGTGCCACCTACTATGGAGGATAAAGTTTATTATGATTATACTATGCCTGCAATTTATGATGATTACAATGATGGTTGTGATAGTTTTACTCCCACTATTACTAATGAAATTGATTATGCTTATGTGGAGAGTAATGATACTTTTATGCATGTGGATCATGATAAGAATGCTTTATGTGATATACATTGTTGAGTTTATTCATGATGCTACTGAAAATTATTTTGAGAGAGGAAAATATGGTTATAGAAATCTTCATGTTATTAAATCTCCTCTCTTTGTGATGAAAGTTTTGAGATTTCTCTTGTGTTGCTTTTATATGATGGTTTCTTTAAGACCTACTGGTCATTATGAGAGAGGGAGACACGGTTTCATATATCTCAATAATATTAAGTCTCCTCTCTTTATGTTGAAATTTTTGAAGCTGCACTTGTTTTGGTTTCCTACGCTAGTCTCTTTGTGCTACATTGATTTGTTTTCTTACAAGGCTCCTATGCATAGGAAGAGTGTTAGATTTAAACATGTTTTATATATGCTTCTTGATGCTCTCTTTTATGTTTCAACTCTCATCTTTATGTGAGCATCATAAAAATCACTATGCCTAGCTAAAAGGCGTTAAAGAGAAGCGCTTATGGGAGGCAACCCATTGTTTTTATTTCTGCAATTTTCTTTTATTTGAGTCAAGGTGCTTGCTTACTTATGCAGCAACTCCTTTGTATCTTTACTTTATCGTATTGTTGTGCAAGAAAAGTCTCTAATGATAAGATGATGCTAGATTTGGATTACTGCGCAGGAACAGATTTCTGCTGTTCACTGTATGAAAATCCTAAATTCATATAAACGTGATTTAAATCTGCAATTTTTTTTCATAATCATGATATATTTATGCATCTTTCGTTAGTTCAACATTTTTCGATCTGAGCAACGTAAGTGCCTCGGAAAAATTCGTCTTTACGGACTGTTCTGATTTAGACAGATTCTGTCTTTTATTTTCCATTCTCTCTTTTACTAGTGTTAAGTGGGATTCTTTAAGAGTGGAAGAGCTTCACATAAGGCCAGTAACAGTAGTTAATGTTTAAAATGATGGTCATGTTTGCGTCTTTACAGAACATGTGAGTTTTTGATTTGATGCACTAACCCTCTAATGAGAATTATGTTGAGTTTGGTGTGAAGGAAGTTTTCAAGGGTTAAGAGAGAATGATGATATTATAAGATCAATAAGAGTGAAAAGCTTAAGCTTGGGGAAGCTTCCATGGATCTCCCCAATATATTCAATAAGACTCAAGCGTCTAAGCTTGGGTATGCCCAAGGCATCCCCTTATTCATCAACAAACTATCAGGTCATCTCTAGTGAGACTATATTTTTATTTCTTCACATTATATGTAGTTTTCTTGGAGCGTCAGTGTGCTTTGGTTTTCAGTTTGTTTTTGTTTTGTTTGCTGCTCTATACTTGTTGGATCCTAGCACTCTTGTTTGGGAGAGTGACACGCTCCGCTTTTTCATTGGAATACTCTTGTTCTTCACTTATATTTGTTGAGTATTCTTGTCTAGCTACTGCTAAGCTTTTAGCTCTTGTTTTCATATATCTCTTGTTCAGAGCTATTAGTTGTTTTAAATAAAATACTCTCTTGCTTCACTTATATTTGTTTGGAGAGTTGTTTAAATAAGTTGATTGGTTTTTTGTTGGAACAGAAAATGTTGCATGTGGTAAATGGTATAATGGAAAAGGCTTACATACTCTTGTAGATCACTATCTTGGATAATTTGATACTTGTCAATTGTTTTGAGTTACCAAGTAGGTCATGTTTAAAGTTTTGCATCATGTAAGTAAATCCCATTAGTGGAGAACTACCGTAAAGCTTGTTGAAATTTGGTTTGCATAAGCGGTAATTCTAAGGTCTAGATATTTTCTAGTAAAAGGGTTTGGTTAACAAGGAAGACAATGTGGAGTCTTATAATCTTTGCAATATGTTTGTCATATAATTCTTGGTGTACCGGTTGATAGTTTGTGTTTGCTTAAATAACCTTGCAAGCCTAAACTCTGTACTGAGAGGGAATGCTTCTCCTGCATCCAAATCCTTGAGCCAAAATCCATGCGATATGTGTCCACCATAACTATCTATATGTGGTATTTCCTGCCACTCCAAGTAAATACTTCATGTGCTACCTTTAAACTATTCAAATTATTACTCCTTATTTGTGTCACTGTTTACCAGCTTATGAGGAAGTATGTGGGTTATTCTTTATTTCACTTGTCAAACAGATTTTACCATCAGACTAGCGGCATATACATCCGCTTATCTATTAATTTTGCAAAAAGAGCTGGCAACGGGATGCCCAGTCCCAATTAATTACAACTTTAACCGCTTAATCTCTTCACATTTTGTCAACTGAATACTCAGTGAAACATCTGCATGTGTAAACAAAAGAGAAAGAGGGATGATCTGCCTTGCTGGTAGAAATAACGTCCTTCATGGGAGTCGCTCTTAAAAAGTCTGGTTGACAAGGGGAATACTGTTTTCATCTGATGCCATTCGTTGACAATTAGCATACACCACTCAAAACTTATATTTTTACTCTCTATATGATTTCAAAACCTTAAAAAGCAAACACTAGTGTCAACTTTGGTACAACAATTGTTATATGCTATATATTGGACTTATAATATTGCTTTGTATTGACAATATCCATGAGATAAAAATGTTGAAGTTGAAGCAAATGCTGAACCTTAAATCTTCCTTTGTGTTGGTTAAATATCTTTTACTTATAATTTATTGCTTTTTGAGTTAACTCTTATGCAAACTTGTGGATACAATGTCTCCAAAGTACTATTCATGAAAAAGTTTTGCTCATATGATTCAGTTGTTTACTCATTACTTATTTGGTAGCAAACTATAGACCATTGACTTGGATCACTTCATTCATTCATATGTGCCTTACAATATTATTTGATCAAGATTGTGTTAGTAGCATGTCACTTCAAAAATTATATTGTTTTATCGTTTACCTACTCGAGGACGAGTAGGAACTAAGCTTGGGGATGCTGATACGTCTCAAACGTATCTATAATTTTTGATGTTCCATGTTGATATTATACCAATTGCTACATGTTTTATATACACTTCATAGAATTTTATGCATTGTCTGGAACTAACCTATTAACAAGATGCCACAGTGCCAGTTCCTGTTTTCTGCTGTTTTTCCGTTTCAGAAAAACTAGTCGGGAAATATTCTCGGAACTGGACGAAAATCAACGTACATCCCTATTTCACCAGAAGACTCCATGGGCTAGAAGGACAAGTCCTGGGGAGGCCCACGGCCTCCACGCCATGCCTGGACGCGGCCAGGAGGGGGTGGCGCCGAGGGGTGGCGTGGTCGCCTCGTGCACCGCCTCGCGTTGCCTCTTCGCCTATAAAGACCCTCCTGACCTAAAACTCCGAGAAGGTTCGACGATTTCTCCAGAAAAGCTCCGTAGCGCCGCCGCCACCAAAAACCCTAATTCGGGGGACAAAATTCTCTGTTTCGGCACCCTGCCGGGACGGGGAAGTGCCCCCGAAGCCATCTCCATCGACGCCACCGCCTCCATCATCGCCGTTGCTACCTCCCATGATGAGGGGGGAGTAGTTCTTCATCGAGGCTGAGGGCTCTACCGGTAGCTATGTGGTTCATCTCTCTCCCCCATGGTGTGATCTATATGTGATCATGAGCTTTGTAATCTAGTTGAATCCATAGATGTTACTCTTCATAATCTTATGAATATGCTACTCAAGTGGTTTTATTAATGTAAACTCCGGAGTCACCTTTGTCCCACGGTGCGAAGTTGACAGTGTGCGCACCGTGTGTGACTCTTTGGATTAAAGATTATGCGAATACTTGCCATGAGTTGTTCTTGTGTTGGGTGTCTCTATGAAATTGAGGCGTTTGTTTAGTACTATTTTGGGGCGCTCATAGTGACAGTGCGGGGTGCCCTAGAGGTGGAATACATACTTGAGGCGTGCTTTTATAGCCCTACACAGTGGATTGGTGTTCGTTATCCAACGGGAGAATAGTTCGGAGTAGTAGAGTGAAGAGGAAGTATTTATGTATTCAATTATATTATTATTGTTGAGAGTGTCCACTAGTGAAAGTATGATTCCTAGGCCTTATTTCCAAGCATTGAAAACACCGTTTACTCTCAGTTCTGCTGCATGTTTGCTTGCTGCCATTGTTACTACAGATTGCAATTACTACTTGTAATCGTCCATACCACTTGTATTTCACTATCTCTTCGCCGAACTAGTGCACATATACATCTCACAAGTGTATTGGGTGCGTTGGGGACACAAGAGACTTCTTGTATCTTAATTGCAGGGTTGCTTGAGAGGGATATCTTTGACCTCTACCTCCCTGAGTTCGATAAACCTTGGGTTGTTCACTTAAGGGGAAACTTGCTGCTGTTCTACAAACCTCTGCACTTGGAGGCCCAACACTGTCTACAGGAATAGAAGCGTTCGTAGACATCAAGCTCTTTTCTGGCGTCGTTGCCGGGGAGGTAAGGTAAAAGGTACTCACATCCTCCGTCTACTAAGCTATTTCCTAGCACTGTTGCCGGCGTGTGAGTGCTCGAAGCTATCTTCTTTAGATTCTGCAGTTATATCTTTTTGTTTCTTGTTTTTATTTCACTAGTTAGGCTTAATGGAAAACAACAAAAAAATTAGAGATCTTTATGAAATTTATCTTGAGTTAGGACATGATGTGTGAGTGCACCATCCGGCAGGAGGATCGCTCCACCACCGACTACCTCCTTCTCCAGAAGACGGCGGCGGACGCTCTCGCGGAGGTTGGCGCTCCGGTCTCCGACATGGACCTCGTCACCAACGTCATCAAGGGTCTCCACGAGGACTACGACAGCATTGCCGACCTCGCTCCTCTCATCAAGCCGTACCCGTCCTTCCTCGAGTTCCGGAGCATGCTGCTGCTCCACGAGCTGAAGGTGACCCGACGCACCGCTGCCTCATCCACCACCGCCGCGGCCTTCGTCGCCAAGCCCGGTCCCGTGGTTCCTGCTGCCCCCGCCGACGGGCACGCTGGCGGTCCCTCCGCTCCCGGGTGAAAGTGCATGAGCCCTCATGTGTGGTTTTGGTAATTAATGACAATCTCTATGGACTAATGGTTGCATTGAGATATCCTTGTATGACTTGTCCATTGGCAATACTTGAACACCATGTGTTGGTATCAAGATTGAAAGAAGAAGATAAAGTGATGACCAAAGCAATATTCAAGAGAAGATGATGAAGTGCAAGTTCAAGAGAAGCATCTCGAAAGAAATCCTATGCTTGAAGCTTGCCACCCATTTGGAGATTATAGTCAAGTAAATATGTGCCTAAGAGAGGCTCTCCCATATTGGTGTATGGGAGAGCGATATGTGAGTCTTCACCAAGCTAAAGCGCAATCAAGAAAAGTGGTCCACTTGAAGAGATCAAGATCGTTATCATCTAGCTCAAGTGGAATGCGCAAGACAAAGGTATGATCTTGATAGGGTTTCTATTTTACCGGTCTCATGGTGTTAGTGGGAGACCGGGTTATAGGATATACGGCGTACTATCAAGAGGGGCTCTCAAGTGAGTAACTTTGTATCTTTGTGGAGAGTTCAAACCTTTGCATACTTGGCATATCATCTTTTCTTGGTTGTTATTTGGCTTTTTTCCATGTGTGAATTTAGATCTTGTGTTCATCTCCATACCAAGCTCTAGTTCATCAAAACAGATTTCATATGAATATCTTGTTGCATTTTTTATGTTGGAGGTTTTATCGGTTTGTCTTTTCTAATAGAGGTCAAACTCTCTCCTTTTGGATTCCTCCTCATATGATGGACTATGATGTTTCTCTGCATCATCTTGTAAAGCTCTTTGTTGCGATTCCAACGAGCCCAAGATCATCAAAATCAGAGTCCGGATGAAAAAGTTATGTCTATTTTGGTGTCGGGGGTTATGCAGTTTTTTCAAGGGGCGGTAGTACCGCCGCGGTACCGCCGGTGCCACCCAAGAGCCGTTTTCAGCGGTACCAGAAGCGGTAGTACCGCCGGGGCGGTAGTACCACTCCGGGAAGCCCGTTTTCAGCCAGTTTTCAGCTGTTTTGATGTACTAACTTCCCGGGGGGGCGGTAGTACCGCTGGGGCCAGCGGTAGTACCGCCCCGGCGCATTTCTGCACTTAACGGTTGGATTTTGGGGAACCTATTTAAGGGGCCCTTCATCCCCAACAGTTCCACAATCCTTGAGCTCGTTTTTCCCCTCTCTCTCCTCCATTGTTGACCTTGGAAAAGCTTGCCTTCCTCTCATTTCCTCCCATGATTCTTGCATATATTTGAGGGTAAAAATGAGAGGAGATCTAGATCTACATTTTCACCAATCCATCTCTCCTCTAAGTGAGGGGAACCCTTTGGATCTAGATCTTGGAGTTCCATTTGTTGAGTTCTTCGTTTGTTCTTCCTCTCTTCTCCCCCCATAAGCATTAGTTGCTTTTGGTGGGATTTGAGAGTGAAGGATTTGAGCACTTGTGCTCTTGCCATTGCATTGTGCATCGGTTTGTGCTCTCCACGATGATTCGTGGAAGTTGAAAGTTTGTGAGCTTGTTACTCTTGGGTCTTTGGACCCTAGACGCCTTTTGTGGTGGTTGAGACCTTTTGTGGTCACTTGGGAGCTCCCAATCCTTTTGTGGGTTGGGCCTCAAGATTGTTGTAAGGGACTCGATTTCCGCCCAAAAGGGAAATCAATAGTGGAAGGTGAACCGAGCTTTTGGGCAAGCTTCATCGGAGAAAAGGGTGAGGCTATTTGTGGCGTCTTGAGTTTGAAACTCACACCCTTCCAACGAGATGTACTCCCCTAAAAAGGAGGAACTCGGGAATATATCCTCGTCTCCGCGTGCCTCGGTTATTTCTATACCCGAGCTCTTTACTTATGCAGTTTACATTGTGATAGGCTTCGTGCTTGAAGTATTCAATTTTGCTATCACCTTATTGCTTGTCTTGCTTAGCATAAGTTGTTGGTGCACATAGGTGAGCCTAGTTTATTTAGGTTGTTGGTTTGTTAATTTAAACACCTAGTTTTATTCCGCAATTATCAAGCCTAAACTGGAAAAGTTTTACATCGCCTATTCACCCCCCCTCAAGGCGACATCCTTGTCCTTTCACCGGGACCTGGAGGGCTCCGTCCAACCCTAGTCACGGCACCGGCTACGTCAAGAACAAGGGCAAGAAACCCTACGGCGGCTACGGCAACAGGAACACCGGTGGCGCGCCTCCCATGCCGCCCCCCTTCAACCCTTAGACAGGGGCGATTCAGATGTGGCCCATGCAGCCGCACGGTGCCGACGGCAGCATCCTTGGCGCAGTCCCTCGCCCGAGCCCTCGCCCCCACGCCTACATGGCCGGCCCACCACCTGCGGCGCCGGCCTCCTTCTACAACGCCCACGGCGGCGTTCCCCATGGCCAGGCCTTCCACGGTGCCCCGTACGGCGTCGCCTCCTACACCGCGCCCTCTGCATCGGCACAGACTTGGGACCCCTCCGCCCTCGCGTAGCACTTCACCAACATGACGCTGCAGCCACCCACCCCAGAGTGGGTCATGGACAGCGGCGCCACCGCCCACCTCTCCAACAACACCGGTATCCTCTCCTCTCTATATTCACACCCTCTTTATCGTCATGTCACGGTCGGCGATGGCTCCTCCGTTCCCGTTTCTGCATCCGGACATGCCTCCCTTTCATCTTCTTTTTCTCACCGTCCACTTCATCTTCACAATGTTCTCGTTACCCCTCGCATCATTAAAAATCTAGTCTCTGTCCGTCAGTTTACTAAAGATAATAACTGTTCTGTCAATTTTGACCCTTTTAGTTTTTCTGTGAAGGACCTCATTACCCGGCGCACTAGTAGGGAAGTGCCTTTCTATGGAACGACATTTTGTGGCGCACCAAACTAGCAATGCGCCACAAAAACATTTCAGTGGCGCACTGAGCACAATGCGCCACAGAATACTGTGGCGCATGCAATCTGGCGTGCGCCACAGAAATATGGTGGGTCCCGCATCAACAAAAATCTGGTGACATTTCTGTGGCGCACAGGACTAGATGCGCCACAGAAAGCATCGTTTCTGTGGCGCATCCAGTCCTGTGCGCCACAGAAATGTGGTGGGCCCCATCCAACGATTGCCTGGGTGGTTATTCTGTGGCGCACGGTTCTGGATGCGCCACTGAAAAGGACATTTCTGTGGCGCATCCACAGCCGTGCGCCACAAAAAGTATTGTGTGTATACCACCGACACCTCCACAGAAATATTTTCCCCTTTCCTTTTCCATCCGCATCGAGCACTCCCCGCCGCGCGCGTCCGCCGTCGCCATCGACCACCACCGCCACCTCTCGCGTCGAGCCCTCCACGCGCCGTCGCTGTCGACCACCACCGCCACCCCTCTCGCATCAAGCCCTCCCCGCGCCGTCCGCCTTCGCCGTTGACCACCACCGCCACCTCTCGCATCGAGCCCTCCACCCGTACGTCCGCCGTCGCCGTTGACCACCACCACCACCTCTCGCATCGAGCCCTCCACGCGTGCGTCCGCCGTCGCCGTCGACCACCACCGCTACCCCGCGTCGAGCCCTCCCCGCGCGCGTCCGCCGTCGCCGACGACCACCACCGCCACCTCTCGCGTCCCGGTACGTATTCCTCCTCATCGCCGCCCTGCAGTACCAAAATCATAGTTTTAAATCATAAGATTAAATTCTTTGTCATAAGATGCATGTCTTCCACTGAAAAAATTATAGTTTTAAATTATAAGATTAAATCATAAGTTTTGATAAGAAAGAAATTTGTGGGGTTAATTTGGTTGACCTAATTAATGTGGGGTTAATAAGAAAGAAATTTGTGGGATAAGAAAAAATTATAGTTTTAAATCATAAGATTAAATTCTTTGTCATAGGATGTGCAAAGAACATAACTATGTTTTGATAAGAAAGAAATTTGTGGGGTTAATTTGGTTGACCTAATTAATGTTGAACTCAAACTTGATATTTATTTTGTATTGGCTAAACTGGAGCTTGAGTTGTTCCGCTTGCAGGACCTGATCTTTTTTTATCCTTTTACCCATGTTCTTGTATATGTACTATAGGCCGATGATTTAAACTATGTCATGTTAAAGGGAAAAGAGTATCTACAATACCTTGTACTATATACAATTTGAGTGCTTGTATTAGAACATGGTCTTGTAGGTACTCTTTTTGCCTTGTTTTGACAATGATATATGAGGCCTCTATTGTATTACACCGATGACTCTGATTCACAGTATAGCTAGGTTGACTCTGAGCCTGAGCATGACCGAACCTATAGAACGAATGTAAAAAATGGGCCAAAGATCGACGGCGTCGCACCGTCGGTCTGTAGTTTCTGTCAAGCTCAGGCTCAGGGCCACGCTACTGTTCTCTGAATCAGAGTCATCGCTGTGAAACATCATTTCATAGGATAGCTAGGTTGACTCTTACACTTGGAAGTTCCGACACTTGGAAGTTCTTGATGTGCACTCTTCATATGAGGCACCTTTTTATGTATGATCTTTGCTATTGGTACCCCGATCGAGAAGTTGTGTGTGCTTGTGTTGATCTGTGCTACCACGACCATCGTGTCGTGGTTGTTTGTGCTCCGACCATCGTGTCGTGGAGATGCCGGCCGGAGATGCCGGCCGGAGATGTGGATTTTTTGTGAAATGTCTGCAGGTACCCGAGAGGCCCTTGAGTTTGCCGGAACGTCGATTAACTTCCGTTACGGCAAATTCGGGTACTCCATATGTCCCTTTTTTAGCAAAGGTCATGCCAAAAAATTTCGTGAATTTTGGCATCACTTTGCTAAAAATAGGACATATGATTTGTGAAATGTCTGCAGGTACCCATGAGACCCTTGAGTTTGCCGGAACGTCGATTAACTTCCGTTCCGGCAAATTTGGGTACTCCATATGTCCCTTTTTTAGCAAAGGTCATGCCAAAAAAATTGTGAATTTTGGCATGACTTTGCTAAAAATAGGACATATAGTTGTGTAGCTTAGATTGTAGATAATTTTAGTTGTGTTCATTGTTGGTTTATATTGTGTAATTTTCACATTGCTAAAAATGAGTTTGAAAATTGTGTTATTTGATAGTTGCTATGAATTTGTACTTTATTTAAATTTGCTTGCTGGACCAGAGGGGCGATGTCACTGTTGGACCAGAGGGGCGATGTCCGCGACTGGACTCCGCCGGGCTGGCACTGGGAGGTGCTACCTTCCGGGACGCGTATCTTGGTGAGGAATCCGGGTGACGTCGTCGACCCGGATCTTCTTTGGTGGCGGTCGCGTGGGCCATGCTCGGTGCAGAGGGAGCCGGCCCCCGAGGAGGTGGTACGTCGCCGTATCAGGGAGGAGGACGAGCACGTCCGTCGCTACATGACTTTGTTGGATAGGCAGTACAACAATGGATGGTCGTTTCTTCAGAGGGTTCCTCGTCACGTGAGCTATGACCCTGTGAGGGTTCCTTATCTTTGGATGCGCAGCGCCCGCGGCTCAGCACCCCGCGGCTCAGGACCCGGTCGAAGTTAGTTTCAGAGGTTCATGCATGGGAGAGGAGATGTATTAGTGATATTATTCGCGATGTATTAGGGTTAAATAAAAATGGACCAAATTATTCATGGGATCAAGATGTATTAGTTATACTTATGCATATTTGATCAATGTCCCTACATGCATGAATATAATTTTGGCATGACTTTGCTAAAAATAATTTTAGTTCTGTTCATTGGTTTATATTGTGTAATTTCCACATTGTGTAGTTTGTAGTATATAGTTGTGTAGTTTTTTGATTCTAATGAATTTGTTTTTAATATGTTTTAGTTTCACGGAATGGCCGGGTTTAAGGGTGTGAGGGCGTGCTATAGGAAGAAGCTTGGTCGGTACGTGTATGGATGTCAGATCCATATCAACAAGAGGAAGCACTGGGCTGGGCAGTTTAATACAGCGGAGGAGGCGGCGCGCGCCTATGATTATTTCGCCGTACACGAGTACGGTGATAAGAAGAAAGATAAGGATCTGAACTACCCAGCGGATCGCCACCGTGTGAATGAGTTCATACCGGATGGGATCAGACAGGTGGAAATGGCCAAGGAGATGGAGCACAGGTTGGCTGAGGCGCAGATCGCACGTCGCAACGCACGCCCCCAGGACGACCCGTATGTGAGGCATCTCCTGCAGAACGAGCCAAACTTGATGTCCTACCAGCAGTTCGGCGCTAGTCCTTTTGACGGTGCTGGTCCTTCGTACGGCACCGGTCCTTCCCACGGCGCCGGTCCTACTGACGACGACATCACTTCTCTTGGGATCTGGGCGGAGGAGGAGGAGCAGCAGGAGGAGGAATGGGAGAAGGACTGGGATTCCGACTCTGAGCAGCAGCGGCAGAAGCGGCAGCAGGAGCGGCAGCAGGCGTCGGAGGAGCGGCAGCAGCAGCGGCACCAGGAGTGGCAGGAGTCGGAGCAGCAGCTATTGCGGATGTTCGGGCCGCCGAACCCCGATGCTTATCACCACAACGACCCTAGGCACTGGGTCGAGGTGAATAGGCGGGACGGCATACCTCCGTTCCGCACTCTTTCGGGTCAGCCGTGGGGGAGCGAGGACACTGATGACCCCGCAGATCCGATGTACTGGGCTCAGCTGGATAGGCCTAGGGACGACGACCCATAGAGCGACTTGTCCACTTCTTTCCGTACTATGTTTTATGTTGACTTGTCCACTTATCTATGTAGACTGATGTTTCCACTGTACTTGGTTAAGACTAATGTTTTATTTTCATGCATATGCCAATGTTAAATGCATATGCTTGCACTACGACTTATCCCAATGCATATGCCAATGTTAAATGCATATGCTTGTACTATATATGTATGTATCTCGGGCTCTAAGTGGTGATGTACATATTTATTTGTCTGTTTTAATACTGTGTCAAAATATATTACTGTTTCTATTATTTTCTGTAAAAATTCTGTAATATACTGTATTATTGTCAAATACAGCAAATAATCGATAATACAACAAATAATCGATAACTAGCAGGGTGGCCCGCGCATTTGCGCGGCTAGATTTATTTGTTATTGTTCCCATGTTCACCATATCTTTCACTGTTGATGTGCTAGACAATAGGATGGCTCTGCTGTTCTTCGTGCGGACATACTACTGGATCACAGGAAGTAAATGGCTCATAGATCAGTGTTCCAAAATCTATATGGTCTTGCATCATAGTCCATACAAAAATAGTTTAAATCTACCATTTGGGACCGAGCATTTATTCGGAACCGTCATATTTATTTTTTAGGTTCATATTTGGTAACATAATTTTAAATCAAGCAGAAACACACAACCGGTGAGAGAAAATGAAAATATATAGGACTACATGCATATTAATAATTCAGGTCCCTACAAATAATCATTTAGTATCGAGCCAAATGGTTATCACAGTGATGAAGCTAGATCATTCTAAATTAATGTTCTGTGCTTCGAACTTATATATGATCAAAATTTTATATTACTGATATTTATGGATAGAAAAAGAAAAACAATAGTTTTTGTTATTCTATTAGTCGATCAGCATATTTGAAGTCATATTCATCAGTTACGAATATAAGAAGTGTCTCTTTAGTCATGTAATATTAAATATCTCCAGCTTCAAATTACTGAGGAAGCAGCATAGCATCAATCAGACTCAGGTACTTGCACAATAATAATTTACCACTATATTTGATTATATTTCACACCCCGACAAAATTTCTGCAATTTATGAGTATTTTTCATATGGGCTTCATATTCCGGCTATCTTGCTCCCTAGAACTTGGTGGTTTTCAATAGATACGCTTTAATCCTCTTGGATGACTGTTGTAGCATAGTCTTCAGTTGACAAATGTTCAAATATTTGTTTACATTCTTAGGTGGACCCAAGTATCTATTAAATTTCTGTTGTGTGTAAAATGAAGATACAAAATATCACGGCTAAATTAATCTGCAAATCAAGTTTACCCGTCAGACCAAATTCGTCCAAGTTGTACTTCATGGAATTTTCCTGCATTGTAAGAGGCTCGCACTCTAAAATTACTCCTGTAAATAAGAAGCCACATTACATTATATGCATTGAAACCTTCAATACTCATAGCTATTAAGTACTGAAATCAAGCACAAATAATTTTGTTGAAAAGAAATTCATCAATGGTATCAAAAGTTTAGAGGTATTCATTTTATAGGTACAGCCATATGGACCAAATAATATGAACTCTGTGAACCAAATTAAGTTTACTAATACGATCAAAAGAAGTATTTTTTGGAAATATACATTTGAGGCATCTTACATAAAAGCAACAAATATAGTGGGAACTTCTTGTAAGCAGCTGGCAGGAAAGCACCATAAAGAATATAAGTTAAATGGTATCTTCATGTCAGCTCAAGTAGATTGCTCAAGTAGATTTCAGTACTAAAAATGTCCTCGTCATGGTTAAGAAAATTGAACTGGTTCATGATAAAATACAAAAATGAAAATGAATCAGTTTACTGTCATGTGAGTTTGCATATAAGTTCTGAACATGAAGGAATGATGTTCTATACTCCAAAATACAATCAGGCTTGATTCTGTACCAGAATATTGAAAAAGAAAGGCAACATAACGGATTACTACCAGAAGTGAGTTCCTGTGTGAACTTTGAATTATTAATGCAGTCAAGTCTGCTTGTCTTTAACAAATATATGAAAAAGGATCTTCGGTTACTTTGTACCTGAATCAGAAGTACATAAAGCTCAATTTCTGCAAGGTAAATTCAGTAGTAGGTATTTGAATTGATTTCGATGCATATGTAAAAAAAAATGCGGGGAAAAAATGAAGTACTCTATACACGTTTGACTTGTAGCCTGTAGCCACATGGTCCTAATAAAGTTGGAAGCTATTGCACAATTTAGCATGAGCCGAGGCTGAAGTTTCAGTAAGCAGCAAAACTTGTCACCTCCAATTAGTGTAGTGCTAAGAAGTAAGAAGTCCAGTACAATCACCAAAGAGGATATGTCCTATCCGTATATGAGTTCAGCTAGAGTAGGGCACATTCTCAAATAGGTATTAAGTATCACGCACACGCAAATTTTATTTGTTTCACCCAAATTGTCTAAGTGCTTACAACAAAAAAACGGTGTATTTACTTTCTAACGTGCAGAGCAATATAATATGTTTCCACATATGCTTCACAAACTAAAAACAAAACATGTTAAAGACACTTACTGAACGTACATCACCATGCTTGGTCGTGGTCACCATGGCCAATTTCCCGTAAATGCTGGCCAACTAAACAGAATCAGCCATGAATTAGTTCTGGACGGTTAAAAGAACAGCCTCCTCCAGAACAGTATTCAGAATAGATGCAGATTGCTACCGAGCATCATCTAAGGAAAGCTAGACTGGAATTTTCATCCTTCTCGTTCACACAACCGGCTATGCACACTGGCAGCAATAATTCTAAAATTCCCGACATTCCAACGTATGAGTGGTGAGAAAGACGCGGAATCTGGCATCCGCCAATACAATGTCGCTTGACCAAATCAGACTGGAGTCATCAAAATAAATAAGTGGTGTGTGTATCCGTGCATTAGAATTCGGTCTAATTGCCAATATGACAGCTATACTCAGATATAAATTAAGGAGTTATACCTATGGATCGATTAATGGATCGGGGGAGTGAGATGTCTGTACAACGATGCCGTACATGTAGTGATCTACTTTTCTCTGCCAGAAATCTACCATCACCGGTCCACAGTTCCGTTGCTTCGAGCAGCCGGTGATTCTCCAGTGAACCCGGCCTTCGATGAACTGCTGGAAGTCAGGGATCGATCTAGTTAGTACATGTCCTGCAGCCATCGCCAGCACGCACGTCATTGATGTCTGAACTCTGAAATTGAATCCAACCAACTCTACGGTGAGAATTGGCTGATGCTTATACTATTCCTTAGACTACAGGTTTCTCACGTACTGAAAAATACATACGCTAGTGGCACCTTGCTCCATCCATGCAAATATGCACTTCTTAGTCCAACTCTAAGGTTGACGCTGTTCCTGAAAAAAAAAAATCAGAACCTCAAAAGAACCTAGGCCAGAAATTTCAGTGGAAACCTTACGGATCCAATTGAAGTAAATCTGAAAAGCAATTCTTGAGAAGGGGAGACGTACAGACCAGCAGCGGATGGAGACGCCAAGGGGGAGAGACAGGGGTTTGGAAGATGAGACCGCAGCATATGGGGTTAGGAATCTCCCTACGTCCTGACTCGATCGAAGGTGGCTTCATCATCGTCTCTCCCTTCTTGAACAACATCTGCACAATCAGTGGCGGAGCCAGGATTCAAACTCTGTGATGTCAACTTTACTTATGTAACAAAATTTTCTTTTGAGAGCACAACGAATGTAGACAAATTAAACAGGAGCACAGAAAATTGAACTTTATTGCAACATAATCATGGTAGGATTCCTTTGCGATCATGCTTACTTTGATAGGTATACATAATAGCATCGGTACTAATAAACTGGAATATTTCAGTTTCAACGTAGGTAATGAGACAATGATATAAGAAATCATCGCCTATTCTATTGCGCAAATCAGTCTTGATAATTTTCATTGCAGAAAACGCTCTCTCAACTGTTGCCGTCGCGACCGGCAGAATCAATGCTAGCTTCACCAAAAGAAATACCAGAGGAAAACTTGTATGCTTCTTTGTCTCAACTAGTTTTCGGCAAAGATCACTAACCCCTTTCAGATTGGAGAGTCTTGAATCATCACGAACATTTTCAATAAAGTTGTCAAGCTGGACGCTAAGCTCTTCCATCTTGCTTTCACTTTCAAAATCATCAGGATATAGCTGAGCCATTGCCAATACTTTGCCTTTTTCGAAATTAGAGAACGAATCTGAAGGATCCAAACAAGCCATCCCAAGTAGCAAGGTTGTGCTGCTCTCACTAAAGCGGTCATCCAACTCTACACGCAATAGATCAATGACATCATACATGATCCTTTGATAGTAATTCATATTTGATATGCCATCGGTTTGAGATATGCGCTTTGATATCAATCCCCGAGGAATATGCATAGCATTCATATCTGGAAGTTTAATACCATTTTTTAGGCAGAAATTGTTAACCGTTGTAAACATATCTTCCCAGCCTTCGTCTCTCATTTTCTGTAGCCTTCTTTTTGTTGTACCAAGAAATGACACAGCATTTACAATGTCTTGATCTTTCCTTTGCAAAGCGAGATTCAGATCATTAGTAATCCCTAGTATAATCTTCATCAAGTGTAGCATGAAAACGAAGTCAAATGTCTGAATACCATCTAGAACTCCTTTTGCTTTAATCCTGTCAAGAGCTTTTCCAGAGTTTTGTGCATTGTCATCAATAACTTCAATTACTGAGGGAAACATAACAATCATATTCATAAGAGAACTGAAGTGGGAACCCCATCGAGTATCGCCAGGCCTTTTAACTCCAAGTTCCTGATTCAAACCTCTCCTAGTTTCAAGTTCACCATTCTGTAGTGCCTTCTCAATTTTTTTGGCTTGTATTTCCCTAAGCATATCCCTGTTCTTAAAAGAATTTCCTACTGTGGACAAAACAACACTCATCCACTCAAAAAGCCATACCACATCTTCATGATTTTTGGAAACTGCAACTAGTGTCAACTGAAGTTGATGAGCAAAACAGTGTATGCTATGAGCAGACCTGGAATCTTGCATCACTAAAGTTTTCAATCCATTCAAATGCCCCTGCATGTTGCTAGCTCCATCGTAGCCTTGGCCACGGATTCGAGAAGGGCTAAGATTATGTTCTTCAAGCACATCATAAATAGCTTTTTGAAGGGCAAGAGAAGTTGTTTGAGTGACATGAGAAAGTCCAATAAGACGCTCCACTGCATAACCCCTTTTATCAACATATCTTATAGCAAGAGCCATTTGTTCCTTGTGAGATACATCACGAGATTCATCCACCAATATAGCAAAGTACTCATCTCCAAGATCTTCTATGATTGCTTTTACTGTTTCTTTAGCACAAGCTTCCACAATATCTTTCTGGATGGTAGGAGAAACCAACTTTAAATTCTTAGGAGCATTTTTCAAAGCAACAGCAGCCACATCAGGACAACGTGCAACATACCACTCATAAAAAGTAAGAAAATTCCCCTTCCTCAAAGATGACTCGCTTTCATCATGACCTCGAAACGGCAAGCCAAGAGTAAGAAGCAACCTTGCAATATCTATTGATGCAATTAGCCGGGTTTGGTACTCTATCTTAGATTTCTTGGTTTGCTTGCGTACAACAGCTCCAATGGATTGGTTCTGATTCATTAGATCGTCGCATCTCTTCATGTTTTGATTATGAGAACTTGAAGGACCACCAACATGAGTATCTAGTCTCTTCAGATTATTCCAACTTCTCCATCCCTTGGTTGAAAATACATCTCCACCACCACGGCCAATACTTTCATTCTGAAATAAGTAGCAACAAAGGCAAAATGCTGCATCTTCCTTTATACTATACTCCAGCCAAGGCTTGTATGTCTTGAACCAATCTTCATGAAAATGGCGCTCAACTCCACTGAAATCTCTCTTAGGAAAATCATGTCCTACAGGTTGAAATGGCCCTTTCTGCAGGTAACTTCTCCGCACATCATCGCGAATTTGGGCTGTCTTATATTGGCAAATAGGCTTTCGTTTTGCAGGATCAGCTGGGAGTTTAGATAGATCAACAACTTCATTTTCTATGGTTGAGCGTGGCCTTGCATTGCTATTAACCAGCACCCTTTCCAAAGCAGCTCTAGGATCAACAGGAGTCTGTACCTCATTTTCAGCTGCTCTCCGAGAAGAATTTTCAACATTTGGCTCTGACTGCCATCGTTTTACAAACTTGTCCATTTACCAAACTTCAGTCCTGACATACAAAAGCTATTGCCATAAGAAAAAACACTAATACAGTATACTGTACACATTAAATAATGAAAATGTTTTCATTCGTATTTCTCATACAAAAATAGATCAAACAGATCAATATTTCTGAATCTCTAAACTGAACTAATATGCTGAAAATTTGAAGAAAAAGGAAACCACAACTTACAATAAAAGGGGAAGGCCTCGTCCTGTTGTTGTGAAGATGGACGGACGAACTGATGACGGTGCGTCGAGATAGCCGAATCCAGAATGCGGTGGTGCCTGGCCGGTGATCGCCGAGGTGGCCGTGCGACTGATCGCTGCCTCGCGTGAGAACCAGAGTGGCAGAGTAGGTCCTGTCCGACGAGCGAATTCCGGACAGCAGGCGACCTTAGCTCTCGGTGCTACTGGTCGGCGTATTCCTCCGCAATCCCCATGGCGTCGCTCCCAATCTGGCTAACAGATCGATTTTTCGATTTGGGGATTTACAGGAGAAGTTGAAGCGGAAGAGGAGAAGTCGAGGGCGGTGCGCATCGTGGACTGATCGTGGGTGGCTCGGTTGTTTTGCTACATGGGCCTATAGTCAGGGCCCAGCCAACTGAGCCTGTGAGATCTATTTCTATATATTTTTCCGTCCAGCAGTGATACATGTATACGTGGGGTTAACCCTCAAAAAAAAAAATGTATACGTGGGGTTGATCGATTTGCAAAAATCCTGTGTAGTCGCATGACTACACAGCCATAACGTGGCTCCGCCACTGTGCACAATCAGACCTAACCTGTATGAGCAGGACTGGGTTTTATTTCCACGAGAAACGAATCGCTTCCTTTTAATCGAGATGGCCAGCAGCTCTCCATCCCGTCGGCGTGGCTTACATCTTTTACGGAGCGACTTCGCCGGTCGAGTGCTCCTTGTCGACGGCCTCCTATCCGATGTGTGCTGGACCGAGACGGAAGATCATCGCGCTTCGTCTCGTCGAGCTGCCCGGCCGGCCGGCCGTCGCGCCTGTTGTGTAGGGGGCGAATATGCTGCGACAAAAGGCTAGCAGTTGTACATGAACAGGAAAACCTAGAAAGAATCGAAGCATATAGTGCAACATTGTCAGCACGGTTGATTGGATCGGTCTTCTTTTAAAATTGGATGTGCCTGCGTGATAAATCTGCACCGTTTATACATATTAGTTTCAGCGTGACAAATCTTAACAGCTGATTGTTTGTTGTTTTAATAATATAATAGATATATACGGCAAATAATTTAGTGGCGCACGGTAAATAATTCTGTGGCGCACCATATTCTGTGGCGCACGAACAAAGTGCGTCACAGATACATTATTTTCAAATACAGCAAATAATCGAAATTCTTTCTGTGGCGCATGGACAATAATTTAGTGGCGCACTCTGGAGGTGCGCCACAGAATTGTATACTTTCTGTGGCGCATGGTTCCGTGCGCCACAGAAATTTGGTGCGCCACAGAAAGGCACTTTCCTACTAGTGGCGTGAGCTTCTTCGGTGCAATAGTACGGGGGAGATTTATTCTTTCCAGCCACCGGCGCCTCGTGCTTTCACCACCACCACCACTCATGATATCTGGCACCGTCGTTTGGGTCACCCCGGCCATGACGCTTATCGTCGTCTTTCGCAGCATATCTCTTTACCTTGTAATAAAAACAATAGTACTCTTTGTCATGCTTGTCAGATTGGACGCCATGTACGTTTGCCTTTTTCTTCTTCCACCACTAGGACTACTCGCCCTTTTGAGTTAATTCATTGTGATCTTTGGACGTCCCCGATTTTGAGTAATTCTGGCAACAAATACTTCTTAGTTATTCTCGATGATTTCACTCACTTCTTATGGACCGTTCCTCTTCGCCAAAAATCCGATGCTTACGCCTCCCTCGCCTCCTTCTGTGCTTTTGCCCAAACCCAGTTTAACCTACCCCTTACGTCTTTTCAGATGGACAATGGTCGTGAGTTCGACAACGCCAAACTCCACTCTCTCGCCGCCGCCCACGGTATCCACATCCGCTTCTCGTGCCTATACACCTC
This sequence comes from Poa pratensis, assembly GCA_947311845.1. Classification (NCBI taxonomy): domain Eukaryota; kingdom Viridiplantae; phylum Streptophyta; class Magnoliopsida; order Poales; family Poaceae; genus Poa; species Poa pratensis. The sequence continues at coordinate 42,579,205 of CAMZMU010000094.1, read as the reverse complement.
CCAACAAAACGGTAAGCCGAGCGTATTATCCGTACCGTCAACGATATTGTGTGTTCTCTCCTATTCCAGGCTAGTTTACCACCTCATTTTTGGGTAGAATCTCTCCACCACGCCACTCACGTACTTAATCGCCTCCCCACCAAAACCATTAGCGCTCCTTCTCCGTATTTTACCCTCCACAACACCCACACAGATTACTCATCCCTGCGTGTTTTCGGTTGTCTATGCTACCCTAACACCGCCGCCACCATGCCTCACAAACTCGCTCCCCGGTCTAGCGCCTGCATGTTTCACGGCTACTCCCCTCACCACAAGGGTTATCGCTGCATGGACCTCACAACCCACCGCATCATCATCTCCCGCCATGTCATTTTGACGAGTCCACCTTCCCCTTTGCCTCCCCGCAGCCTCCATTAGCAGCCTCCTACGAGTTCCTCGACGACGACCTTCCTCTTCCTGTCGTCCCACCGGCTGCGCCTACCCCGCGCACCCCTTCCCCTCCACCCTCGCCGCGCGTGCCCTCGCCGCCACCTGCGCCTCCACCACCTCCTCCCGTGCACCGCACGCGTAGTACCTCCGGCATCCGCGTTCCTCCCCGTGAACGGTACTCTCCGATTCTGACATCGGCACGTGCTGCTCTCAAGGACCCCACCTGGCTCGATGCTATGACCGCGGAGTACCACGCTCTCCTCGGCAACGACACTTGGGATCTCGTGCCTCGTCCTCGGAACGCCAACATCGTCACCGGCAAGTGGGTCTTTCGCCACAAGCTGAAGCCCGATGGCTCTCTCGACCGCTACAAAGCACGTTGGGTGCTTCGCGGTTTCTCGCGGGAGCAAGGCGTCGACATCAACGAGACCTTCAGCCCGGTTGTCAAACCGGCCACGGTCCGCGTCATTCTCTCCATCGCCATCTCCCTTAACTGGGAGACCCTCCAGCTCGATGTCAAGAACGCCTTCCTTCACGGCAAACTCGCCGAGGTCGTCTACTGTCGCCAACCCACCGGCTTCATCGACTCTACTCGCCCCGACCATGTTTGTCGCCTAAACCTCTCGCTCTACGGTCTCAAGCAGGCTCCTCGCGCGTGGTACCAGCGCTTCGCGACCTTCATCACCTCGATCGGCTTCACGTGCTCGCGCTCCGACACATCCCTGTTTGTTCTTCAGTGTGCAGAGGGTACGGCCTATCTTCTGTTGTACGTCGACGACATCGTCCTCACCGCCTCCTCGCCGCGCCTCCTCGACCGGATCACTGTAATACCCTAAGGTTTAGAGAGTCGAAAGGGTAGAAATAGAATACGTGCATTTGCATAGCATGCATCTGAAACTGCGGGTAATTTTGGCGCAAACGAGAAAAGAGATAAAGGGATCGATGTTTCTCTCGATTCAATGAGTTTAGGTTAGATCATCCTGTTGAGTACTATAAACTTCGACATGACCTTTCCTATTTCTCGACACTTTGAACTTAATTCAATAATATTACAAGATATAATAGAACTCAAGGACACAATCTTACACAACTTCAAAACCATCTATATGATCATGTACCCTCTTCATACATGATTCGATAAGCATTCAAATATATAAAGTTCTCATTTCAACCACATCTCATCTTATCACCTCAATTACAAATTCCATATTTAAATGTCCAAGGTCCCATAAGATACAACAAATTCGCATCTCATCTAAACTCATCATTTCATCACATCTTTTCCACACATAGAAGTAACAACTTCAAATGAATGTCCAAAGTGTATACAAAAATACATGAGGATATCATCTCATACAAAACTATCTCAATTACATCTTAAACACATCTTATCATCTCATCTCATTCTTTATACACATAAGTCTCAATTTAATATTAGAATTTCCAAAGTATATTTGAATACAACCAATGCATTGGTAACTTCAAGTCCACTTCACATTGGAAAAATAATTCATATTACAACTTTAATCGAATAAGTACATATCTCATCCAAATCAAAAGGAAAATACAAAGAATAAAAGGAAAGCCTAATCTAAGTTGATCTTGATCTTCTCAACCTATCTTGATCTTCTTATCTCCCACATCTTATTCTTGAATTCCTGCACATAAGAAGAAGAACAGAAAGAAAGGAATTGAAGCAAGTATCTGTTCTTATCAACTTCTCTAGAAATTGTGAAATTCAAGAGTTTTGTGCTATGTAAAAGAAGATGGAAGCAAGGCTGGCCCCTTTGTGGAAAAATTATTTTTACATACATGAAGCAATTGGAAATCATCTAAAAATAAACTATGTGAAATACAAAGGCCTTGTGCTATATATAAGTATTTGGTAACAAGCCTTGCAACCTTGTTATCTTATTCCTTTTGAATGCATAAAGCAACTGAGTATCACCTAAATAAATAAAAACCAAAACAAAAGAAAGGTTTCTTCTAATTAAAATGTTTGCCTTCACCACAAGGGTGAGGCAACTTTGTGTTGGAATTCGACTACTGGATATTAGGAACTTGTCCTAATACCCAAGTGGTGATTAGAGGGAATTATATCTAAGGCAGCAATGGATCATGGATCAACTTTGGATCTTTTGGATCATCTAGAAGCAAATGGGCAGCAAAAAGAAGAAGGCAACATTGATCCATTTGAGCAAGCAACAAAGGCAACATGTTATGAAGGCAAATAGAATTGATCCAACTATCTTTAGTCAACAAGACAACATTTTTGTATCCCTCTAATCTAGTCAAATTCCTATTAAAGAAAAGCGCACAATTAAATTGTTCTCTATTGGTATCAAGAACCAATAAGAACAAAGCCCACATGGAAATTGAAATGTTTCTCCAATGATATTAATTACCAAGTAAGAAAATAAGCTAATTGATAAAGCCCACAAATCTGAAATTGTAAAGCCCACATGAACTATTTCACAAGCCCACATAAGAGAGAAGCCAAACCAACCCATCTAGTGACAAAATCCACTTGTCTTGCTCAAGAATAAATCCCACAAGGAGATAAGACCAATGACTAGTCATCTCTATCCACAAGAAAATATCTAAGTTTACTTGAACCCCAAGTAATGAAAAGCTTGAGTGGATGAGCATGCCACATAGGAGAGTTATCCATAAGCAAAATATCTCACATTACTTGAACCCTAAGGAATGCCTTTACATGAGATCTTGACAACAAGTAGCTTACTCACCAATGCAAAGCAAGAGTCACCACTTGAGGTGTCACCTTGTGAGGGATAGTAAGGCCTTATAAAAGACATCCCATGGCATCCCTTTGATCACTACACACCAAGGTTTTATGGGACCAACGAATTTAGACCAAATAATATATTTCCATAGTAGCAAGAACACAAGAACAGCCAGCTGCACCACAAGCTATACACAGCAGCCAATCATCTATCTAGCACCATATTTTTCTCATATCATCATAACTATTCCAGCAGCTAATCCAGCTATTGAATATCTTTCCCAAATCAGCCAGCAATCCAAAAACATCTCAAGAACATAAGAACATCCACTGAAACAAAACTGCAGCTAGATAAATAACACTCTAGGAAATAGGTCAAGCAGCGAGGAGGAGCAGGCTAGCCACAAGACGCAGGTTATCACCATTTTCCAGAAGACCAAGCTGCTCAACAACAACAGGTTAATTCTTTGTGTGTGTGAGGCAGAGGAGAGATGCTAGCAAGTTCTGTAAATGACAGGACCGTGCTAGAATGAGAGGAGAGCAGGGCAGCACATCAAAATCTATCCAGAAACTAATAACTCACCAAGTATATTAACACATCTATGCTAATCAGCTTGCACAGCTAGATCTGATCCAGAAGTTAAATAAAGTCACTCTCTATTCATTTACAGACTCTGGAGATAGAAGAGAAATACTCTCAGATTGGCATAGAGTTGCTATGCTAAAACATCACAGAGAATTAAAGCACACACGTATCTGTTCTTAACAAAAAGTAAAGCCTCGGTCTTTTGCATCATTGGCAGAGCCAAGAAATCAAATAAAGTATCTGTTCTTATCTTTAGTAAAAGGAGGAGCTCATCTGGATCAAGTAAACAAAGTCAACGAAGAAGAAATCGATGAAAACAACACTAAACACTTAATTATCAGGAGTGCACACCCTAGATTCAAGATCTGGCAAACACACCTAACTTCTAAATGTTTAGAGTGTTATGTTCTCTCAGATTTTGTAAATAAATTCATCCCTGAGCTTTTGGATCCATCTGGTAATTATCTGTCCATATCCAAATAGGTAAAATGCCTCAGGAGTAGTATCCATCCTAGGCTGAAGCAAACAGTGGATTCGTTTCTATCAAATCATCTAACAAATCTGTCCTGAGGTTGGATATCCACACTTTTCACTACACAGACACAACCCCTTGGCAAGATCATGTATTACATGATCTGTTGCTCTCCAGCAATTGTCAAGAACTAAAGAACATGTCCCGAATTATAAATGTGCACAAACACGGCCATGTATATCCTCTAACAAACATAGCATAGCACTACACGAGTACCACATACCAGTAGTTCATCAGCTCACTAGCTGGTCACAGAAGAAGTTTACCTCGATAATTGTAGCCGAGGCAGGGCATGGGGTCGAGGTAGTGGTGTGTCACCGAGGTTGCGGTGAAGGCAACACCACCGTCCAATCAGCGACAGCAGCAGCAGAAGCGTATCACCTGACCACCAGCAGCATTCACAACACCACCGCACCACCACCATCCATCAGACCGCAGCCGAAGGAGGATGCCGGGGTTGCAGCAACGTACTGCCGTCCCGCCGGCGTCGGAGAGGAGCAAGGTTGAGCAGGAGGCCGAGCAGAGGCTCGAGGTGGAGCTCGTGGTTGATACGGAGCAGCTCACCGAGGAGGCGCGTTTGGGCAGAAGCTCGATGGTGTCAGGGAAGACAACCAGGAGGTCGAGGGAGATATGGTGGAGGCGTGGTCGCCAAGGAGACAGCAGGGGTGGCGGCGATGAGAGCTGGTGGTGGAGGTCGAGCCGGCGATAGCCGGAACCATGAGCAGCAGGAGTCTAGGGTTAAGGTTTCCGCTCGGGGGCGAAATGGAGGAATCGGAGGCGTTCTTGCAGGGGAATCGGAAGAGGGTTCGGTGGCGGAGCTGTTCCACAGCGCGGCAGCGGCAGGAAACGGCCGGCGACGAGAGAGGGAGAAGGATCGTGCGAGGGAGAGAGAGAAACTGGGTCGGGTTAGACCCAGTAGCTAGTTGGGCTCGGTCCAATTGGTTAGGTTTGACCCACTCTGTCGTGTCTCGGGTGACGGACACCGGGAGTAGATGATACCCCCCCTTTTTAGGTTCGGCACGAGGCGCGAAGGAGGCTGGAAGACGTCTTACCCGGGAGCAAGGACGCCAAGTTCTTCGTCGAGAGGGAGAGATCGAACAACACAGCAGGACACACAGAGTTACCCAGGTTCAGGCTGCCCGGAGGCTAAAAGCCCTACTCCTGCATGTCTGCATTGAGAGGTTCATCATGGTGTGGTGTACAAGGGTGTTCTAGGGTGAACCCGGCAGAGATTCGGCCGGAGGTAGACGAAGAGCAGATCCTGCCCTGGGGAGATCACCTCTCTCTCTACCTTCCGAACCCTAGACTAGTCTTGCCTGAGCTCTAGCTTGCTTCTATCTCGTCTCGTCTTGTTCTCTCCTATCCCCCTTCTCCCGGTGCCATGGTCCTCCTTTTATAGGCTAAGGGGATCCGACATGGGCACGCGAGAGGTGTGAGGGGTCTTGGCGGGAAAAACCCCTCGGCGGTCCTTGGAGGAGACGTGGCACTCTCTCCTCCAAGCGTTCTGAGGAGGGCGGCGTGGTCATCCTCCCTTGGAAAAGGTGGGACGGACAAAGCCTGTCCGCCCCACCAACTACGCTCGTGGCAACGTCACCAGGGCGCGGCCTTCATCTTGGCCCCAAGTCTTCCACCAGCTTCCGGCGAGCTTCCGGGAGCACGGACCCGTGGATGTCTTGCCTGGTTCTCCGGGCGAGGGGGTGACCCGGAAGGTCACCTGGTCCTTAGCCGCAGAGACTTGTTGTCGAACTTGTCGGGTGTCCTTGAGGCAGATGGGCTAACCCATCTGCTGTACTTGACTCCTTGCCTTGTCCATCTTCTTGGTGGGCCCCAGTGGAGGACCCACTTTGGCAGCATCAGGTGAACCCCATGTTCCACTGCTGCGACAGTAGTCCCCGGGCATGGTCCCGGCGGCTCTTGCTTCAGTTGCTGCCGGGGCTATGGCCAAAAAATTGGCCAAAGTGGGTACCCGGCCGCCGTAGCTTCCGCTAATATTTTGGTTTGGCTCATGAAGGCACCTATGTAAGACTTGGTCTAAATGACCATTTATGTAAGACTTTTTATTCGGAATTGTAATGGATGTAAACTTTGGTATCCAATTCGGATTATGTGCAACGACAGACTGATCACGGGATCGTTGTGTTAAGCATAATCGGGTATTTCGGACAGCTAGTCCGGGGTCCCCACAGACTTGGTATCAGAGCCAGGTTTCTCACACCGGCACCTTGCTTCGGTCCGTCAATCGTCGTGATGGTCTTGGAGTTATTCCGCGCTCGGGGAATAACTGAGTTTGCCTCCTCGATTCCCGCTGCGGGGAAGCTGTGAAGACGGTTGGAGAGAGAAGCTCCGCGCGCTATAAAAGCGGACGAACGCCTCGCAAGTCCCCATCTTCTTCTTCCTTGACCCATCTCTCCCTTCCCAGGCCAACGCTCCAATGGCGAGAGGAAAGAGAGGAGTGGGACGTCGAGAGAAGCTCCGGTGGCCGCGGAACGCCGCCTCAAGAGGGCGAGCGAAGCGAGGCGGTGGAGGCAGAGGAGCCGTGAGATGCGGAAGAACTCCTTCTCCGTCCCCACGGGCTGCAATCCACACGAGCTTCGCGCCCTACGAGTTCATCCTGGATTTGCGCCGCAAGATCCGCAGCCGGATTGACCTTCCGGACTCCTTTGCGATGGCGATGGAGAACAACCGGCCTCCGGGCTTGTGGCTGCAGGTGGAAGGCTGTCCAAACGGCCCCTCCTGGATCTCGGTGGAGTACACCGTCGACGACTCCATGCTCCTTGGTCAGGGGTGGAAGTCATTCGCTCGCTCCCGCCGCCTGACCCGGGGGCAATACCGCCTGCAAGTATGACGGAGACGCCACACTCGCCGTGAAGATCTTCCGTGCTGCAGGAGGGCGCGTGGAATGCTGCGCCGAGAGTGAGAGCAGCAGCAGCTCCGGCTCCTTCGACGAGGATGAAGATGAGGAAAACTCATCTAGCGTCAAGGCCGAGGAGAGCTAGCTTCCTGAGGGCGAGGAGCTTCAAGTCGGCGGTCCTGAAGATGTCCTTGACCTCCTTCTTGGCCGCCTCGTCGACGTACTTCTGGAAGTAGCGTCTTCCATTGTACGGTGGTGCTCCTCGCGCGCGGGAGCCAATCTTTTTGTTTGTAAAAATTAGCCCCCGCTGTAGATCTTGAAATGAAGAAGAACTTGTTCTCCTTTTTGTCTCTTGGCCTTCGTGTCGTACTTGATGTGAATGGGAGCGGTTTTTCGCCAAACGCGCCCCATTAACGCGGCAGCCGTAGCGCCAAGGGGTAGGTGGAGCATGGGAGGCCTATAAAAGGCCCTCCAGACTCCAACTCCCTTGACACATCTTCTCGCCTTGCTCCTTTCTCTTCCCCCCCATAGATCGCAGAGCAATGTCTGGAGGGAGGAGATGTCCTGTCCGACGTGTCGACGGCGGAATCCACTTTCCGAGGCGCGGTGGAGGTGCCCACGGAGCGGAAGCCCGAATCACCGGAAAGGACGAGGTCGTCCCCGCCTCGGGTCTCCTTGGTTTTCCCAGCGGTGGGGAACATCGCCGGTTCTGCCGCCATGGAAGCGTCGGTGGCGCTGGCGACCCGGAAGGACACCATCAAGATGGAACTGTGGAAGGAGGCCGCAGGCAATCAGAGATTGATCCGCCTCCTCTGCGACCTTGACGATGTCTTCAAGGTAAAGTTGCCTTGGTTTTGGCAATACGATCCTTGGGAGAGCCTGCGCCTTGACTCGATCTCTTCCTTCGTACAGGATGAGGAGGACATCATGGATAAGTTCGTGGACCACGTGCACTCCTCTGCAGCCAGCATGTGCCGGGGTTCGCCCGGAAGTTCCCCGGCCCGTGGGACCCCTGAAGATCCTGCGCGAATGCCCTCCTTCATCCCAGGCGTCCCCGGGAGTCCGGAGTTCACCCGGCAGGCGAAAACAGAACAGAAGACAAGTCTGCACAGCCAGTGACCCTGGACTGGCCTTAGTAGCATAGGCTTGTTATGTAATCAAGAAGTTGCACAGCTGAATGTAATTCGGAATTGTAATTCAGAATTTAAATTCAGATGAATGCAACCTAGCCTCAACTCCCGGGGTCATGTCCCAAATCTTCCTTTGCACTAACGCGCTGTCAAGTTTCAGAGGAGGTCCCTTAGGTGCCAGATACCCTGACTGTTCCGCACACAGTAGTGGTACCCCTAAGAGCGCTATACCTTCCGGTGTCTGACTCCACTGTCCACAGGTACTTGGCCAGAGGGAAACGGACCGTTCGCTGGGGTGGTAGCATTACCCCCGCAAAGGCTCTCATCAACTGTCAAGCATGCGCAGGTCGATGGTATATTGACTCCGAGCGAGATGTTATGCCTAAGTGCAGGATGCTGATGCAAGGACTTAGCTGTTTTTCTGCCGTCCTCGATCCATCCTGTCCCTCCCGGGTATCCAACTCCTTAACCGCTTTCCACCGTCAGCTCCTGTCCCGGGAAGGCGCTGCACACAACAAACTTTCAGTAGGAAAGAATGGACCCTCTTTTCATGTCGAGATAGTGTTTCATCCGGAGCAACCCGCAAGCAAAGTTGAATGTGCATTTCTGTGCTTAGGTTCGTTAAAACACAGCACTGCCCGTTCACTCCTTTCCGCGGCAGTACGGCACGATCGGGTGGCAGTGCCTACTGATAGGCCACTCGCGCTCGACCCGTCAGCCACCGGCACCATGTCAGCCCCCTGCTTGGGGGTTGTTACGGATAACACACATCTCGACATAAATTGAGGCTCACGGAATTGAAACACTTATCTTTTATTTCTTGGCGATGACTTCTTACACCCTATTACAGAACACTAGCCCCTTGGGCGTGCTTAGCGGATTCGACGTTTGGCGATTCATGTTCGTAATTAGGGGTAGAACTTGCGGAGATTCTCGATGTTCCAGGCGTTGCCTTCCGGCCTGCCTTCTCGTCTTCCAGATAGACTGCTCCGGGTCTCAGTGTATGAGTAACCCGGTAGGGTCCTTCCCACTTGCTTGACATCTTGTTCAAGCCCTCGAGATTTTGCATCTTGCGGAGAACCAGGTCTCCCTGCTGTAATTCCCGGGATCGAACATGACGGCTGTGATACCGGCGCAGCCCTTGCTGGTATCGAGCAGACCGCAATGACGCCCGACAGCGCATTTCCTCCAGGATGTTAATGTCATCGATCCTTTGCTCAGCTTGGGCATCTTCATCATATGCGAGTACCCGGGGGATCCGTGCCTTAGCTCTGTTGGCAGGACAGCTTCAGCTCCATAGACAAGGAAGAAAGGTGTTTCTTTGGTGGCTCGGCTTGGAGTTGTTCTGATGGACCACAGTACACTGGGTAGGTGATCAATCCAATTTCTCCCCTTGTTCTCCAGCTTGTCAAATGCTTTGGTTTTCAGACCTCTTAGGACCTCCGCATTGGCTCGCTCCACTTGACCGTTGCATCTTGGATAGGACACTGATGCAAAGCACACCTTGATGCCCAATTCTTCACAGAAGCTGAGGAAGGCTCGACTTGTGAACTGAGTGCCATTATCCGTGATGATTCTGTTGGGTACTCCGAAGCGGTAGACAATCCCCTCGATGAACTTGATGGCGGCCTGGGCCGTCTGGCGTGGTACTGGCATTACTTCAACCCACTTCGTGAACTTGTCAATAGCCACAAAGAGGTATTCATGTCCGCCAACTGACTTTGGCAACTTGCCGACGATGTCTAGCCCCCAGACTGCAAACGGCCAGGATATTGGGATTGGTTGCAGTGCTTGAGCTGGCTGATTGATGTTCTTCGCGTAGTATTGGCAAGCTTCGCAGGTCTTGACCATTTGCTCGGCGTCGTGCAGGACTGTTGGCCAGTAGAAACCCTGGCGGAAAACCTTCCCCGCCAATGATCTTGATGCAACATGACTTGAACATGTGCCCTCGTGGATGTCTCGTAGAAGTACTTGGCCTTGTTCTTGTGGTATGCAGCGGAGCCTGACTCCGTTGTCGCGTCGCCGGTAGAGCTCGCCGTCGATCAGGACGTAGAGCTTGGCTTGACGAGCCACCCGCTCGGCCTCGTGATCATCCTCCGGAGAGCATGCTCCGTCATGTACTTGACGATGTCCAGGGCCCAGGGTGGGTGGGTTCTCTCCACCGGCAACACCATTTGACCAAGGAGAGCATAGCTTCCCTTGGTCTCGGTCCTGCCGGGTCTTGCGCGCCTTCTGGGCTGGTTCCCGGGTTGTCGAAGTAGACGGGTCACCAGCCCCCAGTGTCGATGTAGACCTTGTCTTGAGCCTCTCGGGAGACACAGAGGGTTGCCGGAGCACCTCAATGTATATCCCGGGAGGTACTGGTTCTCGCTTGGAAGCCATCTGTGACAGCTCGTCCGCGGTCGTGTTGTCATCCCTAGGGACGTACACGGCCCGGAAGCTGTTGAAGCGCCGCTGAAGCTTCCACACCTCCTCGACGTACGGTGCCATCTGAGGGCAAGCGTACTCCTTGTTCACTTGTTTGATGACTAGCTGAGAGTCACCCTTGACGATGAGCTTGGTGATGCCGAGGCCAACGGCAGCACGAAGTCCCGCAAGCAGGCCCTCGTACTCCGTCGTGTTGTTCGAGATATTCTCCTTGTACTGCATCTGGACGACGTACTTCAGACGATCTCCTGTGGGGGAGATCAAAACGACTCCGGCGCCTCCTGGCCCTTGGTGTAGGAGCCGTCGAAGTTCATGGTCCAAGCGTCGGGATCTTCTTTCCCGGGAAGGCTGGATTCCTCCACCGGGTCGTCGAACGCTGTCTCAGTCCACTCCGCCGTGAAATCAGCCAGCGCTTGACTCTTGATGTTGTTCGTGTGCTCGAACTTGAGGCCGAAACCTTGAAGCTCCATGGCCCACCAAGAGACTCGTCCGGTGGCGAGGGGATTCTCCAGCGGACTCCTCAAGGGGTACTTGGAAACCACGGTGATAGGGTGGCTTTCGAAGTAGGGCCTCATCTTGCGAGAGGCGATGAGGATCGCCAGCAACAGCTTCTGCATCATGGGGTACCGCTCCCGGGCATCGCGCAGCACCGAACTGATGAAGTAGACCGGGTGCTGTATCTTGCGGGTCACCGAGTCCTTGACGGGCTCAGCTGCTTCGAGAGGGAGCGCGTCAGCCCCCAGTGATGCTTCTTCTGCGACGTCGATGACGGCGTCGGTGGGCATGCCAGGCTCAGGGCCTTCCGGCCCTGTGCCACCTGGCTGCTTCTTCTTGCTTGGTTGCCCCGGGAGGATGTTTCCGGGACGCTTGCCGCCGACCTTGTCCGGAGGAGCGTCACGCTCTACCACAAGAACCGCGCTGATCACCTGATTGGTGGCAGCGATGTACAGTAGTAGGGGCTCCTTTTCTGCTGGTGCCACGAGGACGGGAGGCGAGGCGAGGTAGCACTTGAGGGACTGAAGAGCTTCTTCAGCCTCCGGGGTCCATTTCACGGGACCCGTCTTCTTGAGTAACTTGAAGAAGGGCAGGGCTCGTTCTCCAAGTCTTGAGATGAAACGCCCGAGTGCGTGATGCACCCGTTGAGGCGTTGTACGTCCTTGACTCGCCGTGGCGCCTCCATGCGCTCGATGGCCTTGATCTTGTCGGGATTGGCCTCAATCCCCCGGTGGGAGATTAAGAACCCCAGTAGCTTGCCGGACGGGACCCCAAACACGCACTTGTCGGGGTTAAGCTTGAAGTTGACCCGACGAAGGTTGTTGAAGGTCTCGTGCAGATCTTGAATGAGGGAGTCCTTGTACCGAGTCTTGACCACGATGTCGTCGATGTATGCCTCCACGTTGCGGCCCAGCTGGGACCCAAGACATGCTTGCATGGCGCGCTGAAAGGTTGCGCCGGCGTTCCGGAGACCAAAAGGCATCCGGGTGTAGCAGTAGCAGCCCTTGGGTGTGATGAAGGCCGTCTTCTCCTGATCCTCCACTGCCATCATGATCTGGTGGTACCCGGAGAAAGCATCCAGGAAGCACAGGAGCTCGCACCCGGCGGTTGAATCCACGATGAGATCAATCCGGGGTAGTGGGAAAGGATCCTTGGGGCAGGCCTTGTTCAAGTCGGTGAAGTCGATGCAGAGCCGCCACTTGAAGGTCATGGGCTTTGGCACCACCACAGGGTTGGCCACCCAGGTTGGGTGGGCACCTTCCTGATGACGCCAGCTTCTTCCAGTTTGTCAACCTCGGACACGATGAACTCCAGTTTTTCCTTGCTTTGCTCTGCGTAGAACTTGTTTTATCGGGCGAGCGTCTTTGCTGACCGCCAGTTTGTGCTCGATCACCTCCCTTGGTACGCCGGGTAGCCCTGACGCTTCCCATGCGAAGACGTCAGAGTTTTCCCGAAGGAAGGCGACGAGCGCGCTTTCCTATTTGTCGGTGAGGCGGGCGCCGATGGTGATGGATCGACTCCCGTCACTGGTCAACGCCACCTTCTTGGTCATTTGCGGGTCTTCATGAAATGACGCCTTCTTGGAGGAAGTTGATGTCGAGCCTCCGGGGTACCCTCCGTCCCCAGAGAATGCACCGACATCAGCTTCCTGTACATCTTGCGGAACGTCCGAGGTCGCCGCCACCGTCTGGTTCAGCTTCTGAACGCAAAAGATAGCGTCGTCGACGTCGGCCTTGATCGTGATCACTCCCCAGACCGCGGGGATCTTCATCATGTTGTAGGCGAAGTGCGAGACGGCCATGAACTTGGCTAGGGCCGGCCGGCCAAGTATGCCGTTGTACGGAAGTGGCGTGTCCGCAATGTCGAAGACGATGTCCTCGGTGCGGAAGTTCTCCTGGTCACCGAAGGTGACAGGGAGCGTGATCTTCCCCAGCGGCCGAGTGACGCTTCCATTCACGCCTTGGAACACGCCGGTGTCTTGCAGGCGAGAAAAAGGAATTTGCAGAATGGCCAGCACCTTCGCCGTCAGAAGGTTGAGGCTGGAGCCTCCGTCGACCAGCATCTTGGTGACCTTGGAATCGCCAGAGCTCGGAGGGAACTGCATGAGAGCCTTGGCAGCAACAAGAGCGTCGTGGCGAGCTTGTGCGTCCGAGGGCAAGTGCGTAGAGGACTTGCTTTTGAAGCTTCGGGGACCTCCACTGGCACGGACGTGATCTCGCCCCTCCTTGGCGTCGTGACCCTTGCCTGCGCCGTTCCCGACGCTTTTCTCCCTGAGCGTGGGGGCGGCTCGGAGGACAGTCCAGGAGCCGCCGGATTGTCAGGGTCGACGTTCTTGTTGGTGTTGGCCCTCTCCGACGCCACCTTCTCCATAGGAGGCGCCTGTGGAGGAGCAGGCTGACGCGCATCCGCAGTGCGGCGCTCGGCGGAGGCCTGAGTGCGTGAAGGAGACGCGGCCTTGGAGGTAGTGGCATTGATCTTCTTCCTCGGCAGCATGCTTGACGAAGAACTTGAAGTTGATGAAGAAGAAGACGAATCCAGCGCTTGCACCCCCTACCTGACGCGCCAGATGTCGTGTCTCGGGTGACGGACACCGGGAGTATATGATAGCCCCTTTTTAGGTTCGGCACGGGGCGCGAAGGAGGCTGGAAGACGTCTTACCCGGGAGCAAGGACGCCAAGTTCTTCGTCGAGAGGGAGAGATCGAACAACATAGCAGGACACACAGAGTTACCCAGGTTCAGGCCGCCCGGAGGCCAAAAGCCCTACTCCTGCATGTCTGGATTGAGAGGTTCATCATGGTGTGGTGTACAAGGGTGTTCTAGGGTGAACCCGGCAGAGATTCGGCCGGAGGTAGACGAAGAGCAGATCCTGCCCTGGGGAGATCACCTCTCTCTCTACCTTCCGAACCCTAGACTAGTCTTGCCTGAGCTCTAGCTTGCTTCTATCTCGTCTCGTCTTGTTCTCTCCTATCCCCCTTCTCCCGGTGCCATGGTCCTCCTTTTATAGGCTAAGGGGATCCGACATGGGCACGCGAGAGGTGTGAGGGGTCTTGGCGGGAAAAACCCCTCGGCGGTCCTTGGAGGAGACGTGGCACTCTCACCTCCAAGCGTTCTGAGGAGGGCGGCGTGGTCATCCGCCCTTGGAAAAGGTGGGACGGACAAAGCCTGTCCGCCCCACCAACTACGCTCGTGGCAACGTCACCAGGGCGCGGCCTTCATCTTGGCGCCCAAGTCTTCCACCAGCTTCCGGCGAGCTTCCGGGAGCACGGACCCGTGGATGTCTTGCCTGGTTCTCCGGGCGAGGGGGTGACCCGGAAGGTCACCTGGTCCTTAGCCGCAGAGACTTGTTGTCGAACTTGTCGGGTGTCCTTGAGGCAGATGGGCTAACCCATCTGCTGTACTTGACTCCTTGCCTTGTCCATCTTCTTGGTGGGCCCCAGCGGAGGACCCACTTTGGCAGCATCAGGGGAACCCCATGTTCCACTGCTGCGACACACTCCAACCCATTAGGCCCAGGGCATTTTGGTAATTCACCAAATAAAATTATCCAAATTTAAATGAATTTTAACTCTCAAACCAAAGGAACAAAAATCAGCTAAAAATAATCAACACACTCGATAAATTATGAGGAATTTATCTGTAAGTTTTATTACTAAATTTTGACAAGTTTCGAGTGGATGAAAAATTTAAGGATCCTTAAGTGGACATGACTTGAAAATATTTTTCATAACTATTTTTCCAAAGAATAATGAGATGAAAAAATAATTTGTTGAGTTCAATTAAAGTTGAACTATCTAAAATTTGACTACTTCATATGTTGATTCCTCATGTAAATCGTTGTCAAACTCTCTACTTATTTAAAAACTCTCAAAAGTATTAAAAGCCACAACCGGGGGTATTTTGGGTGACGATGCATCTCATGATTATGCATAATAGCATGCTGCTAGAGTTTTCAGTAGTCCTTATCAGGATTAATTTGCTACTTTCAGAACTCGGGTTTTACCGCAAACCCAAGAACCCCAAAGGGTTGAACGGCCATTTCTATCACAGGCAAGTTCATTCTTGCATATCCTTATTGAACTAGTTTTATAAAAACTATTTTCAAAAACATATTATTATCATTGCATTGAAAAAGAAAAACTATTTTCGAATGATGTGAATTGCTATATATATTATTGTTGGCTGGCAATGGAACCACGGTTTGATGTTGTGGTGGAGGTTCCATTGTACGAGAAAGTATATACCTAGGATTAATTACCAATGTCACAGTGATCCTAGCGTCGTATTGAAGCGTTTACCATGAGATCTGGCATGGGACGGTAAAGTCAGCTGCTATCTTCTCTCGTTCACATATCCTCGGTAGGCTATTACCTGGTTGTGTCCGTTGTGGCGGCCAACAGCGTGGAAGCGCGTGACCTTCCCACCTGACGGGGTGATTGGAATAGAAGCTCGGGAGGGGTGGCGGGATAGCGGTCTTTGTTACCGGCCGCGCCACAAATGGGCGGATATGTGTTGTGCGGAGAGGGACAGTGATTGGCTTTGGACTCACCTGGCCCCATACCATGGAAGTATGGACGAGTTTGGCTGCTCGGAAAGGCAACAAGGCTGGGTTTCTCTCATGGGTAAAGTTACTGATAATCCCCAATAGCAAGGAATCACTGTAGCACAATTCGATAAGTATTTGAGTGTCGAACCCACGAGGAGCTGAAGGTAAACTATCTATTCTCTAAAGCCCTATAACCCTCTTATATGGCCGTTTGTGCAAAGCAATAAGTTTAAATATTAAAGGAACTAACTAATGAAATCAAGTGATGTGGAATGGGTTTATCTAGTAAGAAGTTTCTCAATCAAGTTTCAAACGCAAGTTTCTTAGAGCAAGTTTCTCAAAGTAGAAAGTAGCAAATATCTCAAGTAGCAAATATCTCAAGGGAGCAAATGTTCTAGCAATTGTTATTTCATTCGTGTGGTTGTCACAATTAGTGAAGCACATGTTTCAGTCTTAATTGTTTCTTCTAGGAAGGATCCATAAATAGGTGTAGCCAAGTAAATGAACTAAAACCCCTTATGATGGATCTCATGGCCAAGTAAATGAGCACACAAGAATTATTAAGACATAAAAGTCCCACCATAGCCTTAAGTTCTAAGGTCCCCTATATATATCCCACAATAAAGTAACTTCATGACTCGGTCTCAGGTTTACATGTCCTCCCAAGTCTCCCTCACTCCATTACATTACCGGTGATCACCTTACATGCATTCCCCAACATATGTGTGCACTCATATATTGTACATAAAGACAATCATAAAAGATAACAAAACTTGTATGCAACCAATCAACGAACTATTTCACTATTGCCATGAACAAATCACTTCTCAAACATAGATGGGGAGACACAATAGATCAAGGGAATAGTATATTGCATCATATATCATGTTTGCCAAGAGTTTACAGTGGATAGATGGAGATGATCTTGCTGTAGATGTTGATGATGAACACGCCGGAGGGGGTGGAGCCCTCCGGAGGTGATTCCGACGGCGTTTCCCCCCTCCGATCTTCTCCGGCGGCAGCCTTCTGACTCTCTGTTTCGTGGTTTTGTATTTCTCCGCCGCCTCCTCCTGAAACTCCCCTGGGGACTATTTTTATAGCCGGTTTTAGGTCAAGACGAAGCCACGTAGACGAAAACGGACGGCATCGGAGCCACGAGGGGGAAAAGAGGGGTCCTCACGCAGCCAGGGAATCTGACCGCATGGAGCCCTCTAGTTTCCATCTGGCTGGTCTTCTGGTCTTCATTTTCAGCCCATTGCGTTCGTCTCGAAAATTCTGAACCGTGCTCATTGGCCTTGCCCTTTTTGGAGTCCCGAAGCTCCCGGAAAGTCCGAAACACTAAAAAGACGTTTTCTGGAAAACAGAGTTAGAACCAAAAGAGGGGGGATTGTTTAGAAAATCCACGAAATCATTATAAAACATGAATATAACATCATATAAGTTGCAAATATGTAGGAATATCTAGTAATAACATGCAAAGTTCATGTATGCATTTTACATGCATCAGTTACGCAGCTCTACAGAGTCAACAACAAGAAATTGTGACTGTCACATCCGTGTTCCCGGAAGGAACTACCGACCGCAGCGGGAAAGGCATCCCAAGTGATGACTATGAACCCGTGGAGACTGTGAGCATAGTTTTCTGAAATAAAACCTGACCTTTTGAAGAAATCTTTTCCAAAACTTGCATTATGCCAATGACCGTTGGTCATGGCAGTAGCTAGTGCATAAAACACCTTAACGCCTATAATATGAACTTGCTGAGTAACGCTCGTGTTGCTCACCCTTTTCCCCGTTGACCCCCTGCTTAGATTTTGGAGCCATCAACGGAGTTGCCAGTTAGCCATCATGACGTCAAGGAAGAATTGAACAAGGAGTCAAGTCTACCAGTGGAGCTTGAAAGAGTCAACGACTACTTAGCCGTGAAGCAGCAACAACAACTGTGTAAATGGAGCAACGACGACACCAGTGCAATAGCGTACACGAAGACCACCTTGCTAAGGGAGGAGACAACATCTAATGGAAGGAGGAGTACAACCCTGGATAAAGATATTCCAGTTGAAATAGATTAGGGCTGTGACAACAGCAGTAGTGGATCAGGAAATAGAATTAGAGCTGATATTCAGCTTAGTACTACGATTTGGATCTTTCTATATTTCATTTGCAGGAGACTTGCTTCAATATAAAAGAAGGGTCTCGAGATTTTGTATTGAATAGTGTTGTAATCCTATAGTGTTACCTTGGACCGGCTATGTTTCTGTTGTACTACTCTGAGGGATGTAATATTTGCGGAGAGGTCCTTCCGTGCGTGTTACATCAACGACTTGTACACTACAACATGCAGTGGTGTGCTGGGTCACCGCAATCACCGCCTCCCTCAGCTCCAAGTTCGCCATGACGGACATGGGCAGCCTCCACTACTTCCTCGGCATAGCGATGACCCGCGACTCCTCCGACATGCATCTCTCGCAAGCCAAGTACGCGGCAAAAATTCTGGACAAAGCCAGCTATACCGGCTGCACGCCAGGGACGACGCCGGTCGACACCTCCCCCAAGCTCGCCTCCACCGCCGGTGCTCCCATTGGTGATCCAGAGTACAGCAGCCTTGCCGGTGCTCTCCAGTACCTCACCTTCATGCGTCCGGACATCGCGTACCCCGTCCAGCAGGTGTGTCTTCATATGCACGACCCTCGCGAGCAGCACCTGGCTGCCATCAAGCGCATTCAGCGCTACGTCAAGGGCACGCTCTCTCATGGACTACAGCTTCACTCATCTTCACCGGACTCCATGGTCACCTACACCGACGCCGACTGGGCTGGCTGCCCCGACACTCGCCGTTCTACATCGGGCTTCTGCGTCTACCTCGGTGACAACTTCGTCTCATGGTTTTCGAAGCACCAACACACGGTCTCTCGTTCCAGCGCCGAGGCTGAATACCGTGCTGTGGCTAACGCAGTCGCCGAGGCTAGTTGGATCCGCCAACTCCTCCAGGAGCTTCATCGACCTACTCCTCCTGCTACGGTCGTGTTCTGCGATAATGTCAGCGCCGTCTACATGTCTACGAACCCCGTTCAGCATCAGCGCACCAAGCACATCGAGATCGACCTCCACTTCATTCGCGATCGTGTTGCCATGGGCCAAATCCGCGTGCTGCATGTTCCTTCGTCTCGACAGTTCGCCGACATCTTGACGAAGGGTCTCCCATCACCGCTGTTTCTGGATTTTCTGCCTAGTCTCAACGTTTGTTCTCCTCCCTTTGTGACTGCGGGGGAGTGTTAGACAGATATGACACGTAGCGTGACATATCCCCCTGATTCCCTTAATCGTGGAGAGTCCTTATTTGTGTGATCTCCCATTTATGGTTAGGATTGTATTTTGTCTATATATATCAATGCAATGGAAAGGTTCAAGTGTGGTCAATTCTATCACACTCTATATGCTTTCAAAAACCAAAAAGCTCTAGCACACAATAAATCTCTGCTTCTCTCTGCGAAGGGCATTTCTTTTACTTTTATGTTGAGTCAGTTTTCCTTTCCAATCTTTATCTCTCAAGCAAATGCATAGTATCAATTGAGGTACAAGTCTACTACATGCTATCTTTGTGTTTAACTGTGAAAACTTTATATTGACATTATCATGAGATAAGTATGTTACAAGCTGAAGCTTCTGCTGAAAACTTAAATCTTCCTTTGTGTTGGTTGAGCACCTTTGCCGAAAGTTTATTGCTTTGTGAACTAACAAGCATGACAAGTCATTTAATTTTCATGTCTCCAAAGTACTATCCATAAAAAATTCTTGCTTAGATGTTACACAGGGTTAATCATTATTTGCTTTATGTCGACTATAGGCCATTGGCTTGGATCACTTCATTCAGTTCATATGCTTTACATTATTTGATCATGATTGTGTTGGTAGCATGTCACTACCAAAAAATATTTTGTTATCATTTACCTACTCGAGGACGAGCAGGAATTAGGCTTGGGGATGCTGATACGTCTCAAACGTATCTATAATTTTTGATTGTTCCATGCATATTATATATCATTGCCACATGCTTTTATAATACATTTATATCATTTTGGCACATTTTTATGGAACTAACCTATTAACAAGATGCCAGTGCCAGTTCCTGTTTTTGCTGTCTTTTTGTTTCAGAAAAGCTAGTCGGGTAATTTTCTCGGAATAAGCTGCAAAATTACATGAATTATTTTTACGAAGAAACAAAGACGGAGCCAGGAGAGTGCCTGCAGGGAGGGCCCCACGGCCCCCAGACGACCCCCAGGCGCGGCCCAGCCTTGGCAGCGCCTGGGCCCCACCTGGGCGACCTCGATACTTCCTCGAGTTGCCCTTTTGCCTATAAATTGTCTTCCTTCCGAAAACCCTCGGTACCCGATCAGAAATCCACGAAAAGTTCCGTAGCCGCCATCGTCGCCAACCCTAGATCAGGAGGGTTCTGAAACTCTTCCCGGCACCCTGCCGAGGGGGAGATCATCACCGGAGGCATCTACACCACCATGCCTGCCTCCGGAGTGATGCGTGAGTAGTCCACCACGGGATTACGGGTCCATGGCAGTAGCTAGTTGGTTGTCTCTTCTCCTTTGTGCTCCATTGTTTAGATCTTATGAGCTGCCTACATGATTAAGATCATATTAATGTAATACTATGTGTTGTGTTTGAGGGGATCCGATGAATTATGGAGTCTTGACATTATGGTTCAGTTTATCTATGATATGTTTTATTTATGATCTTGCATGCTCTCCGATGCTTGTGTATGCTTTGGCCGAAGTAATTACTTGTGTCCTTAGAGAGGGTATTTATGCTACACAGTGGGTTCATGCCTCTGTTTTTCGAGCCCGAGTTGATAGAAACCATTAGAACTTGAGATGTGCTGTTCCTACTAGGGATAAAACAGCGGTGTTTATTGCTTTCTGTTATACTCATTGCTTACATTACGCACCTTGCTTATTGCAATTATCTGTTGCTTGCAACTTAATATTTTCGGGTGACATGCTGGATAGCGATCCCGGGGTGGATTATTAGTCATAGATGCAATTGGATAACGGTCTATGTATTTTGACGTAATGTCCAACGGTGAACCATGTGTCATGATAGTATTGTGTTGCGCCCATGTTTGTCAATTGCCCCGCTGTAATTTGTTCACCCAACACGTTTATCTTTTGGAGAGACACCACTAGTGAACTGTGGACCCCGGTCCTATTTTTCCTACATTGGTTACAACCATTTTAATAGCTTTTACTAGTCATTTTCTCGCTAGTCATTTTTGCTCTTATAATATTTTCCACCATACGTTTAATCCTTTGTGTTCAGCCAGCCGGAGAGATTGACACCCTCTCTGTTTCGTTGGGGCAAAGTAGTTTGTTCGTGTGTGCGCAGGTCCACGTCAATAATCGTAAACGGTGCCGTTGACACCTTTCTGAAGCCTTCTCCAAGTCCTACTGGATTGATAACCTTGGTTTTGTAATCAAGAGAAAACTTGCTGCTAAATTACATCAAACCTTACACTTGGGTTCTCCCAGCGAACGTGCTATTCCAAGCCATCACCGCCGGACGTTGTCTCCAAGTCGTCCCCGTCGCCGGCCACGGGAGGGCGCTGCTCGAGGGAGGAAGGGTCAGGCAGGGAGGCGGTCTTGACCACCACGAGGTCGCACACGGCGCAGAGGTCGTCGTCGGCCGTGGCCGCCTCGCGCTCCGAGTAGGCGTCGTCGGCCTTGATCGTCGTCAGCCGTGGCCGTGGCTGTAGAGGTCGACGGTCGTCACCTTCTTCTCCGTCCCGAACGCCGGCGACGCGACCCGGCCGCGAGACGTGAGCGCGAGCTCTGCCCCGGACGCCGTCCTCATGGCCCCCTGCCACGGCCACCCCTCCATCGTCGCCACCTACGTCCTGCCAGCGGCGAGCTCGAGGAGAAGAGCGCGGACGCCGGCCTCCCTCCGCCCCGGACGCCGGCCACGAGTGCGAGCTCTTTTATGGCCGAGGAAGAGCGCGGTGGCGGCCTCCATCTCGTGCTCGAGCCCCGACCGAGGAAGAGCGCAGCGGCGGCATCCATCTCGCGCACGAGTGTGGAGCTGGGCGAAGGGGCGGCTGCCTGCCCCTGCCGGGCGGTGGCGCGAGGGGAGAAGAGAGAGAGGCGCGGTTGGTGCGGGAGGAAAGGAGGAGAGAGAGGGCACGTGGGTGGGGGAGAGAGAAAAGGAGGAGAGAGAGGGGTTGTGAGGCTCGCGGGTGGGCCAGGGCTTCGCATGCAAAATAATAGCGCCGGCGCCCCCAGCTGCCCCCCGGGGGTGTGGTGCGCCAGAAAACAGATTTTCTTTCCGTGGCAGACCCACATTAGGATAGTGTGTTTTATTAGTGTGTTTAGTACTCACAACGAGAACAAGCCCCCAGCTGCCCAAGTGTTGTGTGTTTTCTGGCGCACAAGAACAAGAAACACTAACAGTACTCACAACGAGAACAAGCCC
Organism: Poa pratensis; assembly: GCA_947311845.1. Classification (NCBI taxonomy): domain Eukaryota; kingdom Viridiplantae; phylum Streptophyta; class Magnoliopsida; order Poales; family Poaceae; genus Poa; species Poa pratensis. The sequence goes on along the minus strand of CAMZMU010000094.1, from coordinate 42,556,994 downwards.
CCAGCTTGTTCTCGTTGGGTTAGGTTAAAGTCTTTGTGTTTTTGGTGGTGAGTTCTTAATCTCTCAAGTGTTAGTTGCAAGTGTGGTGGTGTCGGAGGTAAGTATTCCATGTTGAGAAGAGGTGAGATCAATTAAGAAGAGGTGACCAATATCAGTAACACAGACAAAAAAACACAACCATTACATTATTGAATCTCACGCATGCAACCAAACATCGGGCTCCCATTCATGTCATCCCTCATGTAAGATAAGGTAATCGATAAGAGACGGAGACATTTCTCCGAGCCAATGCCCCCGCGAGTCTAGCGCCAGGGATCGCAAAAATTGGTCAGACAAGTGATTACGACCTTTGGGTTTCTGGTGGTGCTAGGATGCGTGTTTGAGCCCATGTGTGGTCAGCAATTTTCAGTTGGCGGATCTAGAATCTTCCGAAAGCCTGGCAAATATGTCTAAGTTGCCATTTTTTGTGACAGAATCGTTGTACAAAGTCATATTGAGAGTTGCGTCACCGTCGACAAGCATAGGCGGCCAGGAGGGGGTTTGGATCCACCCGTGGGGGTTTTATGTAATCTGGAGGCTTAATCTTCATATCTTAATTAGCACTTAGATGCTTTTGTTGTCGTTTTGAAAACTGGTGTGGTGTTGTTAGACTGTATGAAACCGAGCTACGCTTGGTTTGCAAACTGTATGGTTGTTTGTTGGCCTGTGCCTTCTCTCAATTTTTTTATAGAAAATTACCACTTACCGGTGAGTATGTGTGCACGGTAACACGAGAGTTTTATGACGGTGACCTCTGTCTCTACCCCTCCTTGGATCCCACCGGGTTTAATTGTATAGGGACGAATTTCCATCCTCATAAACGACAGGCTGCTCCGGGGTGACCGCTCTCGACGGTCAAGAGCTAGGATGTGTGGTTGAGTCCGTATGCATCAATCAATCGATGCAGAGAGTAAGGATTTGTTTGGTTCGAGAACGAAGTAGAATGTAATGTCACGATTCCATTCTACAGGAATGGGTCGGTTCCATTCTAGCGTTTGGTTGGGATAAATAGGTGGAATAGAATGGTTCCATTCTGTGTTTGGTTGGGACAAAAAAAATTGGAATGGAATTGCTAGAATTTGGTTCAGCTCACCTCCTTCATGTAAATGGTGAGCATACCTCCCGTATGTATATTATATTCACCCCATAATCAAAATTTCAACAACATTTTTTGTTTATATTTTCAGCAATAAGCAGTCACATATATATAATAAAAACATAACAAATTATTATTCACCTATGGACAGCCGATCATATGTTGCAAGAAAAAACAATTAATTTCAGTCCAAGATTTATTTTTCTCCTAAAAAATGAGCTGGACATGGCCATGGAAATCAAACATTACCACAGAAGAGTGGATCTTTCGCTGCTAGCTTCTGGCTGAGACTGCTCAAATCGGTGATCCTCCTGCTCGCAGTGGCGGCGCCACCAGGGGGGCGAGGTGGGGCGGCCGCCCCCTCAACTTTTGCAATTTTTTTGACTATACGTAGTCTATACTCTGAGTATACGTGAACGGAGGGGAGAAAAAAAAGAAAAAACTGGCAGAACCAGCACGACTCGTCCGTCTCGACCTGGTCCGGCTGCTCGCTCCCCTGATCCCCTCGCTGCGCTCGGTCGGTTCCCTCGCTAGGTCATGCTCCCTTGCGATTCCCCAATCCAGCTCGCTCCTCGCCTCCGCTTCCGCTCCTGCTCGTTCTCGATCCGCCGCCGGCCGCCGCCGCCCGCCCCCTCAAGCCCGCCCCGGCCGAGGCCACCGCCGCCCGCCCCCTCAAGCCCGCCCCGGCCGAGGCCGCCACCGCCCGCCCCCTCAAGCCCGCCCCGGCCGAGCAGAACACCTGGGGCGTCCTCAGGTTCCTTCCCCGCACATCCCTCCTCCAGTATTCATGTTCTTACTTCTTACTTCTTAGCTTTGGGGGATATGCTGGTAGTAATTTGCTCCATGCCTCTTGGCTTTGGGGGATTTGCTGGTAGTAATTTGCTCCATCCCAATCCTCCGCGCCCCCCGCTTTCCCTGCTTGATTCCCCACTACCCGCCGTGTCTACCAGGTCGAGCTCGAACTGCGCCACCGTCGGGCGATGGACGGAGATGAGGAGCTGGATTGGGAAGCTATTTCAGCACAGGTGGAGGACGGAGATGAGGAGCCGGATGGGGAAGCTATTTCAGCACAGGTGGAGGCATTTGAGTTGGAGAATCCAGAGGAAGTTGCAGCGCTGGCAGCAGCAAGGGCAGGAGCTGTAAGATCATCTCGAAACTGCAGGCGGAGACGCAATGACACGAACGACCAACATCGACAGGGACGAGAAGAGCAGGTTATTTCTCCCTCTTTTGCAGATTTCAGTTTTGATGTCTATTGTTGTAGCAAAATACTTGAATTTTGATGTCTACTTATATTACAGGAAACTCCGGAAGCTATTGTTCATGAAGTTTTTGATCTATCAAATGTTGTTGCTGATCCTGCACTTCGAAGACCAATTGAAGAATTTGATACTCGAGAAATAAGGGATAAAATGAGAAGGGCATATTTATCGAGAGGTCCGAGTCGCTTGATTGGCCATACTTTTACCAAGACAAAAATTGGGGCAGATTGGAGATCATTCCTAGATACATGGTATGCCGAATTTGATTGGTTAGAGTATAGTGTGGAGAAAGATGCTGCATATTGTTTCTATTGCTTTCTTTTCAAGTCTTCAAGCACTAGTGTACATTTTGGACATGATGCTTTCACAAAATCGGGGTTTAAGAATTGGAAAAAAGGTCCGGAACATTTTAGAAAGCATATAGGTGGTACAAACAGCATTCACAATAATGCAAGAAGATATTGTGAAGATTTTAGAAACCAAAAACAAAGTGTCATATGCTATTGCTTGTCATGATGAGAAATCACATATTGACTATGAAATACGGTTGAGGGATGTGCTTGGTATTGTAAGGTTTCTTCTTGAGCAAGGTCTAGCTTTTCGTGGGCATGATGAGTCCATCAATTCCATCAACCGAGGAAGTTTTCTTCAAATGTTGAAGTGGTATGCCTCAAGATGTGAGGAAGTAGCCAATGTGGTCAATCTAAATGCTCCTGGCAATCTTCAACTGACATCTCATGAGATTCAACAACAAATAGTCCATGCATGTGCAGAACTAGACAACATTTGATCTTTCCATTGGTCTACCGCCTCATTACACTTGCGTTGACATTGCCGGTTGCAACAACATCTGTTGAGAGGTTTTTCTCGTCCATGAAAATTGTAAAGACTGATCTTCGAAACAAGATTGGTGATGATTGGCTCAATGATTTGATGATTTGCTATGTTGAGAAAGAAATATTTCAAAAGATTGATGATAAGAAGATTATGCTACGTTTTCATGCCTATGGGAATCGTCGAGGTCATCTACCTCGGAAGTTCCATCTTGCAAGCACACCTACAACTTAATGGTAAGATATCATATGGTGGCTGCCAATTGTCCAATTGTGTTACTATTTAGACTCACAACGTTTTCATATTTTGTAGGCATCTCTTGTATGAGATCATATGGTGGCTGGTGCTGATTGTCCTATTCAAATGGCAGGAGTCCATGTTAGTAGTTTTAAACTTCTTTTTATGCAATTTGTATGTCACTAGTAATGTACTTTATGAGTTATAAATATTTGAATCTTCATGGACCTTTTATTTTGTGAGCTATAATATTGTGAGACTTCGACTTATTTACATTGTTCTTTCCGTACAATTGTGGATTACATGTGTTGTCAAAACAAAAAAATCGCCGGTGGCACACTTTTTATTGTTCGCCCCCCTCGTCTCAATTCCTGGCTCCGCCACTGCCTGCTCGTGTCCGGCCAGTTCCGCTGCTGATCCTCTTCTTCAGTTCCTGCAATCGATGTTGCCACCGCTGCTGCTCGCGTCCGGCCTGCGGCTCGCCTCCCAGTGTCGGCTCCTCCTGCTCGTGTCCGGCCGCCGCCGCCTGCTGCTCGCCCCAGCTTCGGCTCCTACTGCTTTGGTCCGGCGCCGTCGCATGCTGCTGCTCACGTCTGGCCGTCGCCGCCTGGTTGTCGGCAGCTACAGAACCATCTTCGAGTGGTGGTGCCGCCACCAGATCGACTCAACCATGGGAAAGACAGACAAAGGGGAGAGGTTAGGTGGGTCGGGCGAGACAGGGTGAGCGAGGCTGGTGGTCACGATTAGCGTGAGGGCCCCACACATTCCACCACATTCCACCGATTTGGAGGAACCACTCCGTTAGGCATATTGGACGAATATTCCCTTCTAGAGAACCACTTGGTTCCATTCCTCTTTTCAACCAAACATAGGAATGTGCTCTAGGTGTAGAACCATTCCATTACATTACACTTGGTTCCTACAACCAAACACACCCTAAGGCTGCCCCTTTTCCGAAAAAATACATGGGAAGCGGTTTTATGTAATTTGAAGACTTATCTTAGCAAATGCTTTTGCTGCCATTTTGACGAAATAGGCTTTCGCCCCGCTATATTAATATAGCAACAACACCGATACAAGAACCGATACAACAGAACAAACCAAAGAGAAGATTGGGGCAAGGAGAATGCTGGGGCAACATCAGAGACATGCCCAAGAAAAAGAAAAGAAACGAAGGCCACGGTGAATCGACTAAACGAAAATGACCCACAATCGTTGCACCATCTCCGATAATGTCCCACCACGCTCCAGGCACCCGATGCGTCCAGTACCAAGCAGCACCTCCTAGGAGGTCACCGTCAACACGCGCCGCTGCCCGGACCAGCGCACTGGTCCTAGGGTTTCCCCCGTCACTCGGAGTAGAGTGAGATGAGAGTACCCAGACGCCCTCCAACAAGGAATGGCGCCACTCGAAGGCGGCACCGCGACGGAGTCGGACGAGCCGACAAAGATTTCTCCTGAGCCCCACCCACAAAAAAACCCGTCGCAACGGAGCACCACCACCCTCTTCGCCACCCACCAGCAAGCGCCACCTCGATTGTGCAGTCATCATCATCATCTCTTCATGAACACTGGCCCGTGGCCTGCAAGACGGAGGAGACGACATCGCCGGAGCTAAGGACAGCAGCATCGCAGCCACGCGGGAGGGAACAACCTCCACCACCGAGAGGTGGTAGTCGACCGGACAGAACAACTGGAGCAAACCAAGCCCACCCTGGCCCGGCCGGGCCTAAACAAGACCGTAAAGCTCCCGTCGTTCCGCTGCAACAGCCAGGCCGCAGCGCCGCCGTCCCCTGTACCACATCATCGCCGCCGCCATCTCCAGGAGTCATCGCAGGCGCAGGCACGCCGGCCCGCCCAAGCCCAGATGGGGCCGGAGGGCCCAGATCTGGGCCGGAGGGCAGCACCGGCGGCGACCCCGCATCTGCAACGCTCGCCGCTCCACGACCGGCGCCGACGCTTCAGCATCACTCGGACCACCGAACCATCACCTCCCGAAGAACACCGCCGCCAGGGAGAGGACGGGCCCCGACCCGCTCTTAGGGGCGCAGGGAGAAACGGTCTGCCGCCGCCGGCGCCGCCCGGGCAACGCCCGGCGACCCAACCCGGCGGCAGCGACGAGGGAGAAGGGGGGAGGGGGGAGGTTTGGCCGAGAAGTGGTGGGCTCCCCCGTCGCCCTCGGGGGGGGGGGGGGGGGGGGGGGGGGCGAGAGGAGCGCGCGGGCCTTCTCCACAAAGCACAGAGAATCGAACCTTTGCTGCCATTTTGAAAATTGTTGTCGAGACTATATGAAACTGAGCTACGCTAGGTTCGCAAATTGCATGGTTGTTTGTTGGACATTGTGCCTTCTCTCCAAAACAAATTTATAGAAAATTATCTTATTTTTCCTATAAAGGAAATATATTAATATCGAGACGATACCAATTTCATACGCCCTCCGCAACAACACGATATTGAGAGCTAGCCGAACGATCGAGAATGCATACATCCAGATTATTAAAAAAAGGCGATCAAAAGAGGCAGTAGCATATCAACCACCATTGTTGACAACATGCACCATGACTACCAGAAAATTACCACCTACCGGTGAGTATGTGTGCACGGTAGCACGAGAGTTTTACGACGGCGACCTCTGTGACTATCCATCCTTGGAGCCCACCAGGTTGAAATGTATAGGGATTAGGGAAGGATTCCCGCTTGCTTGCTGAGGGAAGGATTCCCATCCTCATAAACGACAGGCTGCTCCGGAGAGACCGCTCTCGACGGTCAAGAGCTACAGCGACGCACAAAACAATTCCAACACCATGGCCCACATGTCACTCACTTCTGGTCATTGTACTGTCGTACACTCTTACTCTTTTTTTTGACACATCCAAACCTCCGTAAATTCAGCCGTCCACATACACCGTACACAGACATAAAACAACGAAAATACAGTACGAAGGGGAGAAGGATCCAGAAGCTTCGAACACTTCACCACCACCGTCGCCGGAGACGAGGGAGACCAGCCGCCGTCTTGCGCTGCCAGGGAAGACTTTGCCCTATAAGAGACGCCGCCGTGTCCGTCCGCCGCGCCGCGGCGAGCTGTTGTCGATGAACGACCCGGGCGAGCGCCCCCCGCGCCCCTCCGATCCACCTTGCCTCAGCCGCCGTCGTCGCCGTTGCCGGAGGAAGAAGAAGAGTTCGACGAGCCCACGGATCCATCCGCGGCCCCAGCCACCAGATCCGTCGCCTCGGATCCAGCCTGGGGTCGGGGAAGACGCGCACGGCAGCCCCCAGGGGCTGCGAGCACGAAGGAGACGGCTGCTCCACGGCGAGGCTCCGAAGAACACCGCCGGCGAAGGGGAGGAGCGCCGCCACCAAAACCACCACCACCAGCCGCACTCCCGCCTCCAGAGCGCCGCCGGCAAAGAGCTCAACCAGCCCTACACTATGTACACACCGAGATCCGGCGTTCCCCCACCCTCCCGCTGCCGGAGCAGCCGGCGGAGGGGAGGAAACGCCGGATCTGCGGCGGCGAGGTGGGTTGACCGAGCGGGTTTCAAGAAATCGCCTCTCCTCTCGGGACGAAGGGGAGAGACGGGCGCGACCCGTCTACTGAACTCTTCCACGGTCAAACACTGAAACCATTCTTCCCTCGCGACCGTTCGTGCCCCGGTCCGCCGTGTACACACGTAGACGCCGACCGCCGTTGGCCGGCCGGGTCCCGGCCCTACCTGTCAGCTCCAGGGTCGCCCTGTAAGCCCCACCACGGTAGCGTTCGCCACGCCCCGCGTTACGCCACAATCGCCGTCCTCCTCCCTGTTTCGCCGCCCGCAGAGGTCGCTACCTTCCCCATTGCTGGTCCTTTGTCTGTTCAGTGTGTCTGTTTCTTCCCGACGACTTTACAAGGGAGATCCTCCCCATTCCTCCACCTCCATCCGCACATATATATACAGCCCTTCTCGCGACTTCGAAGCCAAGAGATGCGGCAGCGCTCGTGGTCGTGGAGTAGAGAAGCTTGAGCGGCGGCGATCCGCCCGTTTGGCTCCCAGACTCTGAGACTCACCAACCTCTTCACCGCATATTCGGTAAGATTTGGTCATCCTTACAAGATTGCATGCACATCTTCTTTTCTTTCCTGCAGTTTGTGTGCTCATCTCCAGCCCTGGGCAATTCTTTTTGTTTTTGTTTTGTTTCTGAGGAACTCATTTCCAGCCTTGGATTGCAACATGGATTGTTAGGATCTTCTCCGGGCTGGGAACTCGTTGCATTTGATTGCTTTCTTTGGGAAATCAGTAATTTACCCTTACTTTATATGGACAAGAAACCGGCAACGCTCTGTTTATAGTATGTCCTATGCCAGAGACTAGTGCTTGATAACTGATTAAATATCTCACTATATGTGGTATTTTTTATAACGCCCAGCTTTATTAGAAAGATCGAACCAAAATCGTTTTTGCTGGGAGATATCTCGCTAAATTTTCTATCGGCTCCTAATTTGCATCCTGTAAGCTGTGACATAGTGTTCTTGATTCTATCCACAGCCCAATTGAACTGACGGATAATTTCCACTAAACATACATAGTTAGGTTTACTTAAAAATAACCTTATAATTAAGGGAGCTTCTTATCAGTGTGAACTGATCCGGAGAGGAATGGAAATCAGTCAATGGTGATGACAACCAGATTAAGCTCACAACATTTTGTATATTGTATATATATAAATCGATATAACAACTGATTCCATTTATCTGTATATATGCTATATATGTCTAAAATTCAAAGCTATGTCTGTCTTGTCTAGTAAAATAGTATCTACATTCATCTTAGTTGGACCATTTCAACCTGGGCACAAAGTTGACTTATTTGGCTTTTATTGATTAATGATTTATTACCATTGGGTTAGGGTTCCAAGAAAATCATTGGAACTTTCTGCACCAACTATTGCTGACCGAGTAAGCCTGATTGGCCTATCAGATTGAATAATCCGGGAAGTCTTGAGCTTTCCAGACACAACAGTCCACCATACTGTCCATGGTTCACACTGAACTGAGTAGAAAACAATACAATCGTTTCTCACCAAAAAAAAAAACAATACGATCGACTTTCCTTTTACCTTTACAGTTCTCCCTGCGGTTTATATAACGGGGTGATAGAATAAGTATCCAACTGACTATCTTAAATACATGCATAGCTAAAACAAGAGCACTTCCGGTTTCTTTCAACTGACATGAAAAAGGAGAGAAAAGTGGATTTCTGTTCATAGGCTGCAAAATTCAGAACAACCTGAAACCATTAACTAGAATTCTCTACTTTTTTTTAAACTGTAGTACTGAACAACTCTTAAACTGTTATTGTCTCTAATGTCGAATCAAACCGAAACAAGCAAAAGAGTTTCTATAACGGGCCCTTTTCATTTGGTTGATTTTTGTATCCACGCTGAGTGATCCGTGAATTGTAATAATTGTGAATGCTTGATACTATGCAATAATTGCGGAGAGGCCGTGTGCATCATTTTGATGCAGAAGCCGGGGATCCGCACCCCCTTTTCTAAAAAAAAACTGACTATCTTGAATACATGTGTAGCTAAAACAAGAGAAACTTCCGGTTTCTTTCAACTGAGATGAAAAAGGAGAGAAAAGTGGATTTCTGTTCATAGGCTGCAAAATTCAGAACAACCTGAAACCATTAACTAGAATTCTCTACTTTTTTTTAAACTGTAGTACTGAACAACTCTTAAACTGTTATTGTCTCACCCCTTCATTTTAATTTTTCCATGAAGGAGTTTTTTATTGACTCTAGTGTCGAATCAAACCGATACAAGCAAAAGAGTTTACACCTGGCCTCTGCGTATCAAAGGTGCACATTGTCCATACCAATGAAAACTAAGGTTTTAATAATAAATAAACTCCGATGACAAAAGGGGAACATCCTAAGGTGCCGAAGCCCCGACCAATAGAGTTACATCCATGCTGGGTAAAAACCTCCTTAGCTGTCCGCTCCACTTGCGTACATGCCGCCATAAAAAGATCCTTGTGGTCCCTTTATCGAAGTATAGAATGGCCTTATGCCTAATCTAGGTTTCAACAACATTACTATGCAATTATCGTGCAATATAGTGCTTTGTTAATTGTTTCAAAGTATGTATCGATTATAATTTTGCCATGCCATTGGGGTGGTTTACTGTGGTCACCCTTTTTGCAATTTTGGAGAACCTCTAACATCCATACTCCTTCCAGTTACTAGAATGAATGCAACGCTCACCTAGGATAACAAAGAGTTGTTTCAGTATCAGAGATGGTTCATAATATAACCGACGATGCAGCAGCAAATGAACCTAGCATCACCACACATGCACTCTCCTCAGACCCATCTCAAGCACCGCTGGTGTACAAGGTGGGCTACCCCCCTCAAAAGAACTTGGCCACAGAGTTTACAGACACATTGAGAGAGACTTTCTTCCATGACAACCCGCTGCGTCAGTACAAGGGCCAATCTGGATCAACAAGGTTCATGATGGGGTTGGAGTTCTTGTTTCCAATTTTAGGATGGGGCAGGAATTACAACTTCAGCAAGTTCAAAAGCGATCTAATTGCCGGGTTGACTATTGCAAGTCTCTGCGTTCCTCAGGTATCAAGGATGACTAGTCCACCTCTGATTTGACTACTTGAACTGTGCCTGACATTGAATATTGGACTATAATAGGACATCGGCTACTCAAAGCTTGCTAATTTGGATCCCCAGTTTGGGCTATGTAAGTTTCTCCCGTTGTGTCTGTTTTGGTTTTGGAGCATTATGTAAAACATTAAGCTTGATTTGCCATTATAATTTACTTATGTTAGTTGCTTTTAGACTCTAGCTTCGTTCCCCCATTGATATATGCTGCAATGGGTAGCTCAAGGGATATAGCGATCGGTCCAGTTGCTGTGGTTTCTCTTTTAATAGGTTCACTTCTACAAAATGAGGTTGACCATGTTACAAACAAGGAGGAATACATGCGCCTTGCTTTCACGGCAACCTTCTTTGCTGGTATCACTCAAGCAGCCCTAGGATTTCTAAGGTATATGCAAATATCTACTGGAAGGTCGCTCATAATGTAGATGCATTGAACTAAGAGTTTGCATTTTTCAGGTTAGGATTCCTCATCGAGTTCTTGTCGCATGCTGCAATTGTCGGGTTCATGGGGGGAGCAGCCATTACTATTGCCCTGCAGCAGCTGAAATACGTGTTGGGTATCGCGAACTTTACAAGGAAAACCGACATAGTTTCGGTTATGAAATCTGTCTGGAGTTCAGTTCATCATGGGGTACTTATGTCATCTTAGCTGTAGCATCTCAGGTTTTATATTTTAGTCAGAACATTATTCTCTGAATTTTCTGGAATCATATAAATCCATTGTTTGACACATTCCATTTGGCAAAGGGAAGCTGAATATATTCCCGTTTTTCATGGTTCTTCCCATGTCAGACATTAGAACAGGCTGATGAGCGGATTTTGTGCAACTAGTTGCCCGTGCAACCCATATACTCTCTCCTACTTTTTTCTCGGTCACTAATGGTCATACTTTTAGTCATTTAGATGAAATTTTCACAAGTGCACATGACATATTATAACTAACATCTATGAATTATTTCTCAATTTTTGAAACTTGAAATACTCAAAATAAAAAACAGGAGAGAAATACGGGGTGCACGGGCACTAATTGCCAAAATTACATTCTGAGGCTGAAAACAATATTAATGTCTAGCTGAGGTATCTAAAGCACTTTTCGAGAACCCGTTATCTAAAGCACTGACAGGAAGTGTTTTTCGTATGTAGTGGAACTGGCAGACAATTGTGATTGGCACATCTTTCCTGGCTTTCCTTCTGTTTGCCAAGTACATCGTAAGCATCTCCATTTTTTTCATGTGTCTTTAAAACAACTTTACCATTGAAATTTGATTTCATATACTAAGAATGTTCGATATAAATAGGGCAAGAAGAATAAGAAGCTTTTCTGGGTGCCAGCTATTGCTCCTATAATTTCGGTCATTCTGCCACCTTTTTCGTATACATAACCCGTGCTGACAAGCAAGGTGTTCAGATAGTAAGTGACTAAAAGTTAGTAATACTAAGCCTCAGTTGTACGGATCATATATATTTTGCCATGGATGGTAATTTCTTCATCACTTGGTCATCAGGTGAAGTTCATCGAACAGGGCATCAATCCATCATCAGCACACAAGATTTATTTCACTGGTCCATTCGTTGCAAAAGGTTTCAAGATCGGTGTAGTTTGCGGCATAGTTGGTTTGACAGTATGTATGCTGATATAAATGCATAATTGTTTTTATTCTGCCATGTGCTTCTCCAGATTTCTCATCAACATATGTGTGAGTACTTTATCAGGAAGCGGTGGCAATTGGAAGGACGTTTGCTGCTATAAAGGACTACCAGTTAGATGGAAACAAGGAGATGGTCGCACTTGGAACTATGAACATAGTAGGATCAATGACATCTTGCTATGTCACGACAGGTAGCTCAAAGCGTTTAAATTAACAGAGCTGACAGTAAATTATCTGAAAAAAAATACAGTGCTTAAACACATACCCTGCTCTTTCAGGTTCTTTCTCACGTTCGGCTGTTAACTTCATGGCTGGTTGCAAAACTCCTGTATCCAATGTCGTTATGTCAGTAGTTGTGCTTCTCACCTTGCTGGTCATCACACCACTATTCAAGTATACGCCAAATGCGATCATAGGGTCGATCATTATTTCTGCTGTAGTCGGCCTTGTGGACTATGAAGCAGCAATTCTCATATGGAAAGTCGACAAGTTGGACTTCATTGCTTGCATGGGAGCATTTTTCGGTGTTGTTTTCGTATCCGTTGAGATTGGTCTCTTGATTGCCGTAAGGACCAAGCATTGCTTCAAAAAAAAAAGTAACGTGTTTATGTCTTCTTTTGAAGACATAAGTAGAACTCACCTGCTATTCCGGATATTAACAGGTAGGAATCTCATTTGCTAAAATACTTCTTCAAGTAACCAGGCCAAGGACAGCCCTACTTGGAAACCTTCCGGGCACCACAATATACAGGAACACCAGTCAGTATCCAGAAGCAAAACTTGTTCCTGGGGTGGTGATAGTGAGGGTTGATTCTGCTATTTATTTTTCCAACTCCAATTACGTCCGAGAAAGGTAATAAAATGATAAATTTACGCCTCACAGTGTTTCGAATTTGAACAATGGTGAATAAGACATGAATTCAGTAATTCGACCTCATGGACCTGATATCTGGTGCTCCATTGCAGAATTCTTAGGTGGTTGACAGATGAAGAAGACAAAGCCATGGCTGTAGGACTTCCTAAAATAAATTTCTTGATTGTAGAAATGTCGCGTAAGTAGAATGATCTATTGACCTGAGAACATTCAACTTTTCTTAACCATCATCATACTGATGCAGTGCAATTTAAAATGCTGGTGCAGCGGTTATCGATATCGATACAAGTGGCATCCATGCTCTTGAAGATCTGTACAAGAATCTTCACAAGAGAGAGATCCAGGTAGATTCGTTGGAACTAAAAACATTCAAAACCTATGACCTGAGAATGCTAGAATTTTTACTGGGCCCTGAGTCCCTGATTATTTTGCCTGTATTGTGTACTTTGGCAGCTCATTCTGTCAAATCCTGGTTCTGTTGTCATCGAAAAACTGCAAGCATCCAAACTCACCGAGCACATAGGAAGCAGCCACATTTTCCTCGCAGTTTCTGACGCTGTGCGATTCTGCACAACGAAGTCCATGCAAGAACCATGAGGCGAAGTGGGTATGGCATCCATATATAAACTTTTCATCTGCTGATGATAGAAATAGCTAGGCGCAGAGGCCAAAGCAACTGCGTCAGCAGAACTGCAAAGAGCTGGGGGTGAGATAGTTGCAAGTGATTTTTATCTTTGTGAAGTAAGCTGGCCAGTCTAAAATGATGTGGCTTTGTGGCCAATGTACAGACGGGTAGAAGCTTATAATAAGTTCGGGAATTCAGCTGGTAGTGAAATCACCTGATTCTCCCCCGTTTATGAAAAAATAGAAGAAAATGATTTACACGTGCTACCATACTCTGGTTTCACCAAGTCTCAATCCCCCCTCTTTTTCAAAAAAAAAAAATCAAGATATTTTTAAGTCTTTAGTGAAAAGATTAACTGGTCTTGTACTGCTTGTTCAGTGCATATTTCAAGATCCGGCAGCCGTCGAACAATCGGAGAAAGAAAACAGCACGAGTTTCATTGTTCTTTTATTTTGTACTAATCGTGTTGTGTCGAGTTATATCTCCTTTGTATCAGCTGTTTTCCTTGATAAATATCACATATAAAATGTGGTGTCTTTTCTTATAAAAGAAGTGAAAATGATGTACAAGTGCAACTTGCACTTTCCCGAATCAACTGAGACTTAACAAAATATCTGCTTGAGATTGAGACGGACCCTTTTTTTCATCTATCATACCAAGAGATTGCATCCCCGGTGGATAGGTCAAAAGCCTCTTAGATAACATAAGACACTACTAGAAGAAAAAATGAGGGTGTATTTTTTGAAAAAGGAGGAGGCTCCATAAATCTGGGTAATTTACGCTAGCTAAGTGAAAACTTTGGATTTGTGGCCATTTAACCCCTGGTTTGAGAACTTGCAGCTCTCGACATTGTCACGTTTATTTGTAGTTGAACTGCCTAGTGAGGCAAGATTCCACTTAGCCCACCTGGGGTCGAGTCTCCTCACCCGCTAAGAATAAAGCTAAAAGGGGTTTCTTCTCTCTTAAGCCTAGTTTTTTATCGTTATTTCCAACCCCATCTTTCTACTTCCACTAGCTTCCAGTCGATGCCAACACTCCCCATAAGCAACTTGACGGCCTTTGCTTATGTGCCAGACAGACCCTTTCTCTTCCTCCTGCCTCGTCCACTATACTTTGTTTGTGGTCTCGTATTATGGGCAAAACCTATATATCGCCCTACGGCGACGCTCCTGGCGCGCGTCGCCTGAAGCGGACGCGCGCTGGCGACGCTGGTGGGCCGGCCCGGTTCGGCGTTTTTTTTTGTTTTCTTTTTTCTTAGTTTTTTTTTTGTTTTCTCTGTTTCTTTCTTTCATTTATTTTTTATTTATGAAAATTTTCATATTTCGAAAAAGTTTCAGATTTTAAAAACTGTTCGGATTTTTGGAATTGTTCTGTTTTTAATAAATGTTCAGATTTTAAAAATTGTCGGATTTGAAATTTGTTCAAATTTTAAAATTGTTCGGATTTGATTTTTGTTCGGATTTGATTTTTTTCAGATTTGAAAGTTGTTCGGATTTTAAAAATTGTTCTTTTTTGAAATTTTTCGGATTCGATTTTTTGTTCGGATTTGAATTTTGTTCGGATTTGAAATTTGTACAGATTTTGAAATTTGTTCGATTTTGAAATTTGTTCGGATTTGATTTTTGTTCGTATTTGAAATTTGTTCAAATTTGAAAAATTATTTATGAGCACCAAAAAAAGGAAGAAAACGAACAGTGGTTCGCTGGGCCAGCCCACGAAGCAGTCGCTTGAGGCGACGGGGCCAAGTTGCGTCGCCTCAAGGCGACCTACATCAGTTCCCGTATTATGTGATGGAAATAATGTCTCGTATCAGACGTATAAGGGTACCTCTCGAAGACAAAGGCCATCCCACCAATATGGGATGGGCCAAGCCCACGAAACAGAGTCCGACCGGAACGAAGGACAAAGGAGAGAAGGCAAGTTTAGACATAACGGAATACACGACTTAGTATCTATCCAAGTAGGACTCCACTTGTATCTTGTAACCCTACCGGCTATGTATATAGGGAGGGGCCGGGAGCACCCGGACGACACGCTTTAAACCACAACTCAACACCACATCGGACAACTTGTTGGACTATTCGACGAAGCAGTTCTGATCCTCGAAACTGGGGCATAATAAATAGATCCCGCCTTAAACAGGAGTAGGGTTTTTCCCGGGTTTTTTCGAGACCCGAACCTGTATAATACTATCTATGTGCTAACCCATCAGACACTGTATATACGCCTCCCCCATATTCATTAGCGTGGGAAAATTCTTTGACAGTTGTCGTGCCAGGTAAGGGGAGTACATGCAGATCGATAGATCAAATCTAGATGGGTTCCAACCAGGGCCCTCTTGCCGAGTCACATCAGGGCGTCTCGGTCGAGTTTGCTAAATTTCTCGTCATACATCAACAAATTCGTGATGAAACGACTCATGACCAACTGCAAAATAAATCTAGTCGAGCACTTATGTGCACTCAGAGGACACGAGTAGTTCAAGTGTAATGTTGTTTACTATAAATTGCCGAATTTAACTTTAATTTGAATTGTTATAATAACTATATTTTTACTATGTTTAAAATATTGTTGCACTGTAATCAAGTTTTATATGATTTAGATAAAAATACGAACATGTTGATAAAAATGGCAAAACAATGGATAATGCAGGTCGTGTGGGGTACCGCTGGATCAACAGTGCATTGTATCTGAACCCGCAGCATATATTTTTGGGGTTTCACAAAAAAATATTGGGGGTGCCCACAAAATTTCGGGGCGCCCCTAAATACTCAGACATTTGTGGGTGCTTCAGAGCTGTAATGGCTTCATGATTCAGAAAGGAAACTGACATTTGAAAACTCCAAGTATAGCTTTTTGAAAACGCCATTTAAAGTTTCAAAAATTTCTGAAAACAATTATATACAATGATAATGATGTATTCTTCCAACGTGCAAGCTTTCAATTCGAAACACTTTGTATTTTGAGGCACACAAAAAAGATAAATCTGAATTTTTTTGGAGATTCAGATTTGTGTACTATTCACTACTTAAAATCTCCACTTTTGTCATTTTTACACAGGCTAGAATACAATGTATTTTGAGTTGAAATTTTGCACGTTGATAGAATATATCAGTTTGTACATCTAGATTTTTTTTCAGAATTCTTTGAAACTTTAAAATATCGTTTTCAATTTTCTCTACTTATCCTATAAAAACCACAGTTGGTGATGATGGTGTGCCTTCCATCTTTCATCCAAAATCGATCGATTTATATCTAACAGACAGTAACACCCACATTACACATTTGCAGATAACCCCTTGTGTTCCTATCTCTCCCCCACCTCATCCAACAACATGAAAATGGGGAAAAGCCCATCAAAAAAAAGGGAAAAGCCGCCGTGAACCCTGAGAACCAGCAGACCACCCGCCGACAGCGTCGGGAAAGATATGGCGCGGAGGCCGCCGCCGGTGTCGTCCTCCCCGGAGCCTCTCGATGTCTCCCTCAGCTCCACCACCCACCACAACCTCCCACCTCGCCGCCCTCTTCCCCATCTCCTCCATTGCCGACCTCGGCAGGCACGCCGTCGATGTTGTCCCTCCGCCGGTGCCTCTCCCACCTCCTTCTCTTCCAAAGCAGTGCCGCCGCACAACACCACCATCACTTCCTCTTCTCCCCGCCATCCCCTCCGCCCCTACCCCGTCTCCCCCCACGTCGGGCTCGACATGCACGCCGGCGGCGCTGCCGTCCGCCGGCGCATCTCCTGACTCACCAATTCCAGTGTTGCTGGCAAAACGAATTTCAAAGTTTTGTATCACATTTTTTTCTTGATGACATTCGTGCTACAAATACTGAGATTTACTGGATTATTATCTCTATCTTGAGTGATTATTCCGATTATTTTCTTGATCCCAAAGTTTGAAATGATTTGTCGGAGAAGAAGCATCATAACTCCAATACAAATATATTGTTTAAGCTTCCAGTTATAACTCCTTTGCATATATCATATTGTCTGCGAGCTAATTCCTTTTTGAGTGAACAAAGGCAATGTCCAGCACCAAGCATAGACAAGGACGCGTTGACAATGGTTTGCAAGCATTGACCCGGAAAAGGGTGACATATACAAAAAAATATCATGTTAAACAAAAAACTCGATTAAATCTAAATTATCCTTGGTGAAATTATTAATAAATGTGATGAATAATGATACCTTTCCTTACTTAAGATCTTTTAAGGTGAAAATAAATAATGACCGTGCATTCAACTAGTTCTTGATCCCAAAGTTTGAAATGATTTGTCGGAGAAGAAGCATCATAACTCCAATACAAATATATTGTTTAAGCTTCCAGTTATAACTCCTTTGCATATATCATATTGTCTGCGAGCTAATTCCTTTTTGAGTGAACAAAGGCAATGTCCAGCACCAAGCATAGACAAGGACGCGTTGACAATGGTTTGCAAGCATTGACCCGGAAAAGGGTGATATATACAAAAAAAATCATGTTAAACAAAAAACTCGATTAAATCTAAATTATCCTTGGTGAAATTATTAATAAATGTGATGAATAATGATACCTTTCCTTACTTAAGATCTTTTAAGGGTGAAAATAAATAATGACCGTGCATTCAACTAGTTTTTTAAAAAGGGGCTACAGCCTACATGGGCTACAAAACGCCACACTCACACTAGTATTGTGGTGTGCCCACCACCGCAGGGTTTCCCGGAAGATATAGGCTCGCGGAAGGCTCAAGTCTTAGTATGGTTTAGTTAGGTCTAGCTTGCGCACAGGTGGTGTGCGTGTGGTGTTGTGTGCGTGTGGAGTGCGTTGTGCGTGAGTTCAGATACTACAAGCTGTATTAAGACCAGGAATTCTCAAAAAAAAAAAAAAAAAAAAAAAAAAAAAAAACGCCACACTCGCTGACATTGCTGTTTATCCCAATCCAATGGCTCGTGCCCTGTCTCGCCTCCTCTTCCTATGGCGCCCTCCTCCACATCTTCTCCGCCGCCGCCCACTAAACCCTAGCCCAAAACCCCTAAGCACGCGCGCGAAAGCTCTCGCCTCCGGTCACTCCCTCGTCCTCCCCGGTGATGACCGCTCGCCTCCATCCTTTCCAACTCGCCGCGCGGTCCAGCCGCCGCCGGACTACGGAGGCGGCGGATCTCCGGGGACGATCGCCGCCATCGTCACCTCCCTTGGCGGAGGTCCCGCGGCCGTCGGAATTGTCCGGCTATCCGGCACCGACGCCGTCGCCGTCGTCGGTCGCGTATTCCGGCCAGCCAGGAAGGAGCCGGAGCACTGGAAGCCTCGCAGCCACTTCGTGGAGTACGGGTTCGCGTTGGATGGAGATGGCAGCGTCATCGATGAGGTACTGCCACTTTACTGCTCGCTGCCGTTTCGTGTTCTCTGTGCATACTGGTGTTGTAAGTTCCCATTTTGTTTTTTCGAATTTGAAGGTACTGGTTGTGCCTATGTTAGCTCCAAAATCCTACACCCGGGAGGATGTGGTGGAGCTCCAGTGCCATGGAAATGATCTTTGCTTGCGCCGTGTGCTGAGGGCTTGCTTGGAAGCTGGTGCCAGGCTCGCCGACCCTGGTTAGTTGCCTACTCACTCACTTCCTACTGGTCTAAACTATAGTTGTAGAGAAACGGTTCTGTTAGCTGCGGCTATAATTATAGTTGTAGGGAAACAGCTCTCTTAGCTACGCCTATAATTATAGTTGTAGAGAAACAGTTTTGTCAGCTGCCAGAATCTTTCTGTTCGAAGAATGGTGAAGCTTCTCATGATATAGCCATATAGGTGTCTATCTTGAACAAACTACTGGCTCAGTTTTCATGTTCGTTTGTCAGGTGAATTCACTCTTCGTGCATTCCTAAATGGGAGATTGGACTTGGCTCAAGCAGAGAACGTCTCGAGGCTTATTTCAGCTAAGTCCACAGCTGCAGCAGACTCTGCCTTGGCTGGCATCCAGGCATGTCTCGGAATTATGCTGTGGATACTTATATCGTGTTAGCCTGTTAGATAAGCTTTGAGAAAGGATATACGTGTGACCATGTTAGATAGGTATATCGGAAATGCAGAAGCTAAAGTGCTTCCAAATCAGGAGTAGCTTAAATAGCTTTTTTATGTGGGGCAGAATCTAGGGGCGGGCCAGGGGGTGCCCTGTTACACGGCACCCCCAAAAGATAGATAAAAGGATAGTAGTTAGGGTATGAGAGTGATGATTAGTAAAATATGAAATGAAAATTGAATACTGTTGTTCCAGTTACTGAATTGTAGAGAAAAATTTACATCTATTCATAACTTACTTTTTCCTTGTGCATCCCCTTGAAAATTTCCTGGTTCCGTCGCTACTTGAAATCCTTTTGCATTGTGAAGTTTAGCATTGCCTGCTCCAGCTTCTTTGGGAAGCCCAGTATAGAGTGTCTTTGAATAATATATAGGTTCTCCAGTCTCAGTTATACTTATGCTCTACTGTAGGGAGGCTTTTCTACTCTAGTGAAATCGTTGAGATCAAGGTGCATTGAGTTGCTCACTGAAATTGAGGCTCGTTTAGATTTTGATGACGAGATGCCTCCATTGGACCCTATGGTGCTGCTCAGCAAAATTAACAGCATGAGGCAAGAAGTTGAGGATGCTCTGGACACTGCAAATTATGATAAGCTCTTACAATCTGGCCTACAGGTACATTATTCTTTGCATGATATTGAAATGTTAAAGAAAACATAATGAAGAATTAAAAATGCGTTTACAATTGGCGCAGGTAGCAATAATTGGCCGCCCAAATGTTGGAAAGTCAAGTCTCCTAAATGCATGGAGTAAGGTATGCTCTTGGATATCTCTCCCTCATTTTTTTTCTGTTGTATATTGGTCCAGCATATCTTTTTTGGTCTCCTGTTTTGGTGTTACTGTGCTTGTTAATCTTTGTTGTTTTCTTGTTTCATGTGCAAGTTACATGAACTTTATCTTATTGTGTTAGATTGCCCTTTCCTATATATTTGGTTGTTGGACATCTAGATTAATTAAGCAAGAAAAGGGAATCCTCCCTACCAAATTGTGTACCCCTCTTTCTCTCCACAAACCTAGATCCATAAAACTTTTACAATCTCTTTCTGCTATGAATTTAATTCAACCATGGCGAAACTCCGGTAGATTCCTAATGCAATGTGATTTGCATGGAGATTTTGTTCAATAAACACTATTCTGAACACAATGTTTTGTAATGCTGGCTAATTGAGAACCTATTTGCGGCAGAGGAAGAATGAGGGCGTGGGCAGGCTAATTGAGAATCCTCCCTACCAAATTGTCGGACCTCTCTTGTGCAGCGCCTGCCCACGCCCTCATTCTTCCTCTGCCGCCCTAGAATCCGCCGTCACTGCTGTTTGCCGTCCACCATGCCCCATGAAGACTCCATCTATAGCAGGCTGGGTGATCATTGCTCGTTGGGCACCCGTGCGTCGTTACCTCTGTCCCCACCTCTTCCGTCTTATCTTTCCTTCTTCTCCGTCGCGTCTTGTTCCTCTGTCGCGTGACACCATCCTGCTTCTTTGTCGCGTGTCGCTCCCTAAGTCTATACATCGAACATTCCCGCTGTATAATTTTATTTGAGATACCAATTATGATATATAATTTCCATGTAGTATACACGAATTACATATGCACTTGGATAGTTTGATTTATTTCGTTTTGCAGCCATAATCGTTGATATTGGAACTTAAATGTTTAGCTTACAGAGTGAAAGGGCCATTGTTACCGAAATAGCTGGAACTACAAGGGATGTAGTAGAAGCAAACGTCTCGATTCATGGAATCCCTGTTACCCTTCTAGACACTGCTGGGATAAGAGAAACTGATGATATTGTGGAAAAAATTGGTGAGCTTTGATTATTCCCAGAAATATATTAAAGCAAGATGATACATGAATCTCGAAGTACGTACTTACATAGGAAGCAGGGTGCATAAGAATTGTATAGGAAATAATGGTAATGGCGTTGTTAGTGTTGACGCTTGTCCTATATTCTGCTCTTAACCAGGCGTAGAACGATCAGAGGCGGCTGCCCTGGGAGCTGATATGGTTATTATGACAATAAGTGCAGTTGATGGGTGGACTGAAGAGGACACTAAACTTATCGAACGTGTTATGGTTGATAAGGTACTGACAATTTCGTTTTCTCACCAATTCTGTGATGATGACTGATGCCTGGTAATCATGCATGCCATGTTCAGTAGTTCTCGCGGGAGATCTCCTATGTCCCTTTCATATATAAATAAATTAGACAGTGACTATTCTACTCTTTGTCATTTTTGATGATCAGAAAGCCTCAGGTTCTGCAGTGCCAATGGTTCTTGTTATCAACAAGGTAGATTGCACACCATTTGTTTCAGGAGAACAGTTTGAGAAGTTCAGTGGAATTTTCAGAAAACATGTACACACAAGTGCAGTCACTGGTAAAGGCATTTCTGAGTTAGAGAGGGCTGTAATAGAGGTTAGAGGTCTGGAGCCCATACCTTCCGGGGGAAGACGGTGGACTGTAAACCAGGTAAATACTTCCGTGTGACATCAGTAGAAGCCCTACTAGTTCTGCTCTGATAATTGTTGCTTCAATTGTTTCATGAAAGATTGTTGACTGTTTTCCAATTCCTTGTGTTGTCCAGAGACAATTGGAACAGCTCATGAGGACCCATGAAGCTTTCACAAGACTAGAGTCGTCGATCAGTGAGCAGTTGCCATTGGATTTTTGGACAATAGACTTGAGGGAAGCTGCATTGGCTCTGGCAACAATCAATGGAGAGGACATATCTGAAGAAGTTCTGAGTAGCATATTCAGCAAGTTCTGCATTGGAAAATGACACGCAGTAAATTGTCCTCAGTTAATGGTCTGTTCCGATTATATTGATAAGAACAATGTGTATACTGGTTTGGTCACGAGGCTCATTTTTGTGATACTACTAACGGCTTCATGCCGCAACTTCACTAACTTCTTTACTCAGAAAGAAAAGTTTCTATAATCACAGATGATAGTGAATGGACTCATGTAAGACTCAGAAGGCCTGGCGATTTTGTTACTTCCAAGATTTCTTAAACAAAATACTCTTGCACGCTGGGATAATTTATCTGTTTTTCACCTTAAGTGCCTAACCAGGCGACATCATTTGACATCACTAATTGGCACATGAACTTACCAAACTGTAAACTCGCATATCAGTTCGTAGACGGGTTTGCACATGGCGGCACAGTTAGGACTTGAAGGTGTTTGTATGAGTCTAAAAATGAGGTAAATAATCAATAAGTACTTTAGAAAACCAAATGCATCACAGCCCGACCTTAGCTCAGTTTGTAGAGCGGAGGACTGTAGTCGTTGCAGATAAATCCTTAGGTCACTGGTTCGAATCAGGTAGGTCGGACATACTTTTTGCTCTACCTTATCGATCATAAAGACAGCTCTAAATTATTGGATTATTATTTTTACTTTGTGGACTTTATTTGTTATTAGGTGTACTTTTTATGAGGTGTATTATCCCGATAGATGATGTGTCGGAAACTTGTGGGGATATAAGATGAGATAATTTCTTATTTAACACTAGTTAAAATTCCAGTTCCTTATTTGGCTCCATAAAAAAATTATTCCCTACTGATTCGAATCCGGTAGGTCGGACATACTTTTTGCTCTACCTTATCGATCATAAAGACAGCTCTAAATTATTGGATTATTATTTTTACTTTGTGGACTTTATTTGTTATTAGGTGTACTTTTTATGAGGTGTATTATCCCGATAGATGATGTGTCGGAAACTTGTGGGGATATAAGATGAGATAATTTCTTATTTAACACTAGTTAAAATTCCAGTTCCTTATTTGGCTCCATAAAAAAATTATTCCCTACTGGTTTGAATCCGGTAGGTCAGACATACTTTTTGCTCTACCTTATCGATCATAAAGACAGCTCTAAATTATTGGATTATTATTTTTACTTTGTGGACTTTATTTGTTATTAGGTGTACTTTTTATGAGGTGTATTATCCCGATAGATGATGTGTCGGAAACTTGTGGGGATATAAGATGAGATAATTTCTTATTTAACACTAGTTAAAATTCCAGTTCCTTATTTGGCTCCATAAAAAAATTATTCCCTATTTGATAGTAGATGTGAATTTTTTCCTTTTATATTATGCGGAGTATGACACACTAGTGCATTCTGAGCACTGATTGTGTTAACTAGGACTAAAGACACTTTTACCCCTAATATATTTCACCACTGATATGTGTCAAAAAAATTCACTGCACAAAGCAGCACAGGGATAGGAGCCTGGCTCTTGCCGCTCGGGCATAACTGTTGAGCACAGACGTGTCTGGACTCTGGACTGGTCCCGACGTCCTTCACGGTTCCTGGCAACTATCCGAGCACCTCGATGACGAAGAGAGTTTCGTCTATGCTAGCGATTGCAAACCATACTAGAGTTGGAAAACAAAAACGGAGGCCGAGCTACAAATAACTCTATTTTAAGTCTCAGTCATCTCACAAAAGTGCAACTGCAATTCAAAAAAGTGCAATTACACTTTTGTGGGAATAAATGTGCAACTGAATGAGTTGTACTTTTCTAGACAAAAAGTGCAATTACACTTTTCTCTGAACTGCGGTTTCACTTTTGTGAAAAATGACCGAGACTTAAGAAAAAAACAGTTGACCGAGACTTAGCAAATCCGTGTAAAAAAGTCCAAACATCGTATTTAAAGTTTAAAAAAATTCTAAAAAAATCCCGAAGGTAGACAATAGTGCATTCTACCAACACGTAAAATCTCAACTCAAATAATTTATATAATAGGCTATACAAAAAAAATCTGACAGATTTTGGATTCAATTTTTGCACTATTCGCTACTTTCATATTCATATTTTGTCTTTTTGTATAGTCCAAAATACAAAATATTTCTATTTGAAATTTTACTCCTTGATACAAGAAAACATATCGACGTCCTGATTTTTTTGAAACTTCAAAATATGATTTTCAAAATTTTCAAATTAAAGAGCTATGTGTAGCTCGGCATCCATATGGCCGCTCTCATAACGGAGTGTCATATAAGGCAGGTGATGCAATACAAAGCATAGCAATCCATGTGCGTGTGTGCTTTACTGCTTTGTGTGTTCCGGCCAGATTTGATCGGGTAATGTTGTGTGTACTGGAGTTGTATAGCTAGCTTAGAGCATCTCAAATAGCATTGTTATATATTGGGTTGCCAAATCGGTTAGCAATCCAAAAGAGTTTCAGCTTTGCAAGCATCCCTAAAACTGGATTGCCAAATCCTGCATATATCACAATGACATGTGGGTCAACCTGTCAGCCACACAATACTCATCTTCCTCACGAGGAGCAGCACACGGGCAAGCTGGTTTGGGACGACGGTAGGCAGGGAGGCGGCGGGGTTAGCGGCATGAGGAGGCGGGGCGCGTGTGGGGCCGAACCAACGACGCGACTACCGCCACGGAAAGGTTCCGCCATGTCGTCGGTGGGGCGGGTGGCCATGGAGGAGGCGAGATGGACGAATCGACCCTCGTTTTGGTCGGAATCGAGCGTGGATGGCCGCAATCGAGCAAGGACGGCCAGAATCGACCTCATGGTCGGGGAGCATGCACGGGCTCGCGGGAGAAGGCAGGGCTACATGGGGGGGGGGGGGGGTCGGTGGGGCCGCAAGAGAATTAGGAATAATGGCCACGAGGGTGGCAGGGGGAGGGGTGGTCACTTGGGGCCTCCATGGAGGGCGCAGTGTCCAGAGACGAAGATGGCGGGGTTAGGGACGCGCCGAAAACTTCCCGCTCGGTAGTTGGCTTCTCCCGCGCAGTTTTATCAATTTTGGGGGGCTGACTTTGAATTGTCATATGTGCCAATTGGAGGGGAAGTTTTAGTCGGGCTCCTAAAAAGTTTTTTTGGGGGGGGGGGGGGGGGGGGGGGGGGGGGGGGGGGGGGGTGCACTTTTAGGAATGCTCTTGGAGCAACATTTTTCTGTCCAAATTGTTAAAATTTCAGTTTTTATGAATTCGGGGCAAATATACCAATGCTATTGGAGATGCTCTTAGCTTGTTGAACATGTGCATCTCGCTGGTGAGGTACTGTCATTCATCTCGTCGCGCCTCTCTGTGCTATCCACCGCATGTTTGCAGCTGCTCCTCGCCGCTGACAAAGGAGCAAGGGCCTTAGACGGAGAGGGAAGTGGAAATATGTCTGTCCTTGTCATGGGAGGGGATGCACGGAGGCCTCGAAATGTGAGGGGACTTGCCGCCTTTTATCCGTACTCATTTTGGGGCATGGCGTCGGTACAAAAGAGTGAGCGGCAGGGGCTATGGAAGGGGAAGGAGAGTCGTCGACAATGATGGAGGATGGGGAGGAGCTAGGTCACCATGCGACGAGATGGAGGAGTGGTGGGTAACGAACGACATGCGGGGTAGAGGATAGCGGTAGCGGGGCTCAGACAGGCCTAAGCCATGACATAAGTGGTGTTGCGAGATCCAGTTTTCGGGATTCAAAACGATGGGGGAGAGAGGCAAGAGACTTGATTTAGCCCCACCCGTTGGCTAAGTTCTACATCGAGCACGCTGGGTTGTGTGAGTTGAGGGGCTGACATAGGAACGTACTCCCTCCGGTTCTTTTTACTCCGTGATTAGTTTTGTTTTAAGTCAATTTTTAAAGTTATTCCGTAATACCAAATCAATTAATTCGACCCATCATGGAGTATAATTTCATATTGTACGAATGTTGGTATTTTTTCTTCTATAAAACTTGCTCAAACTTTGAAACGTTACGAACAGGAGGGAGTATTACCAATTCCTTAATAATAAAAATTTGTTGGAGATGCTCTTGGTTAGGTTTATAGTAGTCACTTGTTAATCGCCGCGACCCGATCACCCCAGACGCCGCAGCAGATCCACTTGGATCCTTATCCCGTACGGCGCTGACTGACATCTGGCGCCCACCGTCGCCCCGTCTCGGTCGGACGTCCCGATCCCACCGATAAATAGATAATCCACCCATCTGCGACTCCGCGTATAAAACCGTCACGCGCTCCGGCCGGTCGGTCGGGTTTTCCTCTCCTCTTCCCCGCCGTTGTCCTGCTCCGCCGCCTTCCATTCCGTTCGACTGCCCCCTTTTTAGCTCGCACCTCCCCGAAACGGGAAACAAATCCCTAAATTCCCACGCGTTTCCGCGCCGCCGCCTCCAAATCCGACCAATCGAGGTGAGTTCTTCGAGGGATTCGTCTAGATTCGGGCTGATTTCTGGGTGAGTTCGTGGCCTTATCCCGAGTCCCCTTTGCGGATTTTTCGGGTGTATGTCTCTAATCGGCGATTTCATTCCCTGTTCCCTAGTGTGATTCTCCTTGGCTGGATCGGAGCGTGGGAGGAGATGGACGAGTTCGAGCTGGAGGATAACCTAGAGTTCATCCTCCAGAGCATGCAGGAGCTTATAGAGGATCAGGGCCAGGGGGATAACAACCCCTTCGGCGAGGTCAACCAGAACGAGCTCCTCGCCAACCTCGTCAACTATAACCAGGTACGCCTTGCCCGGCTGGCGCTTTTCATGCTTGATTGATTGCCGCCGTGGTTTGAGGGCCCCCCATCGTTTTGCAGGATAACTTGATGCCGGACGTGTCCGCGGAGGACGTAGCAAACGGGAAGGACGTGCAGGGGATCCCGTGGGAAAAGATGCTCTTCCCCAGGGATCAGTACCGGGAGATCAAGGTGAAGAGCTACAAGAATTATCAGAATCTCAGTTATGCCCGGGAGGATGCTTTGGAGGTATCGACCTCTTGCGCAGTCACCACTCTTACCTTCTGTTTATGCCCTCGTGCACTAATTATACCAACAGCACATTACTACATATGCATCACTGCTGAGATCATGCATTAATTCAAATTCAACCAAGTTATTACCTCAGACATGTATAGATTCTCTGTTAGCTGCTTATCTCCCGACATATGTGGTTAAATGTCAGCCATGAGCCGGTATGTCCTGTCCCACAATTTTTAAATGATAGACATAATTCGTAGCAATACCAGAATGTTAGAGCTGCTGATACGACTGATATTTCTTAGAAAATAGATTGCAAGTAGCTCTTCCAATTTTTGGATGTGTTGATTCGTACTCTTACATGCTGCCCCAGATAACAACACGAATAACTAACAAGCACGCAAATTCCTTAACAGCAGATCACAGTTACCAAGGCATAGGCATAACTTAAACTGTTATTGGATCAATGACATCTGGGTAAACGTCCATAAAGCTAAACTATGAAGATCCCATGGTCTACTCTTGTGATGAACGAAACAATAATACCTTCAGATTGGTGTATATGATTATATTAATTAAACAGGTGGTGTAGTGAGCAAGATCTTTCAAATTAGGGTGTGAGGAAGAGTAACGTAAGCAATAATATATTATATTTCCCTGATAGTTGTAAGCTATAATAAGTTTATTTTTGTTGGCTGAGTTGATATGATAGTTGATTAAATAACTTGCCTGATTGTTGTATACGTATATGCATTGAAATACTCCGTAAATTGTGATTAAGGATTGCCCATCGCTAGATTAATATCGTTCCGGTATTTGTGATCTTTAGTTACTAAACATGGCATGATGGTATTTGCACAATTTAAACACAGTAATTTTTGTATTTTGAAATGATTTATTTGTGAGAACTTGGATAATTTTTTACACAATCACTAGAAACAGTTTTTACTTTATGGCTGCACTATGAACTGGTATACATAGCAAAATGAAGGATGTTATAAGCTGTTGTTTCTTTCTAACTTTGGGTTTTGAATATGTGTTGCTTAAGCTGTAATCATATCTCAAAAAAATGAAGATGTGGGAAGTTAGATTGCCAACCAATTGGTGTCTTACCGACATATATATATGTCAATATTGCTTAAGCTGTTGCAGGCTTGTGTTGTGATCTAACTTTTTGCTCGTTAGAACATGACTATCAGTGATACTTCTTTAGAAAATATATCTGTCCTGTCATTACCGATTTTAACATTATTATTATGGCCACACTCTAGTCTTTATAATTGAGAGTTTACAGTACAACAATTTTATGAAGATGATAATGCCATCCGCTTGTTTGCCAACCAGCTTAGAATCTGATTTTCTTTATATTTGATCTTCCAGAACTGCGAACAAGTGGAAAAGGATAGCCCTTACTATGATTTCCAGTACAACACAAGGCGCGCTCGGCCATCGATTGTGCATTTTCAGGTTGAAATCTACTCTGTTTGCATTTCAACTTCCAGTACAATATGGTGGAGCTTAAATAGAGCGAATGCTGAACTATTCAAACTGATTAGATCATGTTGTTTAAAAGAACTTGTTCATGTCCATAATTGGCAAACTTTTTCAGAATGCCTGTCTTCTGGAGATAGAATATGAATTGGACGAAAAAAAGTCTACAATGTTATCGAAAGCTAAATTGTAGAATATTTTGAATTCTATTATTTAATACTTCTTCAGTTCCTCAATCTAGGGCGTTCTAAATTTTGTCATGACAAGGATTTTACTAACATTTACTCAATTAACATACGGTTTTACGATACAAAATCTTATTTGTAATTATAGCCTTATAGTTAAGCATTTTCATATACGAATCTAATGTCATGTAAATTTCATATTGATAAGTACTTGTTGGTCAAACCCTAATACACCCTAGATTTGAGAATAGAGGGAGTATATTTTATTATGTCCGTTAAAACCCTGGAACTTAGTGAACCCCCACGGATTAGCATTTTTAGTAGGAATCTCAGCAAGGGTCATATCTTTTTTGTAGTTGCTCTAGCACACAAAGTTATGGATGAACAACATTACCTAGCTGTTAAAAGTTGTTGAAACATCTACTTCAACATAGGCTGGGCTAGACATTATTGTAGGGACGATATGCCATTTTTTGTCTCCAAAGGATATCTGACTACTCCAGGATCTGAATACAACATTGAACATATTCTGCATAATGTGGAATGAAATCGCATAGTTTTCTTTCAAGAAAAATTGTAACTACTTGTTGCGTAGTCTTCTGTGAGTCTCCCCTGGGGTTGACAAATTGACATTTAGATGGCATACCTAATAGAACTAGCAGGAAATCAGGCAATTCTAGGAGGGGGAAGGGGAGTGGAACATGAGGATGGTTAAAGGGAACAAGTACTACCTCTGTTCCTCAAAACAAGGCCTAATTGTTTTTTCAGAAGTCAAACTATGCAAAGTTTGACAAGCCTTTAAACAAAACCATTAACATCTCAGTACATAATCAATACCATTAGATATATTTTGAAATATGTTTTCATATGATATCTTCATAGTATCATTTGTCGATAGTTTTTTTAAAAACTGGGTCAAACTTTACATTGTTTGACATTTGAAAAAAAAAATTATATGCCTTCTTTTGAGAAACAGAGGGAGTATGTGTCACTGGGCTTGGTTTGAAGAGGGTTTGTCTGGGATGGTTGCAGGGAGCGACATTTTGTAGCCTGGGCAAAGTGTAAACATTCTCAAAATTTTGAGAACCGCAAACAGTATTTGATACATGTCATGGAACTACAAGGGCCACTATTAAGACTCGCAAGTCCCCAATATTGAAGACTCACCAACATGTCTAGCTATCCCGTATGTATAATTACACATCCAAATTTCTATTTACACAACATAATGAGGCTCCACAACGTTAGTCGACGGCTCCAATTCCGATTGCATAACATCCCCGGAACTTTCCCTATCAACTAAGAACCTCTTGGTGGGTGGCTCCTTCCATGGGGATTGAACATTGGTGCTCACATAAACCTGGGTTTGTTCAGTAGAATTTGGTGAGGCTCACAGAATTTCCCCGGCCATTCTACCATGTAGTCTGGTTCTGTGTTTCTGTAACCGTGAAAAAGAAAAACTAAGAACCTTCTTGATTTCTGCAATTATGTGCCTCAACATTACAGTTCCTAAGTAGATAGATTAAGCTAAGTAGTACTGATCCTCAGATTCCATCAGGGAAGACTGGAAGGGGATACAACCTTCCGGGCTTCCGGCCACAAATTCTCTTTCAATCAACTTTGCCGTCCCATGCTGTCTTGTGGGTTCGCGGTTCCCCTGCTGGCTTGCCAGATTCACAAATATCTGAAGATCTGCAAATGAGTGATCCTCAAATCAGTAAATCTCCGAAGCAACAGATAACTAATAAGTAAACCCCCTAACAAAAACCCACTGCTCACCTCAAAATCAAATCTCAAATCAAAATGCGGAACCCAGGAGGAGCGCAACAACTGCACCAATGCACTGCGTGGGGGCATCACTGGACAACATATTGCCCTGGAGCGGATCCATGCAACATGTGAGATGGAATGCTGGAGCGAGCGGCCGAGAAGGCAAGCCAGGGCAGCTGCGAGTGTCGCTGGGTGCTGGCTCTGCCCCTGGTGTTACTCATATTGTGAAACCATTTTTTGCTAAGGACTGTTAGCACATTAGGGCATCCACAGCGCAGGCGCCAGGAAAGGAATCCTAGTTGTTTTGGTAGTTTCCATGGAAATCTTGACCTTTTTTTAGCATCGGCGTATACAGAAGCGCCCGACACTTGCAAAACACACAGAAAATTCTGCCCCACGCTTGCCCATGATTAGGATTTGATTTTTTAAGCGCCTTTGTAAGCGTTTTGCAATCTACATGGCCTTAGCGGTTAGCACATCTAGACTGAAGAATAGAGTAATACTCTCTCTGTTCACAATTATATGATGTTTTAGATATTTCAATGTGGACTATATACGACCAAAATGAGTGAACCTACACACTGAAACGCGTCTAGATACACGTGTTTCAGAAAAAAAGCTAAAACATCTTATAATTGTGAATGGGTTGACTAGTACTGTTGAGGGTAGATACTTTACTTATGTTGGCACTTAGCCTAAAATAAAAGCGCATTTCCGTTTGTTAACCACCACTTTCCCATGTCAGGATATGTTTCTTCTAATTCCTCCATTAAAGTAATTGCCAATTTTTTGCAGTCCATTTTCTCAATGAACTCTTGAAAGTCTGTAACTCGGATGTTCAGCTAGTAACTTGCTTCTCCGTTGTAGGTGCTTGCATCATAATAACTTCATCCACATATGACTAATTTATCTCTTCTCAGTATGCTTATATCCTTGCACACGTTAATTTGATGCCTTAGGTTGCACTAATAACTACTGATATGGATGTAGTTTTGAGTTCTGACATTCAAGTTTACAGTTGAGGAATTTGGTCTGGGCATCAACCAAGCATGACGTTTATACAGTACATAATCAATCGTTGACACACTGGTCATCACTGGACCAGATAAGCACTGAGCTAATCAATGGTGATGATTGCATTATACCGAAACAGGTTTGTTTTCATCACAGGTCTTGGCTCTATTTATTTTTGATTCATCTTCTGTTTAGACTAAACGTCCATCACATTTTCTTGTTGCTTGACAGAGAGGGCATGGTTCACAATCTGTGTCCATGGTCCAGTTCACAACTATGGCTGTAGATGATGATTTACTGGTAGTTGGTGGTTTTCAAGGGGAGCTTATATGCAAGGTAAGTGGATGGCAGACCTTTGCACCCCGCAGTATTCTAACAAGTAATAACTCATGATCTGAGCTGATAAATTGCTTGGTTTCTATTAGCGCCTGGAAGATGATGGTATTGTTTTCAGCACGAGAGTTACAGATGATGAAAATGCCATAACCAACTCTTTAGAGATCTACCAGGATCCCAAGTAAGATTTGGTTCTTTCTGAGTCGGTATGCAGTAGTACTTTCAGGTTCCTGTTAACAGTGTTCTAACAAAATGTATATTTCCAGTGGATCAAGACGGCTGGTAGCTGCTAATAATGACTGCTCAGTCAGAATTTTTGACACCAAGTACTTCGACCTCCTTAACCACTATGTCTTCCCATGGTCTGTGAATGTAAGTAGCTTAGCATGTTTTTTTTCTGGCAAAAGCTCATACCTCTTTATTCCCTATATTATGTCCTTTATATTTACCAATATCTTGTTTTCAAACAGAGTGTTTCGGTGAACCCTGACGGGACACTCTTTGCTGTCCTTGGTGATCACGAGGATGGCTTGGTAGTAGATCCCAAGTGTGGCAAGGTAAGCGTGTGGGGATATTGCTCAAGTTTTCATGCGATTAGTGTTTTATGGTTAACCCTAAACAAGTAACCTTTTCTGCTTTGCTTTAGGCGATAGGTAAACTTAGAGGGCATTTGGATTACTCATTCTCATCTGCCTGGCATCCAGACGGCAATATCTTGGCTACCGGGAGTCAGGACACAACATGCCGGCTGTGGGACATTAGAAAGCTATCAGAGTCCTTAGCTGTCCTCGGTGGAAGGCTAGGCTCGATACGCTGCATCAAATTCTCATCAGATGGGCGCTTCTTGGCAACAGCAGAACCTATAGATTTCGTCCATATCTACGATTCTTTTGCTAATTATGGCAGATCTCACGAGATTGACTTTTTCGGTGAAATAGCTGGTTTGTCTTTCAGCCCAGACACGGAGGCCTTCTATATTGGCGTAGCAGACCAAACATATGGAGGCCTCATGGAGTTCAGGAGGCGGCACCAGCATCATTACCTGAACTGCCTGTGGTGATGTCTTTCGTCTAGCACAGTTTTGCTTTTGCAAAGCCTTCAGATGCGATTGATCGTTTGGCTGTGCCGCAAAATCTCATTGAAGCAGTGTGGGATAAGTGATTCGCTGCAGCACCTCAGGCTTCTCCAGATAAATGATCTGGAGCTGTATAAATTTCTGTTTTTTTCTCTTTGTATCATTTTGTTTGTATTAACTTGTTGCTGTCTAGGAACAGATGGTGATAGTTAAATGTATAGCCTTCTATTCCATTTCACCAGATCAATGTACATAGATAGTCGATGCGTTATCTGGACGATTGCTTTCCTGTTCTCTATATATGTCAACATGCTGTTCCAATTGAGGAAGGGAGGGGGTATTTTACATGTAAGTCAGGCTGTTGGAGTGTTGGTGTTGAAGGCACTCAAGGTAAGCGCTATATGGTCGAAAAGGTGATCACAATCCAAAACAGCGAAGTAAGAAAATAATCTGAAAATGTGTTGAAGGCACATGATGCATGAACATCACAGCGGTGCAGGATGCATGAATCCAACTGCACAATAGTATGAACTACAAATAAATTGAAAAATACAATACGCCAGTTCTGACAGAGTACTACAGTTTCATATGAAAGTATTTTGTCCAATGCCACGCAACAGATACACTTCCTTTGTTTCTAATTATAAAATGTTTTAGATATTGCAATACGGACTACATACGGACTAAAATGAATGAATATACAAACTAAAAAAAGTTTAGATACATACGAATCTGAAAAAAAATGAGAAAAACTAAAACATCTTATATTTAGAAAGGGATGAAGGGAGTAGAAGATAGCGTATGGCAAAATCATGAGAGCAGGCAAACAATAAAGAGCAGTAGTAGGCTGTCATATATACTCCCTCCGTGCATAAATATAAGAAGTTTTAGCTATCCAACATGTTGTCTACATGCATACTAATATGAGTGCACATACACACTAAAATATGTCTACATACATCTAGATATATGTGAATGTGGACAAATGCTAAAACATCTTATATTAAAAAAAAGAGGGAGTAGCTTGTTAAACAAAACTGGAATTTGATCCTTTATTACTGTACTTTTGTAGATACTAGCTGAATACCCGTGCGTTGCAACGGGGTTATAGATTTTTTTCTCAATGTCCTACATGAAAAATAATGAATGTACGTATATAGAAAACATGGCCACGTAGCTTTAAAAATATCGATTTATTCAGTTCTCAATTTGATGATATATGCATAGAAAACAAGGCCGAACTAATTATTTCTTATTAACTAATACAAACTCTCTTAACACGGTTTACCTATTTTCATAAGAAATCAGGGATGTTCTCTTTCTGGCGAATCATCACACATCATGTTTGCTCTATTTCAGTTTGTATATCCAGTCAGAAGACACATGTCCTTCATCCTATGTTCTTTTCTCGCACATAAGCTTCACTGATGCTTAGCTATTATTTAATCCACCGCCATGTTCATCAGAGGCATATTTGTAGGGTCTGCCTCTATACGTATTCCGCTTCACCACACCCGCCTTTGATGTGCACGAGATTATTAAATTAACACTGTTAAATTATTCTCATACAAAATCAGGGATGTTCTCCTTTCGGCGAATCATCACATGTCATGTTTGCTATCTTTCACACCATTCGCTCGTCTATACAGTAATCAGACACATTCTCTCCATCCTATGTTCTTTTCTCGCACATAGGCTCTCCCTTCACCTTCATCGTTCCTTAGCCATTATTTACTCAATTGTCATGTTCATAAGAGGTATATGTGTAGGGTTCAGGCATAGAGCTAGGGGGACACGCTAGGGCCATGGTCCCCCAGTGCCAGAAAGTTTTACAGAAGTCGCCCTATATATATCATGTGTATTGATCCCTAAATTTGCTACAAATTAGCTATATGGCCTGCTCTAAGTAATCTGATGTTCAATTGGCCCCCCTTTCTCTTGTTCCTGGCTCCAGCCCTCGTAGGGTCTGCCTCTATACGTATTTCGCTCCACCACACCCAACCTCCTTTGTGCACGAGACTTGTGTGCAAGTATAATCAATCTGAGGGGAGAAAAAACCCTATCGTTTTCCTCCTTCGCGCCGCCAAGGAGAGAAAAACCCGACCTCAATTTCCGTCGCCGGCCTCCGGCGGCTCCCCTCAGCTGACGACCTCCGGGTCGTCGGTGGTGAGGAGGGTTGCCAGATCCCGCGTGTGCAGACCAGTGTAGCTTTAGGTTATCCCCTTTGTAGCTTAGTTTTTTGGCCTCTCGACGTGTTGATGTCGGTGATAAATAAAAGTGTTCCAGATTTTTCTCCGATGCGGTGTTCTACGATGTGGTCGGCGAAGGATTTGTACCGTAGTCAGTTCAAGCGGGGATGGCGTGGCGGCAGCATCCTTGTGGTGGACTTGTGTTCTTGGTTTTGTTGTTGCGATGACGTTCTCTCCAGCGTCGGAGCGGAGCTCAAGAGGTCGTCGAAGAGTATGCGCAGACGGTTGTTTGCGTTGGTGATAGCTGAAAGATTGTGCATCTTGTGCTGGGTTCGTGTTTGGAGGATGTCAGTTCTGTTTCTCTACTTCGACGACGTCGTGTGGGGGTGTGAGTTTTAGAGTCCGATGGCGTGTCCGGGGTCGTGCTGCCCTGGTCTGATTCTTTCAAAGGCAATGGTTTTGCCTCTGGCAAACTACTTTGGAGGTCTGTAAAGCTGCTCATGGGCAATGGAGTCACGTCAAGCTCGGGTGAAGAGGTGATCTGTCCTTTTTCCCTTTGGTGGCTGCTACGGTGGAGCCGAAGGTGAGGGACAGGCGTTGCCTTTTTTGTATAGGTATCTCCTATCTTTTCAGTTCTGTAACGTCGGTGTTCAGTTACATGCCTTGTAAATTGATCTATATTTTATAAGTGAGACACGTATTACCAGCAAAAAAAAAAGACTTGCATGCAAGTTAGAAATTTCATTGATCAAAATAAATTTACTGTCTTGTTTTCAAAGTCCTCTCACCACCTAAATTTACGTGTTATTGTTTTCTACTTTATAGAAAAATAAGAGTTTGTTCTCTCCTGTCCAACGCATTGGTGCACACGACCGGTTGACCTGTACGTGCAAGTTAGAAATTTCATTGATTAAAATAAATTTACTGTCTTGTTTTCAAAGTCCTCTCACCACCTAAATTTACGTGTTATTATTTTCTACTTTTTAGAAAAATAAGAGTTTGTTGTCTCCGGTCCAACGCATTGGTGCACACGACCGGTTGACCTTTGTAACTTTGTGATAAAACATGTTAGAACCTACATTAAACTAAATATTAAATATAAGATTTTACTAATGCAAAAAATTATTCAAAACAACCCCATAGGATTTTCTGTAGGATTGGAATCCTTAGAATTTTTTTATATTGCAGGAGTTTTTTTCTAATGGTTTATCTGCAGTATATATCGAATTACATTTCAGTTTACTCAAGTTAAACCACTTGCTACAATTCTTACTTTTCCCTACTGTGCGTCAAATAATTTGACTCCGAAGCATGCATTGTTCCAGTCACTTAGGATTCAATATCACATAACATTTCAATCTTGTACTTTCAATTCATGCCTTGAGAGTTGCGATCATATATGTATCGCTGCAGTTCCATCGATTAACCCTACAACAATGATCGAAATCAAAGGGAACAAAGTAAAAAAAAAGGCATATAACAGGTTCTCATTTTATCTTGCCGCCATGGCCAAGCCCTTTTTAACAGTATAAAGAATCGTTAGAATACAATATGAAATAATTGAATACAAACATATTAGTTAGATCGGCATTCTTATTCGCATATGAAACAATACGGATGAGTAAAACACATGGACATGCAATGCAAGCCTTGATTATTTGCTCCGTCCCGAAAATCAGCTATAGTTTTCTCAGCACCCGGAGCGAGCAGCAACAGTAGGGAGGCGATCCGACTTTCTCTCCGGGTACTTAAAATTTCAAGCTGTAGTGGTTAAATGTTTTTTCCCGATAGCCTGCTATCTCGTCAAATCCAGACTTCTTATCAACCCAGAGCAAAAGCACGGCAGCACCCACATGCATGCATGGCATCGTATTCGCATGATGCATGAAAATGAGAAGCAGCATGTGCCGGGCATGCAGCTTGGCCGAATCTCGCGGCGCCGTGGGCCGCCATTCCTAGCGTCGAGAAAGAGCGCAAACTGCGGATTCACATACTCCCTCCGATTCATATTAGTGGGCATAGCTTTGTCTAAATTCATATGTATCTAGTTAACTATTTAGACTAGATACATGTGTATCTAGACAAAGTTGTGCCCACTAATATGGATCGGAGGTAGTACCAGAATTTGTTGAGAAAAGGGCGTTTTTTATATTAGCTGTGCCATGTAAGTTGAAGTGGTTAACAAACTAACAAACTCCATCCTATATTATTGGTGCGTGTGAAATGGTTAGTTCGACGGTGGTACTTTCATTGCAAATATTGCGAAGTGTGACACCATAGACCATACCATGCTCTCTGCGTAATTTTGTAGATATTTATGCAAAATTAATTTCAGAATATTTTTCCTAAAAAATAAACACTTATATAAGAAATAAAAGGAAATTACCATGAGGTGCAAGCCCATGTTTGAATATCTCATAGAATTTTTCCTGCGATGCTAATACTCTCTCGAGCAAAAACAAATTTCATGATCTGATTTCGTTTAGATTCTCCGGTGCAAGGGAGTACAAGTTTACGCTCAGGTTAGGATTCTAGCCTCTAAGCTACATGTCAGTGAGAGACCGTAATTTTATCATGTGTTTTCTTTCTCTTTTTTGGGACAAGTGTGAGAAAAACATATAGTACAAATAGTAACCTATATTCAGGGACTTCGCTTTGGGGAATGGGGGATGTGAGTATAGTCCATCTCTAGCCGACCCCTTATAATTTTGGCCCTCAAACGCCTCCTTATCATTTAACTCCTTATATTTGGTCATTTAAAGAAAAGCGTTTCCTAACTGATCCCTAAATTTAACTCCCTAAAAATTGTAGTTGTCATATTTTTTTCTAGTTTGGATTGAACATACTATATTTCAACTAGATATTTGCATAAATATTCAATCCAAACTTAATTTTAATAATTCAAATAATTCATGAATATTACAAATACAAATTTGACAAACCAAATTATTCAAATTCAAACAAATGAAAGGGTTCAAATGAAGTAAAGAGCAACTACGAAGTGCTCTGGAGTACCCACTTATGCTCAATAAGATCGGTTTGAAGCTGAGTATGAACCTCTGGGTTTCTCGATGTTTCGATGTGCCTTCAGAAATCTCTCTATCTGTTGGCATCGTGTTCGGGCTCAACCGGATCCCCATTGGAGATGTACCGATGGTTCTTCGGCATACCATGCTCATCTTCAATGATCATTTTGTGCAAGATGATGCAACATGTCACTATTTGCCATAGGACCTTTGGTTTCCAATACTCGACACTCGGCAGGGCCACGAATAATGGTAAACCGCTTCTGAATCACACCGAAAGCTCTCTCGACATCTTTCCTTGCCGATTCTTTCTCACGAGCAAACTGAGATTTCTTGTTGCCTTGAGGACGCGAGATTGTCTCCACAAATGTGGCCCAAGGATGGTAGATGCCATCGTCAAGATAATAACCCATCGTGTACTCATGGACATTGACAACATAGTTACAAGGAGGAGCCTCTCCGGCAACAATCCTTACCCATAGTGGTGATCTCGACAACACATTCAGATAATTGTGAGAGCCAGGCAATCCAAAGTGCATGCCAAATCCAAAGATCATGCGATGTAACTGCCTCAAGAATGATGGTTGGATCGTTGCAATGGTCTGAGACCTTTCCATTCAGCAGGGCAATCCTTCTATGTCTAGTGCATGCAATCAACTGATCCAAGCATCCTAGACCACCCTCGTTCTTCACCCACAACCAAGAGCATCTCGGTGTCCTCATCATAGGGTGCCCTCAAGTACTCCATCCCAAAGACATCTATCACGACTCTTGTGAATCTTTGAACAGACGCCAAGACTGTATCTTCACCGATGCAGACATAGTCGTCAACTGCGTCAGTCGAACACCCATAGGCAAGCACGAACTGCCGCAACACACTTTCTAAGTGGGCTAGCACTGATCTTCCCTATGCATTCCTCCTTAGCTTAAACCAATCATCGTGCTTCTCCACGGCTTTGGCAATGGTGAGAAAGAGACTTGTATGCATCAGAAATCGGCGGAGAAAATACATCTCCGGGTAGGTTGGCACTAGATTGAAGTAATCTCTCATAAGCTTGGCATGTCCCTTGACTCTATCTCGATTGATGTAGATACGGCCGAACTGTGATCCTAGCCTTGGCCGCTGAAACATTTCGTTCACTATAAACACATCGGCCATTTCAAAGTCATCGTCATCTTTTCTTCCGCCTCCGACGAAGAATCGTCGAAAAAAAACTCCCTCACCCTCTTCATCTACAAAAATAAAATCACATTGTAATTTCATCGAACACGTTAAGGCCTTGTTTACCTCTAGTGTATTTTAGGGGATGGGAGGGGATTATCCTGGATCCCGGAAAATCCCCACTAGTTTGTTTACTTCTAGTGTATTTTAGGGGATGGGAGGGGATAATCCCCAAATATCCCCTACCAATCATCTCATTTTTGCCTAACACAAAAACTCTAGTCCCACCTAGCAGGGAAAAGCTTATAGATGCAAGCCCATCACTGACGGGCAAAACATGCGTGCGTCAGTGCTATATAGCACTGACGTGCCAATTAACGGCGCGTCAGCAGTGGAGAAATACCACTGACGCACGGCCTATTATACCCGTCAGTGGTAAGTGGGTCCCGCTGCTGTAGCGCGGGAAGGCGTACCGCTGACGGCCGGAATTACCGTGCGTCAGTGGTCTGTGGGTTACCACTGACACACGCACTGGTGCGCCAGTCAGGGGTACGACTCCCCCGGCAACAGCAGCGGGACCCACTTACCACTGACGGGTATAGTAGACCGTGCGTCAGTGTTGTCATATGTACCACTGACGCACGCATAGGCTGTCCGTCAGTGGTAACCTGGCTTTTATCCACGTGCCCGACCAGCCACCTACCACTCCCTTCATTGCACTTCATTTCACCCCCTTCTTACTAGCTCGAACCCCTTCCCTTAATGGCTCTTTCCCCCCATGTCCTCCCGCCTTTTTTACCGACAAAACCTACATAATTTGTTAGATCTAACCTAATCTCCCCTCCCACATCAAGATCTACCAAAAAATCCACCCACACACACCTCTTTGTCATGTGGATCTAGATCTACCACACTCCTCTCTATCCATTCTCCGTCGCCTCGGTTCTCTTGTGGCGTGTGCTTATCGTTGCTAAGGTGACTAAAAAGGATGAAAATGATCGCGATGGAAATTTATATGTGAAATTTTGATGGACGATCGCGCAATTTTTCCGGATGCATGATGCATATATATGCATGTAAACTTGTGTTGTGTATGAAATTTTAAGAAAATGAGTTGCCGAAGTATGCCGAAATGTTGATTTATTTCGTTTCGGCAAATTTTGGCACTCCGCTTGGTCCTATTTGTAGGAAGGTCATGCCGAAATTTTTCACCGATATATATGCATGATGCATGGTCCTAATAAATGTACACCGCGTGCAGGCGACAAGATGGTCATTATGGGCGAAATGGTGGTGGATAGATATTTGCAACGCGCGACGGAAGACATGTTTCAAAATAAATTGAAAGATATCTTGTGTCCGTGTCGAAAATGCAAACTACATGAATGGCTCAGCCCCTTTTCCGGAAAATTGCAAGAGCACCTGCTGAGGCATGGTTTCATGGATGGCTATACTCAGTGGATAGATGATGATGAAGAAGATGAAGTCGTTGAGGCGGCGGCAGCAGCACATGATCATCAGGAAGGCGGTGATCATGATGACGGGCAAGATGGCGAAGAGCCTCCCACACATGATGATGGTGGAGAGGACGACGACGATGGTGTAACGTCAGACGAGGACACGCAGACACCTCTAACTTCAGTCGTGCGGGACCCTCACGTTCGAGAACTGCTTCTTAAGAAGACGACTACCTCCAGAGGTGCTGCTAAAGAGCAATCTAAGCTGGCGCAACTAGAGATAGACTCGAATACTCCGTTGTATGCTGGTTGCGAGGACTCCCGGTTGAAAGTAGCGCTCGATGTTCTGCAGATGAAGGCAAAATACAATTTGAGCGACGTAAGCGTCGAGGCTAGTCTGCAATACTGGCACAATATCCTTCCCCAGAACAACAAGTGTCCAAAGAGTCTAAACGAGGCCAAGAAAGTCGTGTGCCCCTTTGATCTACCGCACATAAAATACCACGTGTGCATCAATGATTGCTACATTTATCGGGAAGACGACACGGAGAAGACCAAATGTCCAGTGTGCAAGGCTGATCGGTACAAGACAGGCCGGAAGAAAGCTCCTCGCAAGGTTGTGTGGTATTTTCCGCTCATTCCCCGTCTGCAGCGGTATTTCGCGGACCGAAAGGAAGCAAGGCTAATGCGATGGCACGATGACAAAAAGAAGGCAATGATGCAAGATCCAAAGCAGACCGTCGACAAGCCAAAACGGCTGACACACCCTTCGGATGCAGCACAGTGGAAAGCACTAGACTGTGAATACAAAAATTTCGCGGCAGACCCAAGGAACATCAGGTTGGGTGTGAGCACTGACGGACTCAATCCGTTTGGCAACCAGAGCAGCACGCATAGCACATGGCCCGTGTTTGTGTGGATATACAACCTCCCCCTGGTTGTGCATGAAAAGGAAGTATATACACATGAGCATGCTAATTCAAGGGCCGAAACAACCAGGCATCGACATCAACATGTATCTGAAGCTGCTGAAAGATGAGTTAGACACGTTATGGGCTGAGGAAGGGGTCAGGACATGGGACGCCGTCGAGGAAGAATATTTCCCTATGAGAGCAGCCTTGCTTTGTACGGTGCACGACTTGCCCGGCTACGGATATGTCGCAGCCCAGGTGACCCACGGGCATTACGGATGTGTGAGGTGCATGGATGATCCGACGTTTGTCCAGCTTCCGAGAGATACCGGGTCTTCGAAAACCGTGTACGTGGGGCACCGAAGGTGGCTAGACCCGGATGACGCGTGGAGAAGGCGTGGAGACCTTTTCAACGGCAAAGATGAGCTCCGGGACAAACCACATACGAGGTGCGGCGAAGAAATCTACGAGTTGCTGAATGCTTGGGAACAGTGCCCAGCGCCGGGAAAGAAGCAAAAGGCAACACAACCGCTCCTGAATGTATGGAAAACGAAGTGTCCGTTTTGGGACTTGCCGTACTGGAAAATCCTCGGTACGCCTCATTGCCTTGATCTAATGCATATCACGAAGAATGTGTACGAGGCTTTGTTTGGCACTTTGCTCAACATGCCGGAGAGGACCAAAGATGGGCCAAAAGCAAGAGGCGACCTGATATTTCTGGGAATCAGGGAAGAGCTTCAGGGGGACGCCCGAATAATGGGGGTGACCAGTCAGATGAGGAGACGGGCGGTCACAAGGCCAAAAGGGTTAAGAGGAATGACTATTACTGCCCCCCTCCTGCTTCACTCTCAGTCCGAACGAGATCGAACAATTGATCAAGTGCCTTCTAGGAGTCAAAGTGCCTTTGGGTTACTCGGGGCTTATAAGCAGATATCTAGACCCGAAGAAAAAAAGATTCAGCGGGATGAAGTCTCATGACTGTCACGTGATGATGACGCAGATATTTCCGGTTGCGATCAGAGGGATAATGGACAAGCACGTACGTGAAACCCTTTTTGGCCTCTGCAACTTCTTCGACGTGATCTCTCGAAAGTCGATCACCATGAAGCAACTCTCAAGGCTGCAGGAAGAGATCGTTGTGATACTGTGCGAGCTTGAGATTTACTTCCCGCCCGCGTTCTTTGACGTTTGTGTGCATCTGTTGGTCCATATCGTGGATGATATCAAGCATCTCGGGCCGCTATTCCTGCACAACATGCTGGCATTTGAAAGGATGAATGGGGTCATTAAAGGTTTTGTTCGTAACAGGGCCCGTCCAGATGGAAGCATCGTTCAGGGCTTTCTCACCGAGGAGTGCATCTCTTTCTGCACAAACTATATGGACGTCGAGCACCCTGTTGGCTTGCCCAGGAACAAGCACCTTGGCAGGCTCGAGGGAGTAGGTCACAAATCTGGCCGGAAGGAATTGCATGTGGACTATGACAATCGACGCGTCGACTTTAACAGGGCAAACTTGATAGCTCTACAACACCTTGAAATGGTCGATCCTTGGTTGGAAAAGCACAAAAACATCATTAGGAAGAAGTACACTGACAAGGGCAAGCAGAGGACCGAAAGGGAAATAATCAGAGAGCACAACTCCTCTTTCTTGTGTTGGTTCAAAGATGACCTTGTCGCTAATCCCCCGCCAATGGATAGCACGAACGGTAAACTCTTATACGCCTTGGCACATGGCCCCGCGCCCAACCTCGCGACGTTTCAATCTTATGATATGAACGGGTTCACATTCTACACTGAGGAGAAGGACAAGAAATCAGATTATCAAAACTCAGGGGTAACGATGGAATCCTACACCGGTAACGTGAAGTTAAGATACTACGGAAGGATCGAGGAGATCTGGGAGCTTAACTACTCTGGAGAGAAGGTGCCGATGTTCCGTGTCAGATGGGCTAGGAGATCGAGCATTGAAGAAGACCGATACTTCACCACCATGGTTATGCCCGAAGCCGGCACTTCAACAAGCGTGAACATCACCGCACAAAATGAGCCATGGGTATTGGCTAAGCACGTGTCCCAATGCTTCTTCATAACCGACCCGGCACGGCCTAGCCGTGTTGTCGTGAGGAGAGGCAAAA
This sequence comes from Poa pratensis, assembly GCA_947311845.1. Taxonomy (NCBI): domain Eukaryota; kingdom Viridiplantae; phylum Streptophyta; class Magnoliopsida; order Poales; family Poaceae; genus Poa; species Poa pratensis. The sequence goes on along the minus strand of CAMZMU010000094.1, from coordinate 42,513,217 downwards.
GGAACATCGTCGGAATGGATGGAGTCGCCAACGAGGAAGACTTCGACATGTACGGTGAACCAAATATAGAAGATGAAGACGTCGACGAGTCAACAAGATACACCACGAGAAGAAGCAGAACCACACTACCGAGGTCAGGTCATCCGTTCAAAAGAAGAAGTCATGATGTGGGGCTAAACTATTCAACAGCGACAAAAAAAGGCAAAAAATTGTTAAACGCTGAGAAACTAAATGCATGTACTCTCTTTTGTATAATTATGGACTTCTATCGATCAACACATATTTTTGTATAATTATGCGCCTGTTTGTATCGATCAACTAATATTCGATGTGTGCGGCGAGACTATGCATGTATCTTCTCTCTTTTGTACAATTACATGCAACTTGTATCGATCGATCAACGAATATTCAATGTGCGGCGAAACTATATATCCCTCTTTTGTACAAATACGACTTGAATCGATCAAATAATACTCGATAACACACTATTATATGTATCTTTCAATTTAAGAATCAATGACGCAATTATTATATGCAAAACAACAAAACAATAAGGAAAACAAATAAAAACAAGAAAAAGAAAAAAAAGTACCACTGACGGGCGACGTTAGAGTCCGTCAGTGGTATGGGTACTGCTGACGCGCGCCCCAAACGACCATCAGTGCTACTCTATTTCACTGACGCGCGTAGCCAGGGGGCCGTCAGTGCTGTAGAACATACCACTGACGCGCTGGGATAGCGGTCCGTCAGTGGTACGTGCGTACCGCGCTTACCCTTTCGGCCTCGCGCGCGAGCGGTCCAAATCACCCAAATCTCGATTCGCCGCCGCCAGTCTCTCTCCCCGCCGAGCACCGCCGCCCTGTCTGCCCGTCGCCGCCGGCCGCCTCCCTCTCGCGCCTCCGCCATCCACGGCCGCCTCTCCTCTCCCTCCTCTCGCGCCCCCTCTGCTCCGAGCCAACCGCCGCCGCGCCAACCGCCGCCGCGCTCCTCTTCTCTGAGCCAATCGTCGCCGCGCTCCCCTCGTTTCTCCGAGCAAGGTAACCTCCCGCGCCTCCTCCTCCTCCTCTCCTTTCCCGCCTCCCGACCTCCCGCCGCTCGAGCACGCCGTGAGCTAGCTAGGGTGTTAGGGTTAGCAAATTTCTGTGTAGTTTAGGTTAGTTTTAGGTTAGTTAATTTAGTTCAAATAAGCCACTGTTAGTTTAGGTTAGGGTTTAGGTTAGCTTTTGTATGATTTAGGGTTCAATTTGTTATTTCAAATAGCAAATTTTGGTTAGTTTAGGTTAGTTTAGTTCAAATAAGCCACTGTTTTTAGGTTAGTTTAGGTTATTTTTTCTATTTAGGGTTCTGTAATATTTTGTAAAATTCAAATATGCCACTGTTCAAATAAGCCACTATTTTACAAGCAAATTAATTTATAAGCCACTGTTTTCAGGGAGGACCTCGAAGCTGCTGTACCTGGTGGTGAGAAATTGCTTGTGTTTTACAAGCTCGTCGACTTGTTTGTGGTGAGAAATTGTTTGTGTTGCTGGTGGTGGTGATGTTTGTGGATGTGATGTGAATGCTGTTGGTGTATGATGTTTGTGGGATACATGTTGAATGCCACAAATGTTTGTGGATGAAATGTCTGCAGGTACCCATGAGCCCTTGAGATTGCCGGAATGTCGATTAACTTCCGTTCCGGCAAATTTCGGGTACTCCATATATCATATTTTTAGCAAAGGTCATGCCAAATTTTTCGTGAATTTCGGCATGACTTTTGTAAAAAAAAGATATATGGAGTACCCGAGATTTGCCGGAATGAAAGTTAAATAACATTCCGGCAATCTCAAGTGCCTCGTGGATATTAAATACTTAGTGAATTTTAAATGCTTTTAGTGGTTTTTAAAATGCTTAAGTGGTTTTTAAATGCTTTTAGTGGTTTTTAAAATGCTTAAGTGGTTTTTAAATGCTTAAGTGGTTTTTAAATGCTTTAGTGAATATTTAATACTTTAGTGAAATTTACTTACATTTGTTTTACTAACTACGAGGTTTTATTGTTAGCGCGGACATGGCTGACAACGATGAAGCCGGGGGTTTAGGGGTAGTAGGAGAAGCCGGGGGTTCAGGGCAAGGAGGCGAGGATCCGATTGATTCGATGCAGGCGTCCATCGAAAATGACGTGACAAAGACATTCGACTCCCTCTTTCCTAAGATCTGTGAGTTCGCCGAGACTTGGATGAAGAGAGGCAAACAAGGGCCTCCCCCCATGATCGGCTACGGCTACGGCAACTCGATCAGCAATGTGACGCCTATTTTGCAAAACCATGATACGTCAGAAGATGCGCTGCCGAAGAAGCCTAAGAAGGCACGGAAAAGATATAAGCAGAAACGTGCCTTGGACGACTCGAAGACACAACAATCCCCGTTTGTGGACAAGATATCCATCAACAACTGGCATAAGACACATCACTTGGGTGAATTAATCCTGCCGGACGAGTTGGTGGAAAAGTTGACTGGGGATCTATTGGAGCTACATGAGGTTGTTCTTCTTGCAGAGAAGAATCTTCTCAAGGAAGAAGATCCGACATTCCGGTTTTTATTGCAAAGGTACCAGAGGGCTTGGGCTTTGTCACTGAAGCAGAACACAGAGGCCCGCTACACGGAGAACCGCTCTTCGTGAGATTTGATGACATCTTCGGAGTGTTCCATATGCACCCGCTCCACTCATCGATGGTCCGCCTTGTTGCGCTCAAGATGGCGCACCAGATTAAAATGGATGATATCCAGGACCTCGTGATAGTTGACCCCTACTATATGCAAGAGTCGTTCCTGACCAACCCTAGGGGTAAGGCAAGCGCGACACAGTACCTCAGAGATCTCTTCCTCGCGAATAGTTCCAACTGCATCTTTCTCCTGCCTTGCTTTCCCAAGTAAGTCGATCAGTCCTAACCGCCATAACATGCTTCCGTAGATTTCCATCGTTAAATTTGCATCTACAATGGTGAATTTGAGGATGATGCATGGTCTCTTTAAACTTTTTTGCGTAGAGACACACACGGCACCCTCATCTGGCTAGAGATGCAAGATTCGACTGCCGTGTATCTCGATAGCGGGGATCGTTATGGCGAGGGGACTACTAGGGACTACACCTACATCAAGGTTGTTCTGAATGATGCTCTAAACGGCTGCGCTTTAAAGGGCGGTCGGATTAAAAAAAAGGATTATGAAGGAAAGTTTCAGTTCTCCCACAGAACGTACTTCCCCTGCATCAAGCAGGATTCAAACAGTAGGATGGAGGCATGGTACTTCATCTATCAAATGCGGTGGTTCTTGACGTATCAACGACGCCACCAATTTATAGGTGATATCAACAAATGGTGCCAGAGACTGAAGGACGTCACTGATGCTGATATCAGAGATGAGTTCCGTCACATCCAGAAGATGATCGCGCGAATCATCATCCATGATGTCCTAGAGAAAGAAGGGGATTTCCACTTCGGCCCTAACACACCACCTAACGCCGAGATAGAAAGGCGCATAAGACTGTCGGGTGATGACAGGCTATTCCACTCATTAGAGGGTGGTCTCCCTTTCCCGCCGTTGAAGAAGGAAGTTGAGCAACAATTAATCAGTGTTCATAAACTATATCCCTACTAGTGAATGCTATATATTCAGGGTTATGAATCATGCATGCATGCTTAGTTAATTATGTTGCTTCTGATTATTGCAGACATGTTCCAATTCATTTTTGTTTATAATTTTGTATTCTCTAGAATGCCGATGATTAAAATGTTGTGACACCGTGTGATCCAGGGGTGGGGCTAGCGAGCCTTGTGATATGCATGAGTACACACATCTCGTGCATCCTACTTGGCTCGCTGGCTCCATCCCTGAAGCCTGTGTGTCACTTCTAAGTATGATGCACCATATTATTGTTTATAGTTCTGTATTATCTAGAATGCCGATGATTAAAAATGTTGTGACACAATGTGATCCAGGGGCGGGGCTAGTAAGCCTTGTGATATGCACGAGTAGACACATCTCGTGCATCCTACTTGGCTCACTGGCTCCGTCTCTGAAGCCTGTGTGCGTCACTTCTAAGTATGAGGCACCATCTCTGTAATATGTGTTCGTTTTTAGAATGCCGATGATTAAAATGTTGTGACCCACTACGTGATACCCTCAAGCTCCGTTGAGCCTTGTGATATGCACAAGTATAAGCTGTGTGCATCCTACTTGGCTCAACGGAGTTTTGAGGGTTGCTTGTGTGTGTCCGACCTAAATATGAGGCACAAATCCAAATCATTTCCGTTTGCTTTGGTCTTTCTTATAACTCTTGCTTCGTTTGAACTTGTTTCGTTTCATCTACTTTTAAATGCCGATGATTAAAATGTTGTGGCACTACGTGATACAGGGATGGTGCTAGCGATCCTTGTAATATGCATGAACATAGCATTTCATGCATCCTACTTGGCTCGCTCACTCCATCCCTGTAATTTGGCGTGTGCCACACTTCAAAGTATGAGGCATAAATCCAATCCTCTTTGTTTTGTCTTGTCTTTTTCCTTAATTAAAACTCTTGCTTTTATTTGACTAACACTTTTATTTGTTTCTTATGTACAGAGAGATGTGGTACGTGGTGTACAAAGGTAGGGTTCCAGGGGTCTATGATGAGTGGGAAGTGATGTAGCCCGAGTCACGTCCATCACCATGTCAAGCACTCCAACATATGACAAGTTGTCTTTGAGCTCAAAGGTGAACTCCTTCCCTTATATGACCCATAATATGTCGCCTTCGAATGGTATAGTACTTGAGCATCTACCCCTTTAATATGCTAGGTATCATACGACGAGGACGGGCATCCGGGAAGATGCCGAGGAAGCCCAAGACTCAAGACCATCTAAGGCGTACGCATGGAAGAGGAGGAGAAAGCGTCAAGATGAAGAAGAAGGAGGTGGTGGAACCAGACTGGCCGGCCCCCAGCCCGGCCTCCAGCCCGGTCTACAGTGGGAAGCAGCCGGCCCCAGCCCGGCCTAGGCCGGTTTCCAGGCCAGCCACCTTCCAGAGCCAGCCGGCCTCCAGGCCGGCCTAGGCCGGCTCCCAGGCCGGCCTCCAGCCCGGTCTACGGTGGAAAGCAGCCGGCCCCCAGCCCGCCTCCAGCCCGGCCTAAACCGGACTCAGGTCCGGTCTCCCAGATTACACATGTCCTGCACCCGTTTTGTACTAAGATTATAAATACCCCTTGGCTGCCTAGGGTTAGGGATAGACTATGTTTTGAGATTAGAGTAGAGCTGTGCTCCCCACCTCAAGACGGTCTCCTTCCTCCCCTTGCGGGGATGGTTCCTCCTCTTGTGGAGAAGATCCCCTTGTGGATTCAAGACCTCTACTTGTAGTTTGACTACTTGCCAATCTTTCATCCTCGGGTGACTTTATTGGAGCGGTTCGGTTGACCGTTGGAGAAACAACCATCCAAGATCCCCTCTTGTATCTACTTGCCGATCTCCCACCTTCGTGTGGATTCTATTGGGTCGGTTGGACCGACTGGTAAGGGAAACGGTTCTTGTATCGTGTGTGTTCTTGTGTTCGGGCGTTCTTCTTGGTGTTCTTCGTGTTCCTCGTGTTCTTGCATGCATTCGTCCACATCCTCCGTCAATCCGTGAAGATCGGGCACCCTAGTAGTCCTGTACTACATCATATGGTATCAGAGCATGGTTGCCACAGATTTGACTTGTGTTTCCACCCCCAAATCCACCAAATTTTTCTTTGATTTTGAGAAATTCGAAAATTTCCACCAAAAATAGCCCCAAATTGCTTTTGGATCGATCTGTGAATCTTGTGCGTTTTTGCAAGTTTTGATCCATAGATCTATTGCTCAGCTAGTTGATCTTGCTTCCCTTGCGTTTCCATGGCCAAATTCCATTGATTTCCCCTCCGATTTGACCTTTTTCGGGCCGTTTTTTTGCCAAAATCGCGGATTTTCGAGGGTCAACTCGCGGCAGGGTGCCCGGCCTCCAGCCCGGCCTGGGCTGGCCCCAGGGCCGGACCCCCACCAGACCCAGCCGGCCCTCAGGCCGGCCTCCAGCCCGGCCTCGGCCGGCCTCCCGAAAACTGAAAATTCCATATTTTGTTTTGGCCATATCTTTTGACTCCGGACTCCATTTTTGGTGTTCTTTGGCTCGTTTCGAGGCTATGATCAAGGCCTTCATCACCATTGCGGAAGATCTATCATCTACCACAACCAAAATTCGTGGGCAAGCACGAAGCTTCTACAACAAAGGGTGAAGAACATCGACGAAAGGTATAACATCGCCAATCTTTACCCCTTGCCATTCCGTTGAAAGCCACACTATATCTTTGCGATTACCATGTCCTATTGAGGCTAGCTTTTGATGATTGCTTGGGCTTTGCACATTTGCACCGTGTAGTTTCGAGCAAAATTGCATGCGCTAGTTATCATATACCATATATCTTGTGTTGGCATCAAAAAGAAGTGGGTGTGCAAAATAGAAAAGAATCAAAAGAGACAAGAAGCAAAAAGTGCCAAATCAAAAGAAAGAAAGAAAGAAAAGAAAGAAACACCACTTGCCATATCTTGTAGGAAGCGCAAGCTCGATGAACATCTTGTAGGTGGTATTTTGTGCAAATCTTGTAGCCCACCAATAAATTGCAATCGAGCTAGTGGCTCTCCTTGTACTTGTGCAACACGAGCTTATAGTCTTCGCTAGGATCATATGGTTCTTTAGCTCACTTCTTGGTTGCATAAGTCCCATTTATCTCTCCTCGTGTGTTTCCTTGAACTACATTCCTATCTTTGAGATTGACTTGTTTTGCTTTGTGATCATCGTGGTTCTCTACTTGCTTTGACAATATCTTGGTTTCCGGTTGGTTCAATTTGCTTTCCACCTACCATACCTTCCTACCAACTTTTAAGCCGTGTGTGTTTTGGAGTTTGCTTTGGATACTTGAACACAAGCATTTTACTTTGTGATCGTTTCCCTTGGTTGTCCACGACGTCCAATACTATCTACAAGGTGAGAGGTTGTGTTCTAGTTCCTTTCCACTCCACATATATACACTTGTCTTGTGAGTTGACATGTCTAGGGAGAGTGAATGCCACTATGGAGGCCAAGATGAGATGATACACGATGAGTCACATGGACTATGATGCCTCAAACTTTGAGGACATGGGGGACTACTACTACGACTACACCAACAATGACCCCCATGACATGATGGATCATCACCAAGACTTCCGCTACAACTACTCCGACTACGACTCCGACTATTCGAGCGTCCACGACAAGGAGCGGTACCATGACGTCGAGCAACCTTCATCATATGGTATCGACTCCAAGTACATACGCATCTACCACGACTCCGACTACACAAGCTCCAACGACAATGAGGCGCAAGTGTCTTCACATGCCTCATCACATGGTACCAACTTCGACAACAACGACATGGTGGTGCGCCACTCCTACGACTACAACTCCGATGACATGGTGGAGAACGTCTACGACTACTACTCTTGTAGCATGTGCGCGACATCGACAACATGCAAGAGGAGAGGACTCCCATCACCACCATGTTCAAGAGCGGCACCACCAAGCGTCATGGCACAACCTTCTATGGTTCAAGCTCAAGACGGTGCTCCGACAAGAAGGCCACCATGAGTTCATCCTATGGAGCTCCATCTACTTCCAAGAGTGCCAAGCTTCGCCATTCGCCATCAACTTCAAGAAGGAGCCATGACAAGGCCGTCGCCAAGAGCGACAAGCTTCGACATTCTCCTTCAACAACAAGAAGGCGCCCAAGAAGTGCATCGACAAGGCCAAGCTCCAAAATCTCAAGGATGCCATGGACAAGTTTGCCAAGAGCCTACATCCTTCATCTAGCTCATCAAGGCGCCACAAGAAAGATGCCAAGGTGGACCACAACATGTCACCAAGCTCTAGTGGAAGCTCCAAGGAAAGGTCGCCAAGGCAACAAGCACGCCGACGCAACATGAGGAGAAGCATCCAAATGACTTTCGGCGACACCCCACACTCAAGAGCGTCAACGTCGACATGAAAAGAAGACGGCGACAAAGGCGCATCCTATGGTGTCCCCTAGTGCTACCACTTCAAGTGCGCCAACAAGAGCTACAAGTCCCATCTTTGATGAGATCATGGCCGACATCGACAATTCTTCGAGCAAAGCCTACGTCGACGCCGGAAGAAACATGGTCACAAACGTGAGGCCACAACCAAGACGGCCCTTCTCAAGCACTTCTCATGATATAACTCTACACCAAGTGCCACCACCACATTGGCCCCCATATGGAAAGATGAAGACCTCTATGCGACAATTGCCAAGGCCAAGACCATGATCCACGAGAATGTCCCAATCTCTTGTGCCCACTATGCAATAGAAGAGGTCACATGATGTGGGAGTGCAAAGTTGGTGAACAAGAAGGTGCCAAGATGATGACAAGATGGTCGAGCATGGGATTTTCCCTTCGACCAAGGAGGCGAGCATGGAGAATGCTATCACCTATGACCATGGGTCAAGTGATGATGATGCCGAGCATGGGATGTTCCCTTCGGCAATGGAGTCGAGTGATGATGCCTACACTATGGCATTGACCTTTGGAGGCGTGATGGTTGAGGAGGTTGAGCATGGGAGTTTCCCTTCAACCTTGGAGGCGTATGGAGTGAGAACATTGAGCCTACCCTATGATTTGAGTTATGAGATGGTACCAAACCCATGTGAGCATGAGAGCCACTTAGCCCACTTGAGTGAGAGTGAGAGTGAGTTGAGTGCCTCCACCATATGTGAGTTTGAGTGCTTTCACTTTGAGGGAATGAGTGATACACCACTTGAGTTGAGAGAGGTAGTTGATAGGTCTTGTGAGGCCATTTCGATTTCTAACAACTTAACCTCTACCTCTAGTGTGTTTTCTCATTGTGTGCTAGGTTCCATGGATGATGAGACGCCACTCCTCGACATGACGGTGCCTCAAATGGAGAAGATGTACATGGAGGATGATGATGATGCCACCCCATGTCTACTTCAAGATGAACAAGTCGGCTACATGGAAGCCCCTACTACTTCAACACCTACTTCACATGAGCGGGACTACAAAGGTATGGGTGTTGATGTGACCATGATCCCGCTAGTGGACATGATGAACTATGATTGCTTGCATGCTATGGATGATTTTCTTGCCCATCATATGATTCGTTCTTATTCCCTTGTGATACTTTGTTTGAAACCAATGTTGATCATGTGGAATTACCTATTTGTGATGATTTTGCCATGAGCATGCCTTGTTATGAATGTTTCCATTTTTCTCCCATTGTGGCTTGCAACATGTTGAACAATTTCTCTTTCACATGTGTTGCTTGCAATAATGTTGAAATGCTTGCGAATGAGATTGCCCCCATAGCTTTCTCACATTTTGGAGATGTTTCGTTTTCTCTATGGACCTTGTTCCATCCTTCACTTTGCATAGTGACATCCACATATGTCATATTTTCCAATTGATTTTGTGTGGTTGGTGATGTGCAAATGAAGAGACACTTCATGATGGATGATGTGTTCATATACCGTGCACATAACTTCTTCATACGGTGTCTTGTGTGTGCCGGTAAACGCATGATAATGTCAACCTCAATTGAGCATGAGTTGACAAAAAGAGCTCTTGAGAGCATATATGTGAGTTGTGGTCGAATCCAACTCTCAAATCTTTCTCATGTTTTGCATCAAACAAGTTGAACAATTTCTCTTGCTTATGGTTTGTTTGCAATCATGATGATGTTTTTGGTCTCCTTTATGACAAGCATGTTTACTTGATCTTTCACATGGATGATTTATGGTTGCACAAATATGATGAACACTTGTTCTTTCCAATGGCTTGTTTGCAACCATAATGACATTTTGTGCATGTCTTGTCATGAGTTTATTGGTTTCTACCAATTTGGTGTTGCAACAAATATGTTGAAAACTTGCTCTTTCATGTGCTTTGTTTGCCATCATGATGATATTTTGGACATTCTTCATTGTGTGTTTTTGCCAAACTCTTCGCTTATTGCATCAAGGATGATGACAACTTGTTCTTTCCAATGCCTTGTGTGCAATAATGGTCATATGATTCCAAATGAGATACCTAGATGGCATCCTCATATTTTCATGGAGTTTTTGTGTTTCCACATTTTGAAGATGTTCCATTGGATTGCTTGCACTTTGACCTTGCACTTGCACTACCTCTTCATATTCTTGTGTTGTGCAACGGTGCTATGACAAAGAATGGACGTGTCATTGTTGATATGCTCCTCTTTCTTGCACAACATGTTTTGCTTGGTCTTTAGTGTTTGTAGGCATGGTGAATTCCAATTCTTCGACAACACATCTACCTCCTTTGCATGGTAATGAAGAGCAAGTGTCGAGGACGACTCTTTTTAAAGGGGGAGGGGGGGGGGAGGGGGAGATGATGTAGCCCGAGTCACGTCCATCACCATCTCAAGCACTCCAACATATGACAAGTTGTCTTTGAGCTCAAAGGTGAACTCCTTCCCTTATATGACCCATAATATGTCGCCTTCGAATGGTATACTACTTGAGCATCTACCCCTTTGCTATGCTAGGTATCATACGACGAGGACGGGCATCCGGGAAGATGACGAGGAAGCCCAAGACTCAAGACCATCTAAGGCGTACGCATGGAAGAGGAGGAGAAAGCGTCAAGATGAAGAAGGAGGAGGTGGTGGAACCAGACTGGCCGGCCTCTGTATCGGGTTCACGCTCGAACCATACCGAAATGTATTGGGAATTGCGTTTTATGCGGGACTACCTGCCAGGTACATACGGACAGACGCACTCAAATCTGGAGTCACGTCCCGACCACCATTTCGCCTGGACCGGAAAGAGGCATCTATGAATTGATAAAGACTGCCATAATAATCTAATAAAAGATTCAAAAAAGGAAAATCATGCCGGGGAATAAATTTTCCCTAGCCCGAGCCGCTTCCCCTGTAGTTGTCAGCTCGTTCTTGACAAATCCGATCGGGTGTTCATAATCTGGAGTAAAAGGATTCGAACCTTTGCATGCCGGTACCAAAAACCGATACCTCCAGGCCGGCCTCCAGCCCGGTCTACAGTGGGAAGCAGCCGGCCCCCAGCCCGGCCTACAGGCCGGCCTCCAGCCCGGCCTAGGCCGGTTTCCAGGCCGGCCACCTTCCAGAGCCAGCCGACCTCCTGGCCGGCCTAGGCCGGCTCCCAGGCCGGCTCCCAGCCTGGCCTCCAGGCCGGCCTCCAGCCCGGTCTACAGTGGAAAGCAGCCGGCCCCCAGCCCGGCCTAAACCGGACTCAGGTCCGGTCTCCCAGATTACACATGTCCTGCACCCGTTTTGTACTAAGACTATAAATACCCCTTGGCTGGCTAGGGTTAGGGATAGACTATGTTTTGAGATTAGAGTAGAGCTGTGCTCCCCACCTCAAGACGGTCTCCTTCCTCCCCTTGCGGGGATGGTTCCTCCTCTTGTGGAGAAGATCCCCTTGTGGATTCAAGACCTCTACTTGTAGTTTGACTACTTGCCAATCTTTCATCCTCGGGTGACTTTATTGGAGCGGTTCGGTTGACCGTTGGAGAAACAACCATCCAAGATCTCTTCTTGTATCTACTTGCCGATCTCCCACCTTCGTGTGGATTCTATTGGGCCGGTTGGACCGACCGGTAAGGGAAACGGTTCTTGTATCGTGTGTGTTCTTGTGTTCGGGGCGTTCTTCTTGTTGTTCTTCGTGTTCCTCGTGTTCTTGCGTGCGTTCGTCCACATCCTCCGTCAATCCGTGAAGATCGGGCCACCCTAGTAGTCCCGTACTACATCAGGAAGACTGTGTGAAGCAAGTGAACAAGTTCAAGGGCAACAACTACATGGGCTACAGGACTAAAGCCGAGGCGGAAGCTAGGTGGTTGAACCACCGGCTAGAGGAAGAGAGGGAGAAACGGATGAAGTCCAACTTCGTCGTCATCTCCTTCTTACTCGTCGTCATTGGCACTCTCTTGTATGTGACTGTAGTTTAGATGACACTACTTGCTTTTGAAACCTTTGCGAGTTTAAACTATCGACTCTCGAGATGTATTTGTGAGTGATACAATATTATATTTGATCACTTTGTGGTATATTTGTCGGTTCGTAATGCATGCGTGATCGGTGAACACCAACTACCAATTTGTCCACTTGTCTGTTTGTACTACTTAATTATTCATACTATGAATTTATACTGTATTTGCCAACTGTATACGCGTATATATACGCTGGGCAGAAAAAAAAATTCAGAAAATTATAGCACTGACGCATGGCACGGGGTACTGCTGACGGACGCTGTATATTCAGGCGGACAACCGCTGGCGTGCGTCGCTGAGCTATCACTGACGGGCGGCTTGTGCGTCAGTGGTAGTGACAATACCACTGACGTGCCCAATAGCCGCACGTCAGTGGTAACATCGCTACCGCTGACGCGCAGGCCGCCCGTCAGTGGTACGAGTTACCACTGACGAAATAGCGCTGACGGGCGGAGGCCCGTCAGCAGTAGCTCTTTTCCGTGCGTCACTGGTAGGCTTTTCTGTACTAGTGTCCATGCTAGTGTATTGTAGGGGAAGAGTATTTGTGGGGATTTGTGGGGATTGGGTGTTCGCCAAATCCCCTCACATCCCCACTCTTCCCATGCCCCTAAAATAGCTTTGGAGTAAACAAGGCCTAACGGAGGTGGAGGCGAGAAGATCGGCCGACGGCGCTGACCCTATACCGAAGCTTTCTACGGGCGTAGCGGCTGAGGAACGACCGACCGGTGGACAGAGGGGGTGCGAGAAGCCGATACCTTGGCTGTCGGCCGCGCCCGAAGCTCGCCGCGGCCGAGTCGAGGTGGCTGGAACTTCGTTGCCTACCCTTGATTCCGGCGCCACAAAGCTCTGTCGCGGGCCTTCTATGTCCTTCTACTCCTCCGACGGCCTCATTTTTTGCTTAAGCCGAGCCGAGATTGGAGAAGGCGACGGTATATATCCTGGCGGTAATGGATATGCGGCGGACGGAGAGATACCGGCATCGAGAGCACTCGATGAGCGAATTAAGTGGGCTGGAGGGGCGGCGGAGGTTGCGGTGTGTCGACAGCGGTCGCTGGAGGCAACGACGGTGACGGCCAAGCGGGGGATTTTTCCGATGCCGAGGTGGAGGGGCGGAGTTTTTCTGCAGCCGGCCTTGGTCAAGTATATTTTGTGATCGGCCGACGGCTGGAGAATAATTTTTACTACTCTATCTAAAGGTTATAAGGGTTCGGCTAGAGTCGGTTTAGAGGACTAGCCGCCGATTTTTTTCTTCTCCTCTAACCACATATAAGGGATCGGCTAGCGATGCCCTTAACCAGTCTGTGTGCCCATTTTTAAGAACAATCCATGCAGGAAGGAGTTGATGCATCATGCATGCACCTGGAGATGCGAATCCAGCTCCTAAATTTTGTAGGTACAGTCAGCACAATGCAAATCCAGCTCCTAAAGTTTGTAGGTACAGTCTGCACAAGATGCAGTATTGAACGACCTCATTAAATTTAGTGTATTAGCCTCTCTAGGACAGTGATTAAAAGTAACACGAGTCAAATTACGACAAAGAAAATTACATTCTTCGTAGATTGCTGCCGCCGCCCCTAGCGAGTTCCCGCATCTCGCATGACTTCAGTAAGCTCCATACAATCGGCTTCAACCACTAGCTTGTTGCAGCCAATATTACCAGCAAGAAGTAGACCATTCCGAAGTCCATGAGTTACTGATCTTCTACCGTTGCAGCGTTGCTGCATCATCCACATGTTGTAACGTCCATCTACCACCAAATATAAAAATGCCGTGTTTTTTGTTTATATATTAAATATGAAGTTCTTACTCTTTTTGTTCTTTATAAAAATAGAACACACGATGTTCCTATTTCTTTATTTCGTGATGAGTCGTATGCTTGCAACAATAACGATAATTTTTTTAAATTCTAATTGTCGTGATGGTCTCGTACGATAGCACATGTTACACCCGAACTTGTATTAGAGTCGAAAGCAGCATCAATGTTAAGTGTCGTGTACTATCGTGGAAGTCAAGCGCACGAACTTTTTTTTTTTTTTTGAGATGGAACGCTGACATTCCATTAACATTGATCGGCAGAATCGCCGGACAAAGCCCTGGTTACATCACTGGGAAAATTATCAAGCCAAATACTATTGTAACCTGGCAGTTCAGCAGCCCCCTTTGTTGCCAGACAATGTGCAGGATAGTTGCAGGATCTGCTATTATATATGACATGAGCTTCAATGAAATTCAGTCTGAGGCGAAACTTTATCTCTCTGAACAAAGCACCCAGCTGTGCTAGATCATACTCAGGTGAGGTAACAGCACGCAGCAGAACTTGGCAATCTGTAACAAAAATGGATCGGCCTATCCCCAAATTTTCACAGATTTTGATGGATTCTAGTAGCCAAGCGCACGAACTATTGCGGAAGAGAAATAGGATCTGCTGGCTCGATAGTTGTGATAGCTCTGAATTAGAAATCGTTAAGAATTCCTCCATGTTGGGCCGCTAATGGCCTTTGCCGAATCGTTATCCGGCCCTTCAATCAAGAAAGTTACAGAACTACTCTCCTTGGCTCCTTGCCAACGGCTGTAGAGTGGGAGCTCCTATTCTGCGCTTCAAGCGTCAGCTGGTGAGGCGACGCACCCACGCACGCAAGTCAAGCTGGGCCATCCCATTAGCTGTGTTCGCCATTGGTAAATTTTTTCGCTGCTGAAAAAAAGTCCGGTTTTTCTTTAAATGTGAGAACATTTATGAAATCAAAAACAGTTTCCAGATTTTCAAAAATGGTCACAAATTTTCAAAAAATCGTGAATTTGAAAAATTGTTCATGAATTGCAAATGGTTCACGAATTTGAAAAATGATTCGTGAATATAAAATGTCATAAATTTCAAAAAAATCATGTGTTTAAAATGGTTCACAAATTTGAAAAATGTTCATGAATTCAAAAACGGTTCATGGATTTGAAAACGTTGCGTGAGTTTAAAATGTCCCAAATTTCAAAAATTCATGAATTTGAAAATTGGTTCATGAATTTGAAAAATGTTCATGAACCATTTTCAAAATGTGAACATTTTTAAATTCATGAAAATTTAAATCCGGACATTTTAAAAAACGAAATAGAAAAAAGAACAGGAAAAAGGATGAAAAATCGAACAAAAAACCAGTTGGATGCTTTAGAAACGTTCCAAAACCGGTGAGGAAAAGCTATGTGGGCCGACCCACTTACCCATCTTATCGCTAAAGATTTGTGCACGTGTCCTCAGTAACCTGTGCTACGAGCGTAAAATAGGATTCACCCTGTAATGTGGTGTGTATGACAAACAAGAAATTTGGTGTATAGAAGTGGATGACTGGTTGGATGTCGCGGGGTAAAGGTGTGTCACTCAGTTCGGAGTTCGGAACCACGGAATGAATAAAGCATAACACTAATGTAATTATGATTATTGCTCTTGGAAAGGAAGAATGATTTTTTGACCGAAACCAGACAATAAGCGTTGATTTTGTTCCGTCGAAAAGTTAGTGAGATACAATATCTAAAGTTAAATGAAATCACCGCCGGTTCCGATTCGATCCATCGATTAATAAAAGATGAAAAAGATCGCGGCATTTGATCACATGCAGGAAGAGAGGCTGATTGAGGATCCATCAGCTCGCGTTCACACCTGCATCTGGGTTATTTATGCTCCCCATCCATTGGACCGACCAGCACCTGATCAGCCAAGGAATCACTTACACCAATAAAGAGATAACAACATTCGCATAAAGGAAATAGAGAGATAACGAAACAATCCCCCAAATCGCCTAGTTTTCTTTTGTGCGGGGAGGCCTAGCATTTGTTCAGAAGTGTTGGTCCTACATACAGTATATTACTTCCTTGCAAGACCTCCCATGGTAAGAATACATGCGTTTCATGCTCCAAGTGGTGGGGTGCATCTGCAGACCGCGACGTCGGATCGGATCCGACGCATCTGGCACGTACGAGGAGTTGACTCGGAGCGTGGCCCACGCCAATTCTTTTTTTTTTTAACAAGGCCCACGCCAATTCAAAGCCATTCTTTCCTCGCGCAGCGCGGGTTGCCGGTCGTACTTGGTCACAATTTGCCCTTTATCCAGAGGATCGGCGAGTTTCGGGAACGATCTGCAGCAAGGGCAGGTTGGCGGTCGATCCGACGCAAAAAGGTTGCCGTATCTCGTCTTCTCGAAAGAGCCTCTGACTGACTGACTGACTCGCTCGTGTCGTGCATGAGCATCAGCACCAGGTGTATGATGATCAGGCTAATGCAATGCTGACTCTACCATTTGTCAGGCACGCAAAGCTAGCTATCTATGGATACAATCCGATAGATACGCCCAATCCACGACGCAGCTGGAAGGATCAACACTAATCGCACCTCTTATCTAGCTCTCCAGATAGAAAGACGACGATTTGGCCTACGCCTTTTTTTCTTTTCTTCTGGTCGATCCATCACCAGAAAAGTACCCTCAGGGCGTTCTGTGCATCAAATGTAGACCCATCAGTTTCCGATGCTAATCAACACAAGAGATATGGTGTGTAGTGACTAGTAACCAGCATATAAGAAGCTGGCAGCAAAATGGTTCAAATGTTCTGAGAAAATGTCGCATTCTAATATTTCAATGCACCATGCATTTTACAAATTATTATACGAAATATAATGATTTTGTACGCAAAACAAACTTAATAAGGAAACATGCTTCAAAATAAAAATTGTAGTCCATGGGAATGAAGAATTTGGTGGCCCAACCAAAAGTGTAAACTTTGCACAAAATTTGTAGTTGTGCATACTACGGAATTATTATAGTCCCTCTATTTTGGTTTATAAATTCTCAATTTTCGACTCAAATTTGGACCAACAAAATGTCTTATTTGTCTTGAATAACCATTGAAAACTTCTTTCGAATACGAATCCAATGGTATCTTTCATGTGTCATATAATTAGTTAAAATTTAAAGTTAAAGCTGGACTAGAAAATAGAGTAGACAGATAAACCCAAACCAAAGGAGTGTTTGTTTTGATTAATAAAACATAGTTTTAGCCAACACACATGATCTCCAAATCTCACTTAGCTATTTTTGTAGGGAAAGGCAACGAGCTCTTTATTCAATGAATAACAATTACAATCAACTAACATTATTGTTTTCAGAAGCATGGTATAAGCATGAACACGCTCACATACACGCACAGTCTGCCCCTACGAGTATCTCCGAAAAAAGATTAAACGACCAATCTTGAGGTGCCTCGTAGTGGATAGACACACGTCATCTCCCATCGAGACGACATTGCCGAAAAGTCTAGAATAAATCTTGAAAAATACGATCATCCGTAATAAGTTTATGACGTAAACATTGGAAGATAGATTTCACCAGTAGAGCTATGCTCAGTTCACACATGAGAAATGAGATTCAGAGCGACAAGGGAGTGTGAGGAGCAAACACCATGGATTACGACCTAGTGGTAAGACTAGAACTAAGAATATACCAGGGGACAAGGGTAAGAAATATCATTCTTCTCAGTTTAGGTACAATCAAAGAGTAGAAGATAAGAAAAGAGCATGTGGTTTCATTCTTATCAGTATACAGGAGAGGAAAAAAGGTAGAGACGAAGGAAGGAATTAGAGTAGAAGAACTATGGTAATCTACCTTAGCCATGGACGTACACTCCAATAAGATAAAAAAAAGATTCATCTAAGAAACAAGATGAAACTACTAGCCATGATATAACTCCATGGAAAGATTTTTCTTAACTTGCAATTATATTGTTTGATATTGTCGGCACAACTTTCCATATAAGGTCTAGAGTTTTTGAAAACCAAACTGAATCATATATAGATTTATACATGGGTATACAAATACGATTTTGTGAATTTTTAGAATAACCTGTAGCATGCCTCTAATTTAAATTTAAATTACTTTCGGGTAATAGGATGAAATCCATTTAAATGGGGAGTATAGCAGAAAAGGCTTGAAAATTCAAAATATTCCGGCACTAACCCTACACTGAAATATTCTTCGTATTTGTTTATCATGGTTAAAGGCATGTTTGTGCCAAAAATGTAGGAATTATCATGAAGAATGGTCTGAATATAAAATGACCATGCACTTGTTCATTCGAGTTGAAAGTCGTGAATGTTCATACCTCGATGGCAATTTTATGAATAAAGTTTTTTGAAAACACATCAAAATTGAAGTCGGTCATTTTTGTGGCAACTAGTAGCCATAAAAGGGCTCCATGCCAATATATTTCCTTTTTAGATTTTAATTATATATTTAATTTTTCGAAATAAGGTGCAAATTGCTAGCAAAACTTTTGATACAAGGTCTCTGACATTTTCAAAACGCCATCTCTGTGACTTTTACATAGATTTATACACGGTTACAGGGATGGTTATGACTTTTTGGTGATTACCTATAAGAACCTGTAGCACACCTCTAATTCAAACTTCAACTAGTTTAGGTAAATAGGCCAAAATCCATTAAAATGGGGGAATATAGCAGAAATGCTTGGAAATTCGAAATATTTTGGTAGTAACCCTACAATTGTAATCTATTTTGTTTGAAAAAAATTGTTCTGGAAAATGGCACCATATTTATTATACTTCCTTCACAAGGTAGCCCTTTTTAGGCATTGGGAACATGCGATTTTTTTTTCAAAACATATATGTGCAATGTTTCTTTTTCATATTTGTTAATCATGGTTAGAGGCATTTGGAAAATGGAAAAGGATTTTTTCAAAATAGAAAGGTAGTAATATGCGACACAGCGTCACTCTTTTGGAAGGCAATAAAATGTGTCATTTTAGACAATCTATATATCGAGTACCACAAATATAAAAGTATGACCTCTCCTGGTTCTAGGCAATCATAACACAAAATCCATATTCATATTTTTCCATGGAGTAGTAGGAGCCTTGGGAAACCTTTATTTTGTGCATTCTGTAATGAACTAGAATATCTAAATCATCTATTTTTGGTGGTAGCTACTAAAAATTGGGGAATCATCTCGGATTTTGTCAGCATCCCTTGGAACTGATTTTATTTATTTAGCCAAACACTGGGTTGCAAATAAAAAGCATGATGTCGTCAAGACCAATTATGCTACTGTGTTGTGGATAATTTGGAAAATCAAAATTGCTTTGATATTTGATAACCAAAATTGGCACTGTATTAAACCGATATGGTAACTGATTTTTAGAAATGTCAAGACACGGAGGTTAATTTTGAAGGATGCTATGCTGGTGCAGATAGATCTCTTCTCTCAATGGTTCTGTAGGTGGTCAATTCCCCTGGTGCTTCGAAAGTAGGGTAATTGCTGCTGGGAAGCTATGTGATGATCCCCTCTCACTTCTATCGCTTGCAAGTCCGGCCTTGGTGTGATGCGCCTTGAAAAGTTTGCAACCGCCTTGCGTCTTAGGTAGCTTTGGCTACATTGGGTGGATGACACAAAAGATTGGATTCGTCTTGGAAACCAATGCAATGATCATGATAGGGATCTCTTTGCGGCGACCACTGTGGTCACGATGGGGGACTGTGATAAGGCTCTCTTTTGGAAATCATCTTGGTTTATTGGCCAACGACCAATGGACATTCCACCAATTTTTTTGCCTCTCCAAGAGAAAGAACTGTACGGTGGCAAAAGGGCTTGAGGACAACTCATGGATAACCCACCTTGACACCCAAAGTGGACTTGACATTGACCACCTAACCCAATTTGTCACGCTTTGAGAAATGCTTCAACATGTAGCTCTCCACCCTGACTCCATCCGGTGAAAGTTCACGAATGATGGCACTGATGGCTACGTGTTGGTGAACCCCAAGAGGAAGGTTATGATGTAGACAGCAGAAGTTTTCCCTTGAATAATCTACCCAAGGTTATCAATCCAGTAGGACTTGACGATCTATCGGAAGGTTGTTGATGTTGACTCCCCCTGGCGCTAGGGAGCTTGCACCAACGTGGAATCTGCACAGACACAAACCAGAACTTTGCCCAACACGAAACAGAGAGGTTGTCAATCTCTCCGGTCTTGCAGAAACAAAGAGTTAAACGTATGGTGTGTAAAACAGCAGGAAACACAGCAAGTAACAGGAAACAGATGATTGCAGCAGGTTGTGTAAACAGTATGAGGAAATTGGATCAGGGTCCACAGTTCACTAGTGGTGTCTCTATCAGAACAGATAACTAGCATGTTGGGTAAACAAATTACAGCTGGGCAATTGACAAATAGAGAGGGCATAACAATGCAATACATGCCAAGATGTCTACTATGAAATCTAGTTGGGCATTACAACAAAGTACATAGACCGTTATTCCAACCGCATCTATGCCTAAATAATCCACCTTCAAGGCAGCATCCGCATCCTATTCAGTATTAAGTTGCTAACAACAGATTATTGCATGAAGTAAAGTGTGTAATGTAATCAATACAAGTGCCCTTGGACACTGCACCAATGTTTTATCCCTAGTAGCAACAGCACATCTACCATCTTAGACCTTTCTGTCACTGATCCAGATATCTAGAGACTGAACCCACTATCGAGCATAAATACCCCCTCTTGGAGTCACAAGCATCTACTTGGCCAAAGCATCTACTATCAACGGAGAGCATGCAAGATCAAGAGCACATAGATAAACAACTTGAATAAACATGGTATCAATATTCATCGGATCCCAGCAAACACAACATCTAGCATTACAATAAGATGATCTTGATCATGTTAGGCAGCTCACAAGATCTAAACATGGAGGCACAAGGTAGAGAGACAACCATCTAGCTACTGCTATGGACCCGTAGTCCAGGGGTGGACTACTCACGCATCACTCCGGAGGCAGGCATGGTGATGTAGAGCCCTCCGGTGATGATCTCCCTCCGGCAGGGTGCCGGGAAGAGCTTCAGAACTCCTCCGATCTGAGATTGACGATGACGGCCGCGACGGAACTTTTCGTAGAATATGATCGACCGTCATAGGGTTTTCGCGTCGCGGAGAATATATAGGCGAAGAGGCGGTGTCGGTGGCCGAGGGGGGCCACCACGCCATAGGGGGGCGTGGGCCCACCCTGGGCCGCGCCCTAGTGTGGCGTGGCCCCCTGGTGGGTCTGCTCCGACTCCCCTTTGGACTCCGTGATCTCCTCGTGATATTATTGACGATGTCTTTTGTTTCGTCCAATTCCGAGAATATTTCCTTAATAGATTTTCTGAAACCAAAAACAGCAGAAAACAGGGAACTGGCACTGTGGCATCTTGTTAATAGGTTAGTCCCAGAAAATGCATAAAAATGATATAAAGTATAACCAAAACATGTAGCAATTGATATAATAACAGCATGGAACATCAAAAATTATAGATACGTTTAAGACGTATCAGGCACCTACTCCGCATCCTCAGCATACAAGATGCAATTTGAAGGAATCACCGCCACGAACATGAATAAAATGGCTTGGAAAAATTGAGGCCATCCGAAATGCGAGATCTTTGATTTGCTTGTTCTCCAAACTAGAATTTGGACCTCATACCACCTCCAACGTAGGGGTTGGCAAAATTGTGACATTTGCCCGCTTTGCAACCAAGTCTAAGAATAGGCGGCACACCTTCTCTTTAAATGCCGTCTCTCCAAGCATATTTGGTAGTCCATTCTAGGTTGGTGCGGCCTCCATGTCATCTCTCCCGCATTTGGACTCGTGAGCCCAATGTTAAAGAATGATGGTCAAACCTAGTGTCTTCAAAGGGGCATGCTCGCAAGGCCTTGGCGTCTCTCACCATGCTCATCTCTTGGATAATTTGGAATGAGCGATATGTTAGAGTTTTTCGACATCATGCCACCTCACCTAATGTCATCATTGTCAACAACAAAGAGGAGGCCAAACTATGGGGGAGGGTGGGGGCGAAGTATTTGAGTTATGTAATTCAGGGAGATTAGTTTATTTGAAGTCTTAGGGAGTGTTCTAGGCATTAACACACCAAACCTCTATCTTTGATCTTGTTTTTTTTAAAGTTGGTTGCCACCGCACACAAACACCCCACTGGCTCCTGTGACCCTGCCAAGTAACTTGTCGCTCTCTAAAGCTTCACTGATGATGCCCTTGTCTCTACCATGCCAACGTTGCTTGTTGCAAGGATTAAATCCGAAGCGGCCTTGTGGAGCGCGACAGGTGCTAAACACTTGGGCTCTATTATGCCCGGAGAGTAGGTATCCGAGCGAGCTTTTGTTCTCGCTAGTATGGGTCGTAAAACTTCTAAATAACTCCTTCTTATTTAAAAAACAGCAAGACCGGAGGGGGGACTCCACCCCGGCTTTGTCATTAAGGTAGAAGTGAGGATTCGAACCCGAGACCTGCCCCTTATGCGCATATGCACGGCTATCACTAGTCCACGGAAGAGTTCTCACTCCTTATTTAATGAGATGAGGCAAATCTTTTGCCTCCGTTTCAAAAAAAAAAACTGATGACACCCTTCTGGCACAGTTGCAGAAAGTCTCCGGAAGAAACAAAGTCCAAGCTCCAGATGGTGCTCGTCGCAGTCCAAGAAATACTGAATTTGGCTGATGGCCTGTGTCTTTGGCTGATGCCATCAGTTTCTGTAACATCAGTTTCGTTTCTCTCTTTAGTTTTCCGGACCTTTCGCCTGAGGGTGTTTTAAAGAACAAAGTGGTGAACCTGTACTGAACTCCTTGGTTTCAATCATGAAATGGAACGGGAGCTCCCCCTCGTGGGGCCCTTTAAACAGAAAAACAACTTTTCAGTATGCTGCACCATAAAATTTGTCTTCTCTGTTTGTGTCCATTTCCCGTCGAGTTTGCTGGTTCCCTTTGCAACTACAGGAAGCATGTAATATATTACACTTGCACTGAATATTCAATTAAAACTTTTACATATACGAAATTCTTTACTCATTTCCATTGAATGAACGGTAGCCAGTGTTCTGCTAGTATCAGACTACCACTCCCTATTTTTTTACATTAGCTTTTACATATTCTGTTTGGCAATCACGATTTCTTGACTAACGACTATGCTATTCAGCCTTTGAATTGATTGGTTAAGTAGTGCTGTAGGATTTTCAGCAGGTAGCCCGCTACCGGCCGCTCCTTTCCCTTCTCCTTCCCCATCTTGAGAGTCGACCTCCGCCCCCAGATCTCGTCCCCGGCTCGCTCCCCTCTCCTCTCCGGCGGCGGTGCCGGCCGGTGCGGACGAGGATGCGCAGCGCGGGCTGTAGATAGTAGGGTTAGGATTAGATCTAGATATGTAGTAGTTGCTTTTGGAGTTGCCGTGGCGGATGCCCGTTTGCTTTTCTTCTTCTTCCTCCTCGGCTGGTCTCCGGCGACTCGCAGCGACGCTGGAGCCAGGCCTCTTCCTTTCTGCACGTCAGATCCATGGAGGATCTCTTGCAGGGATGGAGATGGTCAAGGCCGATTCAATAAATTCGCGTGCCGTATCTCCTGCTCTGTAGATCGCGGGATGTGGCGGTGGCATCTTCCCTTGGCTGGCCGTGGCGGCGAGGAGCGGAAGAGGCACTGCTGCTCTTCCTCAACATCGGCGGAGTGGGACTTGCTGCATCCCAGAGCTCCACACGCGGTGGTCTTGTTCACTGCCGCGATCAATACCCAAGAAGGTGGCCAATCTTCAACCTCCAAGATGGAGGCCTGCTGGATCCGACGCCGGAGCTCGGCTACTCGATGCATCCAAGTGGTTCGTCCCCGGCTGCGTCGAGTTTGCCGGCGTCAGTGGTCAATCGCCGGAAGGGAGCGCCCGATTGTTTCTCGCTCCGATCTCGGTGCTTCACTCACCTGGAGAATGCCGGCGACTGGTGGCAGCGCAACCCTAGGACCTGATTGCGTTTTATTTTTTTGTTCTAGGGTGTTTTCTGTAAAAGCACTTGCCTTATCTTCGAATATTAGGTTTCCCAGGGCAATAGATGTAAAGGGCCTAAGTGCAAATATGTACCTGCCACGTGGTTTAATATAAATGCAGCACCGGGGTCTCTGGACCCCACCCCTTGTACAAAAAAAAAGAGTAGTGCCTGCTTATTGAAAAAGCCCCAGAGTGATTTCGAGCTAGTCTAGCTAGATTTCGAGATACCGAGCGCTAAGCGTAGTAAGGAACAAATATAAGATGATCTACCTAAAGTGGCCCAACGTATAATCTACTCTAAAGCTGCTCCTTTCAACTCTCGATGAAAATGTGCTGTTGGCAAGTGGCGGAAGATAGTGTTACATACTCTTGAACCGTTAAGAAAATATTCTTCCCTGATTTACATGGATACAAAAGTGGTCTCCAAGATTTGGCCCATGATTAGTAAGCTGCAGAGATGCCAATAGGCATGTGGCTGCGTGTTCCGGAAGCCAAAATGACAGTTCCGTTGTAGTGCCTTTTCGCCAATCTTTCCAACCTTGGAAACTGGCTGCACAAATTAAGAAGACCCCCACGTACTACTCCAGACACAATTTTTGTGTGCAATATCTGCTTACAGGTCTAGGCGCTGCAATTATTCTGATCAAATACAAACTTATCTATGATTCTTTATGAATCAAAAACTAACTGACTGCTATTATGATAGTCTACCTCTTCATACAAACTATTTAGACTAGCCATAATGGGGAGTATCATATATCGGTATCATACTAGTGTATGATACTACCCACATAATGCATAATATCATGTAATAGTATCATATCTACATGTTATTTATTGTTTGTAAAATCCCAATACAAATATGTGTACAAGATTTACCTGTTATTAAAATATTTAGTTTTACCGTAACATAGGTAGATACCACTACCATCTATTTCTTCATTAATTGTTGTGCCACATCATATTAATTTTTACCAACATGACATGCAGCATATACTAGCTATGCTATTTCCACTATGGCTAGTCTTACATCATCAATTAGTTCGTCCTTCCATGTTTGCAGCCTTTGGGCAGATTGTAATCGTACCTCTTTTATTCAATAAGCTCCCCAGGATTGATTAAAAAAAAAGTTTAGACCAAACCTTATGTATAGCTTTAATTAATTTACATGCAAAATCTAACGTATATATTCGTGATACTTGATGTCTTTCTGTTGATCAAATGCACACCTATTTCACGCATGGTAAATTTAGCCCCTCGACTAATATGAATTGAATTTTTCATATTCTTGTTCGAAATTTTCTTTTCCGTAGGTGTTATATCCTTTTATTCAGAAAATAAAATTCATAAAAGAGAATGTCGCTGCAACGCGCGTGTTCTCTTTTTAATTTTTATAAAGAATAGCAAAGTGTCCGTACATTGCAACCACTATAGAATAAATAGATACATTTTCACAACCATGTAAAACAACATTCATACGAATTGAGCAAGTGCCGCACGATTTGTTTGTCTTAGATAGCCCACCGCACACGCAGATCGAAGTTGTATAATAACCCGTAGCCCCACTCAAAAATTGCAAAGACTAGCGAAGGGGTAACATTATCTATCGTGCTTAGATGTGTGTTGACGTGTGTTCCTTCGAGATGCTTTTTTCCTTCGTTTTTGTACGATCCGAAAAGCAACATATGTCAATGTACTACAGGTTGATTCCTGATTCCTGAGCAGACAAATTGTGAAATTGAAGACGTATCATCGCCATCACCATTACGTCCTACTACAGTTTAATAGAAAAGGTTATGTCGTACAAAGCGTCCAATCATATCTTGCTCTCGAAGTATGCTTGACAACAATTACAAATTGTAATTGAGAGAAATGTTATTTTGTAGAACATTATTTTTGGAAATAATCTCTCTCGATTAACATAAAACATGTGTGATAGGGTCAAACCTCGAAGATGGTGTAGTTAAAACAATCGTGTGCGATGTATCACATACGGTTCTCTAGAAAAACTCGTGTGTGATGTGCTATACAAATAACGTCACAAAATAATTCGGTGACGCCTTGGAATGCTCCATCCATGTATGATTGGGGGATTTAAATTGACCGATCTTTACTAGTGAGGTGAAAAGCTTTTTGCTTCCCTTTTTTGTGAGAACTTGATATTAAAAGCAGCCAAGACTTTGAAGTAAAAGAAACTAATCAAGGGGTCGATTGTGCACATTGTCGCGGTTCTAGCTAGCTAGAGACGAGACACCGAGAAGAGAAGATATGGATTCTGTGCGAGAGGAAGAAGCAGGTGGTGCCTGGCCCCGGATTGCATGGGACAGATAGCATCCGACGTTCGAAGAGAAGACATGCATACACGCATCCGACGTTCGAATTCTCTTTTGTTCTGGTAGATTCTTGCTAGCTACTACCCTATATATCCTCATCAATAATTTACACCTGCTTCATGGAGACATGGATGCATGGCCGGATGATGACACATTGACACATACCGATGTACAACGTAAGCATCGTATTCGCACATAAGTAGTTTGTTCATGTTCGACCTGTAACAACTTTAGCAAATCAGAGTTAATGGTCTCTGCATGATGCCGGGGGCATCTGTACATGTAGCTCCATCCATATGGGTATCTATCCATAGCTTGGCAGTAGATCATAGCTAGACCGATCATGCAGGCAACGATTGGCACAAAGATCGACCACCCCCGGCCCCGTCTCATCGATAGAATAAACGTACACATCACCCCAACTTAAGTCACAACACATATGCCAATGCATGTGCAATTCTGCTGCCATGAAGCTATACTATCATTCTGCTGGGATAATGAATATGCATATGCAAAGTTAATCGAATTATTAAGGGGTGAGGCGGCCTACATGTGTTCCAGGCACATGCAGGATAAGAATAGTGCGTGAATCTATTAGACTACTCATAGTGGGGAGTAACATTGAGTGGTAACATAATTATGTTACTACCGTATGTTACTACGTATCTCCATAGTGGGTAGTAACTTATTTGTGGTGTCATGCATGATAACATTTCTTAGTTTGTAGACTCATTTTGTCTTGTGGTGTGTGATGTTACGGTAACTACATATGTTACTCTATTTGTCTCCCTCCACATTAAATAACTGCCACAACACCTTTTTTGCTTAGCTGGCAAGTATGTTACTACCTATGTTACTCCCACTATATCTAGTCTTAGAGTTAACGATCAATCGAACCGTAGTGCGACCAATTATGCACAGCTAGATTCTCGGATGTAATTTCTTCTCGGATCCAACAGGCCTTTCAACACGTAGACACGGAAAGACACACCTAAACTACGAGATCGACCTCTCCAGCTCAAAGCGAGAGAAGTGAGGAGTGAGGACCAGTACAAAACCATACACATATATATATACTCTTATAACATACGGATACGGTTAAATAATCTTCGGAATACACTTGTTTTTTCTCAGTGATACACGGAGATACATGGCTACTCCACATCCACTGTGCATGCACGACCTTGCCTGAAAAGCGACCACTTGCGCGGTTAGATTAACTAATTTACTTACTTGTTAGGTGGAAAGAACGTAATGATTACTCACTGAACCCATGTGGTTGCTGGGGATGGCGGCGATCGACCAGATCGAAAGATTGCCTGGTGTTCTGTAGGATGTTGTGTGGCTGGTTCTTGCTAGTGATTCCCCCCATCTCTCATTTGCCCACATCAGAAAACTGAAGCAAAGGGAGGAGAAAACAAAAAGGTTATGTTTGTTTATTGTGGATACACATGTCAGTCTTGCTTGCAGGTTGACTATAGTCACCGACCAAACTCTGTTTAATTAGCTCTTTGGTAGGCTGAGTACCTGCTATTGCCAACCGGGCTAACCGCTCTCCGTTACTAGAATGGATTTTTTTCCAAAAGGAGAGCATGAACCTGACTCTGCATCGAAACGATGATGGACATGATTTTTTATTGTAAAGAAAGAAAACTACAAAGAAAATAAATATGAAACCGCATGTCTACCAAATTAAGACAAAAACAAATAGAATATACATAGCTTTTACGCAAAACCCTCAAGAAGAAAAAGTCGCACGTGCACTGATGACGACGAGTCAACCATAAGGTCGAGCTAGGGATTTTCATCCCAAAGGCGAGTTTCGAGTCAGCACCTTCAACAACGGCACAGCGGAAGCGTGCGTCAACATTGCAAGAATTTTTTCCACCGAAGTGTGAAAACTCGGTATCGACACTTCCACCATCATCATTTGTCCTGCCAACGACTCATCGCTAACCGCCACACCTGCAGCCACACTATTGCACTACATTCGATCGAGCCACAAAATGCATGACTTGACACTGCGGAGGAGATGTCGTGCGTAGCACCAGTCAGAATCAGGAATGACTTGACGCCTCTATATGAGACACTGACCATCGCCCACCGTCGACCAAGCCTGACTTGACAGCTCCTCAGAAGCCGTCGTGCGTAGCACCTGGTGAGTCAAATCAAACGCGATCACAAAGTGTGTAGGGGACGTTCCATACCACCATCGGCCTCGAAACTTCACAGTTACAGTAGAGGACATCCGATACCACCACCGGCCGCAGCACAACAGATCTAGAGACCATCACCAAAACAAAGATCCGACCACCGCGTCAACAAACATGACCACGATACCTACCGTCGTCGAAAGTCCAAGGCCGCCGCCCAAAAAATCAAACTCCTTGTGCCACCGTAAGTGACGCCGCAGCGAGCAGATCGCGACCAGATCCGCCGATGCTAGAGTGGCAGACTAAAGAGTTGAGAGGAGCGCACATAAGGTGTGCCAGCCAGCCAGCCAAACGAAGAACAGAGGGATACGAGAGGTTCATATGGAATACATAAGAGATTTGAGCATGAGAACATATGCGAGGTGCGGACGCCTGGAAGGAGAAGGGTGATAAAAGAGATATGACGTGTGGCCTCTCCCACATGGCCAAGCGTAGTGTGAACACATGTGCTTATATATGTACATTAAGGTAGAGGGAGAGCTCAGCTCGCACTGTGTCGGGCCCCTATACGCGATCTTACAACGAGGGCTCGTGTATGGCCGACGCCTGTGAGAGCCGGTTTCACGCGTCTCGGAACCCAAGACTCAGACCGGATGGAAAGTTTCCACATATATATGACTCCTTCTATGAGAGCTAACTAGCCCGTCGCAAGTCCCACGACGTGACCATAAATGAAGATGGGTGCACACCCGACGCGTGTTCGGGGTGCGGTGAGATCCTTTGATTGAGAAAAACCTGTCCGAGAGGATGCTACATAGTGAGTTCAAAACTATGTGGATAGTTTTCGATAAAGAGAGTTTTATTACTTAAAAAGTTTTAAACATTCCACCTGGCCTCTACATAGTTAGGATGAACACAGTCATCACAAGTTCAGCAGTATGAATAGAAATAAAAGGCGGATTACATATCATGATGATGTGAAATTGTAAAAACACCTATGACGGTGGAGGGCCGATCCGCAAATTATGCTGCCATCCATGTTGGGATAAAAATTCCCTCGTCGTATCCTCCAATCTTGTAGACACCTCCGTAAACATGTCACGATGCTCCACATGTTGCAACGGTGACCAAGAATGGAGCGTAGTTGTACTCCTGTAGATAACCTGCATGAGAGAAGAATTTTTATCATTAAAATTTTGTCATTTCTACACAGCCAAAGCGACCATATAACGGCAAGTGGCAAGCGCTGCCACCCTAATACGTCGTTTAAACCTATGATCCACACCATTCAGCCAATTGCCAAAAATATTAGCAATGCTTCGTTGTGGGTATAAGGTAGAACCTATCTAGATGATTGACCATATAGAACCAGCAAATTTACACTCGAAGAATAAGTGCTTGATAGTCTCGTCTTTATGACAAAGGACAAACTTTTTACTTTCATGCCAATTGCGTTTTGCAAGGTTATTTTTAGTAAGAATTACACCTCATACCACGCAAAGATCTTGTTTTTTTAGTGGAATCTTCATCTTTCAAATTTACTTATTATTATCTACTGGCACATCCGGTTGGATTATAACTTTGTACATAGAGTTCACTGAGAATTTACCACTCTTGTGCAAATTCGAACGAAACTCGTCGGTCCCCTGTGTTAGATTGACTAAAACCGGACGCTGTAGCAACTAATTCCAAGATGCTAGCCGGGCACCAATAAGATTTCTTCTGAACGTCACATTTGGTGGGGTATTTTCCAACACCTGAGCGAGCGTATCTATACGTCCAAGGACAATGTTATATAAAGATGGATATTGTTCTCGGATCATGGTAGTACCTAGCCAACTATCCTATCAAAACCTTATCTCCGAACCATCCTTGATATAGAGTAACATGTTACTTAGGACCGAATTTATGAGAACCAATCTACCACCCAAGGACATTAATTTTCCTTTTTAACTACTCAATCTTTTTTGGAGCCTTTCCTCAACATGCTTTTATTGAGTAATCGTAAGGCTCCTGAAATGAATCGGAATGACTAGACAACTGATTGGAAACTGCCCTTGTCCACAGCCGAGTAACTCGGCATACAGGGTAGCATCGTCATGAGCCTTTCCGAAACAAAACAATTCACTTTTATGGAAGTTAATCTTTAGACCAGAAAATTGCTCGAACGCTGATGAAATTAATTCCAGGTTTCTCGTCTTTTCGATGTCATATTACATAAAAAGGATCGTAGCATCAACATATTGAAAAGAATAGATAACCCGCCATCCACTAGATGTGTGACTACATCTTCAATTTGTCCATCCAATTTTGGATGCTCAATGATTATGGCTAGCATATTATCAACTATATTAAATAGTATACGTAATCATTGACTTTGATAGCAACACTTCCTCCAAAGACAAAATTATGGATCAGAACGCGCCACTCACCAGAAAAACTTTTCATTGTAAGTCCGGCGCCTGGTAGGACATGTAATTAAATCAAATTAAACCTGCGGATACGTGTAGTTTCTTGCATGAGCACACATACATGTAAGTATATTACATAGACCTTGGCCATGGATCACGCAGGGCTCGGTCGGTGGATCGACAACCCAAGATCCGTTGGCCTGTGTCGTCACATGCATCGTTGCGCGTTGTGATGCATGACGTATATGTGAGACCAAAGGGCCTCGACACGACATACCTTAGCCAGAAGAACAAAAGTCTTCGTCCCATTCGCCGGTGTACAGTACATTAGTGTCCAGAGCGCCGACCAGCCGTGTCGCCACCCACAAGATCGACCGCGACAACTCCTACGGCGGTTCAACGTCGTAGTTGCTCGTGTCAGATCCTCCATGTACCCAGTTTACCTGCGGAGTTCGTACTTCCACTACAGTGGCAATCCATGGAGGATCCACTGCTACTTCTACTACAGTGGCAATGGAGTGTCGTATCTGGACTGATCGGGCCTTGTGCGTTGGAGTGCATGCATGATGTATGGGCACCATGCATGGATCCACGAGGTCTGGACTCTGAAGGCACGGCCGGTGTGCACCTCTAGTATAGAGACAAACGGGAGAGAAGACAATGGCGCGCGGTGGTGGTGGCCGGTGGCACAGGGCCAGGCCGGAGGACGTGTCAGCGGCCATGGGGGTACCGTCCGCGCACGCATGAGGCCGCCCACATAGATGGCGCCACGGGGGAGCGGCCGCGCTGGGTGTCACGAGGGCTGTGGTGTCACCCAGCCCACGCGTCCGCTCCATGGCCTGCGCCGTGTCGCCCGCCGGGTGGTCCGCCGGTCCTTCGCGCGCCGTCCCGCAGGTTCGCTGTATCTTTGTCGCGTCCGCCATGGTTGCGCTGCCTCCGTCGCCGTGCTGAACAAAAGGCTCAAGGCTGGCCATGAGGGCAGCTGCCGCCGACCGCCGACGTGTCCCGACTACTGTATTCCGTAGCCAGACAAAAACATAGTTGGCACCAGATCGAAAACGCCGTACCCACCTGCCATGCGGGCCCGTCCTAATTGTTCGTGAACGTGGCGATGGCCGGACTGGAGGTCGACGGCGGTGGCGGCCACCGAGGTGCGTGGTGCGAACGTTAGCCCGGCCGGGGCCTCTCGGCGACCCAGAGGCCGGGGTTGGCTAGTTTCGTGTCGTGGCGGGACCCACCACGAACCGGGCGGGCCCTGGGATGGCACCTCGGTGGGGCCCGCGCTTCGTGGATTCGCGTCGCGCTCTTGGCTTCCCGCCCGATCTATAAATAATCGCCTCCCTCCTCGCCTCCTCGACACACCTAAGCTCTCCCTCCATCGCTTCCCTCCGCTCCGCTCTCCCAGCCTTTTTTGCCTAGCTTGGATCAGAGTAGCAAGCTAGCTCCAGGTTTCGATCGGCTCGATTTAGCTCTAGCCGCGATGACGAAGCAGAGCGTCGTGGTGCCGGAGGTGACTGTGGCGATGCCACCAAACACGGCGGCTCTGTTCCCGTACCCGCCGCCGAGGGCCATGACCGGAGTGTCCGTGCGCAACAAGTACCTGCAGGCGCAGATGGAGCTGGGCTCCGGGCTCATCAATGGGTGGGTTGAGTCCATGCGTGCTTCCTCGCCCACGCACGCCAAGGCGGCCGCCGCGCTAGCCGCCGGCGTGGACGACGAGCACACCGCGTGGATGGTCAGTCAGTGCACTCCTCTACATATATAATCCATTGCTAATTTGTACTAGCTTGCGTGACGACACTCGTATCGATCGTAGCTGCTCTGTTTCTTTTCGTATTTGCCTAAATTAACGCGTCTCTGTTTGTTTGTTTGATCGGTGCAGGTGAAGCACCCGTCGGCGCTCAGCAAATTCGACCAGATCGTGGCCGCATCCAAGGGAAAACGTATCGTCATGTTCCTCGACTACGACGGGACGCTGTCCCCCATCGTCGACGACCCCGACGCCGCCTTCATGAGCGACACCGTAAGTAACGAGCTGCCATGCCTGCGCTCTAATTGAATTGCGTCTACCATGTCTGATCACGTGCATTTTGTTTCTCTGCTCGATCAGATGCGGCTGGCAGTGCGGAGCGTTGCCAAGCAGTTCCCGACGGCGATCGTCAGCGGCCGGTGCCGTGACAAGGTACATATACCCGGCCTACTAGTTCATCCACAATGGCATCATTCCCAGTGGCCAAACGCATCACCCAACTGAACTGGCCGACATGTATGTAGGTGTTTGATTTCGTGAAGCTGGCGGAGCTATATTACGCCGGCAGCCATGGCATGGACATCAAGGGCCCAGCGAAGGCTTCCCGGCACACCAAGGCTAAGGTTTGCGCCCTTCTTCAGCGTACGGGTACGGCCACTCAAAACGGCTAGATACTTATCTCGCTCTGCTTTCCCCTGTGTGGTTCACAGGCCAAAGGAGTTCTCTTTCAGCCGGCGAGCGAGTTCATCCCCATGATAGAACAGGTACCCAACGATTAATATGTTATTCCTCCTCTGTTTATGTATAGGGGCGGCTTGGTTACTCGATCTGATGGAAACTTGTTTGTGTGTTGTTAGGTGAACGAATCTCTGATAGAAAAGACCAAGTGCATACCTGGATCTAAGGTGGAGAACAACAAGTTCTGCGTGTCTGTCCACTTCAGATGTGTAGACGAAAAGGTGCGGCAAATGTTCCTTTTCCGTTGTTTCTCTAATTTAGGACAGCTTTGGTATCTGACTCAACTGTGTATGCAGAGCTGGAGCACATTGGCAGACATAGTGAAAGCGGTGCTCAAGGACTACCCCAAGCTGAAGCTCACACAAGGAAGAAAGGTGAGAGCGATAACCATGCCATAGCTCTCGCGTGCAGTCACATCCCCCGTAAAAATCTTTGCTTGCTTGCTCATCATTAGTTCATTACTAGTTAGTTAGTCAGATGTCGTCGTTGCCGTGATCACTAAGTCGTTTTCTCCGTCGTTGGATTCTTCCCCTCTAGGTGCTCGAGATCCGGCCCACCATCAAGTGGGACAAGGGCAAGGCCCTGGAGTTCCTCCTGGAGTCGCTCGGTAAGCCAGCGCGCGACAACAGCAGTTTTGTCTCATGCCGTTGCCTGACCTTGATCTGCTCGACCATGGCCTGACCTTTGATCTGTATATGCAGGCTTCGCCGACTGCAGCAACGTGCTCCCGGTGTACATCGGCGACGACCGCACCGACGAGGACGCCTTCAAGGTGCTGCGGAAGCGAGGCCAGGGAATCGGCATCCTCGTGTCCAAGCACGCCAAGGAGACCAACGCCTCCTACTCGCTGCAGGAGCCCGCCGAGGTACGAGTATTTTCCAGCATTTTTCACATTTACAGTAAAATAGAAAGACTGGCTGCTACTGGTGCGCGCGTAGTTTTCTTGTATTTATCTCTAGTCGACCTCATGCATGCACGCTGTCCCGCGGACCACCGGCGACGCCGGCCGTCGATGTCGGTCAATTAAATTCCGCCGGCGTCTGCTTCTGCCGCCACTTGCCCACGCGCGTCCTGACGCTGACAAGCGATTCCTCTTGCTCCTTGCTTGCAGGTGATGGAGTTCCTGCTGCGGCTCGTCGAGTGGGATCGCCTCTCCAAGTCTCGGCCCAGGTGGTGATCGATCGCCCACGAGACGGATTATTAACCTACTCCTATCGAGTTAATTAATTAACTAGTCCCCCACGATCGACCAACCAGGAGGAGATTATCGAGTGGATTAGCAGCACATATATAGCGATGGACTCTGGTCTATGGGTAATTAATTAGTTAGAGGGCCGTATCTTAGTAGGCTCCCGTGCTGTGCGTGGTGTATGTCCTTGTACCTTGCTCTACGCCGTCAGTGTGGGCGTATGCGCGCGTGCTTAGTTGCGCATCCCTTCTTTTTCTGGGACGCGCCATTGCTGCAGGCTTGGCCAAGCTATCTGGCGGCGCAGGAAGGTGACAAATCACCTACGTGCTACCCGTGTAATTATATATAACTTCCGATGATGCGTGTAATCTATATGTGCGAGAGTATATGAAATGAAGAGGAGAGAAGAGCATAAATGCATCTTTTCTTCAGTGTCTGTTAAATTCATCTACTTCACATCTCAACGAAGTTCTTTGCATCTGCAACTTCAGGTCCACATCCTCAGATTCTCTCGTGATTCAGATTTCTCTCTGTTAGACATTGTATTGTACGTAGCTTCCTGTATACTAACCGTATGAGGTTAGAGCATTGTATTTGTACACGTGTGCCTGACATAAATATACATGAGGCCACCCACGTTTGGGTAGTGCCGATTCCCAACCCTAATACGTTTAACATGGTATCAGAGCTGTGGTCAAACCCACAACTATTCGGCTTCTTCTCTCATTGGCAGTCACTAAAGGTTGGTCTCTTCGACAACTCGATGTGCAGAATGCTTTTCTTCATGGACTTCTCGAGGAAGAGGTTTATATGAGGCAGCCACCAGGATTTGTTGATCCAGATCAACCTCAGCATTTGTGTCGTCTTGTCAAGGCGCTCTATGGCCTCAAACAGGCGCCTCGTGCACGAAGAGCAGAAGCAAGACGCTCGTGCATGGCACGAGCGTCTTGCTTCTGCTCTTCGTACGCATGGTTTTGTTCCCTCCACAGCCGATACGTCTTTGTTCCTCCTTCAGCAACCACAGGTCACTATGTATCTTCTGGTGTACGTTGATGATATTATCCTTGTTAGCTCTTCCACTCGTGCAGCGGATGCTCTCGTTTCTGCTTTGGGTGCTGATTTCGCTGTCAAGGACTTGGGCAAACTCCACTTCTTTCTTGGTTTGGAGGTTACTCATCGGGATCATGGTCTCTCACTCACCCAAAAGAAGTACTCCTTGGATCTGTTACGCCGTGCTGGTATGCTGAAGTGTAAGGGAATTTCTACGCCGATGTCCTCTACTGATCGTCTTTCTGCTGTTGATGGGGACCCGCTTTCACCGGATGATGCCACGGAGTATCGCAGTATTGTTGGAGGTCTTCAGTATCTCACCATCACTCGGCCTGACATCTCGTTTGCTGTTAATCGTGTTTGTCAGTTTCTACATGCACCGAGAGATGTGCACCGGTCTGCGGTCAAACGCATCCTGCGTTACATCAGTTTGACTGTGTCTTATGGTCTGCATCTACGGTCCAGTCCATCCGGCGTTCTTTCGGCCTTCTCTGATGCTGACTGGGCTGGTAGCCCAGATGACAGGCGATCCACGGGGGGATATGCTGTATTCTTTGGATGTAACTTGATCGCCTGGAGTGCTCGCAAGCAAGCTACAGTGTCTCGCAGTAGTACTGAAGCTGAATATAAGGCTGTTGCCAATGCCACCGCTGAGCTCATCTGGGTACAGTCTTTGCTTCGCGAGTTGGGCATCTCTCAGGAGCAACCTCCAGTTCTTTGGTGTGACAATATGGGTGCTGCATACTTGTCATCCAATCCAGTGTTTCATGCTCGGACCAAACACATTGAAGTTGACTATCATTTTGTGAGGGAACGTGTTGCACAGAAGCTACTTCAAATCAAGTTTATCTCCTCAAAAGATCAACTTGCTGACATCTTCACTAAGCCGTTGCCGTTGCCTTCATTTGAGCTTTGCCGGCGCAATCTTAACCTGCTTGATACATCATGACACGGTTAAGATTGAGGGAGGGTGTTAGACATTGTATTGTACGTAGCTTCCTGTATACTAACCGTATGAGGTTAGAGCATTGTATTTGTACACGTGTGCCTGATATAAATATACATGAGGCCACCCACGTTTGGGTAGTGCCGATTCCCAACCCTAATACGTTTAACACTCTCCATCCCAATATGTTAGCGTCAACAGTTTCATTTCATGGCCTTGATCATGATGGATTCGCTTACCTCGTTTCTGAACTGGCTTGGGCGACTGACATTGCAAATGCTCCTGAAATAGCCAGGTCGACTTCGACTACTAAGATGACTTCTGTTATATGTTGGAACACCCACCGCCCCACCGGTTACTAGCTAGCTAGCTAGTATGCATTGCATATTCTCATCTCCAACCGTTACTAGGTATTATGCATTGTATGTTATCAACTGCAAATCTTTTCATAAAGTGGCTCATTTATTGTCAGCGTCAAATTTCTTACCCGATGAGCACGATCGATCAGCCCATTTGGCCAAGATATGGTTCCTAAAAAGGGTATTCTAGACACTAGGCCAGGGTAGACCGTTAATCACACGAAGATATTGACAAGCTAGTGACGCAAGAATGGAAGCACGACCAGACTTCTTTATTACTATAAGCTTGTACATATATTACTCTACATAACTAGCTAGCCGAGAATGCTCATTGATGAGCTTGATGACCTACAGCCAGTTCACCCCAAAGTCCGAACTGATCGAGAGAGACGGGAAATATATTTCAACACTCTCACTCACGTCTAGCCTATTTTAGTTTTAGACGTGGATTCAAGGTAGACCGCAAAATCTTTTTCTTTCTTAATACTACGTTGTCAGGGTATTGAACTGAAATCTCTTGGCTCTCATACCATATTGAGTTGATGCACTAGTCAACTCAATTAAAAGTCTAAACTGATGGAAATAGGCTAGTCAAAAAAAGGAAATAGGCTAGTCAATATATTTGAACAGGTATTTTTCTCTCCCTTCTCCTGTGTTCGTTCTCGGGAAACACCGGGGCCCCAACCCTGACCACCATTGGTCCACTCCCCTATTCTTCCCCACCTTGCCGCCGGCGCCGCGGAATGTCTGTATTTCCCTTGTGTGAAGCTGCTTGATGACTTTGGGAGCTTACCAACCAAATCAAGCCCCCATCCAGCAAAGGACCAAACGATGAGAATTATCTGCAACGTTCGGACCATCACATAGATCTGCCTGGCGTAGTACTGACACCCATTGCAGGTGCGAATGACATGGAGTCTTTCAGGAGCCTATTCAGCAGGTCGACATGTGAAGTAGACACTCAGATAGGTGAAATGAAAACCCGACAATTGTCATTGTCCGTAAGACAGACGAATATAAAGGCCAGTTGAACTAGTCAGACAAACTGTGCACAGCTATATGTATATCTTTCACAGCAAGAGCTTAGATGTATATTGTTTTGTCTACTGGGTAAATGTTTACTGTCGAAATATATCTGATAACTTGCACGCGAGGCATCTACTGGTATTTGCCGAGAGCCAAGCGCAATATGAGTAGTGTACCCTATCAACATTCAGTATTGTACTATCAATGCTAGAAGTCACTTGCAGATCCCGACCCGTTTAACTTTCTCTTGGAGTCAGCATCCGTCAAAATTCTCAGACAAATTAACTCCTGTCACGGGAAAAGAAGAGGATCTGAACCAGAGAAGAACTGAAACCACAAGCACAGCTTTCCAACCGCTATCAGTTACTGTACATTATATCTGTCTATCTTTCTTCCGACCTACTACAAGAATGAAAGCGTGAGATTATCACCTAACAATGCCCCTTGCCTCTGTGTCCATTAATTCACCAGTGAATATCCCATCCTTCCGTTCAGTAGCTGTCATTAGGCTGCGAGCACCTGACGAGAATTAACGATCCCTCGACAAATAACCCCCACACTTTCCATCATGCCTGCTCCTTTTCTACCTTGCATGTCTTCTAATCTTTTTACCTGAAAGAGACACCTGATTTTCTAACCACTGTCCATCGATCGGCGTAGCTAGCTTGCAGGATAAGAGTAGGATAAGAGACACCCACCTCCAAGTCATCATTCTACAATCGATGGCAACGAGATACCCCCTCCGTTTCAAATTAATTGAATTGGTTTTGTCCAAATATGAATGTATGTATACTTGTTTGGTATCTAGATACATCCATGTGAAACCGAATGTGTGTCAATTAAATCCGAACGGAGGGAGTAGATAAGTAGATAGTATTGTCGTAAGAGACAAGTTGCGTTGTAGTACAAACGAAGGCTTTGGGAATATGTTGTGTTCTAACGAAACGTTTCGGTTTCTGGATCGGCCGGCGCAGCCTTTTCCTTGTTCCTGTCGTGGTGTCACCTCAGCTGAAGCTGCTGCAATCAGAAGCCGAAACAACGACTCCCTAGCTTGATGATGCAGTTGTGGAGTGCCATTGGTAGCCCAACAACTGTCACCACTAGACCACATCCGATTAGAACCTAGAAGCATTGTTAATGTCATCCTTCAGTTAGAGAATTACTCCTTCAGAAAAACAATGATTGTGAGTGTTACATTCAGTTACAGAAAGTGGAAAGCAGCCATGTACTTGGCCAGGCGCGCGAAAGGTACCTCTTTCTCCGTCTCCTTCCTTCACACCTGCACTAGAGACTACAGAGAATAGCCTCTTTGTTTTACACTGGGATAGTACAAGGCAAGCCGTGCGTGCGTCCTATAGCATCGAAAGAGAAGAGCTACTACACACCTGCAGATCAATAATTAACAACAACAGATGCAGCTTAACTTTCTTGTACCTGATTTGATCGATAATACTAGTCTAAAACATCAGAACAGAAAGACATCGATCGCACTCGGACACGCGTAAACGCAGCATGTATATGGCATCGCAGTTATTTCTCAGACTAAAAATCTCAGTCTGATGGTGAAGTGATCCAATCCTGCACCACCATTGGCCGCCCTGGATAAAAAGGGGCCAAATGGGATCTCAGATAATGCCAATAGTTTGAAACCCTCTCGCGGATATCGTTTTCGAGCCAATTAGGCATGAAAGGGACCGAGACGTGCCTCCATTAGCGATCGACACACACACGATGCGCGTGCGTGCGTGCGTGCGATGCCATCCGGAGTTGGATTCCACTTTGGTTGTTCGTTGGATGGATCAATGGCGCTTTTGGGAAAGGATGCAGATCGCAGGCGCACAGGCACAGCACACCTGGTGTTGCGGCCAAGAAAAAGACAGGAGGAGGAGGAAGAGTAGCATGCATTGCATGGGTTCACTTTTCGCCGGTGGGGTGGGCCGACGAAAAAAAGACCATGGCAGGAGATCTAATACTACTCATGATTGGTCACTATCAGAACACAAAAATGCTGTTCTAAAAATATATACTAATGATTGTTGCTTACTTGCTAGATAGAACCCCATGTAAACTAAACTTTGCATGTATACTTATTTTTTTTTTACCGATCATTTTTTTTTTAATATATACTTAGTGATGTGCATATATATATGTGTCTCTTTTTCCATGTAATCTAAATATCTGATATTGGGTATCTCTTCTTGTGATTTCGGGAGTATAAATAACTAGCGAGAAAGAATCAAAGAATACCTTCCTCTAGGACCGTAAGTGTGGTAATCATAGCAAACATCCACAGGATAGCGAATGTTAGGTTTCAGTGAAAATGACGCTTGATGGAAGACTTAGCTAGTTAGCTTGTGATTCTAATATTTGGGAATGTTCTTCCTTGGGCGGTGGCAACTGCCGCGATTAGTTGTCGGTGGGCGGTGCTCCGCTTTGCTCTCCAACATCTTCGAAGATGTTCCATTCTAGCCGACTTGAGCCCATGTCAGGTACTACTTAATAGTCATTTCTAAGATTCCACTCATTTGCAACTACTGTTATTTGAATTGGGTGTCCAGTAGTATCACAAGCTGTCAGAACTGAAGAATTTGCAGACTTTGTAGCGAACTCAAGTAAAAAGTTCAGAGAGTTTAGAACTTGCTTGGGCCTGACTTCGATTTAGAAAAATTAGCAGCCAACACATACATAATAGTGGACGCTGCATACATAATAGCCTGACGTCGACGCTGGATGTTGCCTTCATCTAAGCAACATGTGCAGAAAAAAGCTCCGGAAGCTTCAAAACTTCCTCGTCCGAGTTGCCAGTCGTCTTCATATTTCTGCTTTGTTTCCAAACCCTGCGTGGTGGTTGGATGCTGCCGTAGTTTGAGAACAGACTCATGTCTCTTTAGCTTTCCCTAGTTTCTGCTAGTTTTCTCTTTAGGCCTGCCAGCTTGCTGAGCTCTGTTTTGCTTTTGTTAAAACTTACTTACTGTTCGTCACCGTGTACCACCTCGCTCGGGTTTCGTTGAGCTTATCAATGGAACTGGGGATGCGATCCCTGTATTTCTAAAAAAAATAAACAAATGGAATAATTGTTGCCTCACGAACACACTTAACCTGCAAAAAAATGGAATTAGCTCTTCTTCTTCTTCTTCTTCTTCTTCTTCTTCTTCTTCTTTGCGCAGGGCTCAAGGCGGCGGGCAGCTGGCCACCACGCTTTGCGAGCTGGATGTGGCGCTGGGTGGAGGTATGCACCTGGGGATCAGCCGCTCACTTCTTCTTCTTCTTCTTCTTTGCGCAGGGCTCAAGGCGGCGGGCAGCTGGCCACCACGCTTTGCGAGCTGGATGTGGCGCTGGGTGGAGGTATGCACCTGGGGATCAGCCGCTCACTCCAGGATTTGATCTGTGTAGTGGCGCTGCAGTTGTCTGAATGCTGTGGTGTACATGTGGGTCTGCTGTGCCAACTTTGTGTCAGGTGCGTACATGGGCATGCAACACAGAAATAGAAGGAATGGGCCTAGTTTCTTATGAGTTTGTTGTGGTCTGATTACTGCATTACCGGTAATCTTGGGTCGCACGGGTGCAGCAAAGAGGTTCAAGACGCTGCGTTGATTATGTGTTCATGACGGAGAATCGATGTGCGCCCTTTTCATCTAACTAAAGGTGCTGGCTTGGCATGGCGCGCACCGCAGCGATCACCGGAGACAGCGACCACGAATCGGCGGCGGGGATGCACGAATCGAAGAGGAAAAGTGCGCAGAGGAACAGCGGGCTCACGGACTGTTGCTCGGAGGAGTCGCTTGTGCTGTGGGAAGGCCGCAGTCGCGGGATGGAGTCGAAGCAGACGCGCGGTGACAGGCGGAGGGACGAGCGGTACGCGGTCTGGTTCACGCTGGCGGTGAGGTTGAGGTCGCATCGGCCATGGCGACGGCTTTGGCCGTGGAGAGAAGCTACCCAGGCGGCGGGGTGAGGGATTTCGGCCCGAGCGGGGCATCTGGGCCTCGGCGCATATTTGGGCCGCAACAATTTTGAAAACTTTTTCAAATGCATTTGAATTTTGGGGAAAGAAGAGAGTCTTGTATCCCAAATAATTGTGAAAACAACTTCCCAAGCTTTAACCAAGTTGAGATGTTTTGAAAAGAATATAAAAGGAGAAGATGATGGATTTATATTGCCACATAAGATTAATTGGGGAAAAACCAAATAGGGTTTATTTAGGCTTGAATTTTAAACTTTGAAACACACACACAAAGAAGAGAGAGTGACATGGGTATGCCTATCGGGTACCCTACCATGAGGGTACCTGGTGCACGTATCGACTAGGCCCAACTATCAGAGCCTACATGAAGCCCATGAAGGGAGGCCCACGAAGATGGAGTATCCTCCAAGTTTGGCGAAACAATAGTCGGTTTAGAGTTTCCTTACTTGTAAATCGAGTCGGTTACGAACACCCGAGACCCAGCCTATTATTTAAGGACTGGGAGGGCCATCGAACCAGACCACGACTTTCAGAGCCACAAAACCCTAGCGAGATCGACATCTCGCCGGGACCTTGTAACCATCATATTCACAAAGCAATAACAGACAGGCAGGACGTAGGGGTGTTACCTCCACACGAGGGCCCTGAACCTGGGTAAAATCTTTGCCCTGCTTGTCAGCCGACGATACTTCCAGCTCTACCACGTTCTCTCCCCCATATTCATAACCTAGGGACCTTAACCATGGGTCTTGATGAGTCTACCCCTCGTCAAGTGGCGCCGTCTGTGGGAAAGAATAGCGCTGGACTCGAAGTTTCGCCGGTCCCAACAGCAAACGGCAAATCGCCGATCACACCAGCAAACGGCAACTCGCCGATCTCATCTGCAAACGGCAACTCGCCGGCCATGTCAGCAAACAGCAACTCGCCGATCCAGGCGACACACGGCGACTCGCCGATCCACTCGAAAAGCGGCAGCCTGCCCGCTTCACCTGCAAAAAGCGCATCTGCTCTTCCAATGAATTTCAATCCGCACTCGCCGAGCTTCAGGAGGCGTTTTCCGGCCTTGAATCAGGTTTGAGTTTGACTGTTGGAGCATTCAATTTTTTCGTAAACAATCTTGGCACGCAGGACTCGACAGATCCGCAACAACTGGCGCTGGGCGCACTCGAGGCTCCGTCGACTGCGCTCGCCCCGTCGTCGATTCCTGAAGCCTGCTCGCCCGCAACAACCATGTCGACCGGCGAGATCGACAGGTTCATGATGACGGAACTCCAAGGCGAGGAGGCAGAATCAGCATACCGCACAAGCAACGTCGACTTCAACCTACCACTCGACGAGAGTTTCGACTGCGGGATCTCCCTCGATGACTTCTACGAGCCCGCGATTCATAACGACAGCAACGTCGACTCGGAGATCTTCACCAACACCAACCTCGACTCAGAAATCCATAATGGCTTCGCCAACACCGAGATGAGCATAGGCGATGAGCACATCGACAACGAGATTCGCCTCGAAGATCTACTCGATGAACACACTGGCTCTGACATGAGCCTCGACGGCGACGTCGAGTCCATGACTGGAATCGACAGCACATACACCTGTCCACGGGTCACGCCCCATCAGGTCTACGTGGCCTTCTCCGCAGAATCATCCGCAGACGCAGCCGCTCGCAGGCCTGCACAATTCCCATGCACGGTAACCATGCCGGATGGGGTCACAACCTTGACAATCACGGAGGAGATGGCAGCAAAAGCAGATAAAGTCATAAAGGAGTGCACAATGATGCCACCAAATTCCACCCCAGAGGAGATGTTGACCTTCCAGTACTTCAACTGGCAGGAGTCAATTCGACTGCAAAACTACCGAGCGACGCTCGAAGAGCGCAAAAGGCAAGCCAGCCTCTCGAGTGCCCGAAGAAGGGAGCAATCCCTCGGGTCCACAATGCAACCAACCCCACGACCTAGGTCGCGGTTGGCAAGCCTTCCAGAACATGAAAGGGTAGCAATCACCCGTAACCTGTCGTTCATGACAGAGGACGCTAACGGAATCCCAGTGCCCAAAACTGCTGCGGGTGCATTATTCTCCGTAGGTGCTTACCTCAAGGCAATGCAACCTCCGGCGAATGACCCTAACGCAGCCCTGCATCGCCAACAACTCAAATCGCTAGCTCTAGCGGCACAGGCTATACAGCCAGAAGACAAAACTCCAGCAAGGAATCGCGATCGCGACATAGTCGACTCACGACACGCAGCACATCATCGCAGTGGTCGCAGCCACCACTCGGATGAAGGAAGGAGAAGCACGCGCCGGCACAGGTCCAGCAGAAGCAGATCTCGAAGATCCTATAGCAGCGATTCATACTCTGATCGCGAACCAGAGCCATGCGGAGCATTGTGCTTCACTCGACGCATCCGTGAGACGCGGATGCCCAAAGGTTCAAGTTGACAGGCGAACAACCCAAGTACAACGGTCGCCAAGAACCTTCCGGGTGGCTAGAAGATTACAGACTCGCCGTGGCATGCCAGCGTGGCACGAACACCACGGCGATGCAGTACATACGACTCATGCTCGAAGGAACTGCCCGCGACTGGCTCAAGGCACTCCCTCCATCATCATACGACTCGTGGGACGATTTCCGCAGAGACTTCATCAAAAACTTCGAGCCTCTATGTGAGCGCCCGAAGACATTCGAAGAATTAAGGGCATGCACTCAACGATCAGACGAGTCGTTGAGATCATACATACGGCGGTGGACCGAAATACGCAATTCGGTTGGCAAAGTGTCAGAAGACAGGGCCATGGATGCCTTCATACAAGGTCTCGCCAGGAAGGACTTCAAAGAGGCACTGGTCGTGAAAAGCCAACCTCCCTGGCTGACCTCATCAAAGTTGCGACTGAGTGGGCAGATGGAGAGGATTCTGTACGCAGATCCCGTGCTTCCCCACCACGCGACAACTACGAAAGCGGCAGTCGAGGCCGCAGAGATTCATACAGAGAAGATCGCAGGCGCAAACGTTCCAA
This sequence comes from Poa pratensis, assembly GCA_947311845.1. Taxonomy (NCBI): domain Eukaryota; kingdom Viridiplantae; phylum Streptophyta; class Magnoliopsida; order Poales; family Poaceae; genus Poa; species Poa pratensis. The sequence goes on along the minus strand of CAMZMU010000094.1, from coordinate 42,468,358 downwards.
ACGTCCTTACGACGATAACAGACCCGAGTTCATGGCGGCTGGATACACACAACCCGGGAGGACCAAGATAGAAGCAATCGACGCTCGGATGATCGACGGGACAGTCGAGATCGCGAGCAGCGGAGCGACAGCTACAAAAGGCAAGAATGGCGCAAACGCAGCGACGCAAAACCCGAGCGGTCATTCGAGGAAAAGATGGACGACTGGTGCAGATTCCACCTCTTCAAGGGGGACGACGGAAAACTACGCTCCAATCACACCCTAAGGAACTGCAGGGAATTCGACCAAATGGCGACTGACTACATGATACGACTCAAAAGGTACGGCCCAGCACCTGCTCAGCCCACGCCTGCACCCGCACCACAGCCGAACGCTGTGCCCGCTCTCATGGCGCCACAGCCGCCACCGCAACCACCACCACAGCCTGCTCCAGGCGCAAACCTCGCAGGTGCCATACAACCCGTACTACGGGCGGAAGATGATCAATATCCACAGCCCCACGGGCAGATGTACATGATACAAAAGGGTCGCCCCTCAACAGGCAGCAAAAGCTAATCACTCGACAGGTGAACATGGCTGTCATGGCACCTCCTGCCATGCCCGAATTTCTGAAGGGATCGGAAACCATCATAAGCTTCAGTCGAGAGGATCATCCCCCAGCTGTAGTTCGACCAGGGCACGCGGCTCTGGTACTCGACGCGCAAATAGGAGGCTACGCCATGACCAAGGTCTTCATGGATGGAGGCAGCGGCATAAACATCATCTTCGCGGACACGCTCCGCAAAATGAACAGGTCAGTCGAAAACCTCCCAAAATCTTCAAATACCTTCCACGGTATCGTTCCTGGCAAAGCAATTAGCCCAGAAGGCACCATACAACTCGACGTTACGTTCGGGGACAAAAGCCACTTCAGGACAGAGTCGATTGAGTTCGAGGTCGTCGACTGGAAATCACAATACCATGCTATTCTTGGTCGCCCGACGTTTGCTCGATTCATGGCGGTGCCACACTACGCGTACCTCACGCTGAAGATGCCAGGACCAAAGGGAGTCATCACTGTCCGTGGAAACTTTCAAAGGTCCGATGCTTGCGACCGCGAGTTCAGCAAAATCTCCGAGATGTTCGGGGTGGAAGAATCACTCGCCGACTGGCGATTTCCAACGACCGCACACTCCTTCCGGAGCATAAGAAGTTGGCAGTCGACAGATCCTTCAATGCTACAAATGACACAAGGTCGCATCAGGTGCACCCGACCGATCCGTCCAAGACAGTCAACATATCTTCGAGCCTGCCTATCGCATAGGAAGGCGCGCTCGTCGAATTCCTCCGTGAGAACTGGGAAATATTTGCGTGGTGTCCAGCCGACATGCCAGGTATTCCCAGGGAATTCGCCGAGCACTCTCTCCAATTGTTTCCAGATGCAAAGCCAGTCAAGCAAACGATGCGTCGAATCTCCGGCCCAAAGCGAACCGCAGTCGAATCTGAAGTCGACCGGTTACTCGCAGCAGGATTCATTAGGGAAATCAAGAAATCACAATGGGTGGCCAACCCCGTACTCGTAGAGAAGAAGCATACAGACATCCTTCGGATGTGCGTGGACTTCACAGCGCTGAACAAGTGCTGTCCAAAGGATCACTTCCCGCTACCCCGAATCGACCAGATCGTCGACTCCACCGCCGGATGCGCACGACTCTCCTTTCTGGATGCTTACTCAGGTTATCACCAGATAAGGATGAAGCAAGAAGACGAAGAAAAAACGGCGTTCATAACCCCACTCGGGGTCTACTGCTACACAACTATGCCCTTTGGGCTCAAAAACGCGGGTGCAACATACCAGCGCATGATGCAGGACTGCCTCAAAAAGCAAATCGGACGCAACGTCCAGGTCTACGTGGATGACATTGTCATTACCACAAGGGAAGAACACACACTACTCGACGATTTGAGGGAGACGTTCGCAAACCTCAAACGCTTCCATATCAAGCTCAATCCTAAGAAGTGCACGTTCGGCGTTCCAGCCGGGCAGCTCCTAGGGTACCTAGTCTCTGCCCGTGGAATCGAAGCAGACCCGGAGAAAATACAGGCCATCCTCACAATGCAAAGGCCTTCAAAGCTTCACGATGTGCAGAAACTAGCAGGACGAGTAGCAGCGCTCAGTCGATTCATCAGCAAACTGGGTGAAAAGGCTCTACCATTCTATCGACTGATGAAGAAGGCGGACAAGTTCGAGTGGACGCCAGAAGCTGAAGCAGCCTTCACAGATCTCAAGCGGATCCTCACAAGCCCTCCGATCCTCGTCGCACCTAAGGAACGGGAACCACTCTACCTGTATGTCTCGGCTACAAACAGGGTGGTGAGCACCGTACTGGTAGTCGAACGCATGGAGGAGGGGCACATCCAAAGCATACAACGTCCAGTCTACTACCTGAGCGAGGTTCTCTCCATATCAAAACAGCGGTACCCGCACTATCAAAAGCTGGCATACGCTGTATTCATGTCCTCAAGGAAGTTGACACACTACTTCACCGAGCACCCGATCACCGTGGTAAGTAACTCAGCAATCGGTGATATCCTCACAAACCCCAATGCAACGGGTCGAGTCGCAAAATGGCTCATCGAGCTGGCTCCAAGAGACATCAAGTACGAGCACCCGAAGGCTATCAAAGCACAAGTCCTACCCGACTTCACAACCGAGTGGATAGAGGCCCAATTACCTGGAGCACCAGACGTGTCCAATTCCTGGACCATGTACTTCGATGGGTCCAAGAAACACGAAGGCGCAGGCGCAGGCGTCATCCTCATATCACCAAAAGGGGACAAGCTACGTTATGTTTTGCAGATGGGATTCAAACTACCCTCCAATAACGAGGCTGAATACGAGGCTCTGATCCATGGCATGCGGATGGCAAAAGCACTTGGGTGCACTCGATTGATGATCTACGGCGACTCCAATCTCGTGGTGCAGCAAACAATGAAGGCCTGCGACGCAATCGCGGACAACATGATCGCTTATCGCGACCTGTACAACACACTGGAGGGCAGCTTCGAGGGCTGTGAGTTGAGGCACATAGGAAGGGAAAGTAACGAAGAAGCAGACATGCTAGCCAATCTTGGCTCAACTGGCGCACAAATTCCACCTGGTGTCTTCCTCGAGCGCATCGAACACAGATCTATCAAGGAGAAACGAGAGCCTCCTCCGTCGACTACGCCAGCCAAAAGCAAAGCGCCTAGCACAGAGGACCCCCCAGTCGAGGTACTCCTCATTGAGCCAACTTGGACTCAACCTTTTCTGGCTTACATACTCCGCGCGAGCTACCAGATGACATAACCGAGTCCCGACGCGTGACTCGAAGATCAAAAGCATACACCGTTATCAACGGCGAGTTATACAAGCGCAGCATATCAGGTATGTTCCAAAGATGCATCGCATTCGAAGATGGCCAAGCCATACTTCGAGATATTCATGCAGGTACCTGTGGGCATCACGCCAGCAGTCGATCACTCGTAGCCAAAGCCTTTCGCGCAGGGTTTTACTGGCCTACAGCACTCAAAGACGCGGAGGACATAGTCAAAAGGTGCGTCGGCTGCCAGAAATTCGCAACAAGGCCGCACGCACCCGCATCGGCGTTGAAGACCATACCGCTGGCCTGGCCTTTCGCCCAATGGGGGCTCGATATGGTTGGGCCACTCAAAAAATCATCGCATGGCGGGCATACTCACCTACTGGTGGCAGTCGACAAGTTCACAAAGTGGATCGAGGCGGTCCCCATCACAAATTCGACTGCTACTACGGCAGTCAACTTCATAAAGAGCATCATCTACCGCTTCGGTGTCCCAAACAGTATCATCACTGATAACGGCACAAACTTCACGGCTGAGGAGTTCAAAACCTTCTGCAAAGAGCAGGACATTACGCTCAACTACGCATCCGTGGCGCATCCACAATCCAATGGCCAAGTCGAAAAGGCCAATGGACTTGTGACGAGTGGGATCAAGAAGCGCCTCCTGGTGCCACTCAAAAGAGCTGCGGGTGCTTGGGTCGAAGAACTACCATCTGTGCTATGGAGCCTACGCACAACTCCCAACACTTCTACGCAGTTCACCCCATTCTTCATGGTCTATGGTGCAGAGGCAATTCTGCCATCAGATGTAAGGTTCAATGCGCCACGAGTTGAAGCATACAATGAAGAAGACGCGGAAGAAGCACTCGAAGACGCAGTCGACTTGCTCGATGAGGCGCGCGACACGGCCTTGGCCCGCACAGCTGTTTACCAGCAGGACCTTCGCAACTACCACAGCCGTCGACTGCGCACCAGGTCCTTCGTCGTTGGCGACCTGGTTCTTCGACTGAAGCAAAAGAAGGTGCACAAGCTCGCTTCCCCATGGGAGGTCCCTTCATCATCACGGAGGTCCTTGGTGGAGGCGCATATCGACTGAAGCACGCGAAGACAGGCGAACTCTCTCATAATCCTTGGAACGTTGCGCATCTGCGCCGTTTCTACGCATAAAGTGCTCACAGTCATACAATGTAATAGGCTATATGTCGGATGGCTGCAGGTTTCAGACGCGCTCTTTTCCTTACCAGGGTACCTAAGGGGACTGGAAGGTTTTTAATGAGGCGGCCTGCAGCCTAACATTCAAAAGAGGAATAAAATCAATGTTCCTTCGACTTCTTTGTGGCTACTACCCGCATAATTCATACCTTAACCGCACCCGAAACCCTCGGGGGCTGTGTTATCGATCAAATGAGCTCTCGCTCTTGCAGAAACACAATGCCTTAGCCGCACCCGAATGCTCGGGGGCTGCGTAACAAGGATCCAAACAAAGAACACAAAAACTCTGCAGCCGCACTCGAATACTCGGGGGCTGCACAGTCATTGGTTCACAACCAACACATATTTCACAAACCCCGCTCGACTGACTCGGGGGCTCGACAAAAAATCAAAGTATACAAACTATACAATATACAAAGAGTCAAAAATTACACTCGGGGGCTGCCCCCTATACAAAAATTGCACTCGCAAACTATTCTAATCCTCAGCTCGTCCTTTACGGGCAGCTCGGGACCGCAAAGCTGTTCGCGAGTGCACTCGATTAGTGTCTCCGCAGCTTGGATCGTGTCATCCAGGTCTTTTTGTTCGAGAACTCTCCGGCTGCAGGTGTCCGCAACACCAACCTTGGTTTTCGACTACGCATATACGCCATTGCAGCGTTGGCTCCAATCACAAGTCTCTGAGACAGCAACTCTCGAATGGGATTTGTTTGACGGAAGATGTTCAACAAAGCACGAATCCCTTGTGGTTGTGGCCCCGCAGGAAAAAGAGTCTCGTTCAGGCGGATACAGATGTACCCGCCACGGCCTTCTTGCCCTTGGTCGCATCGGTCGCGGCGGCGGCGGCAGCACCACGCTTCGCATCTCCACCTTTCGCCATCGCTACAGTGGAGGGAGTGTGGGGCAAAGAACTTGGGCGCAGAACAATGGAGGGGCAGCGCGAGGAAGGAGACGAGGGGCGGCGCAGGGGGCAAATGGCAAGTAAAAAACTCTGCCAGCGCCGTCCCCCCTATTTACCACAGAGCGCAAAAACGATCGCAGCCGTTAAAACAAATGCATACGCTCCGCGCGAAATCTGGCCATACACGTGGCAGCCCCGGAGAGCAACCGTCGGCGGCCACTCCGCCCACTACGCACGAGAATCCAGGAAACCATCATCACGCCCCGTGAAAATTGCGCCAGAACGGTCAAATCAAGTCCACGCGGCGTCATCCCTGGTCAGCTCTGCAGAAACGGGCCCACAAAACAGGGTCACGTCTTATCAAAGCCTCTCCAAGCACGCCACCGATTGTCAGAGATAGCAATCACAAAATGCGTCATTGCTGACGTTGTTCTCTCTTTCACAACTGGCATAAAAGTCACTCGATGATATCTTCGGGTGGTCTCTCGCATAAGTCTCGGTTGGTTTTTAGCAAAGGTCATAGAGGCCAGTCGACATTCTTTCGACTGCAGCATCGTACTCCCATCGGGAGCGTATCAAAAAAATTCTTTGACTAAAATGTGCAGGGTAAAAGATTTTGAGATTATCCTCCATTGCAAGCAATAAAGCACAATCTCGGGGGCTACTCCCATCGGGAGCGCTGTCGCGCACCCGATAAAATAATGGCAAAGTATCAGTCGACAATTTACTCGACTCAGTTCATAAGCAAAATCACACTCAAAATATTCCCGAGTTGATCTGACGATCCTTGGATGCTGCATGCATAGTGCAAAGGTAAGACCCACCGATCAGTCGAGTTGGGCTGAGGACCGCTCCAGCAGCGTTATCCTCAAATGTTCCGTGTCAGCAGACATGATGAAAAATCCCCGACGGACGCGTTGGGTTGATTCAAAATTATGCTGCAGTTCGATTCCGTAAAACCTCGACGGCTGTTTCGAGTCTGTCCAGTTTGTTCCAGATTCGAGTCCGGGGACTCGAGTTTGATTGAAAGCTAGTATGGTTTTGCCACGAATGGTAGTTAACTGGCCCCGATCCGTCGTGTGTGCCGGGCCTGCTAAGCTAATATCCCTTGACTATCATAAGCAAAAACTCATGGTCGATGAAACACTCGACATAGCCAACATGTGCTATTTCATAAGAATTCTAAATACATATGCAAAATGTAACGTGCATGATGTATGAGTCCATGCCCGACTCTTCGAATCAGACAAGTACTCGGGGGCTACTGACATGGGTATGCCTATCGGGTACCCTACCATGAGGGTACCTGGTGCACGTATCAACTAGGCCCAACTATCAGAGCCTACATGAAGCCCATGAAGGGAGGCCCACGAAGATGGAGTATCCTCCAAGTTTGGCGAAACAATAGTCGGTTTAGAGTTTCCTTACTTGTAAATCGAGTCGGTTACGAACACCCGAGACCCAGCCTATTATTTAAGGACTGGGAGGGCCATCGAACCAGACCACGTACTTTCAGAGCCACCAAAACCCTAGCGAGATCGACATCTCGCCGGGACCCTTGTAACCATCATATTCACAAAGCAATAACAGACAGGCAGGACGTAGGGTGTTACCTCCACACGAGGGCCCTGGACCTGGGTAAAATCTTTGCCCTGCTTGTCAGCCGACGATACTTCCAGCTCTACCACGTTCTCTCCCTCATATTCATAACCTAGGGACCTCGACTATGGGTCTTGATGAGTCTACCCCTCGTCAGAGAGAGAGAGAGAGAGAGAGAGAGAGAGAGAGAGAGAGAGAGAGTACCACCGTCGACAAAAACACAAGGTGGCAATTATGCAAATTTATTTAAAAAGTGTGACATGATTATTAAAAGATGATGACATGATGATGCAAAACAAAAACAACATGCAAACCTAATACAGTGTAATCCCGGGATGTTACAAAGGAGCCTTAGAACAATAAACTGATTTAAGATTTCTGTAACATTCCGCAAAGAACCTTTTATCTCCATTATTATAAGCTTCTTGCTGATTTGATTGGTTATCATCCACAGGGATTGATTTGTGGATTGGACCAAATTTTGAATGAATTCCCACTATAATTTATTCAAGATTCTAAGCCCACAAACTTCGATTTTACGTTTGAAGTCTTGCGCAAATTTATCCCCATTATCCTTTATTCCAAGAATAAGTTTTGCAACAAATATATCTTCCATAACATTCTACGTGATGGCGGAAATTGATTTAGTTTGTGAAAAAATATGGGGTTTGTCAGGAAAATATCCTATGGTGACACGCCTGAAGTAAACCGTATTCTATGTGGTATTTTGATCACGATTTGACATTCAAGGATGCCAGCAAGGCTAAATGATCAGTGCTTATGAAATGGATCCTAGGTACTCCCTCTGGTACACACGCACGCACTGCCATTATGAGAATGCTTCTGATCTGGACAAGATGAGTCACCTCTTCGTTTTTTTTTTGCTTGGACATCCCATTCAGGGGGATGGACCTTGATATCACCACATGGAAGCTTCAGGATGCGGACAATAACATCTTTTATGTTTCCTAAGGTGCTGCCAATGTATATGGTGCCTTTAAAAGTATCAACTCTGTCAACATGCCAGATTGTTAGAGATTTTGGCATGCGGTTGTCCATCATATTCTCAATATTGTAGAAATCAATCTTCTATACCCATTCCTCTTAGGACTAAGTTTTTACATTAGTTCAGGAATCAAGTGGGGAGAACAACAGTAACCTCGAACATGTAAGCATAGAAGTTATTGTCAGTATGACAAGGCAAAATAATCATAACTTCTAGTCTACGCATCTAATGTAGACATACCTTTTTTTATCCAATGAATCAGTTTCATTTTCATTCTCGTTGTAACTAGGATCATCGTCCCAACTTAATGCTTTCCTTTTAACAGATTTCTTCTGGTCAGAGACATTTTTGCAGGAATGTTGAGGATGTCGCCGGAGGTGGTGGAGGAGGAGGAGGAGGAGGTCGCCGGGGTGGTGGAGGAAGTCGCCGGAGGTGGAGGTGGAGGAGGGAGGAGAAGTGGAGGAGAGAAGTGGAGAGGAGAAGTGGAGGAGAAGAGGAGTAAATGAGAGGAGAGAAGGAGAAAAGAGAGGGAGAAGGGGGGCGCCGGCGGGATTCAAAATTCGAATCCCGCCCAACAATTATGTGGCGCATATGCAGATATGCGCCACAGAATTGCCTTTTTTGAATTTTTTTTTTTTGTAGAAAAAAATCTTCTTTTTGAAATAACTTTTTTTCCTTTTGGAATTTCGAGGATCTGAGAAAAGTTCACCGGGTAAACCAACTAGTTATGGCCGTTCTAAATTTTTTTCTTCTGTTTTTTGCAAAAAAAAGGGTCTAAATTCATATTTCAAAATTTCTATACCAACGATACTAAAACCTAACTATATCTCAAAGGATTTTATTTATTGAAGATTTTACCATTTTCTTTTCTTTTTTGCAAAACTGAAAAGACGATCCACGGGGGTGTGGGATCTAAGTTCAAAAATTGTTGTGGCGTATGCGCCACAGAAATGTAGTTTTTGTGGCGCATGTGGCCAGATGCGCCACAGAAATTTAGCTTTCTGTGGCGCATGGGGTCAGATGCGCCCCATGCGCCACAGAAAGCTACATTTTTGTGGCGCATCTGGCCACATGCATAGCATTTTCTGCTCCAACCACTAGCGGACAGTATATGATGTACATTTTCTGCTCCTGTCTGGTTTGTGCCATTTACAGTATATGATGTACAGATGGCCACATCACTAGCGGACACTAGATTTTGTTGGGAAATGAATTTAAGAACTAATCATCGTCTCCACATTTTATTTGTGCATTTACTTTGTGATAGACATCGAGGTTGAAGTTATATCTTGTTATCTCATGCGGCTACAACCGCCCGTTGGGAACCCCAAGAGTAAGGTGTGAAGCAGCGGAGCAGAAGTTTTCCCCTTGATTACAAAACCAAGGTTTAATCGAACCAGTAGGAGTTGGAAGAGCTTCATCATGGTGTCAATCTACTCTGACGCTTGTAGATCAACGTGGACCTACACATAACACAATTAAACAACTTTGCCCCAACGTAACAGGAAGGTTGTCAATCTCCCTGACTTGCCGAATACAAATGATTAAACATATGGTGTGGAAAATAAACGTAAATGCAAAAATGGACAATGAGCAAATGAGTGTAGGAAACAGTGAAAACGGTGTTTTTATCAGTGTAAAAGAAAGGACCGGGATCCACAGTTCACTAGTGATGTGTCTCCATAAAATAGATAAACATACATGTTGGGTAAACAAATTACAGCTGGGCAATTGACAAATGGCAAGGGCACAACAATGCATATTATGACAAGAACAAGTTCACTGTAATATTTAGTTGGGCATTACAACAAAATACATAGACTGCTTGCTAGCTGCATCTATGAATAATAATCCACCCCCAGGATAACATCCATGTCCCTGAAAGTATGAAGTTGCAAGCAACAGATAATTGCAATAAGCAAAGTGTGTAATGTAAACAATGCAAATGGCACGTAGACATAGCATCATTATTTTCTCCCTAGTGACAACAGCACATCCAGAAACTTAGTCGTTTCTGTCATTCGAGCCTAGGCAACCGGAGACATTTTTTTTAGAAATGGAGGGTGTGCCCCCAGCCTCTGCATCCAAAGGATGCACACAACCGAGTTTTATTAATATGGAAAAAAACAGTAAGCACTATGCTTTACAAAGAAATACATTGATCAACCAGAAGAACCACCATCTAGGCGAAAACTCGCTACACCTACAAGCCTGATGAAGGGGGTGGAACAATCAGAGCCGAAGGCAACCGGAGACATGAACCCACTATCTAGCATAAATACCCCCTCTTGGAGACACTAGCATCTACTTGCCCAAAGCATCTACTAGCATCAGAGAGCATGCAAGATCATAAATAAAACATATAGATAAATAAATGAACAACTTGATCATAACTTCACAATTCATCGGATCCCAGCAAACACAACATGTAGCATTACATAAAGATGATCTTGATCATGTTAGGCAGCTCACAAGATCTAAACATGATAGCACAAAGTGGAGAGACTACCATCTAGCTAGGGTTGGCGGTGTAGAGCCCTCCGGTGATGATTAGTCTAATGGAGAACTACTCACGCATCACTCCAGAGACAGGCATGGCGGTGTAGAGCCCTTCGGTGATGATCTCCCCCTCCGGAAGAGTGCCGGGAAGAGCTTCAGAACCCTCCCAAACTAGGGTTGACGACGACGGCGGCGATGGAACTTTTCATGGATTTTTAATCGGTGTTTATAGTTTTCGGGACGAGGTGAATATATAGGCAAAGAGGCGGCGCGGGGGCACCCGAGGGCACCAGACAACCCCCCGACGCGGCCCCACCCTTGGCCGCACCGAGGTGGCGTCTGGGCGCCTAGGTCGTTTCCTCGGCTGCCCTTTGGACTCCGTCTTCGTATCTTCGTAAAACTTATCCTGGTAAAATTTCGTCCAATTCCGAGAATATTTCTCGACTAACTTTTCTGAAACAAGAAGACAACTGAAAACAGGAACTGGCACTGTGGCATCTTGTTAATAGGTTAGTCCCATAAAATGCATAAAAATGTATATATAATGCAAATAAAACATGTAGCATTTATTATAAAACAAGCCCGGAACATCAAAAATTATAGATACGTTTGAGATGTATCAGCATCCCCAAGCTTAGTTCCTACTCGTTCTCGAGTAGGTAAACGATAAGAAAAGATAATTTTTGGAGTGACATGCTACCAACATAATCTTGATCAAGTAGTAATGTAAAGCACATGAACTGAATGAAGTGATCCAAGTCAATAGTCTATAATTGCTATAAAGTAAACAATGAGCAATCAAGATGCATCATACGAATAAAAACCTTTCATGAATAGTACTTTGGAGACAAAGAGCTATAAGACTTGACATAAAAGTTAGCTCGCCAAGCAACATTTTCTAATCAAAAGTGTTTGACCAACACAAAGTAAGATTTAAGCTTCAGCATTTGCTTCAACTTTCAACATATTTGTCTCATGGATATTGTCAACACAAAGAATCATAGTAAGTCATAATGCTAACATATAACCCTTCTTGTACCAAAGTTGACACTAGTGTTTGCTTGTGGAGAAAGGGGTTGGAGTAGGAAAACTGACTCAACATAAAAATAAAAGAAAGGCCCTTCGCAGAGGGAAGCAGGAATTATGTCATGTGCTAGAGCTTTTAGTTTTTTTTGAAAACATATAGAGTAAAAATATTTTGAGAGGTGCATGTTATGGTCAACGAATGGTAGCAAACAATACAGTATACCCTTGCCAACCAGACTTTTTAAGAGCGGCTTCCATTGAGGAACGTTATTTCTGCAACAAGCAGATCCTCCCTCTTGTCTCTTTTGTTTACACATGCAGATGTTTGACTGAATGCTCAGGAACAAAATGTGAGGAGAGTTTTTTGATGAATGTTGTAAATTATCTTTTATTGGGGCTGGGCACCTCGCTGCCAGCTCTTGTGGCAAAATTATTGACAAGCAGATGAAGCATGCAAGTCAAGAGTAAAGTCTGTTTGACATGCGTAATAAAGATTATCTACCATTTCCTCATGAGCTTGAAACAGAGACACAAATAAGAAGTAGTAATAATTTGGAATATTTTAAAGGTAGCACATGACAAATTTACTTGGAGTGGCAGGAAAATACCACATATAGGTAGGTATGGTGGACAGAGATGGCATGGATTTTGGCTCAGGGTTTTGGAAGCACAAGCAGCATTCCCGCTTAGTACAGAGTTTTAGGCTAGCAAGGTTTTTTAAGCAAACACATAACGTAAACCGGTACAAAAACAACTATATAATGAACATTAAGAAAAACCATAAGACTCCACATTGTCTTCCTTGTTAACCAAAACATCCTTTTTAAAAAGAAAATATCTAGACTTTGGAACTACCAAGTATGTCAACCCAAACAACTTCAAGCTTTAACAGTAGTTATTCACTATTGAGCCTTTACTTACATGATACACAAGTTTAAACATTACTTACTTGATAACTCAAAACAATTGACAAGTATCAAGTTACTCAAGACAAATGATCTACAAGACATGTAAGCTTTTCTTTATACCACTACCACATGCATAGCATTTTCTGCTCCAACCAAACACCAATCAACTTATTTGAACAACTCTCCAAACAAATAGGAGTGAAGCAAGAGAGTACTTTCTATTAAAGAAACTAATAGCTCTGAACAAGAGATACATGAAAAACAAGAGCTAGAAGCTAAAAGAACGAAAAATGAACACTCAACACATATAAGTGAAGAACAGGAGTGTTCTTAAGAAAAAGCGGAGCGTGTCTCTCTCCCACACAAGAATGCTAGGATCCAACTTAGTTATGACCAGAGAATAAAACATAAACAAACTGAAAATAAAAGCACACAGACGCTCCAAGGACATCACTTAAAATGTGAAGAAATAAAAATATAGTCTCACTAGAGATGACCTGATAATTGTTGATGAAGAAGGGGATGCCTTGGGCATCCCCAAGCTTAGGTGCTTGAGTCTTCTTGAAATATGCAGAGGAGGTCCATGGGAGCCTGCCCAAGCTTAAACTTTTCTCTCTTCTTGATCTTTTTCTATCATCCTTCTGTCTTAATACTTGAAAATTTCCATCACACAAAACTTCTCGTAAACTTCATTAGAGGGTTAGTACATCAAAACATTAATCCACTTGGTTCTGTAAAGACACATTGCAAGAACTCATTTTAAACATTAGCTACTATTACTAGCCTTATGTGATGCTCTCCACCCTTAGAGAACCTCACTCAACACTCGCAAAAGAGAGAATGCAAAATAAAGACAGAATCTATCAAAACCAGAACAGTTCGTAAAGATGAATTTTTTTGAGACACTTACGTTGCTCAAATCAGAAAACTTAAAACTAATGAAAGACATATAAAACCCAGATGCTTGCTTTCATAAATTTTCAGAGCCAGATCACGTTCTGTGATGTTTAGGATTTTCGTACAGTGGAGAACAGAAATCTGTTTCTGGACAGCAAACTCAAAATTTTAACATCCTCTCATTAGAGGCTATTTCTTGGCACAAAAAACCAAAACAAAAAGATACAAAGGAGGTGTTACAGTAGCAACATCGCCTTGAAAAATAAAAACTGAAAGCAAAATAAATAACATGGTTTGCCTCCCATAAGCGCTTTCTTTAATGCCTTTTAGCTAGGCACAATGGTTTTAATGATGCTCTCATAAGAATAAGAGTTGAAGCACAAAAGAGAGTATCAAGAGGCAAATATCAAACACATTTAAGTCTAACCCACTTCCTATGCGTAGGAATCTTGTAAGAAAAATCATTTAAGCACAGAGCAACTAGAATAGAAAGATAAAACAAGTGCAACTTCAAAACTTCCAACATAAAGAGAGGTGTTTTAGTATCATTAAAAATCCTACAACCATATTTTCCACTCTCACAATAATTTTCAGTAGCATCATGAACAAACTCAACAATATAACTATCACACAAAGCATACTTTTCATGATCTACATACACACAAAGCATGCTTTTCATGATCTATATACACATAATTTTTATCACTTTCCAAAACAGTGGAGAAAATATTTGGTAATTCTGTTTCCTTTTGTTTCTGTTGAGTCAAGGTTGTTGTTGCTACTATAACTTCATCAAAAAGAGATATTTCAAAGGAATCCATAGAATCATAACATTCATCAATAGCAATTTCCCCAAGCTTAAAGTTTTCCATGGTATTAGCAATAATGGTGTTCAAAGAATTCATGGTAATAACATTGCTACTATCATGCAAATAAAGTTCCATAGGTTTTTTAATTCTCTTCAAACACTTCATGTCCCAATTCAAGATAAATTTTATAAAGCTCTCTCATGTTGTTTTTAGCCATAGGACTAGTTTCAAGGAAAGAATCCATTGATAGCAAGTAAAGAACTAGACATAATAACAAGAAGAACAGAAAAAGACTAGTTGCTAAAATTCAAATTTTTTGTAGTGTTTATTTTTTAAAGCAAACAAGACTAACCAAAAATAAACTAAGCAAGACAAAACAAAACAAAGTAATAAAAGAGGTGATGCAAAACTCTCCTTGCTGGAGCTTCCAACTCCCCGGCAACAGCACCAGAAAAAGTCTTGATGTGGCTACAACCGCCCGTTGGGAACCCCAAGAGGAAGGTGTGAAGCAGCATAGCAGAAGTTTTCCCTTGATTACAAAATCAAGGTTTAATCGAACCAGTAGGAGTTGGAAGAGGTTCAACATGGTGTCAATCTACTCTGGCGCTTGTAGATCAACGTGGACCTGTACACAACACAATCAAACAACTTTGCCCCAACGTAACAGGAAGGTTGTCATTCTCCCTGGCTTGCCGAATACAAAGGATTAAACGTATGGTGTGAAAAATAAACGTAAATGCAAAAATGGACAGCGATCAAATGAGTGTAGGAAACAGTGTTCTTATCAGTGTAAAAAAAGGACCGGGTCCACAGTTCACTAGTGGTGTGTCTCCATAAAACAGATAAACATACATGTTGGGTAAACAAATTACAGCTGGACAATTGACAAATGTCAAGGGCATGACATGCATATTATGACAAGAATAAGTTCACTGTAATATTTAATTGGCCATTACAACAAAATACATAGACCGCTTGCTAGGTGCATCTATGACTAATAATCCACCCACGGGATAACATCCGTGTCTCCTGAAAGTATTAAGTTGCAAGCAACAGATAATTGCAATAAGCAAAGTGTGTAATGTAAATAATGCAAATGACACGTAGACATAGCATCATTGTTTTCTCCCTAGTGGCAACAGCACATCCAGAGACTTAGTCGTTTTTGTCATTCGAGCCCAGGCAACCGGAGACATGAACCCACTACCTAGCATAAATACCCCCTTTTGGAGACACTAGCATCTACTTGGCCAAAGCATCTACTAGCATCAGAGAGCATGCAGGGTCATAAATAAAACATATAGATAAATAGATGAACAACTTGATCATAACTTCACAATTCATCGGATCCCAGCAAGCACAACATGTAGCATTACATAAAGATGATCTTGATCATGTTAGGTAGCTCACAAGATCTAAACATGATAGAACAAAGTGGAGAGACTACCATCTAGCTACTGCTATGGACCCATAGTCCAATGGAGAACTACTCACGCATCAGTCTGGAGGCAGGCATGGCGGTGTAGAGCCCTCCGGTGATGATCTCCCCCTCCGGCAGAGTGCCGGGAACAGCTTCAGAACCCTCCCGAACTAGGGTTTACGACGACGGCGGCAACGAAACTTTTCGTGGATTTTTGATCGGGTGTTTAGGATTTTTGGGACGAGGTGAATATATTGGCGAAGTGGTGGCGCGGGGGGCCATCCGAGGGCGTCAGATGACTGAAAGTGCATGAGCCCTCATGTGTGGTTTTGGTAATTAATGACAATCTCTATGGACTAATGGTTGCATTGACCTATCCTTGTAGGGCTTGTCCATTGGCTATCCTTGTTGGGCTTGTCCATTGGCTATGCTTGAACACCATGTGTTGGTATCAAGATTGAAAGAAGAAGATAAAATAAAGCAATATTCAAGTCATCATATATATGAAGAGAAGAAGATGAAGTGCAAGTTCAAGAGAAGCATCTCGAAGAAATCCTATGCTTGAAGCTTGTCACCCATTTGGAGATAATGGCCAAGTGAAGATGTGCCCAATAGTGGCTCTCCCATATTGGTGTATGGGGGAGCGATATGTGAGTCTTCACCAAGCAAAGCGCAATCGAGAAAGGTGGTCCAATTGAAGAGATCAAGATCGTCATCATCTAGCTCAAGTGGAATGTGCAAGGCAAAGGTATGATTTTGATAGGGTTTCTATTTTACTGGTCTCTTGGTGTTAGTGGGAGACCGGGTTATAGGTTAGACGGCGTACTATCAAGAGAGGCTCTCAAGTGAGTAACTTGATCACATCTTTGTGGAGAGCTCAAACCTTTGCATTCTTGGCATATCATATTTCTTGGTTCTTGTTTGGCTTTTCTCCTTATTGGATTTTAGTGCTTGTTGTGATTTTCATGATAAGCCAAAGTTCACCGAAAATGGATTTCGTATGAAAAACTTGTTGCGTTTTTGGTTTTGGAGGTTTTGCCGGTTCATCTTTTATAGAGAGGTTTTACCTTTCTACATTTGGTTTTATCCTCCCTTGGTGGACTATGATGTTTCTCTACATGATATTGTAAATCTCTTCGTTGCGATTCCAACGAACCCAAGATCATCGAAATCGGAGTCCGGATGAAAAAGTTCTTGCCGTTTTCGTGTTGATGTTTTCGCAGTTTTCAGAGGGGCGGAAATTCCGGGTTTTAGGCCAGAAATTCCGGCCCCCGGAAGTTCCATGCAAAGTTCCGGCCCAAGTCCAGTACCAAAAAGTTTAGGGACTTGGCAATTTTTTGGAGGTCCGGAAGTTCCGGGTTAAGTACCGGAAATTTCGGCCCGCGCAGGAAAAACTACCCCCAACAGTTGGATTTGGCGGGGACCTATTTAAGGGGTCTTCTCTCCCAATGGTTCCCAAGTTTTGGTGCTCTCTCTCCTCCTCCATTGTTGACCTCCAAAGTTTTGAGTTCTCTCAATCCCTCCCATGATTCTTGTATATCTTTGAGGAAAAGTGAGAGGAGATCTAGATCTACATTTCCACCAATCCATCTCTCCTCTAAGTGAGGGGAACCCTTTGGATCTAGATCTTGGAGTTCTATTTGTTGGGTTCTTCTTTATTCTTCCTCTCTTCTCCCCCCACAAGCATTAGTTGCTTTTGGTGGGATTTGGGAGTGCAGGACTTGGGCACTTCTCCCCCCCCACAAGCATTTGTTGGGCTCTTGCCATTGCATTGTGTATCGGTTTGTGCTCTCCACGAGGATTCGTGGAAGTTGACAGTTTGTGAACTTGTTACTCTTAGGTCTTTGGACCCTAGACGCCTTTTGTGGTGGTTGAGACCTTTTGTGGTCACTTGAGAGCTCCCAATCCTTTTGTGGGTTGTGCCTCAAGATTGTTGTAAAGGCTCTGAATTCCGCCTTGAAGGATTCCGATAGTGTAAGGTGAACCGAGCTTTTGGGCAAGGTTCATCGGAGAAAAGGGTGAGGCCATTTGTGGCGTTTGAGTTTGAAACTCACACCCCTCCAACGAGACGTACTCCCCTTAAAAGGAGGAACTCGGTAATACATCATCGTCTCCGCGTGCCTTGGTTATTTCTATACCCGAGCTCTTTACTTATGCACTTTACATTGTGATAGCCTTCGTGCTTGAAGTCTTATATATTGCTATCACTTTGTTGCTTGTCTTGCGTAGCATAAGTTGTTGGTGCACATATGTGAGCCTAGTATATTTAGGTTGTTGGCTTGTTAATTTAAACACCTAGTTTTACTCCACAATTATCAAGCCTAAACCGGAAAAGTTTCACACCCCTCTAGGCGACATCCTTGTCCTTTCAACGACCCCCCTACGCGGCTCCACCCTTGGCCGCGCCGAGGTGGCGTCTAGGCCCCCTGGGTCGCCTCCTTGGCTGCCCTTTGGACTCCGTCTTCGTATCTTCGTAAAACTTACCCCATAAAATTTTGTCCACTACCTAGAATATTTCCCGACTAGCTTTTCTGAAACAAAAACAGGTGCTGGCACTGTGATATCTTGTTAATAGGTTAGTCCCATAAAATGCATAAAAATGATATATAATGAAAATAAAACATGTAGCATTTATTATAAAACAAGCATGGAACATAAAAAATTGTAGATACGTTTGAGACGTATCATTATCACTTAGTTGTGTATAATGTTTACCTTAAGTTGGTGGTGACATAGTTGAGCCTAGATTTTTTAGTTTTTCTGCTTGATAAACAAAACACTAGTTTTATTCTACAATTATTCAAGCCTAAACCGTATTTTTTAATAGTCTATTCATCCCCCTCTAGTCGACATCAATTTTCATTCAGTATCCTATTGGATCTGGGTGCAGGGCAAGATGCATGGTCAAGTGTATCTTCGGCCATTCCGTATTCATCTATATAAGGGGTTTGGTATAGAAAGAAACATATAAAGTATATAATAACTTGACAAAATCACTTTGGTTATTTCACATTGTTTTGTTCCATTAAGTGTATTGTCCATATAGATATAATAACATGTTTCTATCATATAGGTGGATCTATCACATATATGTTTTGCTATGATTTAATTCAATTTGATTACTGAAAGTGCATGTGCCCTCATGTGTGGTTTTGGTAATTAATGACAATCTCTATGGACTAATGTTTGTATTGAGATATCTTTATAGATCTTGTCCATGGGAAAAGATTGGAGTTCATGTGTTGGACTCTAGAAGATTATATGATGACCAAGGTTCTATCTAAGGGTTTATATGAAGAATGGTCATATAAAGTTGAGCTTATTGCAAGCATGACTTGGAAAAGAAGATTGAGTGAACATTCATGTTTATCTCCAAGTTACCATATATATTAAGAGAAGAAGATGAAGTGCAAGTTCAAGAGAAGCATCTCGAAGAAAGCCTACGCTTGAAGCTTGTCACACATTTGGAGTTAATGGCCAAGTGAAGATGTGTCTAAGAGAGGCTGTCCCATAGTGGTGTATGGGGGAGCGATATGTGAGTCTTCACCAAGCAAAGCACAATCAAGAAAGGTGGTCCACTTGAAGAGATCAAGATCGTCATCATCTAGCTCAAGTGGAATGCGCAAGGCAAAGGTATGATCTTGATAGGGTTTCTATTTTACCGGTCTCATGTTGTTAGTGGGAGACCGGGTTATAGGATAGACGACGTATTATCAAGTGGGGCTCTCAAGTGAGTAACTTGATCGCATCTTTGTGGAGAGCTCAAACCTTTGCATACTTGGCATCATCATCTTTCTTGGTTCTTATTTGGTTTTTCTCCTAGTTGATTTTTGGTGCTTGTCATGATCTTCATGACAAGCCCAAGTTCTTCGAAAACGGATTTTGGTTTGAAAACTTGTTGCGTTTTCGTGTTGGAAATATTATCGGTTTATCCGTGAGGAAAGTTCCACACCTTCCCATGTGTGTCAACTTAACTCTATTTATGGTTCTTAATATTTGGTTTTTGTAGGAAAGCTCTTGTCGTTACCTTTCCAACAAAATTGGCTTCACCTGATTTGGAGTTCGAACGAGAAAGTTATTGCATTTCAGGTTTTCTGAGTGGCTGCAGGAAATCCAGAACTGAGTGTCCGGTGCCCCTAGACCGAAGTCTCCGGTGTGCCCACACCGGAATCTCCGGCCTCGGGGGGATCGGAGTCTCCGGCCTGCTGGTTTTGGCACTTGTGCCCCAACGACGGCGCTCTCTGTTGAGAGGCCGGAAGTGGGCCGGAAGTGCCCCAGAGACTTTGTTGTCTCTGGTCTAGCCGGAGTCTCCGCCCTCAGGGGCCGGAGACTCCGGCCTCCCCAGACCGGAGTCTCCGGGGTTAATTTTCCTGCAACGTCTCTTTTTTCGTGGGACCTATAAAAGGCTCCCTTCTTCCCCAAAGCCATTAGCTCTTCCAAGCACTAAATTTCCCCCTCTCTCACCTCCATTGTTGACCTTGGAAAGCTTGCCCCTCTCCCATTTCCTCCCATGATTCTTGCATATCTTTGAGGGATTTGAGAGAGATCTAGATCTATAATTCCACCAATCCATTCCTCCTCTAAGTGAGGAGAACCTAGTAGATCTTGATCTTGGAGTTCCATTTGTTGTGTTCTTCATTGTTCTTCCTCTCTTCTCTCCCCACAAGCATTAGTTGATTTTGGTGGGATTTGAGAGTGAAGGATTTGAGCACTTGTGCTCTTGCCATTGCTTTTGTGCATCGGTTTGTGCTCTCCACAAGGATTCGTGGAAGTGAAAGTTTGTGAGCTTGTTACTCTTGGGTCTTTGGACCCTAGACGCCTTTTGTGGTGTTTGAGACCTTTTGTGGTCACTTGGGAGCTCCCAATCTTTTTGTGGGTTGTGCCTCAAGATTGTTGTAAGGGACTCGATTTCCGCCCAAAAGGAAATCAATAGTGGAAAGTGAACCGAGCTTTTAGGCAAGGTTCATCGGAGAATAGGGTGAGGCCATTTGTGGCGTCTTGAGTTTGAAACTCACAACCCTCCAACGAGACGTAGTCCCTATAAAGGAGGAACTCGGGAATACATCGTCGTCTCCGCGTGCCTCGGTTATTTCTATACCCGACCTCTTTACTTATGCACTTTACATTGTGATAGCCTTCGTGCTTAAAGTTTTACATCTTGCTATCACCTTGTTGCTTGTCTTGCTTAGCATAAGTTGTTAGTGCACATAGGTGAGCCTAGTATATTTAGGTTGTTGGCTTGTTAATTTAAACACCAAGTTTTATTTCGCAATTATCAAGCCTAAACCGGAAAAGTTTTTAAATCGCCTATTCACCCCCCTCTAGGCGACATCCTTGTCCTTTCAATTACTTCAAAATAAAACATTGATTGTAGAAATCACGTAGAAATGTCGTTCACATAATAAATTCTGTATATATGTTTAGCTATTGGATGTAGTAAATGACAATGGAATGTCGTTCAGTTATGATTCTTGTTTGATAATGTAGAAATCGATACGCGCTTGCTAGCGTAGTGGCTAGGCGTGGCAGTGGCCAGCCAGCCCGCCCAAGTTCGATCCCTGAGATCGCTTGGGTGTCACACCCGGGAGTTTTCCCGAAATAAATTCGCAGGTTCCTCACAATCGTCCATGAGCCACAGGACAGGACGACGTGACCACCGTTCCCGGAGTTCTTGGCTTCAGAAGTATCTTAGAACGTGTTTGGAATAGGTTGTAGCTCTGCGCATAGATGTGGTGTGACCATGTGAGTGTGTTGTGCGTGGGTGTGGTGTGTGTTTCTTTGTGTCTGAACATATACTACGGCTTGTATATACCCAGTTGAAGCTAGAAAAAGATAATGTAAAAAATCAAGAATGAGAAAAATGTATGGAAAACCAAACCTATATTAATCATTCTTCTTCGGTAAAATACTAGAGGCCTTTTTATGAAATAAAGAAAAATGATGCATTGTAGGTATTAACCCCTAAACCCTAAACCAAATTACTACTAAAAAAATATTCATGTTAGATTCATTAAGGATACATAAAAGTTATTTTCTTAAAGTAAGTAAGGTTTTTTGGTAGAGTGTGTTAACAAGACAATTTTCGGCACTACAAAATGAAGACTTTTTTTTTGTCTATATTATACAAGCCACAAAAAATATTGATTTTTTGCCAAAAAATTGCGTGTGAACATATAATGTCCAGATGTACGCCCGTAATTTTCTTTCCAGACTTTTAGATATTTTGAAATGCATTTAAAATGATATAGTACTATGAGCCAAAAAAAATAGTGTCCTTATTTTGCCTTCTTACAGATCACAAGGACACACTGTCTCAACAGCTCGAGCATATCGGAATCCTGAATATACATAGGAAATAGCCAAATAGGTCGACGCTCCAGCGGTGCAACCACAAGGATGCCCCACCTAACACCAAGAGCCTTGACTTTAATATCTACACACATGGCACCACGGATTATATCTCTGCTCGCTCGGCTGGGTCAAAATCAAATGTCCCGATCTCGAAAACTGCAGCTAGCTTCACGACTGCTCCATCTGAAGCTCGTCGGACAGACAATCGAGAGACGCTTCTAATCTCCGCCGAAGTCGCCGCCCAAATCTGGGGAGTGTCGTCTCGTGAGCTAGCAGGCGACGACGGAGAGATGAGGGAGGCGGAAGCCGCGTCGGCGAGGTGGCGGACGCTGGTGCTGGTGAACCTGGCGTCGGTGCTGGAGAAGGCGGACGAGGTGCTGCTCCCGGCGGTGTACCGGGAGGTGGGCCTCGCGCTGGGCGTGTCCCCGACGGCGCTCGGCTCCCTCACCGTCTGCCGCGCGCTCGTCCAGGCCCTCTCCTTCCCCCTCGCCGCCTACGCCTCGGCGCGCCACGACCGCGCACGCGTCATCGCCGTCGGCGCCTTCCTCTGGGCCGCCGCTACCTTCCTCGTCGCCATCTCTGGCACCTACCTCCAGGTGAGCAGCAGCTCACGCCATCCTCCTCCTCTTCCTTTTCTCACTGACAACGTGGGACCCGCACCGGAGCTGTCTTTCAGATTTGCACGCACCAACCACCAAAATGCAGTAGCGGTTATCCGATTATTCCACTTTAATTTCGTCTCAGAAAAACGGTAGAAATAAATTTAGTCAACTCTGTGTTTCTCTTGCCCGCCTATGCCGCGGGTTCATCTACTAGAGGATGGCCCACATGTCAGTAACGGCAAGAAACGAACTGAATCAGTGTTTCTGGCGCGCGTGCGCGCGCAGATGGCCATCTCCCGGGGGCTGAACGGCGTCGGTCTCGCGCTGGTTATCCCGGCCATCAACTCGCTCGTCGCCGACTACACCGACGACCACACCAGGGGCGCAGCCTTCGGGTGGCTGCAGATGACCTGCAACCTTGGCTCCATCTTGGGGGGCTCCTTCGGCGTGCTCCTCGCGCCGATCACCTTCCTTGGCGTCGCAGGCTGGCGGCTCGCGTTCCACATCGTGGGCATCATCAGCGTGGCGCTCGGGGTCCTCATGTGGTTCTTCGCCGCCGACCCGATCGCCAAGTCCAAGAACGCGGTGTCCGCAAAGGAGGAGGCCAAGGAGCTGCTCCACGTCGCCAGGGGCGTCATCGCCGTGCCCACTTTCCAGGTCATCGTCGCTCAGGGGATCGCCGGTCAGATAGCGTGGTCGGCGCTCAACTTCTCCGCCATGTGGCTGGAGCTTGCGGGCTTCACGCATTGGCAGACCAGCATCATCACGGGGCTCTACCTCTTCGCCACGGCTCTCGGCGCGCTCTTCGGGGGTCTCTTCGGGGACACCGTCTCCAGGCGGTTCCCTAACACCGGAAGGATTGCACTGGCGCAGATCAGCTCCGCGTCGGCGCTTCCGCTCGGTGCCATCCTGCTGCTCGCGTTGCCCAACGACCCATCAACCGGTGTCGTGCACGCGGTTGTGTTCTTCATCATGGGATTCGCCATTTCCTGGAATGCCGCATCCACAAACAAGTACGATCGATGTTCATCTCAATCAGAAAACAAACCTGCAAATCTCTTATATTGTTTTGCGCATTCTTCAATTGTGTTTTCCCCTTGTGCTATATGCAGCCCCATTTTCGCTGAGATTGTGCCAGAGAAGGCAAGAACAACAGTTTACGCTCTGGACAAGTGCTTTGAGTCAGTGTTTGCTTCATTTGCGCCTCTCGTTGTGGGTATTCTAGCACAGCAAGTATTTGGCTATAAGCCTGTTTCTTCTGAATCTAGCGTGGAGACGGACAGAGAGAATGCGGGTGCATTGGCCAAGGCGATGTACACGGAGCTCGCGGTGCCCATGGGCATCTGTTGCTTGACCTACGGCTTCTTGTACTACACTTACCCCCGAGATAGAGACAGCGTGAAAAAGGGCCTTCTGATGGCATCAGATGACCAATACTGTCAGGAAGCCAGTGATAGTGAATCAAGTGCAGTTCGTATACACGAAGATGAAGAATCTCATGCCAGTTCCTTAAATCAGAGGCTCATATCTACAAGAGAGTAGCAGCCAGAGAGAGACAGATAAGATGACAAAAAAAAAACAAAATTTACACATTTGATTGCCCGTCGGGTTTTGGGCTCTCCTACAATGGAACAAATCTGCATGCCCCGAACTTTTATTTCATTTACTATGCAAGCAATTGAATTGTGAGACTCGTTTGTTATTCTCAAAATTAATATGGTTTAATTCATTTCAAATCATTGTATGTAAATGGAGGCGCCATAATGTAAATTATTAAAATCGTCATGGTGGAATAAATTATTGGCCAGTGATATAAAGGGATTCCTAGCTAGGAGTGTCTTGTTGGGAATGCTTTTCCTCTCATATATCCTCTTACTTTTCGACACATTTCTTGTACGTGTTTTTTAGTAGAACCCTCTTCCCATGTTGATTGGAGGAGATTGGAATCATTCGACTACATGAGGCAAAAAATAATGATAATTTCAATGTGAGATGACCTTTTATTTTTAATATCCTAGAGTCTTGATCTGAGAGAAATTGTTATATCGGGGAGACAATATACATAGGCCAATAGACGTGATCCAACTTACTAGAAGCTAGATAGGGTTTAGACAATGTGGACCAGGAGCAAAACAATTCTTTGTCACCGCGGGGTAACACGATCCGGGGTAGATCGCACGCCGTTAATTACTCAGCTGAACAAGCTAATCTAGGTAATAAAGCTCATTTTTGTTTCGAAGACAAGAGGGTTTCAATGATACGATAGCTAGAGAATTGATGTCTGGTTTCGATGGGAAGGGTCTCATGCAGGTTTGACCGAGTAAGTTACACCACATCTGTAGCTTTCTTCGAGGATGGGCTAGAGATCAAAGTTCACTGTATATAAAAAAAGTATGATGTTCATCTCTGTCAGAAAACAAACTTGCATAAAAAAACTCTTATATTGTTCTCCGCATTCGTCAATTGTGTTTTCCCTTGTGCTATGCAGCCCCATTTTTGCGGAGGTTGTGCCAGAGAAGGCAAAAACAACAGTTTTTTTTAGATAAAAGGCAAGTTTTATTGCCCGACTTTGAGTTAACAAAGCCACGGGGTTCACCAAGCGTTATTACACGTGTTGCGGCATACAACTTCGCCAAAGAAAGTAACATGCTGTGGCATACAATTGCCAAGCGAACTAGCTAAAGGCTAAAGAAACTAAGAAGCAAAAGGCGGCGCGTTCAAGTGGCGCTCGGGAGGGTAGCAGCATGCATTTTTTGTGTGTTCCCCCATCAACCATCTAGCGCCGTCCTGGTCCTGTGCCTTAAGCGTCGGAGACCACACCTAAATGAAGAGCAAAGTTTTGAAGATCACATCAGCAGGATGGTTAATGAATTTCTTCTCAATAGCCATTTTATTTCTAACATTCCACAGCGCCCAGGATTGTGCGATCAGCTAGCTTAGTGCTACTCCCTCCGTTCCGTAAAAGAAATCATATAAATTTTGTCAAAAGTCAAACCATTTAAGTTTGACTAACTTTATATTGTTTGACTTTGGAAAAATTATACGCCTTGTGAGGAACGGAGGTAGTACGTACGTGACTAACATTAGATTGTGCTACTCCCTCCGTTCTCGCAGTTCAATTTGACTAAATTTTTAGACAAAAATATCAAAATCTACAGTGCCAAATTAATCTTATTAATACACCATTACATGTACTAGTCGGCAACCCGTGCATCTGCACGGGCTAGCTTTTTGTCTTTTGAAAGCTGCATAAAATTGCAAATGTATTACAATATTGTTCATATTATGTTCAAATTTGTTGGAACAAATGTTACTTCGGAAACTTGAGCATTCACTTCATATATGTCATAACTAAAGAGATTGAAAAGTCTTTAATATTTTTATCTTTTTTGAAAAAATATAAGTATGCCCGAGATCTCAAAGACCATGACAAAGTGCTAAAAATGTGTCAGTTGGTAGTTTCATCACCCTACCAAACAATAAAGCATGCAAAAAACAAAATGGTTTGAAGAGTCAAGATACAAAGCCGTAATGTAGCAACAAAGTCATATTCTTCCTGCATATGTGTGGTGTCCCAACAAAGTCAGCATTGAAAGAAATAAATCATTTTTTTGAACATTAAATAATTTGTAGCATGACACACAAAATTCCTAGGAAGCTCACATAGAGATAGCACAGATACTCTTTAGTACTGCTAACAGCTAGTTAAACAAAATGTCAGCACGACGACACATTTTCCATTATTGTGTTCTTATATTTTTCTCAAAAGCAACAATGAGCATTAAAATGTAATGCGACAAAGTCGAATTTGCAGAAGTTTTGGCTTTCACTTTCAAGAAGTCGTGTAGAGAAGCAAATACCCTTTGGTTTTCAATAGGACAAACACCAGGAAATTAAACTTATGTGACAATTTGGTTGAACACATATTCAGACTGTCAATTAATCATTAGAAAACTGAATCAGACTGTGCAAAGAAAATAATTCAAAACTTCTGGTCATTTGGCATATGTGAAAAGAGGAACTTTCCTTATAGGTCGAAGGAAGGCACCATCAATTTTTCTTTTGATTATACCAACTGTAACTTTAAATGGCTGACCTAAAGGTGCAATCCATACTGGCACAAATAGTCAAAGCACACATTACGTTTAAGAGGCAGTAAAGTATGCCTTCTAATATCACGATAGCCACGGGACCTAAAACAGTCTAGATGCTCCGAGTTATAATAATAAACAATATCCCATTTTACAAACAAAAAATGATAATATGATGCCAATATACTGTTTTGATATTACGAATGAGCTTCAAATGTTACTGCAGGTAGTGTCATGGATTATTTTTCTCTGTATCTAGCATGTCTGCCCCTTCCGTGCATTTGTCCTCTGAAAATTTGGAACTTCTTCCATTAGGTAGCATAACACGGTTCCAAAGAAACTACAAATCAAAGAGCACATCGTCAAACATGCAGTTGTTATGTTTGAAGTTCGGTGTCATGTAGATATTCAGAGAGGCATTAATCTAGCTTGCAATTGTGTAGTGAATTCACAACCTTTCAGTTTATATATGAGCTCACATGTTCCCAACGGGAAAAGGCTAACCTTATATATTTAACTCAAATGAATAAATTGGAGATAATTACTGTAATTTATAAGGATCGCTTGCAGCCATACCTGTGACCCTGAACCGACTACATTGCTGTCTCAGGACAGCACATCTTCTTAGTCAAGCGCCATGGAAATCTAGAGCAGAAGCAATAGACAGGATTGGGCCTTCAGAACCTGCAAATTTGTCAAGTTATACAACATGTCTTTTTTAACATTAATCCTATCAGATTTCCTCCTATATACCGGAGTTGCGACTGAAAATCATTTATACTATTACGGGAAAACTACCGAATAAACATTGATTTCTTATTTAGAATTGCAGGAAAATCGTATATGAATATGCTATATTGAAAAACAAAATGCTAGCCTTGAGCCCCTATGCCACAGAACAAAGCAACCACGTACATTGAAATCTATATAATCATATGTATGTACAACAGTTTCAAAGTCTGGCTAGGGATCTTCAAAGAAAAGATTATACACTCTATTAGTCATGATATTGAGAAGTCTGGAAAAGTTGTATAACTTAATGTATAATGTATAGGATAAATAGTTTAAGTCAAGGCACTCTTCCTCAGCTTTACGCTGGAAGACTGAAATATTAGAAACACCTTGTAGATAATAAGAGTTGGTGCATATTCGATAGAAGCGGTAGAAAACTGCCAACTCCTGAATGGCTAACACGGGGTACGTAACATAGAAAAACATCTGAACGCCACCTGTAAACCCTAAACCAAATTGTCCAGGTGTTTTGTTTCCTTTGAAGGTCCGGTGCTTCATTGTCTTCATGTAGCTGCGCTGGAGTACATGGTGTCACTCTAGGATGCATAGTTAACCTTCTTGCTGTCTTCCGTCTCTATATTGCACAGACAGATAGGCATCTACAAATGCCAACTTTATTTTATTCTTAATTTGGCGAGCAGTCTGATTGATTGAGTATTCTGTGATTAATTCAAAGAACTGCAGAATAGAGCATGTATTCAGTCCGATCATGGGTTACTTACCTGTGTCATGCATGAGGTACTATAAGTGCGATAAGCGACGATTCCAACCTCTGTTGTCATTCCTCCAATTTAAACCTTCAGCAGTCACCACAATGTCGGACGCCCGATCTAGTTCAAGTTGCTGTCGATGTGCCTCCTCCTCCGCTCTAATAGCCATTCTGTCGCCGTGGATTGTACTACGGTCATAATTGCACATAAAAAATTGAGAAAGCAACATTCGTGTGTGCATCCTTTTTATCTGATGAAGGTATAGCTAAAGCTTCCAAATCAGATACTTCAAAACCTAGAGCGACAGGCGACAGTAATGAATTAATCTGTTACCCCTGTTGTGGCAAATTATTTCAGCATCATTTTTAACTGAGTACCCATGTTAATTCAGGGAAGAAAGAACAAAATCTAATGGAGACATGCAGCAAAGCCAGATCATATCAAGCATGGCAGGCATAGAACGATGTAGCTAAAAGGAATAAGAGTAGATGCGGGGAGCTTACAGAAGTCTCAAGCCTTATTTTTCTCACCGATACGGAGGAGGCAGCCGGCCAGCGACCAAACCGAGATGGTTACCATCACTGTGATCGTCAACATTATCTTTGTTGCCTCCGCTGCCACAGCAGTTACACTGCTGCTCGTATGGAGGCATTATCCGGACATAGATGGCAGGAGCAACAGATCCGCGAC
Source organism: Poa pratensis (assembly GCA_947311845.1). Taxonomy (NCBI): domain Eukaryota; kingdom Viridiplantae; phylum Streptophyta; class Magnoliopsida; order Poales; family Poaceae; genus Poa; species Poa pratensis. The sequence goes on along the minus strand of CAMZMU010000094.1, from coordinate 42,439,505 downwards.
GGCGTGCAGACGGTATGCGGCGAGAGCGGTGAAGCGACGACAAACCGGAGGAGAAAGCTTGCAGCTAGGGCGTTGACGATCACCGAGGAAGGTTGCACCGAAGTACAGGTGGCGGCGGCGGAAGGGTGATATTATTTGGTATACTCTAGGAGGTTTCTTACGGGATGGCACTCTAGGACGTTTAGGGTATGGAACGGGGAGTTGTTTTTTTTGCTAGAGTCCGTGCGTGCGACTACACATAATTAATCTACGGCTAGAGATGGATCGTAAGGTGATCCTACGGATGATTTTCTTTACGGCGTGAGAGTTAACGTGGAGCTTTCTACGGTGCCTCCAATTAGTAAATATAAGATTTTATGTTCTAATCATTGATATTTTTTCCTATAAATTTGGTCAAACCTTACAGAAAAAAGCATACGCCTTTTGAGCGAGGAATGTGTTAGAATATTGGGCCCATTAGTGGGCAGCCCATATAAGCAATTCTGGAAATCTCAAATTGGCCCATGTGCATGGCAGAATCTTAGAGGTGCATGTACGTGACTAAAATTTAGTCCCATACTGCTAGCTTAGAGAGAGCTGCACCACTTTATATAGTGGAGTGTTCTATCACTTGGTGTGCTGGCTGAGAATAGAAGGCTCTCTCGTGCGCACTCCTCCTCCTTCTCCGCCGCCGTCCGTCACGACACGCCGCGGGTTGCGGGAATGAGCCGAGCCGATGCCTATATTTTTGCTGTTCTGGAAAACGAGGTACATGGACACCGGGGCTACCGACCACCTCACGAGTGAGATGGACAAGCTCGCCACTCGGGAGCCCTACCAGGGGCATGATCAGATCCGCACCGCCAACGGAGCAGATATACACATCTCACATATGGGTCAGGCATCTCTTCTCACTCATACTTCCAAACAATTGCAACTTCTCAACATCCTTCGTGTTCCATCTGTCACTCGTAATTTGTTGTCTGTCCGTCAACTTACTCGTGATAATAATGTCTTCGTTGAATTCCACCGTTTCCATTTTTTTATTAAAGACCGGGACACGAGGGACGTACTTCTTAGAGGTCGATGCCGCCAGGGTCTATATGCGCTTGATGTGCCGCCAGTCTCCCAAGTTTTCAGTGGTGTTCGTGTCTCGTCATCCCACTGGCACTCCCGCCTTGGTCACCCAGCAACCCCCATAGTTCGTCATGTTCTTCATCGTCATGAGCTTCCAGTTGCGTCTAGTAATAATATTGATACAGTTTGTGATGCATGTCAACAAGGCAAGAGCCATCAGCTCACTTTTTTAGAGTCGAGTCGTGTAGTCAAAGCTCCACTTGAACTTATTTTTTCCGATGTATGGGGTCATGCCCAAACTTCTGTTAGTGGACACAACTATTATGTCAGTTTCATTGATGCTTATAGTCGCTTTACTTGGCTTTATCTTATTAAGCGCAAATCTGATGTGTTCGATGTTTTCTTACAATTTCAAGCTCATGTTGAGCGTCTTCTCAAGAAAAAAATTATTCATGTACAATCGGACTGGGGTGGTGAATATCACAACCTCAATGCCTTTTTCCAAAAGCTTGGGATCTCGCACTGTGTGTCTTGCCCTCATACACATCAGCAGAACGGTGCTGCTGAACGTAAGCATCGTCATATTGTCGAAACTGGTTTAACATTGCTCGCACATGCTTCTGTACCGTTTCGGTTTTGGAGTGACGCTTTCTCCACGGCCTGTTTTCTCATAAATAGGCTTCCCTCACGGTTGTTGCATATGAAAACCCCTCTCGAGCTCTTGCTTAATGAGATTCCAGATTATACGTTTCTTAAAGTTTTTGGTTGTGCTTGTTGGCCACATCTCCGTCCCTATAATAGTCGCAAACTCGAGTTTCGGTCTAAAAAGTGTGTTTTTCTTGGGTATAGTTCTCTTCATAAAGGATATAAGTGCTTACATGTTCCCTCCAATCGTGTCTATATTTCTCGCGATGTTGTTTTTGATGAGAATGTGTTTCCCTTTTCCACACTTCCGACACCTACCGCTTCTCCAACACCAGTTTTGCATTCATATCCACCTTTGCCTGATCAATTTGTAGATGCTGCACACTCTCCTGCTTTGCTGCCTAATCATGGTGCAGGTATCGGTCGCGCAGCTCGCCTTCAGCTTGAGGACATCACCGACTCGTCCCAGGCATCAGACGCCGATCGTGCCTGCATGGGGCATGCACGCGCCGATCCCAGGACATCGACGGTGCCTGCATCCAGGCCCTCGTCGCCCTCTGTCCCGGACGGGCCTCCTTCGCCTGGAGCTGCGCCTCATGGGCCTTCGCCGGGCCCTTCCATGACATGTGAGGCTCCGGTCTCCTCTGCACCGCCCTTGCCTGGAGCTGCGTCTCCTGGGCCACATTCGCCGGGCCCATCTTCGCCTGGTCCGCGTACGTCCTCGCCTGGGAGCGCTGGGCCGAGTTCTGCGTCGCCCATGCACGCAGCTGTTAGTCCGTCGCCCATGCGCGCAGCTGAGTCTCCGTCTGTGACAGGTGCTGATGCACCATCGCCGACTCCTTCGCCGTCACCTCCACCACCACCACGACCACCTCCACCTGTGGTACGGCGTCCTCACACACGCAGTAAGAGTGGGATTTTTCGTCCGCTTGATCGCAAGGATGGTACGGTCGCATGGTTGGCGGCTTGCGTGGCTCATTCTGAGGCAGATCCCACCGCTGAACCTCGGCACTTTCAGGCTGCTCTGGGTATTCCACACTGGCGCAACGCAATGGAGCAGGAGTTTCAGGCACTTCAAAAAAATAATACTTGGCGTCTGGTTCCTCCCACTTCTGGTGTTAATATTATTGATTCCAAGTGGGTGTTCAAGGTCAAGAAACATGCTGATGGTTCCATTGAACGGTACAAGGCACGGTTAGTTGCCAAGGGCTTCAAACAGAGGTATGGTCTTGACTATGAGGATACTTTCAGTCCCGTTGTTAAGCCTACTACTATTCGTCTTCTGCTCTCCTTGGCTGTTACACGAGGGTGGTCTCTACGCCAGTTGGATGTTCAGAATGCCTTTCTTCATGGAGTCTTGGAAGAAGAGGTATATATGCGTCAGCCTCCGGGGTTTGTTGATCCTGCCCGCCCTCATCACTTGTGTCGCCTTGTTAAGGCTCTATATGGACTTAAGCAGGCTCCTCGTGCATGGCATGCGCGTCTTGGCTCCGTTCTTCGGGCTCATGGGTTTGTTCCATCCACTGCCGATACGTCACTATTCCTTTTTCAGCGGCCTGAGGTAACTATGTATCTGCTGGTCTACGTTGATGACATTATACTTATTAGCTCCTCTGTCACTGCTGCTGATCGCCTCTTGTCTTCGTTGAGTGCTGACTTTGCTGTCAAGGATTTGGGCACCTTGCATTACTTTCTGGGTCTGGAAGTCTCTCAGTCATCTGCTGGACTGACTCTCTCTCAGCACAAGTATTCTCTGGACTTGTTGGGTCGTGCTGGTATGTTGAAGTGCAAACATGCTGCTACCCCTATGTCAGCGACTGATCGGTTATCTGCTCTTGCTGGAGATCCACTATCTTCTGATGATGCTACTGAATACCGCAGCATTGTTGGTGGACTGCAGTACTTGACTATCACTCGGCCCGATATCTCCTATGCAGTTAATCGTGTGTGTCAGTATCTTCATGCTCCTCGGACTTCCCATTTATCAGCTGTGAAGCGCATACTGCGCTATATCTGTCTCACTGTCTCCCATGGTTTGCACCTTCGGCCTGACGCCTCTTGTGTCCTCTCGGCATTCTCCGACGCGGATTGGGCTGGCAGCCCTGATGACAGGCGATCCACGGGGGGCTATGCAGTCTTCTTTGGTCCTAACTTGATCGCCTGGAGTGCTCGCAAGCAAGCTACAGTGTCTCGCAGCAGTACTGAAGCTGAGTACAAGGCGGTTGCTAATGCCACAGCTGAGCTCATATGGGTACAGTCTTTATTGAGGGAATTGGGAGTCTCTCAAGATCAGCCACCGGTCCTTTGGTGTGATAACATCGGTGCCACTTACCTTTCGTCTAATCCGGTATTCCATGCCCGAACAAAACACATTGAAGTTGACTATCATTTTGTACGGGAACGGGTTGCACAGAAGCTACTCCATATCAAGTTCATCTCCTCCAAAGATCAACTTGCTGACATCTTCACGAAGCCGTTGTCACAACCATTGTTCGAAGGTTGTAAACGCAATCTTAACTTACTCTGTACTTCAGGCCACAGTTAAGATTGAGGGAGGGTGTTAGACTATATTTATACGTAGCCTCTGTACATGTATTATACCTTGTATTGTACACTTTGTGTACCCCTATATAATTGAGATAGCCACACCCGTATTGGGTGTTGAGCAGTTGCCCAAACCCTACGTTTAACACCCTCCATTGATACTCATAGCAAGTCGAGCAGGCTCAGCGGCGGCGGGATCGCGGGCATTGTGATCGCGGTGGTTACTGTCGTGACTGTGCTTGCTTATATATTCTATCGGAGGAGGAGGGCCAGGAGAGGGTGGTGCCTATACGGCGCATCCTCTGCACGGCACACACTGCACCCGAACAAGGCCCAAGGAGGAGGATGAAGAGGACGAGGAGAGAAGAGGCGACGGAAGACAGCGGTCGGATGGACATCAAGAGGGCGCGAAGCGAAGATTACACGCGTCCGGTGGTAAGTTTAATTACTCTTGGCCGGTGTTCATACGTATCTCCATTAAGGTCGAAAGCGTGATTGTGAAGACCATTGAAACTTCAACTGCAGGAGCGCGTGAGGAAGTTTCGACCGACGAAAGCTCCATCAGACTCAGGGTGACGGTCAGCTTGATCAAGATGTTAGACAACTTCAGTAGTTCGGCATCGACAGCTGGCCTTATGCCAGTTCAAGTTAGGCTTTACTTCATGTCTAAGCATGTGGCTCGATCATCTGGGATGGCCAATTTGGGGTCGTGTAGCAGGGGCTCATCCCAGCCATCTGTAAGCTCGGTGGTGTTGTCTGTTGTTCACTGTTTGTCGTCGCCACACCCTGTGTTTTCCGAGTTTCCCCAATGAGTGCTTACATAGTTCCCATCGCAATGTGGAATCCGTGCGGCCTAAACATGCCCGCACGGCGAGCTGCAGTCTGCGAGCTGGCCTGTCAGGAACTGAAGCTGAAGTTCTGCTCCTCTACCGACCAACTATTGATCCACGGTCGATCGTCGATCCAATGGCTCACAGTGGTCCTTACCACTTCGCTATGTTGGATCCCCTATCGGCCGTTGGTCTCCATCTGGACGGTAGCAGTTCATCCAGACGTCGTTGTAGCAGAAGAGCAAGCTTTCCAGCTCGGCTCCACTCCCATGGCGTGTTTGCCTTTTAATTCTAGAACCAGCCGTATGTTTGGCATTGCTATTGTTGTAAAGGGTTGAACCCTAGCCGCCACTGTTCGTGGTCTGGCGAATTTGCTCTGTAACCCTAAACTTTCCTCCTACAATTCCTCTGAAATCGAGTAGCTAAATTTGAGATGAAACCTATGTTGTTCTTCGTTTTTTGAATCTTCTGTGCTTAACTCTGAATTTGACAAGCTTAGGCTTATCAAGTGGTATCAGAGCCAACCGATCTTTGGCGGCGAATTGGATCTCGAGTAACGAGAGGTTGGGATCTCCCTTAAAATCCCTCTTCCGGCCTCGTGATCCCGGCAACGGTGTAGAGCTCATCATCGTAGAGCTGAAGGCGGTGGCTTGGCGGCGGCACTGATCGGATAAGGAAAGGATCTGGTTGCTGAAGAATCCTTCATCGGTAGTAAAATCCCACCCATCCCTCCCTGTTCAGTGTATCTTAGGTGGCAGACGAAGCTGGCGGCGGCGGCTTGGTGGCGGTAGAAGATGACGAAGTCTGTTGACTCTTCGACGGAGGACACCAATTTATTGGAGCTCTAGTCCGTTCTGTTGGATGTGAAGACACTGCAGCGAGTCCGAGAGGAGGACAAGCAGGAATTCACAGTGTTTTCAGAGAAAGTGGAACAAAACTTTGTCAACATTCAGGAAAACATCAACAATATACAAACGAATTTTGAGAAGTTGTTTGCAAAGGTACCTCCTTTGATTCCTCCAGAAACACCACCTCCAGGAGTAGGAAAGGCAGCGGAATCACCAGCTCAAGCAAGCACTACTAAGACTGCTACACATGCTAAATTAACAGTTGTGGAACCTATTGGGAAAGCCACACTGCATGATCACTCAGGGAAAGAGATAAACCTCGATGGTACTGCCAGAGTGACTTACAGACATCCAAACTCGGCAATGGGGCACCAACCTTAGATGCCACAACAGAAAGGTGATCAACAACTGCAGCAAGATATTGGCAATGAGGATTCTGATGCAGAGGAAAGGAAAAGTCACAATAGATTCAGAGGATATGGGCAACATGAATTGAGAAGAATGACTCCAGTGGCTAAGCCAGCAAAACTTAACATTCCTGAATTTCATGGAGATAATCCAGATTCATGGATACAAACAATAGAGCAATACTTTGATGCAGCTCGAACTCAGTTAGACCAGAGAACTGAAATTGCAGTAACTTGACTCACTGGTGATGCAGTCCAATGGTGGAGAGGAACAAGGTTCTCAGCTAACAACATTCCATGGCATAGATTTTGCAGATATCTGTCTGGCCGTTTCTCTGTTACTTCAACTTGTGACAATATAAAGGATTTTCATGCCCTTAGTCAAACAGCAACTGTGTCTGAATATGTGGTGAAATTTGAAAGATCATTAAATCTCATGCGCAGAGACAACCCAACACTTTCACATGATTATTACATGAAGAGTTTCATAGATGGTCTAACTCCTTACATCCAAAATCACTGCAGTGCCTCAAGCCTAATGATATTCAGGAGACTATATGGTATGCTAGAAGAATTGAACAATCAGCTCCACAACCAGCTCTGAGGCAGTACCATCCAAGTGCTAGGAGGCAAGTGAACTTTGAGGCAAACAAATCAGGACAAGGACCAAATCCATTAGCTAGTGTGATTGAACAAGCCGAACTGAACAAACTCTGCTATAAATGCAAGGAAACATGGTTTCCAGGACATAAGAAGGTGTGCAAAATGTCCCAAGCTGCCCAAGTGCATGCTCTGTAGACACGAAAAACAGAAGAAGTAGAAAAGATTTACATCCATGAGTATGATTTAGATTTGGACACTGCCGAAGAAACTGATGATACCCCTAAACTCAAAATATCACTAAATGCACTGAAAGGAGTAAAATCTCACCGAACAACATTTACCTTGGAACTAGTGATCAACAAGGTAAAGACAATTGCTCTGGTAGATAGTGGTAGCACAACCACCTTCATGACACCTCTATTGGCAACAAAAGTTGGCTATCAGTTAACACCAACTACGCATGAAAAGGTCCAGGTAGCAAATGGAGGGATATTGTGGTCAGATTTCATTTGTCATCAAGCTCCATACGAAATTCAAGGAGAAACTTTTAGTTCAGATTTTCGAATCCAACAACTAAAAGGGTATGACATCATATTGGGAGCTGATTGGATTTATGAACATAGCCCAGTGGAAATGGACTTGAAAGCATTGACATTGCAAGTACATAACAATGGCAAAATCATCCAATTTGCATATGCTAGTTTACCTGTCACAGCTGAGATACAGGAAACAAAGAATTTTCATCGACTAATGAAAAATTCAGTCTGTGGAGCCTTCTTATGGATTCAACCTGTCAAGCAACATTTACCTGTGAATGAAGACAGCTTACCCTCTGAAATCAAACAAGTACTTGTGGAGTTTGAAGATATTTTTGAGGAACCAAAAGAATTGCCACCAAATAGAGACTGTGATCACATAATTTCACTCGAAAAGGATGCAAAGGTGGTGAACATGAGACCATACCGAGTACCTCACCATCAAAAGAATATCTTGAAAAATTGGTTGCTAACTTACTGGAAAAAAATCATCAGCATAGCTCAACTTCCCATTCTTCCCCTGCATTAGTGGTGAAGAAAAAGGATTTTGATTGGAGGTTATGCATTGACTTCAGGAAAATGAATGGACAGACAATCAAAAATAAATTCCCAATACTTGTCATTAAGGATTTATTGGATGAGTTGCAAGGAGCTAAAATATTCACCAAAATCTATCTTCGGAGTGGGTATCATCAGATAAGAATGGCAGAAAAGGACATAGATCAAACTGCTTTCAGCACACACCAAGGCCATTATGAATATGTGGTCATGCCTTTTGGACTGACTAATGTGCCTGCAACTTTTCAATAGTTGATGAATATTGTGTTAGATCCCTTCCTCAGAATATTTGCACTAGTATTCTTCGATGACATACTAATTTACAGTTCATCACTCACTGAGCATGCAAAGCATCTCCGCCAAGTATTTGCAGCACTGAGACAAACAAACTGTTTGCAAAGAAATCAAAATGCAGTTTTGCTCAAAACAAGGTTGAATATCTGGGACATATCATCTCAGATAAAGGAGTTGCAACTGATGCATCTAAATAGAATCTATCAGTAAATGGCCAGTACCCACATATTCGACAGAACTTCGCAGCATACTAGGAGTGACAGGTTATTACGGCCGGTTCATACAGAATTATGGTATCATCTGTAGGCCACTGTTTGATGCTTTGAAAAAGGATGGTTTTGTATGGGGAGATGAACAAGCAAATGCATTCTCTAAGCTGAAGCAAATCATGACAGAGGCACCTGTATTAGCACTTCCCAACTTCTCCAAGCCATTTGTTCTCAAGGCAGATGCAGCTGGTTATGGAATAGGTGTTGTCTTGATGCAAGATGGAAAACCAATATATTTCATGAGAAAAACCATTGGTCCCAAATCAGCTGCAATGTCTACCTATGATAAAGAAGCTCTGGCAATAATAGAGGCACTCAAGAAGTGGAAGCACTACATAGCTGCTAGCTCTTTGATCATCATAACTGATTAGCAAAGTTTAAGACACATACAAGAGCAAAAACTTACTGAAGGAGTGCAGCATAAACTCTTGATTAAGCTATTGGGATACAAATATACCATTGAGTATAAAATAGGGAAAGAAAACAGAGTAGCCGATGCATTGTCCAGAGTGAAATACCATCTGGCGAATATATTTGCAAGCTCAGCAATCCTGCATGGATTTCACAAATAACAGACAGCTATGCTCAAGATAATAAATGCAAAGAGCTGCTCAGTAAACTGGTGATTGATCCTAATGATGTCCCAAATTTCACAGAAACTGGTGGAGTCCTCAAATACAAGAAGAAGCTATACATTAGTAATAGCACATATTTGAAACAGAAATTGTTGCAGCCTTTGCATACTTCTGAACTAGGAGGTCATTCTGGAGAACGAGCCACCTATCAGAGAATTAAATTGCTATTTGCTTGGCCTAACCTAAAACAAGATGTCATCGATTTCATCAAAGCTTGTCCAACTTGTGAGCTGAACAAAGGGGAACATTGAAGTTACCCAGGGCTGTTACAACCTCTGCCTGTCTCAGATTTCGCTTGGGCACACATAAGTATAGATTCATTGAAAGTTTGCCTACATTAGAGAATAAGGACATGATATTAGTGGTAGTGGACAGATTTACAAATATGCCCATTTTATTGCTCTCAAATATCCAATTACAGTGCATACAATTGCTAAAGCCTTCACGGATCACATATTCAAATATCATGGCTTGCCCTGTGTCATTGTTACTGATAGGGACATAATCTTTACAAGCCAGCTGTGGCAATCTTTATTCAAGAAATTGGGTGTGAAACTACATTTCAGTACATCCTACCATCCACAAACGGATGGGCAGGCCGAGAGAGTTAACCAGTGTTTGGAAAATTATCTGAGAAACATGGCCTTTCTACAACCAAAGAAATGGCACAGCTGGCTAACTATGGCTGAGTGGTGGTATAATACCAGTTTCCACACTTCCTTAAAGATGACTCCTTTCCAAGCTCTTTACGGTAGACCACCAACCCTTCTTGCTGGGATGCTCTTGCCAAAGGAGAATTGCGGTGATCAATTTGAACAAGACCCTAGCAGAGATCAAATAGCAGCTCAAATTAAGGAAAACTTGATGAAGGCACGGGAAAGAATGAAACACTTTGCTGATAAGCATCGAATAGGAAGGGAATTTCAGGTTGGAGATATGGTTTACCTAAAATTGCAACCCTATCAGCATACTTCTCTCAGCCTACATCACTTCCTCAAACTGCACTCAAAATACTACGGACCCTTCAGAGTTCTCTCTCGGGTTGGCAATACTTCTTACAAGCTGCTACTAATTGGGTGTAAATTACATCACACATTCCATGTCAGCCAACTAAAGAAGCACATTGGTGAAAAGGCAATCCCCAATCCACAGCTGCCCTTACTTGATGATCAGGGAAACATTCTTGTAGCTCCTGAAACAGTATTGGAAAAGAAATTGGTTCCAAGAGTGCAAGGTGACATCTCTGTTCCAGTGGTGCGTTGGCTAATCAAATGGGTCAATCTACCACAAGATGCTGCTACATGGGAAGACTCTAGCTTCATCTAGAAATTCTTTCCTTCCTTCACGCCTTGAGGACAAGTCGTCTCTTCAGACGGGATAATTGTCAGGAACTGAAGCTGAAGTTCTGCTCTTTTCTACCGACCAGCTGTTGATCCACGGTCGGTCGTCGATCCAATGGCTTAGAGTGGTCCTTACTGCTTCGCTCTCTTGGATCCCCTATCGGCCATTGGTCTCCATCTGGATGGTAGCAGTTCATCCAGACGTCGCTGTAGCATAAGAGCAAGCTTCTAGCTCGACTCCACTCCGATGGCGTGTTTGCCTTTTAATTCTAGAACCAGCCATATGTTTGGCATTGCTATTATTGTAAAAGATTGAACCCTAGCCGCCACTGTTCGTGGTCTGGTGAATTTGCTCTATAACCCTAAACTTTCCTCGTACAATTCCTCTAAAATCAAGTAGCTAAATTCGAGATGAAACCCTTTGTTGTTCTTCGTTTTCTGAATCTTCTGAAAAAATTCGAGATAAATTGTGTGACCCGGAATTTATACTGGAAAATTTTGAAACTATACCATTTGATATATCTCTCAAATATGGGAATTTAGGAATTTGAATCAACTCAAACGGAGATGTGGTTTGGGAGAAATAGGTGGGCGAAACTTAGCTATCTGCTGCCCAATGCGGCAGACAGCAGGTTTCGTTTTCCTAGACAGTCCAGGAAAACGAATTTCGGGAAAATATGTTTCTGGAAAGAGAAAGCGTAAAACTGGGTTACGCTTTTAGCTGGCTCAATAGGATCGATTAGTTTACTATAGCTCTTCCTGGTTTTGCTGTTGATGCAGCCTAGAGCGTGGGGTACTGTCCCTGGAGGCTGGAGCTCTCTGGCCGGAGGAGAAGAGCCGCGACTCCTCCTTGGTTCGCTGCCGTGGTGCTCCATACCCCGCTGCCAACCTCTCCTGACACGCCCACCGCCTCGCTCCTCCACCCCACCTCCGTTTCCCCACCCATAGTTCCCGCCCCTCAGTCCCCTGCAGCCGATGCACTCGGCGAGCACCCGATTTGAGCCACCTACTCCCATGGCCCGCTGGGCAAAGGCGGGGACGAGACGCCGGCGGCGGACCGCGGCCAGGGAGGCGAAGCCGGCGGCGGGGACGCCTCCTGTGCGTCGCCGGCGAGCTCAACTCGCTCGGCCATGGCGGTTCCACCACAAGGACAATGCCGATGGCCGGCGTCGGATCAACCGGGCAGAGGCGCGTGGGCGGAGGCACGCCAAGACCCGGTCGTACTGGGCGCCGCCAAGGCACAGGACGACGGCGAGGATCTCCTCCTCGTCGGGGGCGGCGCCTGGCGGCGGGGTGGGCAGCACTCCGCCTCCGCGCCATCAACGACCGACGCCAGCGAGCTCCTGCCTTCGGTCGCCCCGCTTGACTCCCCTCGCCTCCTCTGCTCCCAACCATCGCCGGTCAGCTCTACCGCGGCTCCCTGGACGTGGGATCCTCTTGCGGAAGAGAGAGCCACCGATTTGGACGGTGTGCTTTGGTTCCGTGCGCCGCATTTGGAGGAGGGGAAAAGACATGACGCCGTCGTAGCGAGCAAAGGAGTGGCGCCGTGATTTTCGTATAAAAAATAAATTCGAACCGTTTTTCACTTATCCGTGACATGGTACTTCAGGGAGGATTTGATTACGTACCACCACCAACCATCACCTCAAGCCATATATCTATACTTCTTATAAAGAAAAACCCCACTAACTTGCATTAATTATTTTCTATCTCAACATGCAAGCTATCCACATCATTTATTCTCTTAACCAATCAATTGTCCATGTCATCTCCACTAATACTTATTAATCACACATCATAGCCACATCATCCACTATTTGAGCCATCCATGAAAACTATTCACATTATAAATTATTTTATCCATACAATACCTCATCAATTTTATTAGTTGTTAAATATACAAAGATTCAACATTGATTAAATCTAGACTCTCGATTATGGTGCCAAATCAATTCCTAAATATTCCCGAATTTTTTTCCCGTTGCATCTCTCATATGTCTTTTCGTTTATATTATAATTTTTATAAAAAGTTCCCGCTACAACGCGCGGGGTATCTTTCTAGTTATACTAGAAGGAAAGGGCGCGCGTTGCTGCGCCGGCTGGATCTTGGCAACATGAAATAGAGTACACATTAGATTTCTCCCATCAAAAAAATTGGACATGCATCTATGTAGAAGTGTGTATGAACTCCGTGCAAAATTTTAACTCAATTTAAGAACTAAACTTTTTTCAAAAAGAAAGTGTCCAAATCTATTTACTTGACATTACAGGTACTTGACTCTTAGGACTGAAGCTTGGCGCCTCTAGATTTCATTGCGATCTCTTTGGACAATAAGCTACTACATACATGTGTTCAATCACCAGGAAAGTGTTGGATATAAAATATGTATCTCAATTTTATTTTGAGCCCCATTCTTTGATCCTCAATGTGATTGATAAAGTGCAGGGAAGAGCAGTGGTTGGATGCAGAGACCATGATTGGATAGGCCTCAATTCGTCCACCATGAAGCATCAACTGTGCACATAAACATTGGCCAGAGGTGCAACTCTAACAGGTTGCCTCCTCTCTTCTCCTGCATGTGACACAGAGGCACTCTCCTGAATTAGCATTCACAATAAAGGAGAAATAGATATCTGACAAAAGAAATATCACATGAGAGATGACATAATAAACACTTGTATTTTTGTTTCTAGATATGTGAAAATTCCTAATAAACAATTTTGATCCTTAATTCTAAAATCTAGGTGAACTATTAACAAAACAAAGTTTGGCATTGCGATTAAAGAACATGAGCATTTTACTGAAAGTTAAATCTAGTATAGAGGTCCATGATAGCATGGATACTTCAGCGAAGTCTGAACTATAGCTGAATGTAATCAACATAGATTTGGCATCGAGACAAAAGAATACCTGTTAAACTTTAAAAAAATTACCGCGAGTATTAGAGTTCCAGAATAGCATGAATTCTTGTAATGAAGTCGTGATTCAGTTGAAAGAGGCGAACACCATGAACCATTACATCTTATTCTTAGAACAACCGGGACATTAATAACAGACAATTACATGTCTATTCATAGCACCTAACATCCCACCATCACATTGCTAGTAAATGTCCATAAAAAATAGTTTCACCCATTTGACAGTATTTAGTGTACATGAATTCTCTGGTTTTATGTTTCACTTGAATCTCCCTTACAATGGGGAAAGAACGAATCAAAACATATGTAAGCAATCAAATAACTTAAACCCATCGACAGAGAAGAACTGGACAACAACTAAGTATCATCCACAATGACACACAATTAGGCACATAGAATTGCTCCTCAAATACAGCAAGGCTAATGGATCTGCCACTATGTGGAGAATAGATGGATAGTGTAATAAAATCCTAGCACATCAGCATAATTGATAGAACTTTGTAATGAACATAATTTCTTCACTAACTGCTCACCAAATACAAATTGTAAGACTGGAAGAAATATGTATCTTGCACAGTTATAACAGCTGCCAGAAAATTTAGCAGAAAAAAGAGTAATCGTAGAGCAGCTACAGTTCGAGGGCAAGATTTGGCAATACAAATGGGAAATTCAGATTACCCAGCTGATGACCCACAAGTATAGGGGATCGCAACAGTCTTCGAGGGAAGTAAAACCCAAATTTATTTTTTCGACACAAGGGGAGCCAAAGAATATTTATAAGCCTTAACAGCTGAATTGTCAGTTCAGCTGCACCTGGAAATAGACTTGCTTGACACAGTTTATCAGTAGCAACAGTTTTACAGCAGTAGCAGTAGTGAAACAATAGCAGTAATGAAATAAAGACAGCAGCAGTAATTGTAGTAGACAGCAGGATTAAAATACTGTAGGCATAGGGATGGATGAACGGGCGTTGCATGGATAACATAATTCATATAATAGTCAAGACATTGGCAATTGCAGGTAGATAATAATAATAAAGCATCCAGGTACTAAGTAATCATAGGCATGTGTTCCGTATTTAGTCGTACGTTCTCGCAATGAGAAACTTGCACAACATCTAGTGTCCTACCAGCCCGTTTGCAGCGGGGCCTCAAGGGAAACTACTGGTAATTAAGGTGCTCCTTTTAATAAAGCACCGGAGCAAAGCATTAACACTCCATGAACACACGTGATCCTCACATCACAGCCATCCCCTCTGGTTATCCCAATTGTTGTCACTTTGGGGCCTCGGGTTCCGGACAATTATATGTGTATACAACTTGCAGATATGTCTAAAGCAATAATTATCCTCATGATATGATAACATGTTCAGATCTGAAATCATGGCACTCGGGCCCTAGTGACAAGCATTAAGCATAACAAGTTGCAACAATGATATAAAGTACTAACAACGGATACTAGGCACCATGCCCTAACAATCTGATATCTATTACATGAATGATCTCATCCAATCCCTACCATCCCCTTCAACCTACAGCGGGGATTACTCACACATGGATGGGGGAATCATGGATGGTTGATGGAGAGGCGTCGGTGATGATGATGGCGATGATCTCCTCCAATTCCCCGTCCCGGCAGGGTGCCAGAACGAAGTTCTGGTCCCCGAATTAGGCTTTTCGGTGGCGGCGGAGCTCTGGAGTGTTTTGTGGAAAAGCGTCGATCCTCCTCGGGTTTTTAGGTCAAGGGGATTAAGTAGTCAAAAGGGCGTCGCGAGGTGGTGTCTGAGGCGCCCACGCCACCCCCAGGCGCGGCCCACCTCTGCCTGCGCCGGGGCATGGCGTGGGGCCCGTGTGGCCCGCCTCCGTCTCGTCTTCTGGCTCCATGCGTCTTCTGGAAAAATAGGAGCTCTAGAATATTTTTCGGGAATTTTCCCGAAACTTGACTTTCTGCACAAAAACAAGACACTAGGGCAATTCTGCTGAAAATAGCGTTAGTCCGTGTTAGTTGCATTCAAAACACACAAATTAGAGGTAAAACAACAGCAAAAGTGTTCGGGAAAGTAGATACGTTTGGACGTATCACCAGCAAAGATGGGGAAGGAGAGAAGGCAGAGGAGATCACACCTCCGGCATGTGCGACCTGGAGTTGGGGCAGCCGCTGACAACAACACTGTCGAGTAGCTACTGAATGTTACTAAAGCAAGAAGACATAGCGCAAATTCCAACTCATTTGATCATGTAGTTGCTCTAATAGAATTAGCATGCATTGCGTAGAAACGAAAATAAAGACTATTGTCTCATTTTACCAGTTGTTTGCTGTCCATGTCGTTGTTCGGTATGCAGTCATGGTTTGAGCCCTCAACCCTTTTCTAACTGAAAGGAACAATCTGATTCAATACTGTTGTGCAAGTAAAAAGGGAACCATGGAGATATACTGATACCGTGATACATAAATTTTCTCTGTGTTGCTGAAATATTGATGTCTCCCATGCGAACACACAGGTTAGTGAACAAGAATAATCAAACTATATTTTTGAGGGAAAATGTACCAGTTTGTGTTGTGCATTGTAGAATAAATGACCTCTTGGAACTTCAACAGGTTTCTGTAGATCATTAAGTAGAATATTCAGTTGGGGCCAATGACAAAATATATTTTGATAAGTAGGTTGGATTTATTCTAATAAGTAATGGGAATTAATCATATATCTTTCAGATAATAAAGTCCTAGTCAAGCCATTGGAGCCCCAGATTTGTACTGTAGAAAAAAGGCATCAGCATGACATAAATAAAAACGGAGAGTCAGAGTGTGACAACAGTATAATGTTGAACAAAATGATTAGCTACTGATAATGTGTATCCGGAACAGATCGATGAGAAGCTAGATGACACGCACAAGATTAAATGGAAGAGAATAGATCTATATTGCACGTTCCATCAGCCAACCCACGGAGAATGATAGGGCGGACAATAAGTTCTTGGACTCTTGACTTCTCTATCAAGGAGGCTACGAATGTAGCAAGATGAAATCGAGCATGAGCAATGGAAGAACACAAAATTCTTGATGGATATATGATAGATCAGACATAGCATATATACGTATTACAGGAAGTTGCCGTCAAGGATCCGACGCTAACCTGGTACCACTGTGAGGATCAGGAAGGGGTGAGATTTTCCAAGGGAGACGACCTTGGGGCTCGCCGGAGCCACCAGCCTCCCCGCCGCCCTTGGTAATTGGTCTTGCCGGCACAGAAGAACTCCCCACGCCGACCTTGGCGCAAGCCGACCGGTCATCGATTGGTCACCCAAATCAAAAAGACAAATTCAGGCCCAAACACAGCAAGTAAAAATCGTCAACCGCACCCTCACCAAACCAATACCAACGGAAACAAGCACACAGAGATGCAAACCCACCAGCACATCACTGAGGAACCATAACCAAAAAAATTAGGAATATAGAGCACGGGATCGAAGAGGAAAAAGAGGAGGGACAAACAGCCTGCGAAGCACACGAAGAGATGCCGCAGCGGCCGACGGGAACACGCAACGGAGCGACCGGCGACCTTCCAGATCCAAGAAACTGAGAATCAGACCTGCAAAACAAGATAATAGACGAATCTAAGATGAACAACAAGCAGAGAAGAGGTGCCCAGACCGACATGATGAAGGGAACGAAGAAAAGAGGTAGAGCGGCCACGGCCGCTACGGCCGCGAGCACAAGTCGCACGGCCGAGCGGCGGCGCCATAGCAGCATCGACAGGGCAGGACGGAAGAGTAATAACCAGAGCTGCAAAATCCAGACAAACAACAAGAGAGGCAGAGTGGCCACGAGCACCACTCGCACAGCTGAGCGGCGGCGCCATAGTTCGACGCTCGCGGGTGCGTCTCGAAACTATGCGATGCACCAGGAAAAGAGGAGACTGAGGGGAAGGGGAGTCGTGCTCACAGTCGGTTTCTGCAAGCACAAGACGGTCAAAGACGGAAACCGACCTATAGTTCGTACCAGGAAACCGACCTGACAGCCGGTAGCATGTGTTATCTCGCTATTGGACACACAAACAAACCCAGCCAGCACTCACCGCATTCGACGCGCATGTAGGAAGAAGTCAAAAAAAATCTATCACTGAAATTTGGGCCCATGTGCGTGGATGAACCACAGGCCACCAATTCCAGCCGGGTTAGATGTTGTAGAGATACTGTCGTGTCTCGGGTGACGGACACCGGGAGTAGATGATACCCCCTTTTTAGGTTCGGCACGGGGCGCGAAGGAGGCTGGAAGACGCCTTACCCGGGAGCAAGGACGCCAAGTTCTTCGTCGAGGGGAAGAGAGCAAACAACGCAGCAGGACACACGGAGTTACCCAGGCTCAGGCCGCCCGGAGGCTAAAAGCCCTGCTCCTGCATGTCTGGATTGAGAGGTTCATCATGGTGTGGTGTACAAAGGTGTTCTGGGGTGAACCCGGTAGAGTTTCGGCCGGAGGTAGACGAAGAGCAGATCCTGCCCTGGGGAGATCACCTCTCTCTCTACCTTCCGAACCCTAGTCTAGTCTTGCCTGAGCTCTAGATTGCTTCTGTCCTTCCCCTCCCTCGGTGCCATGGTCCTCCTTTTATAGGCTAAGGGGATCCGACATGGGCACGCGAGAGGTGTGAGGGGTCTTGGCGGGAAAACCCCTCGGCGGTCCTTGGAGGAGACATGGCACTCTCTCCTCCAAGCATTCTAAGGAGGGCGGCATGGTCATCCGCCCTTGGAAAAGGTGGGACGGACAAAGCCTGTCCGCCCCACCAACTGCGCTCGTGGCAACGGCACCAGGGCGCGGCCTTCATCTTGGCGCCCAAGTCTTCCACCAGCTTCCGGCGAGCTGGCGATCTTATCCTCTCGGTGGTACGGATGGATACCCGGGGGCGCCCCTGGCCTCCTGCCGGGAGCACGGACCCACGGGTATCTCGCCTGGTTCTCCGGGCGAGGGGGTGACCCGGAAGGTCACCTGGTCCTTAGCCGCAGAGACTTGTTGTCGAACTTGTCGGGTGTCCTTGAGGCAGATGGGCTAACCCATCTGCTGTACTTGACTCCTTGCCTTGTCCATCTTCTTGGTGGGCTCCAGTGGAGGACCCACTTTGGCAGCATCAGGGGAACCCCATGTTCCACTGCTGCGACAGTAGCCCCCGGGCATAGTCCCGGCGGCTCTTGCTTCAGTTGCTGCCGGAGCTATGGCCAAAGAGTTGGCCAAAGTGGGTACCTGGCGCCTTGCTTCGGTCCATCAACCGTCGTGATGGTCTTGGATTTATTCCGCTCGGGGGAATAACTGAGTTTGCCTCCTCGATTCCCGCTGCGGGGAAGCTGTGAAGACGGTTGGAGAGAGAAGCTCCGCGCGCTATAAAAGCGGACGAACGCCTCGCAAGTCCCCATCTTCTTCTTCCTTGACCCATCTCTCCCTTCCCAGGTCAACAACTCCAATGGCGAGAGGAGTGGGACGTCCTCGAGCTTCGGCCCCGACGGAGAGAACCTCCGGTGGCCGCGGAAGCGCCGCCTCAAGAGGGCGAGCGAAGCGAGGCGGTGGAGGCAGAGGAGTCGTGAGATGCAGAAGAACTCCTTCTCCGTCCCCACGGGCTGCAATCCACACGAGCTTCGCGCCTTACGAGTTCATCCTGGATCTGTGATGACCCACAAGTATAGGGGATCGCAACAGTCTTCGAGCGAAGTAAAACCCAAATTTATTGATTCGACACAAGGGGAGCCAAAGAATATTTATAAGCCTTAACAGATGAATTGTCAGTTCAGCTGCACCTGGAAATAGACTTGCTCGACACAGTTTATCAGTAGCAACAGTTTTATAGCAGCAGCAGTAGTGAAATAATAGCAGCAGTAAAATAAAAGCAGCAGTAATAATTGAAGTAGACAGCAGGATTAAAATACTGTAGGCATAGGGATGGATGAACGGGCGTTGCATGGATAAGATAATTCATATAATAGTCAAGCGTAGGGCATTTGCAGATAGATAATAATAAAGTATCCAGGTAATAATCAATCATAGGCATGTGTTCCGTATTTAGTCGTATGTGCTCGCAATGAGAAACTTGCACAACATCTTCTGTCCTACCAGCCCGTTTGCAGCGGGGTCTCAAGGGAAACTACTGGTAATTAAGGTGCTCCTTTTAATAAAGCACCGGAGCAAAGCATTAACACTCCGTGAACACATGTGATCCTCACATTACAGCCATCCCCTCCAGTTATCCCAATTGTTGTCACTTTGGGGCCTCGGGTTCCGGACAATTATATGTGTAAACAACTTGCAGATATGATCTAAAACAATGATTATCCTCATGATTAAATAACATGTTCAGATCTGAAATCATGGCACTCGGGCCCTAGTGTCAAGCATTAAGCATAACAAGTTGCAACAATGACATAAAGTACTAACAACGGATACTAGGCACCATGCCCTAACAATCTGATATCTATTATATGAATGATCTCATCCAATCCCTACCATCCCCTTTAGCCTACAGCGGGGATTACTCACACATGGATGGAGGAATCATGGATGATTGATGGAGAGGCGTCGGTGATGATGATGGCGATGATCTCCTCCAATTCCCCGTCCCGGCAGGGTGCCAGAACGGAGTTTCTGGTCCCCGAAATAGGGTTTTCGGTGGCGGCGGAGCTCTGGAGTGTTTCTGGAAAAAGCGTCGATCCCCTCGGGTTTTTAGGTCAAGGGGACTAAGTAGTCGAAAGGGGGACACGAGGTGGTGCCCGAGGCGGCCACACCACCCCTCGGCGCGGTTCAGGCCTGGCCGCGCGGGCCCATGGTGTGGGGCCCTCGTGGCCCACCTCCGTCTCGTCTTCTGGCACGTGTGTCTTCTGGAAAAATAGGAACTTCAGGATATTTTTCGGGGATTTTCCCGAAACTTGACTTTCTGCACAAAAATAAGACACCAGGGCAATTCTGCTAAAAACAGCATTAGTCCGTGTTAGTTGCATTCAAAACACACAAATTAGAGGTAAAACAACAGCAAAAGTGTTCGGGAAAGTAGATACGTTTTGGACGTATCAACTCCCCCAAGCTTAGCTTATTGCTTGTCCTCAAGCAATTCAGTTAACAACTGAGTGCGATAAAAGAGACTTTTACGAACACATTTGCTTCATATGATGTAAATATTCTCACTATATGATCAAGTACTTAGGCAATTCATAATAAAGGAATGTAGATAATGCCACCTAGTAGCTATGTGAACTATGAAAAGATACCAACACACTAAGAATAAATAACATGAAATAAATCCATTTGCAGGATTGCAATGTTCATAATAAGATATGATAAAGTGGTATCTCGCTTGCCTTTATTTGTAGAGCAAAACATAAATGCCAAGGCACCTCTGAAGTTCAAGTGAGGACTAGAGGTAAAAATATCAAAGATAAGAGCATCAAAGTTATTCCACAGTTAACCGTATTCTGGGACAAGCACATTACACTAAGAATGACAGTTATGCTCTCGAGAAGGTGCTCAAAGAAAGGATGGTGACTCAACATAAAAATAAAAGATTGGCCCTTCGCAGAGGGAAGCAGGGATTTAACATGTGCTAGAGCTTTTTATTTATAAAACAGAGGTAAAAATTGTTTTGGGAGGTGGTTGTTCCTGTCAACGAATCAGAAAATGGAAAGTACAATATGACCCCTGCCAACCAGACTTTTAAGAGCGGCTCCCATGAAGGACGTTATTTCTACCAGCAAGGCAGATCATCCCTCTTTTCACTTTTGTTTACACATGCAGATATTTCACTGGTATCATTGCTTGTCTGATAAATCAGGACAAAAATGTGAAGAGAATTAAGCGGTTAAAGTTGTAATTAATTGGGACTGGGCACCCCATTTGCCAGCTCTTTTTGCAAAATTAATGGATAAGCGGATGTATATGCCGCTAGTCCGGTGGTAAAGTCTGTTTGACAGTGACATAAAGACATCCACCCCGTCCTCATGAGCTAAAAACAGTGTCACAAAATAAGAAGTGTTTTGAAGGTTTTAAAGGTAGCACATGAAAATTTACTTGGAATGGTTCGAAATACCATGCATAGGAATTTTTGGTGGACTCTTTGGAATAACTTGGTTTTTAAGGATTTGGAAGCACGAGCAGCATTCCCGCTCAGTACAAGTGAAGGCTAGCAATAGACTGGGAAGCGACAATCAAGAGAGCAATAACCGTCATAATCATGCTTGCGACAGAATAAAATTAACGGTGGCATAAAAGTGATACTAGAACTCTGAGGCAAAATAAATCATCAAGGCTTAATTGACTTTTTGTTTTTCAGTCGTGAGCATGCGTGAGCATGTGCCAAGTCAATTCAAGTGAATCATTCAGAGGAGGATACCACCATGTCATACCCTTTTATGAATAGAACAATGCAAGCAAATATCTATATGACATGTTTTATACTATTAGTGAATTGGAACTGATCATATGAAAACATGAACTACTAAACATCCATTAAATAACATTGCCCCTCATACGAATCAGCTAAGCATGTCCACATGAGCGAGTATATGTACAAAAATGAAAACAAATAGAGTTCATACCAGCCTCTCACCACAACTCGAGTTGTCATACATCGTCATTATTGCTTTTCACTTGTGGCTTGAATGATATGAAATGATAACCAACTCCAATGGAGTAACGGAAGACTGTTGAACTCTGCAACAACTATACAAAACCAAAGAAGAACAACAAATATTTTTGGGTTTTCGATTTGAAACGAACAAAGAAAGAAACGAACAAATAAAGAAACGAACAAATAAAGCAAAATCTTTTTGGATTTTGGAAAATAAAATCAAAACAAGAAACAACAATGAAAAGAAAGAAACTGAAACATGGATATACAAAGTACCGACCGAATATGATATAAAAGTGAGTGAGATGTCGGTATACCTCCCCCAAGCTTAGGCTTTTGGCCTAAGTGGAGATCAATCATCGGCGGGGGTGTACACTCCACCCCGGTGAATCATCCCTAGCAGATCCTACCCGGGGGAGATCACCTCTCTCTCTACCTTCCGAACCCTAGTCTAGTCTTGCCTGAGCTCTAGCTTGCTTCTGTCCTCCCCCCCCCCCCCCCCCCCCCCCCCTCGGTGCCATGGTCCTCCTTTTATAGGCTAAGGGGATCCGACATGGGCACGCGAGAGGTGTGAGGGGTCTTGGCGGGAAAACCCCTCGGCGGTCCTTGGAGGAGACGTGGCACTCTCTCCTCCAAGCATTCTGAGGAGGGCGGCGTGGTCATCCGCCCTTGGAAAAGGTGCGGCGGTCCTCCATGCTTGCTTGGAAAAGGTGGGCAGCATCAAGGGAACCCCATTTTCCACTGCTGCGACAGATACGTAGTAAAGATTCATTTGTACACGGTAGGAAACATTGTATAGCCTGCGATGTAAAGTTGGCCGCTTGCCCAAGACATATCTTGAAAATAAATATAATTATATTATCCGATATTTTGGATTTAATTATATACTCTCTCGGCTCCTTTTTATCACGTGTATTTTTTCATGTAATTTGACATGGACACTGTTTGAAGAAATATTGAGATGGTAATGCCCTTGGTTACTTGTTGATTGCAGAAGTAAATCAAATAACTTTAGGCATATTAATTCCAAGAAACTTTTTTAAACTTTACTTGTGACTAAACTATATATGTGTTCGGGGCTTTTGGTTTTGTACCACCAGCAGAGGTTACGTGACTAATTCCTCAAGAGGGAATTGATAGAATAAATATTATGCATACTGTTACTTGTCCATAATGGATATGAGCTACCACTTGTTTCCATA
The DNA here is from genome assembly GCA_947311845.1 of Poa pratensis. Lineage (NCBI taxonomy): Eukaryota > Viridiplantae > Streptophyta > Magnoliopsida > Poales > Poaceae > Poa > Poa pratensis. The sequence continues at coordinate 42,416,223 of CAMZMU010000094.1, read as the reverse complement.
TCATTGTACTACAATTATGCAATTGTTATGCATCCGGAATTTGAAAGTCCAAGTATACTTTGGAAGCATTTTGCCTGCATGGCAATAATCCTAGTTATAAATTACTTTGGTTGAAGAAAAAGAGTACTCCCACAATAAAAATGAAATTGACAATCCCCTAAAAAATGAAATTGACAATATACCATATTTCTAAATATATCTGTACATAGTGATATGTTGAATTTCTCTCCAATGCTGGAATTTAATCATGCAGAAGTTAGTTCGAGTTACATGTTAATTTAGTATAACGATGTAGCTTAAATCAATTACTCTTATAGATGGATTTCAGTCTCACATGCGTTTGATATTTTCTCCTTTCTTGTGTTATTGGCTATTACTCTTTTTCTCTTGATCTCATCAAAGCAATCTCATGCAAAATGCTTCCAAAATAAAATGCAAATATCACTTACATGAATTACTATGGCTGCCCATGACTATGGTTGACCAAAATACCTAGGCATTGAGCATTTCCCTACTTCGTTAGGCATTACTATCAACAAATTCAAAGTAGTCGTCTATTTATTTATTTATTTTATTTTTTGCGCGACTTCCTTCATTGTTGTATTAGAAGGAAAAAAAGATTATTAGATCGTCCTCGTTGGTCGTTAGTTGTTGCATTCCCAAGTTTTGAAGCTCTTTAATACATAGATTTAGTTTTCTTTACTTTTTGGCATAAACTTTTGATGAGTTTGTTTCTAATAGAGCCATGTACCCTATTTCCATATGTACAAATATAATATTAGTAGAACATTAACATGGAAAACTCTTGAAATAGCAAGCACTACATCATATATGCGTGGCCTACAAAATAGAAGTAAAAAACTTGTCACAACAAAAAATTCTTCATCAACTATAAATATGACTAATCAATAAGGAAGTTTTTATATGTAGGACATATTTAAGGAGTTCGTGGTTCTATCATTATCCATAGTTTTTCGCCATGTTGAATATGGTCAGGGTTACGTTATATGCGAGTTCAAGGTGAAGTCGCCCTCACCTCCGGACAAGAAAGAGAGGGCTCTCAGTCTCCAGAACACCCCATCACTGTCAAGATATGCGAGATTTGCTGCCGGGGCTACAACGACGGTCGCCGCGAGTGCTGCACTGGTGGGTAAACTGCAGGGGCGGAGCTTAGTGCAAGCCGGAGACCCCCTGAACTTTGGACCAAGCTGTGATTTTCTTTTTGTGGGTCTAGCTGCGGGCACGGTTTCCACACGTGGTGCATCGGCCAGTGGTTGCAGGTCAACCTGTCATGCCCGGTCTGCAACGCAACGCACATCGTGATGTTCGGCGACACACCGGGTAAGTCACTCCATCTTGTTCACTTGAGTTCTGGATCTTGAGTTCACTTGTCCGGCGACACACCAATTTAACTACGCAATATTTCTTTCCACCTTCTGCAGGTGAGGCCATTGCACCACACCATCGCTACATGTCGAGCATGGCATGAGCATCCATCGCGGTTCACGGAGGCGTGGCATGCACTGCCCAATGGATCCTTCTGATTTCCATTTCCCATCCCATTTTTTTCGCCAAATGGCTCCTTCCAAAATGGTGATGGCGCATCCAAGCTCTTACCCTATGTCTCTTGCAACATGTGGCGATGGCTCATGCCAGCTCAGACTCAACCGCCAACATCCCCTATATAATGGCGTCTAGTTTCTGCCTATTAGCAATTATGTGAGCGGAATGAGTGGCACAAGCACCCACGGCTTCCACCGAACGGAGCCCGTGGATGCTTCGTTTATATCTCGAGAAAATGGTTAAATTGCAGTGTCGGAGCTTAGTGCAAACCGCGGTGGGGGGCATTGTCCCCTCCCCTAAAGACACACCAGGTGAGTTTAGTTTTCTTACACGCTGCATATTGCTCATTGTTGCGTTCCTCGTGAGCACCACTTTAACTGCGGCCTTCTTATATCTCGAGCAAATTTTACACGGAAAGATACTCCAATGAATCTTCAAAAGGTGTTGGCTTCACCTACTATCCTCCAAGAACGCCACAGGAAAGTCAGAAAGTGCTCTCTCTGTCTCCTGCTTGCTTCTGCAACTACTCCCCAGAACTTGAATCCCATGATCACAAGAATGTTGTAAGAACCGAGAACAAACAATTCAAATCACAACCATCCGACGTGCACTGAACTGCTGAGCCAAATTATGCTCCAGTACCAACAGTACTACCAAATACCCACCACAAAGTCACAGCTCATATTGACTCCTTTCAGAGCATCTCCACTCGGCGTCCCCATATCTCGTTTGAATTGGCGCTGGAACCGGCTCTATGGGGGCCGTCCGGACGAGATGGCGCCTATGGGGGCGCCTCTCCCCACTCGCCGCCCGAAAAGCACTCCCCATGGCAGGTTTTCAACAAAGAAAATATAGTTCTGCATATTGGAGTTCAACAAAGAAAGTATGGTTCCACAAATTAGAGTTCAACAATGAACACAAATTATTCATACAATTAAAATAAATTGGAGTTCAACTATGACGGCCAATCCTTTGCGGACCCTCAAATGCTCCACTAGAACATGTTGGAGTTGAGCATGAGAAACTTCAGCTCGGATCTCCATCTGCATGGCGATGTAGTCAGTCCAATCCGCTGGCACATTGTGATCAACATCGGCGAGAGAACCCTAGAACTCGTACAAAACAGGGATTTGCACGCTCATCCTCAATGATCGTGTTGTGCATGATCACACATGCATTCATGACCTCTGACATCTGCGTCGACCAAGTGAGAGCACGGTAAGGAACAATAACAAACCTCTGCCGGAACACTCCAAATGCACGCTCGATATCCTTTCTTGTTCTCTCTTGTACTGAGGCAAACCAAGATCTCTTGTTGCCGAGAGGCGCACAGATTGTCTTCCAGCTCCAATGCATGCAATCGATGCTTCCAAGCATGCATCTCAGTAAATCCTCTTGCTTCGCTTGTTGTCATGATGCGAGATGTTTCTTCTTCCTCTCAGATAGTGCGGACCAAACACAGCCACCACCGCTCTACGGAATCTACATTGATTTGATAGTTGTAGACTCCTACATGCGCATATAGTCGTCCTGACCATCTACAGGGGCTCCATAGGCAAGCATTCTCATGGCGGCAGTACACTTCTGGAGTGGGGAGAAACCAACCATTCCCACGGCGTCTTTCTTCAACTTGAACCAAGTGTCATACTCTCGTGCACCTTGCACCAACTTCAGGAACAAGTCTCTGCTTATCCAAATACTGACAAAAATCATTTGCATCAACTCTTGGATCATCAGCAAAATAGTCGCCGTATAGCATGCAATGGCCCTCCACTCTCATCCTCGGCTTGGCCTTCCTCCTCCCATGACACGAGCCTCCTCGTTTGGGTTTGGCATTGGCGGCCTCCTCGGCTTGAATGTGTGCAAGACAAGCAAGAATCGGCATGTTCTCGTCTTCCTCGGCGTCGTCGGCTTCTTCTTCCATTATCAGGTGCGCCATCAACTCATCGTCGATGTCCATCTGTTGGAATCAAAAGACGATGCAATCAACGACATGTCGCCAGTGCCGGCAAAATTTGAGAAAAATCATCGCCTACCAGTCAATCGGTCGAACACCTTTTGTGCAAGGTGGGCGCGCGAGGTCACCGAAGGCTTTCCTAGGCACGGTGACGAGCTCTGACGCGGGGGGAGGGGGGAGAGTCGGAATGAGAAGGGTCGGGCTTGGCGCGGTTTTCTGAGTCGGGCGAGATTCGCCGCTGTTTGGAGGCGGGGATGGGAGCGGTGACCCAGATGGCAGCGGTGGGAGGAGGGCAAATGATCCGCGGGGGCTACGGGGAAAGAATTTGTTGGATTTGGTTCTCCACTAACGAGGCTGGCCCGTCTGTCTATAGCCAACGTGGCGGCACACACCGTTTCGTCCGGCGCTACCGAAACACTCCCCATAGCGCGGGGTGAGCTGGTAGACCCGGACGAAATAACGGGCCGCCCCGGACAAAATCGTCCTATGGGGTGCACGAGTGGGCCATTTTTCACTCGGAGTGCCCCATAGGGCTATGGGGGGGCTTTGGGGATGCTCTCAAAGCTCCCACGTCTTGAATGAAACATCTACACACAAGAGACATTGCACAAATTTTGCAACCTTAAAGATCTCTGCTGCTATGCACAAATAAATTGACATGATCAATTTCACAATGCGGTCGGTCAAGTTAAACATATGCGTTCACTCACATCACCAATCCCTTTGGGCAAAACTGGGCACACAGATCTGCAATAGCAAATCCAACTTTAGAGATGGGATGGAGATAAACTGAAGTACAATATGCTCAATTAAATAATCAAACAGTGCATTCACGACTTACACAGTTAAACTACATGGTGAACTTTTAGAAGACCCTGCACTTATTTGACTAGCTTGCTTTAGTTGCAGAAAACATTATATAAAATCCATTTCTGACAAATGTGAAATCAACCAGCCCGCATGATCTGCAAAGATCTTCAAGCTCCCCTTCTGATAAGAAGATATTACTGCCAGTGATTTGACCAATGTACTACAAGATAGTTTCAACGATAGGTTAATACAAAAGACACAAAATATTGTCTGACAATAGTGAATTCAAAATAGCGGAACAGGATTCTCCAGAGCTTAATCCTCCATCTATAATTCCGAAGTGATGAACAAATATCATGGTTTTCAAGCGAATTAATTTGTATTATCTCTTGAAAGACAATTATTTATGGATGATAAAGAGGCAGGATTACCGGGCGTCCAATCCTCAGTACTGGAACAGCTGGTGGTAGAACGTCTGCTATGAAAGTAGAAGCCACCAAAATACCCCCAGGGCGAAGGACTCGGCTAATTTCCGCAACCTATAGAAAGATCAAAACAAAAGAATATTTAACCTTTTGCCACAGCTTCACATAGGGCAGGAAGCGAACATCACAAAGGTAGATCTCCCAAATGTGAGATATACAGAAAGTTTAGATAAAGAATGATATTGCTGCAAAGTTAGTAAGTAACTTAGCTTTGCATACAGAAGTGTGAATGTGCTATGTTTTTTTCAGGAACTAAGAGCATCTCCAACCGGGGTTGCCAAACCCTTCCCAAACGTCCGGGCGGACAGCCCGGACATGATTTGGGCCGGAAAACACCACCCAACCACGGTTGCCAAAATGTCCGGTCTGTCCGGCAGTGCCCAAACGGGAGGGTTTGGGAGCGCCCGGGCTGTCCGCTTTTCCTTTATTTTGTCCTTCATTGATTCTTCTCTCTCCTTCTCCACCAATCACATGCAATTGACCCCACAATTTGGAGAGACTTTGGGGGACACGGTTGTTGGAGGCAATATTTGGGGGTTGTCCCGTCGCTATTCGCGGACACGCCCAGACGTGTCCGCGGACAGTTTGGGGGCCAAATTTGGCAACTCAGGTTGGAGATGCTCTAATTCCTTGCTCTTCATTACATTCATCCTGTGAAGCTTAATAAAATTGCAATAAAGACAACCATGAATAAGATTTCCTGCATCTTAGCCATTTCTTATTTTAATTTTGCGTGAGTGTTGTCACAAGATGGTGGAGTATCAGAAGTTTGGAGCAAATCCATGTGGTAATTTTGCGTGAGTGTTGTCGCAAGAAGGTGGAGTATCAGAACTTTGGAGCAAATGCATGTGGGTATGACAGCGAGCGCATGTTCCCATTGTAGGCTTATAGTGCTATACTGGTATGTGTTTCCCAATAAGTGATGCAAATACGCAAACTACTGAAACTAGTATTAATATTGTAGATAAGACTGTGGAGTAACTAAGGGTATGTCAATATACAAAATATATATAATGAAGAAAAGCATGTTGATCTCGGTAATACTGGATGACACTGAAGCAATCTAAAAAATTTGCAGGCATATTGCACTTTAATAAATAGGAATCTTACAGCACAAGCTGGGGATGGCCAACAATGAATTGCAGCACCAGCATGCACAGCATCAATTGAACCACTCACAAGAGGCAGTCTGGATATATCAGCTCTGACCAAGGCTAATCTCCTAAAACAGCAGCCATATATCATCAGAGTGTACTGCATTCGACGTTAAAATTGACCAATAATCACAAGAGAAAACTACACCTGTATATCATTCTAGAGGAGACAAATGACAGCTTAGAATACATAACTCATGCGTGACAAAGGAGTTACGGCAATATAAAAGGCAAATCTTTTGCCTCGGTTTCAAAAAAAGACAAAGGAGTTACGGAAAGAAACTTGCAGACCAGGGGAACTGTAAAGCCTACTCATCAGAAATGTTTTCCTGCTTGATGAATTCATTGCACTGCTTCAACATATTCTCTGAGAAATCTAGGGCCATGACAAGAGAATATAGTTCACTCTTGACAAACAGTCTTGAGAATAAGCCACTTCCACAACTTGCATCAACTATAGTACCTCCAGTTTTTCGCTTCAGATAAGTTTTAGCCATTTCAAACTGCAATTCATTCAAATATTAAAATAGAATTCTAGAAATTATACTTGCAAGAAGAAATGGTACAGAAATGCCTAAATATATGTGTGAGCAAACTGAATCTGACTCGAGACTGTAGGCTCAGTTGCGACCAGGCCAGGCCATAGCCTGTCCTAAGCCCAGCTAAGCAGAAAAATAAATAGCGCTGCGGGCCTGCCCTGAACAACCACCTCGCTGGGAAGGGACCAGTCTGAATAAAAACATGGTTTATATTTTTTAGGCTAGGCCAAAGCCAGGTAATGCTCAGGTCTATCAATACATATCCTGGTAATATATTTGAGAGCATTTTTGGTTGTAGGCTTGTATCTTACGACCACACTAGGAAATTGATAGCATAATGCTATGAGCTCTCTAATGAATATTTCGTGATGTATAATTTGGTTGCAGACCTGTATCTTACTAACCACTCTAAAGAACTGATAACATAGTGCTCTCTAATGTATACTTCCTACTTTCCAAAATATCTGAAGTTCTTGGATTGTCCTAATTCAAACAACTTTAAGTTTGACCGAATTTGTAGAAAATATGACAACATATAAAACATCAAGCACTTTTTTCTATAAACTTGGTCGAACTAAAAGTTTGACTTAGGATAAACCTAAAACTTCAAATATTTTGGAACGGGGGGACTATTCAATAATATATTAGTTTTCTCTAAAGCAATAAATGAATATTCAGTAATATATTAGTTTTTCTCTAAAGCAATAAATGAATATTAAGTAATGTATACGTTGCAACAATGATTTTGAAGAAAGTTATTTCCCATATGTAATTAAACATAGTAATGTAAACAAGAATAGTCGAGAAACGTGACCTCTCTCTCTAGGCCTGGGAAACCACCCCATATGAAATTTTGGCGCCATCCTCTCTCATAAAGAAATGATACCAGAGGGGTCCTGTTCAAATAATCAATCATCTGTAATGAATATGAATAGAATTAATAAGAAAATGCAGTGTCAGTCTTCACCCAGACTAAATCGTTCAATAGACATTGACATCAACAAAACCTTGCAACCTGTCACTGCCGCAGTCGGAGCTGGTACTACAGTCTACAAAGGACAACAGCTTGGGTCAAGAGATGATCCGAGAGTGCCACAAGATGGAGGAGTTTACTCAAAAGCCAAGGGTAAGTGGGTGTGTTGCAAAAATGTGTATGGGAAAGAGGCAAAGATATGAAATTTCGCCGAATCTGTCATATTTCACATCTTACTTTCCAATTTCGTCTCTTCTGGAACCCATCAATCGTCCTATCGTTACCAGTTCTACCGCTAACATAACAGAACCCCAAGTGGAACCATTTCCTATGCTAAAACAACAATTTTCCACATTTATTCGAGCTATTTTCAAGGTTGCGTAGAGGCTTAGAGGTTTCTTGCACTGCTTTTTACATAGTCGTTACTTGTGAGACATGCTTTCAGCAGTCAGTTTACAATATAGTGGAGTACAATTTATGACGACAGTATGATCCATGCTGCCAATATTTAAAAGACGTTAGTTGATATCTCAGTTTTTTTTTCGAAACGTGGATATCTCAGCTTACAGTATGCTAGATTCCACATATACTGCCCTCTCTTCATCTAAGCTTCAACTTAACTAACTTTAAAAGAATTAACAAATTTTACCTGAAAAGTTCAGTTGCTGCCGGCATGGACTCGGAGTACTCAGTAGAACCAACTGCCACAGTCAGATCCCAGTAACCATCCTTACTGGAGTACACTTTCTTGCAAGTAGAACATTCAAGGCTAGAGTCGAATCTGGTCGGCCTGAAATGGAACCGACGAACAATCAAACGGGGATGGCCACCGATTAGATATGCTGCTGACACGCAGATGAAAATACCACTTACGCGGACCGATGATCCATCGAGCTTACGAGCGGGTAATAGCAGATTGGGCAGGCTAATTTGCTCAGGTCGGTCTCCGGGTCCGCTTCCACCAAAGTGTCCTGCAGCATAACGAACTAATTTAGTGATCATCCAAATTTGTTCACGATTTCCTCTAACAAATGAAACAGCAGCAAACTGAATGCCTCAAACTCCGGCGGCAGACGCGCAGGGTGCATAAAGGCGGGCCTTTAACCTGCTCGACGGAATGCGCCAACGGGGCGAATACTCACCGCAACAGCATCGTCAGAGTTGGGCACCACCGTAGTGAAGGCGGGGGAGGCGCTGGCATGCAGGGCGGAGCGCGGGAACGGTTTCCCGGAGGCGGAGGTGGCGGCTCGTCCAGGCGCTGTGAGGCAGGGGACTAGAAGCCGCCCGCCGAAGCCGCGCAGCGCAACGAGTGCGGCGGCAGAGATGGCCGCCATAGAAGCAGAGGAATGCAGGAAGCAAAAATTGAAATTAAATTGGAGAGCAGTCGTGTGCGGCGTGCCGTGCTCCCACGAGGGCACCGTGCGTTGCAAGCGTGTGTACCTGATTCGCGAGATATCGAGTGGTCATAGGATGCCCAAACCCTCCCTTTAGTAAGAGTGTATTTCCAACATTTTGAAAAAAACAAACTTTTAAAATTTGATACTAGTGTTTATAAGAAAAGGTGCCAAGATTTATGATATCAATGTTTGATTTATTTTTATATAAATGCAGTCAAACTTTGAAATAGTTTTCGTTTCCAATATATTTGGAAGTACACTATGTATTGCGTCCGTTGTTTCTAACGTTGTCATGGTGATTCATACAACATAACTCATTGATACCACAGAATTCGCCATGTGAACATGCAAGAATAACATAACCCATTGGCACGGCGATTCATACAACATAACTATGTTTTTTAGTGTATTCCTCTTAAAGAGAAATAATGACAAGAAAGAGAGTGAGAGTACGAGTCTAAGAGCAATTTTGAACCGACGAGTTGCTCTTAGAGATTGGCACTCGGGAGTCAGCTCTTCGAGTATCCATCGTGTGGATTTGTCGCGACATGTCTGGTAAATATTTTCATTGATTTTCTACAAAATTAATCAAAAAATCAAGTCAAGACTTGCGAATTGGCTAATGGAGAAGAATGCAAGCTCAGGAGGAATCAAGTGCATGCGTGCCAAGATCGAATTTTGGGAATCAAATCACGACTCATCTTTCCCTCATTTACATTTTGTGTTTACAGCTTAGGGTCCCTTTGGTTCACATGAACTGAAAAGCAGAGGAATATGAAAAACGTAGGAAAGAATGTCATGACACCTAGAATCTTACAGGAAATGAAAACGGATGAACTAGTCGCTCTAGTTATTTGGTTGCACCAAAAAAACGTATAAATTTTCTATAGAGTTGAGTATAAGTTATAGTCGTCATAAACACATAGCAATTTTTCCAAAAGGTGTAGTCTCTTACTAAAAATCCTATGAGATTGTAGTGTAGGAAAGCATTCCATGTCCATTTTAAACCAAATGGATTTCATAAAAAAATCGTATAGATCAAAATCCTACGAAATTCTTGTGAAAATCCTTTAAACCAAAGAGGCAAGTACTCATCATGTTATTAACATTGTCCTGAGTCCTGACTGTATCGTTCAAATCATTTCTGTCATTGGACCCATGGAAGGGCTGCACGGAGCCTATGCCCTCTCCCTCATTTGGTTAAAAAATGAACCAACTTTTCCAAATGTGAACACTAAGCAGTTATGTGCAAAGAGAAAATGTCAAAAAAAAAAGTTATGTGCAAAGAGAAGAGATGTGAGATGCGTTAACGCGGTAGATTTTGCGCCGTTTGATGTTTGTCTCCACGATTCGGAGGAGACGCACCATGTTGTCATGTGACCTTGTACCGGCCGTGCCAAACCCCACCACCAGCGATAAGCGCCAAACACCCCAGAGGAGCAGCGGTGGTGCAGTTCGCTCCCCACTCACTCCCACACACTTCTCCTCCTCGCTCGTCCCTACTTTTCGCTTCCAATTTCTATATATAAAAAGGCCAAAAATACCTTAACCCTTCCTCACTCTTCCCGGATCTAGTACCACCGCCGCACCGCTGCCCCCTTTGCCGCCCCAAAACCCCGACCAGATCTTCCGCTGCTGCCAGAGATGGCGGCCTGGTCGCCGCCGAGGCCACTGCTGATGCTCTTGCTCCTCGCCCTCCTCTGCTTCCACATTGCGCTCTGCTCCTCGGCTGCACCGCCGTCCAAGCCCAAGGCCAAGCTCTCCGGCAGCCGCAAGGAGCTCATGTCGTCCGATTCTGACGATGGGGACGAGCCGCCGATCAAGGCGACTAAGACCACCGCGGCGACCAAAATCAAGAAGAAGGTCTCCCCGACGCCAAGAACCAGACCAAGGTGGTTGTGAAAGGCAATAAATCGGAGCCGACAGCGACAGCGAAAATCACCAAGAAGCCGACCACGAAAGCCGCCGGCGATGTGGCCGTTGCCAAGCCAAAGGTCCCGAAGCTGGGCAAGACGACCGCCGCGAAACCGGACAAGGGCGCCGCCACCGCCAAGCCGGCGGACAAGGCGGCCACCACGAAGCCCAAAAGCACCGATTCCGCCAAGTCCACAAAGATGGGCGCTGCCAAGCCGGTGAAATCTGAGGGGGGTGCCACGAAGGCGAAGAAACCGTCCAATTCGACGGGGGATGCTGGCGGCAAGCCGGCCAAATCGACCAAGAAGACGCAGGTGGTCGCCGACGTGAAGGCGAACTCGAAGGTGAATACAACCGTGAGCAAGGAGACGGCCGGGGTGGAGGAGGACGTGGTGTTGGGGGAGGAGGCGGAGGGGACGGAGGACCTCATGTCCGAGTTCCGGGACCTTCCGGCGCGGCTGCACGAGACGCTCATGCCGGACCTGGCGCGTCTGTCGTACACGTCCAAGGCGTACCTGTCGGCCGCCAACGCGGGATCGCCGGCGGCGTTCGGCCGATCCTGGGGGGCGGTGGGCGGCGGCGGCGGCGTCCGCAGCGTCGGTGGCCCTGCTGCTGCTGCCTCTGTTCATGCTCACGGCGCTGGTGAGGCGCATGGGCCCGTACCTGCCGCTCCTCCACCGCGCGCTCTTGCTCTCGCAGGCGTATCTCGCCATCTACTTCGCCACGCTCGCGCTCGCCGCAGCCGCCTCGGGCTGGAGCCGCTCCGCTTCTTCCACGCCGCTTCGCCGGCGGCGTACGCCTGGACGCAGGCCGCGCAGTCACTTGGATTCATGGGCTATCTCGTGCTCCAGATGGTGGACCTCGTCGCCGTCTTCTCCGGGGCCGCCACGCCGGAGGAGGACAGCGGTGGGGACGCCACCAAGGCGCTCGGTCTGGCGCAGATGGTCGTGGGGCTGGCCGTCGGCCTTCACTACTACGCCGCCGTGTTCCATCGCGCCGCTGCCGGCGAGGCCCCACGCGCCAACTGGCGCGTGTACGCCGTGTACGCCGCCTGTTTTGTCGTCATCTGCGCCTGCGCGCGTGCCGAGAAGAGGAAGAAGGCCTACCTCGACGGCGCCGACGAAGAGTGGAAGAAGAGCTGAGCGATGGAAATTTTGGGGGGTTTTGTGCAAACATTATAATATAGGGAAAGCCAAAGGGCACGGGTATAAGAAGGCTGGAAATTTAGGAAGGGCGAAAATGGGAAGATCAATGAGAACATGGGAGTATTACTTTTTCCATATTATGTTTTTTCTTTCTCATTTTGAATCGGTTTAAACAAGGGGAGAAATTATGGAGGCCGGAGTATAATTGGAGGGAAACAAGCATCAATTACTCCTAATTACTACTCTCTCTATTCCAGTAATTATGGAGGCCAGTAATTACTCCTAATTACTACTCCCTCTATTCCGCGTACTCCCTCCACAGGTGTATTTAATTCCATCTCAATTAGAGGTTGGTTGCATGCAAGATTTTAGGCCCAATCAACTCTCATCTTGGTTCAATATATTCGAAAATTATGCCATGTGTACTAGGACAGAGGGAGTATTGTCAATTTAATCAATGTTTTTTTGATAAATGAAATATATTAATACCAAGGAGATATCAATTACATCCAGCCTCTGCACCGACATAATGCCTAGAGCAAGTCTAAACATGAAGGATGCTGATACGTGCATTTTATATCATCATCTATACCACTTATACCACCATATTAGGATGTTATTTGCATTATTATATCATTGTTTTTACATGTTATAGATGATTTAGGGGACTTTCCTACAAAGTCCCTATTTTTAGTATTTAATTTCTGTGAGGCAGAAAACCTCCTTTTTCGTGTTTTTATTGTTTCAGGAGCTACGAAGGCCTAATTAATAAAAGGAAAATTGCCCAGCTGATTTTTCTTCGGGAGAACACCAGAGGGAAAAAGAAGCAAGCAAGGAAGGCCACGAGGCCCAAAATAGGTGGGCCCACACGGCCAGATTCCCTGACCGCGTGGGACCCACCAAAAGGAGCCTCGGGCACTTCCTCGCCTGGGGCTTTTTAACGAGGTCTCCCTCTCGCCCGAAAAGTAACGCCCTAATTTTCCCGAAACCATCCGAGGCCGCGGCGGCGGCGAAACTCCTGATTCCCTCCGAGGGGGATCAGATCCTGCTGCTCCAGAGCTCCGGAGAAGGGGGAAATCATCGTCATCGTCATCACCTCTCCTCCTTGGCGTGGGTGGAGGCCTCTACATCATCACCATCACGAAGACCAGCACCATCTCCATCATCATCTCCGTGATCCACTCCGTCCCCCTCGTAGTTTGAGAGTTGCTATACCCTAGATACTTGTCTTGTGCTACTATTCATGTTTGTGATTGAGTACTTGTCATTATTTAGTGGTGAAGTTATATTTTCAGATTGTGTTGTACCACTTATGCCACTGAATATTATCATGTTTGCACGTTGTGAGTAGTTCCCATATGTTCCTGAGAGCATAGGATGAATTGGCAATGATTTATATATAACATGTGTTGGTATTTTGTCAAGAGTTTATCTTTTATGTGATTCTATGATGGTGTTGTGCGAACGTCGACTGCACAACACTTCACCTATATGGGCTCATAGGAGAACACCGTAGTATAATGAATTGAGGGAGACTTGGGAGGACATGTAAACCTGGGACCGAATCATGAAGTTATATTATGAGGTATTAGTATCGGGGACCTTAGAGTGTAATGCTATGGTGGGACTTTATGTCTTAATAATTCTTGTGCAGTCATTTACTTGGCCACATGATCCATCATAAGGGTTGTAGTTTATTTATTTAGCTATACCTAATAATGGTTCCGTCCAAAGAAGATTAAAACTTGACAAGATATCCAACGTGTTGTTTAATAAATCTCTATGCCTAGCAATATCCATGCCGCCCTCGGGAACATTTTCCACATATAAGTTACACATCACTTGAGCTTGTCCTCTTGCACATAAGAGGATTGGGCTTTCTCTCTTTGAGAGCTTTGACTTGCTACTGTTTATTTTCTGCATTGCAACTATACAACCAAAAATACCAAAAATAGTTGCATCTTTTATTGTTTTATTTATCAATCTTGCTAACCAATACCTTCAGCTCCTCGTGGGTTCGACAACCTTTTCTAATTGAAAGGTACTACAATTGATCTCCTGCACTTGGGAGTCATCAAGACACTTTTCTGGCGCCGTTGCCGGAGCGTAGCGCTATTGGTAAGAAGTTTGGTAAGGAAACTTGAAAGGTGAATTTTATTTACTGTTTTATCTCATTGCTACTATGGCATTTATGAATCGTGCCTCGCTACATCTTGCTCTATATGAAAGTGCTTATGCTCCTAAAACTGTTGAAATTACTGTGCCTGAGATACCTAAAGTGGGATATAAAATTCCCGTTGGTCATGTTAAAAGAGTTATGAAAAATCCATTTACAGGAGATGGAACTAAATCTGCACGTGAACACATGGAAACAATTGAGGAGATATGTGGTTTATTTAGGCTTCCTGGTATTTCTGAAGATCAGGTAAAAAGGAAGCTGTTATATCTGTCTTTATCTGGTAATGCTCGTATTTGGTTCAGGTCTTTAGATGAAGAAGTCACTATGGACTGGAGTATTTTGAGGAAGGTTTTCTTTCTTACTCCTAGAGAAGCTTATGAGAACCGCTGCTATATATTTAATTTCTGACCACATCTGGGAGAAAGTATTACTCAAGCTTGGGGGAGGTTAAAGGAACTCCTCCGCAAGAATCCTTGTCATGATCTTACAAGGAAAATTATTCTGATAAACTTTTATGTGAGGCTACCAAGGCAACAAAAGGAATTTCTGGATAATTCATCTAGTGGAAGCTTTACAAATAATACTGAAGAAGAAGCATGGAATTTATTGGAGACTATTTCTGAGAATACTGGTCATTGGGATCTTGATAAAGGTAATGAGCCCTATCTGGACTATGAGTATTCGTGTGTAGAGAATTTCTCTACTTCTACCTTGTTTAAAAATCTGAGTGATATTTTTAATCTTGATCCTAATGTTATAATTGAGGTAGCTAAATCTTTTGCTAATCATATTGGTATTCCTAAAACTGGGTTTGAAGCTTATGTTGAACCTGTTAAACAATCTATTGTTATACCCAGAGTTATTAAACAGGTAGAACCAGTGTCATCCTTGACAATTGAGGAGTATGTTGAGGCACCACCATATCCAAACCAAGTCAAGGAAAATTTACTTATTGCTGTTTCTAACAAGAGTAAAAGAAGAAGATCTCAGCCTTATGAACAGATGGAAGTCAACAGTCAAATCTCTATTATCAAACAATTAAATGAAGAAGATCATGTTGATGTTTATCTATGTGAAGATGCTACTAAAGTTGTTAAATGCAATTCGGCCAAGGTTGGTAAGCCTGTTATATCATGCACTATTGGAACTTCAAGTTATCATGGTCTATGTGATATTGGAGCAAGTATTAGTGTCATGCCATATTCTCTTTATCTTGAAATCAAGCCTGATATTGATCCTATCATTATGGAAGAGACAGGTATGACAATTCAACTTGCTAATAAAGATTATATTAGTCCATTTGGAATTGTTAGAGATGTTGAAGTATTGGTTGGCAAAATAAAATATCCTGCTGATTTTATTGTACTTGGTTGTCCTCAAGATTCTTTTGTCCTATCATTTTTGGTAGACCTTTCTTAAACACTGTTGGTGCTGAAATTAATTTGCCCAAAGAGAAAGTGTTTATTAAATGTGCTGGTGAAAAACTTGAGTTCAATTTTTCCAAATTTGCTGATAAACATGTTGTGAAAGAGCCAATTTCTGAAGATATAATTGAAACTCTTGCACATGTAGCTATAGCTTCAACAGATGTTGTAGAACGTTATATGCTTAATCAAGATGAACCATTTAATGATGAGGAAAAGGATGCTTTAGAACAAATATTATGGCAACAACCACCACAATTACAATTGCATATTGATGACCCACAAGTATAGGGGGTGTATCGTAGTACTTTCGATAAATAAGAGTGTCGAACCCAACGAGGACCAGAAGGTGTTGACAAGCGGTTTTGATGAAGGATTCACTGTAAATGCTCACAGACAAGTTTTAGGAGTTTTTGATATGACAGATAAATAAAGTACAAGTAAATAAAATGCAGTAATAATAGTTGCAGCGAGTGGCCCAATCCTTTCTACAGCAAAGGACAAGCCTGTGGTTTGGGCTCCCCAGGTGCCGTCTCAGCCTCCCCTTTTGGCCTCCTCCATCTTCTGGTAAAATAGGACTTCCATATGTCTCCTTCGATTTATTGATCTTCAGAAATAGTGCATCTCGACGGTGCTTTTTCCAGCAGAATCCTGACTCCGGTGTCCAATTCTCCATTATTCATCAAACATGCAAAATAGGTAAAATAACATAAGTAACACTTCTAAATATGAAATATATCGATGAATAGCAGTAAATTATGATATAAAATAGTGATGCAAAATGGACGTATCAACCCCCCCAAGCTTAGACCTCGCTTGTCCCCAAGCGAAAACTGAGCTCAGTAAACATGACCACAAGTTTATGGAGCAAAGTGTCGATAAATAAAATACGGACAAGAAGCATCACATTCATTGATACACAAGTCATTCTAGACAGCAACTTCCCTTCATATAATCTAACTTGAAATAAGTAAAGGGAACCACGATGAAGTGCATAAAGAGAACCATGATTGGTGAAGGCAAACTTAAACTCTTGGTCAGAGAACAATTAACAGATCATACTTATCTTTCGAGAAGAGTCTTTATATCAGAGCTTATATAGCAGAACTTACATGCCTTAATCATAACAGTCTCCTTACAGTCATTGATAACTTTCAAAGTTATATTCATTCGGATAAAAGCTATTGTGCGAAACAAGGAAATGAGAGATATGATTAGAAGTATCAACACATATAACTAATTGGATCTCAACAACTCAAATGCTTGCTTGAGATAGAGAGGAATGGGTTTACTGACTCAACAATAATGTAAAAGATAGGCCCTTCGCAGAGGGAAGCAGGGATTAAATCATGTGCTAGAGCTTTTAAGTTTTGCAAAGCATATAGAGAGTATGAAAATAGTTGTTTGAGCTATGTATGTCGTTGTCAACGAATCGTAGTAAAGTGAACACTAACCCCTTGTCAACCAGACTTTCAAGAGCGGCTCCCATGAAGGACGTTATCTCTACCAGCAAGGTAGATCATCCCTCTTCTCTTTTGTTTACACATGTATTTTAGTTTCTTTATAGTTGACACTCCTCCCAACCTTTTGCTTACACAAGCCATGGCTAACCGAATCCTCGGGTGCCTTCCAACATTCACATACCATGGAGGAGTGTCTATTTGCAAATTAAGTTGCTTACTGATAAATCAGGGCAAAACATGTGAAGAGAATTATTAATGAAAGTTGTAGTTAATTGGGACTGGGCACCCCATTTGCCAGCTCTTTTTGCAAATTGTTGGATAAGCGGTGTATATGCCACTAGTCCATTGGTGAAAGTCTGTTTGACAAAAGTGCTAGAGAAACTCTACAGAACCCTCATGAGCTAATAAACAGTGACACAAAACTAGGAGTAATAAGTTTTGAATAATTTAAAGGTAGCACATGAAGTATTTACTTGGAATGGCGCAAAATACCATATAGTAGGAAGTTATGGTGGACTCGAATGGCAATGGTTTGGCTCAAGGTTTGGATGTATGAGAAGCATTCCCTCTCGATACAGGTCTTTGGCTAGCAAGGTTATGTAGCAAGCATAAGAGTTGAGGGATACAAACAATTATACAAGTGATAAGAATAATCATGCAATCTTCCTTAGAAGCACAAATAGTTTAACTTAAGAATACTAAGCTTATGAGCTACAAAGAAAGAAAGATCATGGAATAATATATTTGCATGCACTCCCTCTCTCTACTTAAGTCTCAAAGTATTGTCTACTACTGACCAATGCTAAGTTTGCCAAAACCAAAAAGATTAACTTGGTGCTCTAAAAAGTGATCCCTATACTAACAACAAGGTTATCAATATGAAAGAGAATTGCAAGCTAAAATAAAGTATGCAGAAAGTAAATGATAAAACTTCTCATTAATATTTCATAACGGCAACTCACACCAAGGGATACATAGATAACCAACTAAAAGAGAGATACTTCCACATTGCAAACCATCATATAAGATAACTTCCCTACTCACGATATGACTTTATGGAAAAGTAAAAGGTAAAGATAATGATGTGATACCGCGGCACTCCCCCAAGCTTGGAACAAACCAAGGGGATGCCAATACTTATGATGAATTACTCCTTCGGTGGTGGTGGTGAATTGTCCTCATCATCAGACTTCCAGGGAAGGGGTTTCCCATCAACAAAGGACGACTTGGATTCGATTATCCTGAAACTAGCAGCAGCGCTTATGTTTTTAAACCGAGTTTCATACTCACAGTTTTGATTCTGGACGTCATAGAGTTGCGCCTGCAGTTTGTTGGTGGTGTTGATGAGGTGAAATATGTCTTCCCAGAGTTGTGCAGTCTCCTTCTTATGTTCAGCGACCAGCGCGGACACCATTGAGTGGAAGACTCCCACTTCACGTTCCGCCAGCTTTTTGTATGTGAAGACCTCTTGCTCCAGCTTCTCCATCCTGGCTTCCAGGCTCCCTTCTCCTTTGGGTCCTCGCACGTCTTCCGTGCAGCTTTCCATCAACCATCTGCGACTCCTTGGGATGCATCTTCAGCTCATCCATGTATGGGGTGACGACGTTCACAAAGAAACTGTCCTTTGGAGGCTTCGATGAAGACATGGCAGCTCTAGATCTGAAAACAATATCTGGACAGAAACAGCTCGAAACGAAACACGATGAAAAGGCGAGATACGAACCTCGGGGGTTCGGGTGAGTTATATAGCAAAAAGTTTTACAACATAAGGAAGGTACAGGAGGAAACCTGATCGGAGACGAGCTCCGGGGTGCTCAAACCACCAGGCGGCGCGGCTGGGGGCCCACCGCGCCGACCTATGGTTTGGGCACCACGGGTGCCGTCTCCCATCCGGTTCGGTCTCTTATTTTTCCATATTTAATAAAAACGACGAAAATATCTTCTAGAAAGTTATTCGCGAAACTTTTCTTACCGAAACTGTTACCTATTCGAATCGAATTCTGCAGTCCCAGAAAAATGTTCTTCAATGAAAGTTTCCGGAGTCACCACTTTAATTGTATCAACCTCTTCATTAATAGAATCTCCAGAAATATAATGCTTGAGTCTTTGACCATTTACCACTTGTGTAGAGTTATCTTTCAATGAAGCAATTTTTATTGCACCTGAACGATACACCTCCACAATAACAAATGGTCCTTCCCATTTTGAGAGTAACTTTCCTGCAAAAAATCTGAGACGAGACCTATACAATAGAACTTTCTCACCAACATTAAATTCTCTTTTAAGAATTCTCCTATCATGCCATCTCTTAACTTTTTCTTTAAAGAGTCTAGCATTTTCATAAGCCTCACTTCTCCATTCATCTAAAGAACTTAAATGCAACAACCTTTTCTCACCGGCAAGTTTAAAATCTCTATTAAGTTCTCTCACTGCCCAATAAGCTTTGTGTTCTAATTCTAAAGGCAAGTGACAAGCTTTACCATAAACCATTTTATAAGGAGACATGCCCATGGGGTTCTTATAAGCAGTTCTATAAGCCCATAAAGCATCATTTAACTTACTAGCCCAATTTTTTCTAGATTTATTAACAGTCTTTTGCAAGATAGATTTAATCTCCCTATTTGACAATTCTACTTGTCCACTAGTTTGAGGATGATAGGCTGAAGCAATTCTATGATTAACACCATATTTAGCAAGAGTCTTTCTAAAACCACCATGGATAAAATGAGAACCTCCATCAGTCATAAGATATCTAGGTACACCAAACCTAGGAAAAATGACATCTTGAAGCATTTTTAAAGAGGTCTCACCATCAGCACTTTTAGTAGGTATAGCTTCTACCCATTTAGTGACATAATCAACAGCAACAAGTATATGAGTATTACCTTGTGAAGAAGGAAAAGGACCCATGAAGTCGAATCCCCAACAATCAAATGGTTCAATAACAAGAGAATAACTCATAGGCATTTCATTGCGTCTAGAGATATTACCAACCCTTTGACATTCATCACAAGATAAAATAAACTTTCTTGCATCCTTAAAGAGGGTAGGCCAATAAAAACCTGATTGTAGAACTTTCTGCGCAGTTCTATCTCCAGCGTGATGCCCTCCATAAGCACTTCCATGGCATTTCCTCAGTATTTCCTGTTGTTCATATTCAGGAACACATCTTCGCATAATACCATCGACTCCTTCTTTATATAAGTGTGGGTCATCCCAAAAGTAATGCCGCAAGTCATAAAAGAATTTCCTTCTTTGCTGAGCTGAAAAGGTTGGAGGCAAGTACTTGGAAACAATAAAGTTAGCATAATCAGCATACCAAGGACTATCTCGCGAACTTACACTTATTGCAGCCAATTGTTCATTTGGAAAGCTATCATTAACAGGAATAGGATCATAAGGAATGCTTTCCAATCTAGACAAATTATCAGCAACAGGATTTTCAGCACCTTTTCTATCTATGATATGCAAATCAAATTCTTGCAAAAGAAGTACCCATCTAATAAGCCTTGGCTTAGCATCTTTCTTTTCCATAAGGTATCTAATTGCAGCATGATCAGTATGAATAGTGACTTTCGAATCAACTATGTAGGGTCGAAATTTGTCACAAGCAAAAACTACAGCTAGAAATTCTTTTTCAGTAGTGGCATAATTCTTTTGAGCAGAATCAAGAGTTTTACTAGCATAATGAATAACATTTAACTTTTTATCTACTCGCTGCCCAAGAACAGCGCCTACAGCATAATCACTAGCATCACACATAATTTCAAAAGGTAAATTCCAATCAGGTGGTTCAACTACAGGAGCGGTGATTAAAGCCTTTTTCAAAGTTTCAAAAGCTTCCTTACAATCATCATCAAAAACAAAGGTACATCTTTTTGAAGAAGATTAGTAAGAGGCTTGGAAATTTTAGAGAAATCTTTAATAAACCTCCTATAAAAACCAGCATGACCAAGAATACTACGAATACCTTTAACATCTTTGGGACAAGGCATCTTTTCAATTGCCTCCACTTTAGCTCGATCAACTTCAATACCTCTTTCAGAAATTTTATGTCCAAGAACAATTCCTTCATTAACCATAAAGTGGCATTTCTCCCAATTAAGAACAAGGCTAGTTTCTTCACATCTCTGCAAAACTTTGTCAAGGTTGTGCAAACAATTATCAAAGGAAGTTCCATAGACGGAGAAATCGTCCATGAAGACTTCCACAATTTCCTCACAAAAGCCATGAAAAATAGCAGACATGCATCTTTGAAAAGTAGCAGGAGCATTACATAAACCAAAAGGCATACGTCTATAAGCATAAGTTCCATAAGGACAAGTAAAAGTAGTTTTCTCTTGATCTTGCGCTCTCACAGCAATTTGAGAAAACCCAGAATACCCATCAAGGAAACAAAAGTGAGTTTTCTTGGACAACCTCTCAAGCATTTGATCAATAAAAGGCAAAGGATAATGATCTTTCTTAGTTACTTTGTTAACCTTTCTAAAATCAATGCACATCCTATAACCAACTACTACTCTTTGAGGAATTAGTTCATCATTTTCATTAGGAACAACGGTAATTCCTCCTTTCTTAGGAACACAATGCACAGGACTTACCCATCTACTATCAGCAATAGGATAAATAATACCAGCTTCAAGAAGTTTTAATACCTCATTTCTTACCACTTCTTTCATCTTGGGTATTAAACGACGCTGATGCTCAACAACAGGCTTTGCATCAGGTTCCATGTTGATGGCGTGCTGACATATAGTAGGAGAAATTCCCTTCAGGTCATCAAGAGTATATCCCATAGCTCCGCGGTGTTTCCTCAACACTCCCAATAACCTTTCCTCCTCTGTACCTGAAAGTTTAGAGCTGATAATAACAGGATATATTTTCTTATCATCAATATAAGCATATTTAAGATTATCAGGCAGAGGTTTCAAATCAAAAACAGGATCCTCCTTGGGTGGCATTGTGGTACCCAAATCTTCCACAGGTAAATTGTGTTTGAGCATAGGTTGACGAAGGAATACTTCATCAAGCTCATTCCTTTCTTCCCTGAAGTTCTCACTTTCATGATTCTCCATATGTTGCTGCAAAGCATTGTTAGGAGCAAGAACAATAGATGCAAGTTGAGCAATTTCAAAATCCTCACTAGGCAATTCAGTTTCATAAGGTGCTTTAGCAAATTTAGAGAAATTGAATTCATAAGATTCACCAGCAAATTTAGTAAAGATTTTCTCTTTCTTACAGTCTATAACAGCACCACAAGTATTCAGAAAAGGTCTACCAAAAATAATAGGACAACTATCATTGGCAGCCGACCCAAGTACAAGAAAATCAGCAGGGTATTTAGTCTTACCACAAAGGACTTCGACATCTCTAATGATACCAATTGGAGAGATAGTTTCCCTATTAGCAAGCTGAATAACCACATCAATCTCTTCAAGTTTACAAGGAGCAATTTCGTGCATAATTTCCCTGTAAAGCTCATAAGGAATAGCACTAGAACTTGCACCAATATCACATAAACCATAATAGCAATGATCACCTATCCTAACAGAAAGCACAGGAACACTAGACTTCCTAGAACTTTTAGGATGTGAGACAATATTAGAAGCATCCTCACAAAAGATAATGTGTCTATCTTCTAAATTTTCAGTGACAAGATCTTTAACCAATGCTACAACAGGTTCAACAGTTATTTGCTCATCAGGTTTGGTAGTTTTCTTATTACTTTTACTAACAACACCAGTTATGATAGTATGTTCCTTAATCTTATTAGGAAA
Organism: Poa pratensis; assembly: GCA_947311845.1. Classification (NCBI taxonomy): domain Eukaryota; kingdom Viridiplantae; phylum Streptophyta; class Magnoliopsida; order Poales; family Poaceae; genus Poa; species Poa pratensis. Next base: position 42,393,443 of record CAMZMU010000094.1, on the reverse strand, counting down.
AGGAACTTTTTCAATATAAGGTTCTGGAATAATGCGATCAACAACATTAACCTCAACACCTTTAGATATATGAGAAACAGATTCATCTTTATATGGTTCATGATAATTTTTAAAACCCTCCTTCGGCAAACCGAAATAGGAAGCAAAGGCTTTATAAAAGTTTGCAACAATTTGAGAGTCAAGACCATAAGTAGTGCTAATTTTGCGATAATCATCAGTATCCATAAAATTTTTAACACACTCAAAGTCATAGTTTATACCTGACTCCCTACCTTTGTCATTCTCCCATCCTTCAGTGTTCTCCTGAATCCGATCAAGAAGGTCCCACTTAAACTCTTCTTTATTACGAGTGAACGATCCAGCACAAGTGGTATCCAATAGAGTTTTATCTTGAAAGGAGAGTCTTGCATAAAAGTTATCAATAACAATATTACCAGGAAGCTCATGAATGGGACATTTGAGCATTAATGCCTTCAATCTCCCCCACGCTTGAGCGATACTCTCTCCATCATAGGGCCAGAAGTTATATATGAGGTTCCGATCCTTATGAATCTCACTTGGAGGATAGAATTTGGAGTAAAAGAGAGGTACAATTTCCTCCCATCCAAGAGAATACCCATTCTTCAGCAGTTTATACCAATGTGCAGCTTTACCAGACAGTGATAGAGAGAATAATTTCTTCTTAACTTCTCCCATCGAGATACCTGCACACTTAAATAACTCGCACAATTCATGCAGAAATAACAAATGATCTCCAGGATGGACAGTTCCATCTCCTGCATAGCGGTTATTTGTGACACGTTCAACAATTTTCATAGGAATTTTGAACGGTATTACCTGCTCATCTGGCGCCTCCTCTACTACCTTAGCAGTGGTAGTTGTTTTCCCAAATAGGAATTCAAGAGAAGACCCCTCCATAATGAGATATAGCAGCAGGCAAAAATAAAAACAGCACGTACAATAAATGTTTCCCTTACCAATTCCACTTACCAATAGCGCTACACTCCCCGGCAACGGCGCCAGAAAATAGTCTTGATGACCCACAAGTATAGGGGGTGTATCGTAGTACTTTCGATAAATAAGAGTGTCGAACCCAACGAGGAGCAGAAGGTGTTGACAAGCGGTTTTGATGAAGGATTCACTGTAAATGCTCACAGACAAGTTTTTAGGAGTTTTTGATATGACAGATAAATAAAGTACAAGTAAATAAAATGCAGTAATAATAGTTGCAGCGAGTGGCCCAATCCTTTCTACAGCAAAGGACAAGCCGGTTGTTGTACTTATAATGACCAAACGTTCTTGAGGACACACGGGAATATTGTCAAGTGCTTTCGCTTCATATAGTTGATTAATCTTCATTGTTTTGATAAGTGTTGTGTGGGTGAACCTATGCTAATGCACCGCCCTTCCTAGGACTAATACATACTTGTGATTATACCCCTTGCACTTTGAGATCCTGCTATCCCTCATGCATCGATATACCAACGGGTGTTCAGGTTTCTGTCACTCCGGCAACCCCACAATTGACAAACGAATACACAATGCATTCCCCTAGGCCCATAAAGGTGAAGTATCATGTAGTCGACATTCACATGACACCACTAGAAGAATAACACCACAACTTAAGCATCAAACCATTAAATATTACTCAACATAATTCACTACTAACATCAAGACTTCTCCCATGTCCTCAAGAACTAAACGAACTACTCACAAGACATCATACGGAACATGATCAGAGGTGATATGATGATGAATAACAATATGAACATAAACCTTAGTCCAATGGTTTCACCCAATAGCATCAATAACAAGAGTAATCAACACCGGGAGAGTTTCCCCTATGAAATAGACAAGATTCAGCCTAGATGTTACAGCGGAGACGGGGTGCAGCGGCGGTGATGATGGTGTTGGCGGTGGAGATGATGATGATGATCCCGATGAAGTCCAGCTCGATGACGGTGATGATGGCGACGATTTCCCCCTCCGGGAGGGAATTTCCCCCGGTAGATTTCTTCCTGCAGGGGAGCTTTTCGCTCTCTGGTGTTTTCCGCCTCGTGGAGGCGGCAGAATATTTCGATGGCCTCTCCCCCGTGTGTTAGGGTTCCGAGGGGGTCAAGTACACGAAGGGGAACGGCTGGGATGGCCCTGGGCCTCCAAACCACCAGGCGGCGCGGCAGGGGGCCCACCGCGCCAGCCTGTGGTTTGGGCTCCCCAGGTGCCGTCTCAGCCTCCCCTTTTGGCCTCCTCCATTTTCTGGTAAAATAGGGACTTCCATATGTCTCCTTCGATTTATTGATCTTCAGAAATAGTGCATCTCGACGGTGCTTTTTCCAGCAGAATCCTGACTCCGGTGTCCAATTCTCCATTATTCATCAAACATGCAAAATAGGTAAAATAACATAAGTAACACTTCTAAATATGAAATATATCGATGAATAGCAGTAAATTATGATATAAAATAGTGATGCAAAATGGACGTATCACATATCCCACCTGATAATTTAGGAGTGCTACCTCCACCTAAAGGGGATCCTAGCTTTGAATTAAAACCTTTGCCTACAAATCTGAAATATGCATATTTGGATGAGAAGAGCATATATCCTGTCATTATTAGTGCTAACATTTCAGCTGAAGAAGAAGAGAAATTACTTGATGTGCTTAAAGCTCACCGACCAGCCATTGGATACTCTCTTGATGATCTTAAAGGTATAATCCCAGCTCTATGTATGCATAAAATTAATTTGGAAGAGGATGCAAAACCTGTTGTTGATTATCAACGCCGTCTCCATCCAAAAATGAAGGAAGTGGTAAGGAAAGAGGTAATAAGACTTATTGAAGCTGGTATCATTTGTCCCATAGCTGATAGTAAGTGGGTTAGTCCTGTTCATTGTGTTCCTAAAAAGGGTGGAATGACTGTTGTTCCAAATGATGAGGATGAACTTGTGGCTCAACGTACTGTTGTTGGTTATAGGATGTGTATTGATTTCAGTAAGTTAAATAAAGCAACTGGTAAAGATCATTACCCATTGCCATTTATTGATCAAATGTTAGAAAGGTTATCTAAACACTCTCACTTTCGTTATTTAGATGGTTATTCAGGTTTCTCACAAATTCCAGTCCATAAGGATGATCAAGAAAAGACCACTTTTACTTGCCCATATGGTACATTTGCTTATAGGAGAATGCCATTCGGGTTATGTAATGCTCCTGCTACTTTTCAAAGATGCATGAATGCTATATTTGCTGATTATATTGAAAAGATAATGGAAGTCTTTATGGATGATTTTTCTGTGTATGGTACTTCCTTCGATAATTGCTTGTTCAACCTTAACAAAGTTTTGCAGCGTTGTGAAGACCAACACTTAGTTTTAAACTGGGAGAAGTGTCACTTCATGGTTACTGAATGTATTGTTCTTGGGCATAAGATTTCTGGGAAAGGAATAGAAGTTGACCCAGCAAAGATAGAAGCTATTGAAAAGCTGCCATACCCAAGGGACATCAAAGGTATAAGAAGTTTTCTTGGGCATGCAGGTTTTTACCGTAGGTTTATTAAAGATTTCTCTAAAATATCAAAACCCCTAACCAATCTTTTGCAAAAGGATGTCCCTTTCTCTTTTAATGATGATTGCATTGAGTCCTTTAATATTTTGAAGAATGTTTTAATAAGTGCTCCTATTATTCAACCTCCTGATTGGAAATTGCCTTTTGAAATTATGTGTGATGCTAGTGATTATGCAGTTGGGGCTGTTTTGGGCCAACGTGTTGATAAGAAACTGAATGTCATTTATTATGCTAGTAGAACACTTGATGCTGCTCAAAGGAATTATGCCACAACTGAAAAAGAATTTTTAGCAGTGTTATTTGCTTGTGACAAGTTTAGACCTTACATTACTGATTCGAAAATCACATTGCATACTGATCATTCTGCCATTAAATATTTAATGAATAAGAAAGATGCTAAGCCTAGACTAATAAGATGGGTACTTTATTGCAAGAATTCGATTTACACATTGTTGATAGGAAAGGGGAAGATAATCAAGTAGCTGATCATCTCTCTAGAATGGAAAATATACTTGATGATCCTATTCCTATTAATGATAGTTTTGCTAATGAACAACTTGCAAACATTAATGTTTCTAGTGCTAAAGTTGCATCTCCATGGTTTGCCAATTATGCAAAAAAATGTTGGTAAAGTTTTACCTCCACACTTCACTACTCAACAAAGAAAGAAATTCTTTTATGATCTTAGACATTATTTCTGGGATGATCCTTTTCTTTATAAGAAGAGTGTGGATGGTATTATTAGACATTGTGTACCTGAGTATGAACAACAGGCTATTATAAGAGATTGTCATGACAGTCCCTATGGAGGACATCATGCAGGAGATCGTACAGGTGCAAAGGTATTACAGTCTGGTTTTTATTGGCCTACTTTATTTAAGGATTGTGCTGAATATGTTAAATCTTGTGATAAATGTCAAAGAGTAGGAAATATTGGTAGGAGAAATGAAATGCCTATGAACTATTCCTTACCACTTGAACCATTTGATGTGTGGGGTTTTGACTTTATGGGACCTTTCCCCGAATCAAAGACAAAGCATACTCATATTTTGGTTGCAGTGGATTATGTTACAAAGTGGGTGGAAGCAATTCCAACCAAAAGTGCAGATCATGCCACGGCAATGAAGATGCTTCAGGACATCATTTTCCCCAGGTTTGGTGTTCCTAGGTTTTTAATTACTGATGGTGGTTCTCATTTCTTACATGGTATTCTCCGGAAAACTTTGGCAAAATATGATGTTAACCATAGAATTGCATCACCTTATCATCCCCAAACTAGTGGACAAGTTGAATTAAGTAATAGGGAAATTAAACTCATTTTGGAAAAGACAGTGAATAAGTCTAGTTCTGATTGGCCACTTAAAATTAACGATGCATTATGGGCTTATAGAACTGCTTTTAAAAATCCTATGGGAATGTCTACTTATAAAATGGTTTATGGAAAAGCTTGTCATTTACCTGTTGAATTAGAACATAAAGCTAGATGGGCTATTAAACAATTGAACTTTGATTTTAAAACTGCTGGAGAGAAGAGAATTCTTGATTTAAACCTACTAGATGAATGGAGAAATGAAGCTTATGAAAGTGCCAGGATGTTTAAAGAAAAAGTTAAGATTTGGCATGACAAGAAAATTAAAAAGAAAGAATTCAAAGTAGGTGATCAAGTGCTATTATACAACTCTCGTTTCAAGTTTTCTGCAGGTAAGTTAGCTTCAAAGTGGCAGGGACCATTAGTGATACAGGAAGTATACCGTTCAGGAGCTATCCGTCTTCATGGTGATATGAAAGGTAAACCTCATGTGGTTAATGGACAACGCCTTAATCATTATATTGCAGGAAAAAGCTTCATTGGAAAGGTGAAGGAATTCATTTTACAGACACCGGAGGAGGTAATTGCAAAGAAGTTTGCAGTTTCAGAAATCTAAAATCAATAAAAGGTAACTTTTACTCTGGAAAGTTTCTCGGAATTGCGTAATATTTTCCGGACATCATTTTTTATGGAAATTAACGTGTGGGACAAGAAAACTGGACGTGACGGAGCTTCGAGAAGGAAAAGAGGGGGTCCCACGCGGCCAGATTCCCTGACCGCGTGGGCCCACTCCTTTTGCCCCTCGGAGTCCCGATTCGTCCCGTTTTCGACTCCGACTCTTCGTCTTGCCCCAAAAACCGTCAATATATACCCCATTTCGTCAATCTAATCTCGTACCGAGAGCTTTCGAGTGTTCTTTGCTTTTGCTGTTTCTGTCTGTCAGGTTTTAGCCATGTCTAGCTCTGGATCCGATCATGAGGGGAGAGCTTCCCCAAGGGAGGTGTTGTGAACCGCTACCTCAAATCCGTGATGGCACCAATGAAGAGCGCTTCAAGAAGATTGTAGCAGCTGCTACCCTCAGGTATAATGATCCACCTAACTCCTTCTACAATGGGAGGCCTTTCCCATGGAAGAGGGCTGAATGGGAGGAAGAATATGAGAAAGAAGAGGCTGCAGCAGAGAAAGCACTGACAGAACGTCAAGCTTGGGGGAGTTCCACCTAGTCTTTATCTTTACTAGTTTATCATATCTATCTAGTCATGGTGTGTTTTGCTTTTATCATTTAGTTATCAATCTCTTTTAGGCTTATGTGAGCTCATGGAGCATTATCATGTATCCCTATCTTATGGTTATCAATGAATATTAAAGTATGGTGTCATCCATGATTCTATTGTTTGGAGATTTATGGGTAACACTCATGCAAATGAGCGTGGTTTATTTTAGAGGTTTCAGTCACATCTTGCCTTGAATTTAATTAACTTGAGTATGTTGGACAATTGTAGAATCTAGCAATATAAATAAGAAAAGAGTGAGTCATTATGACTTGAGAATTAATAAGTTTAAGGTTGAGATATAGTCTTGTAGCATAAAAAGTTGGGAATAGTTAATGAAAAGGATATGAAACACTCTTGTTAGAATCTAGTATCTTTTGAGCAAATTAATGATCATGGATGTGTCAATACTTATGCTTTTGTAAAGTGTATGAAAGGAAGGCACCCGAGGATTCGGTTAGCCATGGAAAGTGTGAGATAAAGGTTGTTTGAGCATAAGAACTTGATTGAAACATCCATGACTAAAGTTTGCACTAGTTACTAGTGAAGCAAGGGTGCAAATAATTTTATATCTATCTTTTCGTTTGTCTTCTTTAACTTGTTATCCAATGAGAGTTTATCTTGTCTTTAAACTTCAGTAAAGTATTAAACATTATGATGCTAGCCATAAGAGCAAAAGCATGTTAAAAATAGTGTGATTCAATTGTCCAACATACAATGGTTATTTGCTTTCAAAGTGTAAGGGGTGATTGCTAGAGCTTCTACTTATGCTGCCATTATGTGTATGAGTTTTGATTCATTAATCTTACATTGCAATTGAATATGATGATGATACAATGCTCGTATTTATTTATCAACCATAAGTCCATTGATGCATGTAATGATCTATGTCCTTACTTACTTGAGGACAAGTAAGGGTTTAAGCTTGGGGGAGTTGATACGTGCATTTTATATCATCATCTATACCACTTATACCACCATATTAGGATGTTATTTGCATTATTATATCATTGTTTTTACATGTTTTAGATGATTTAGGGACTTTCCTACAAAGTCCCTATTTTTAGTATTTAATTTATGTGAGGCAGAAAACCTCCTTTTTCGTGTTTTTATTGTTTCAGGAGCTACGAAGGCCCAATTAATAAAAGGAAAATTGCACAGCTGGTTTTTCTTCGGGAGAACACCAGAGGGAAGAAGAAGCAAGCAAGGAAGGCCACGAGGCCCAAAATAGGTGGGCCCACGCGGCCAGATTCCCTGACCGCGTGGGACCCACCAAAAGGAGCCTCGGGCACTTCCTCGCCTGGGCTTTTTAACGAGGTCTCCGTCTCGCCCGAAAAGTAACGCCCTAATTTTCCCGAAACCATCCGAGGCCACGGCGGCGGCGAAACTCCTGATTCCCTCCGAGGGGGATCAGATCCTGCTGCTCCGGAGCTCCGGAGAAGGGGGAAATCATCGTCATCGTCATCACCTCTCCTCCTTGGCGTGGGAGGAGGCCTCTACATCATCACCATCACCAAGACCAGCACCATCTCCATCATCATCTCCGTGATCCACTCTGTCCCCCTCGTAGTTTGAGAGTTGCTATACCCTAGATACTTGTCTTGTGCTACTATTCATGTTTGTGATTGAGTACTTGTCATTATTTGGTGGTGAAGTTATATTTTCAGATTGTGTTGTACCACTTATGCCACTGAATATTATCATGTTTGCACGTTGTGAGTAGTTCCCATATGTTCCTGAGGGCATAGGATGAATTGGCAATGATTTATATATAACATGTGTTGGTATTTTGTCAAGAGTTTATCTTTTATATGATTCTATGATGGTGTTGTGCGAACGTCGACTGCACAACACTTCACCTATATGGGCTCATAGGAGAACACCGTAGTATAATGAATTGAGGGAGACTTGGGAGGACATGTAAACCTGGGACCGAATCATGAAGTTATATTATGAGGGTATTAGTATCGGGGACCTTAGAGTGTAATGCTATGGTGGGACTTTATGTCTTAATAATTCTTGTGCAGTCATTTACTTGGCCACATGATCCATCATAAGGGGTTGTAGTTTATTTATTTAGCTATACCTAATAATGGCTCCGTCCAAAGAAGATTAAAACTTGACAAGATATCCAACGTGTTGTTTAATAAATCTCTATGCCTAGCAATATCCATGCCGCCCTCGGGAACGTTTTCCACATATAAGTTACACATCACTTGAGCTTGTCCTCTTGCACATAAGAGGACTGGGCTTTCTCTCTTTGAGAGCTTTGACTTGCTACTGTTTATTTTCTGCATTGCAACTATACAACCAAAAATACTTGCATCTTTTATTGTTTTATTTATCAATCTTGCTAACCAATACCTTCAGCTCCTCGTGGGTTCGACAACCTTTTCTAATTGCAAGGTACTACAATTGATCTCCTGCACTTGGGAGTCATCAGATGCACACAGCCGAAAACTAAAAAAAAGGCCCCGCCGAAGCAAACAAGACTCGCAGCAGCAAAAAGTACCACCAGTGGGGAGGACACCACTGACTTCGAAAAAGCTTCTCCAAAAACAACGCCTCAAGAAAGGTTACGGTGCACAAACACCACCATCGTCCGGACTAACCAGCATGATCAGATCCTGAGATTTCACCCCGGAGAAGGTCCAATGTTCAGACAATGCATTCAACAAGGAGATGACTAGGAGCCACCATTGTCAGGTACAACCACTAAAGGTCAGACCTAGGGTTTTCACCCCGAACACTGAGACACAGAACTCCAAGAGCACTGCCAAGAATGAAGTCTGCCATTGTCACCACCACTTGGCAAGAACTACTGCAAATGTTGCAAAGTGCTGATCGCCAGGCACACATACGTCTTGACCCCATCCTTCTTGATCCTTCTCACGCCAGCACATAGCTAGCGGTCTCACTCAACTTGAGCATGGAGAACCTCTAGCCATCGATCTATCTTGACATGCACACCTTTCACACATGGACATTGCCACGTGTCCGAAACAGTGTCCGCACAAAACAGTCTGACGAATGGTGAGTGTTAGACAGATATTTCACGTAGCATGACATATCCCCCTGATTCCCTAAATCGTGGAGAGTCCTTATTTGTGTGATCTCCCATTTATGGTTAGTATTGTATTTTGTCTATATATATCAATGCAATGGAAAGGCCCAAGTGTGGTCAATTCTCTCACATGGTACCAGACTAAACTCGTCCTAAACCCTAAACCGCTTCTGCCTCCTCTCCTTCCCTTACCCTAGCCGCCGCACCATAGCCGGCCGCCGCCACCGTCCCTCTCCTCCTTCCTCTCCCTCCTCCTCCATGGTGCCCACCCCCTTCAACCCTTGGACCGGGAAGATTCAGATGTGGCCCATGCAGCCGCACGGTGCTGGGAGCAGCATCCTCGACGCTGTCCCTCGCCCAGGCCCTCGCGCCCACGCCTACATGGCCGCACCACCACCTGCGCCGGTCTCCGTCTACAACGCCCACGGCGGGGTCCCCCACGGCCAGGCCTTCTACGGCGCCAACTAGGGACCCCTCCGCCCTCGCGCAGCACTTCACCAACATGACGCTGCAGCCCCCACCCCGGAGTGGGTCATGGACAGCGGCGCCACCGGCCACCTCTCCAACAACCCCGGTATCCTTTCCTCTCTCTCTTCACATCCTCCTTATCGTCATGTCACTGTCGGAGACGGCTCCTCTGTTTCCGTCTCCGCATCTGGGCACGCCTCCCTTCCTTCTTCTTTTTTTGATCGTGCTCTTCATCTTCGTAATGTTCTCGTTACTCCTCGCATAATTAAAAATCTTGTCTCTGTCCGTCAATTTACTACCGATAACAACTGTTCTGTCAATTTTGACCCTTTAGGTTTTCTGTGAACGACCTCATTACCCGACGTGAGCTTCTTCGGTGCAATAGTACGGGGGAGCTTTATTCGTTTCAGCCACCGGCGCCTCGTGCTCTCACCACCACCACCACCCCTCATGATATTTCGCACCATCGTTTGGGTCACCCCGGCCATGATGCTTATCGTCGTCTTTCGCAGCATATTTCTTTGCCTTGTAATAAAAACCATAGTACTCTTTGTCATGCTTGTCAGATTGGACGCCATGTACGTTTGCCTTTTTCTTCTTCCACCACTAGGACTACTCGCCCTTTTGACTTAATTCATTGTGATCTTTGGACGTCCCCGATTTTGAGTAATTCTGGCAACAAATACTTCTTAGTTATTCTCGATGATTTCACTCACTTCTTATGGACCGTTCCTCATCGCCAAAAATCCGCGTGCTGCGTGTTCCTTCGTCTCGACAGTTCGCCGACATCTTGACGAAGGGTCTCCCATCACCGCTGTTTCTGGATTTTCGGTCCAGTCTCAACGTTTGTTCTCCTCCCGTTGTGACTGCGGGGGAGTGTTAGACAGATATGTCACGTAGCGTGACATATCCCCCTGATTCCCTAAATCGTGGAGAGTCCTTATTAGTATGATCTCCCATTTATGGTTAGGATTGTATTTTGTCTATATATATATATATATATATATCAATTCAATGGAAAGGCCTGATACGTCTCCAACGTATCCATAATTTCTGTTGTTCCATGCTTATATTATACCATCTGCTACATGTTTTATATACACTTCGTATCACTTTTATGCATTTTCTGGGACTAACCTATTAACAAGATGCCACAGTGCCAGTTCCCTGTTTTTTGCTGTTTTTGGTTTCAGAAAGTTACTTCTGGAAATATTCTCGGAATTGCACGAAACAAAAGGCGAAGTTCCTATTTTCCCGACATGTACACGGAATCCAAAGGGAGAAGGAGGAGGCCCATGGGCCATCCTCCTCATATGGTGGCGCGGGAGGGCCCTCTGCCGCGCCGTGGTGTGAGGAGCCCACCTCGGGAGGCTCTGACCAGCGTACTTTGGCCTATTTATTCTCTCTGACGCAAAAACCCTAAAATATCCTGTCATACTCCACGAAGAGTTCCGCAGCGCCGCCGCCATCGACGACAAGTTTCGGGGGACATAATCTCTGTTCCGGCACGCCGTCGGGACGGGGAAGTGCCCCCGGAGCCATCTCCATCGACTCCATCGCCATCTCCAGCGCCACCGCCGCGCCGTGGCTGCAGCGGTCCATCGTCTCCTCTCCGGGCTGCACCTCTTCATATACCTCTCCATCAAGTGTGCTCACCATGACCATGTGTGAGTAGTCTCCTCCAAGGCTGAGGGCTCTACCATAGCTATGTGGTTTATCTCTCTCTCCCATGGTGTGATCTTTATGTGATCATGAGTATTGCTAGTATCGCTGAATTCATATGTAATGTTTATGCTACTCAAGTGATTGTATCTAGTTTCTGGGGTCATTGTGACAACACGGTATCAAGGTGACAGTGTGGGTACTTGTGTGACTCTATGAATAATTTAGACATTTATCATGGTTTATTCTTGGGAATTGTGGTGTTTGTTTACTCAGACTTTGAGGAGTGCTTTTGCAGCCCTACACATAGTACTCTTGTGTTATCAAGAAGGAGAATAATCCCGAGTATCATTTACTTGCATTCAGTTGTGCTAACATGTTGAGAGGTACCACTAGTGAAAGTATGATCCCTAGGCCTTGTTTCTAAGCATTGAAACACCGTTTACAACAAGTTCTGCTACATGTTTGCTTGCTGCCATCTTTATTTCAGATTGCAGTTACTACTTATAATCATCCCTATCACTTGTATTTCACTATCTCTTCGCCGAACTAGTGCACATATACATCTGACAAGTGTATTGGGTGTGTTGGGGACACAAGAGACTTCTTGTATCTTAATTGCAGGGTTGCTTGAGAGGAATATCTTTGACCTCTACCTCCCTGAGTTCGATAAACCTTGGGTGATTCACTTAAGGGAAACTTGCTGCTGTTCTACAAACCTCTGCTCTTGGAGGCCCAACATTGTCTACAAGAATAGAAGCACACGTAGACATCAAGCTATTTTCTGGCGCCGTTGCCGGGGAGGTAAGCGTTGGAAGGTATCTCCTTTAGATTCTGCAATTATTTCTTTTTGTTTCTTGTTTTTATTTTCACTAGTTAGGCTTAATGGAAAACAACAAAAAAATTAGAGATCTCTATGAACTTTATATGGAATTAGGACATGATGCTTTTGAAGAGAAAATTAAAAAACCTATGGAAGTTTGTTTGCATAATAGTGGTAGTAATGTTATTAGTATAATTCTTTGGACACCATTATTGTTAATGCTATGGAAAAGCCCAAGCTTGGGGAAGCTAGTTTATATAAAAATAATCTTTTTTGCTCCTCAGCTTTGGAGAAAATTTGCCTTGATAATGCTTTGTCTCCAATATGTGATAATTCGAATGATGCTTGTGATATTCCAAATCCACCAGTTGAAAGTATTTCTTTTAAAATACCTATGAAAATTGTTGAAAGGATTATGAATGATCAGTATGCAGGGGATGGATCAGTCCATCCAAGTGCTCACTTGTCAAAACTTACAGAACTTTGTGAGTTATTTGAGGTTGCAGGTTTATCAAGAGAAAATGTCATGAGGAAACTATTTCCATTGTCACTTAAGGACAAAGCAAAGGAGTGGTATAGGCTGCTGGATGAACAACCTTCAATTGGAAACAACTCGAATCTCTCTTTTACTCTAAATTTTATCCTCTTCATGAAGTGCATCTAGATAGGAATTACATTTATAATTTTTGCCCGCATGATGGAGAAAGCATTGCTCAAGCTTGGGAAGGCTGAAAACATTAATACTCAAATGTCCTAACCATGAGCTTTCTGAGGAAATAATTGTTACCAATTTTTATGCAAGGCTTTCAGGTCATTATAAGGATTATCTAGATGCATGTTCACATGGTTCTTTCACAAGTAAGAAGGTTGAAGCTAGATGGGATCTTCTTGAAAGAATTCAAAGCAATACTGAAGATTGGGAGAATGACAAAGGTAAAGAATCAGGTATAAACTATGATTATGATTGCATTAAGTCTTTCGTTGAAACTGCTAGTTTTCATGAGCTTAGTGCTAAATATGGTCTTGATTCTCAAATTATTGTTGATTGTTGTAGAACCTTTGCTTCTCATATTAATGTTCCTAAAAAAAGTTGGGACATGTATCATGAACCTTTTAAAGACACTTGCATGAAAAATGAAATTGTTGTTAATGATTGCAATAAACATGCTCAAACTTCTGAAAATGCTATTTCTTATAAGCATGTTAATTTTTGTGGAGTGCTTAGACCTTGTGAAAAGACTAATAATGAAGAAGATTATTGTAAACTTCATAAGCATGAGAATACTAGAATATGGAGTAGGGCTCTAAATGATCTTGCTGAAGAGGTTTGTGCCCTATATCCTTTCATTTGTGAACTCTGCTATGAAGAAGGTCATTTCGAATTCCAATGCTCAAAGTTTAATAATACAATTTCGAGTTTGTTTGATGATAGCATGATCCATCCCGATCTTTATGATGAACTTGAATTATTTTTGGGGTGTGAAGAGTTATCAAGGAAAACTTCTTTGTTAGATATGAGTTCTTTTGATATGAATATTTTGCGGGGATGCCATCTCCATTGTATTGATAAGAGCCACAGTAATCCTTATATAGAAAAAATTATAAAAGATGTGCCTTTGCCAAAATATGAAAGGACTTATACTTGTTTTACTCTAATTAATGAAAGGGAAGAATCCTCCCAAGTTTCTTCTATTGTTTCTAACAATGAACCAGGGCATGTGGAGAAGCTTCCTTTCAAACCTCTCCCTCCTAAAGATAAAAAGAAGAGGGGAAAGAAGAAGAAGAAGAAGAAGAAGAGGAGGAGTAAAAAGAGAGAGGAAGAGGTATCCTCTCCTAAGCATGTTGCTCCTTTCATGATTGTTTCTAATGAGTCTAAATTTATTGAGAAGATTCACATACTTGGGGTCATTATTATCTCGACACTAAATCTATAGGCACTATTGAAGATGATTATATGTCTGTTACTTCTTGTAGTGATCATGATTGGGAAAATGAAACTACTTTTGATATTGGAAATCTTTGGGGTACTAATTCTGAAAATGATGATGTTAATAATGTCTATACTATTAGTACTATCCATGTTCCTTACAATGATGATATGGAAAGCTCTAAGCTTGGGGATGAGGTGTTTGAAAATCCTTTTGCTAGTGATGATTATATATTTGAGACCTCTCCTTCTAGTGAAAATGATGATGGTATGTTTACAAATGAACACACTTTGGAAGATAACTATTCTGTTGTTTATGATGATACTATGCCTCCAATCTTTGATAATTATCATAATGACAACAATTGTTATAGTTACAATCATCCTCATCATACTTGTCATAGCTATGGAGGGATTACCCAAAACCATCTCTCTAATATACAATTTGTCTATCATGTTCAAGTTCTTTATGATTATCCTACTCCCATTGTTATTAATGAAAAGAATTTTGCTTATGTGGAAAATATTGATATTCCTATGCATATGGATCATGGTAAGAATGTTTCATGTGATGGTTATATTGTGGATTTTATCAATGATGCTACTGAAAGTTCTTATGAGAGAGGGAGACATGGATTCATATATCTAAATAATATTAAGTCTCCTCTCTTTTTGTTGAATTTTTGAAGTTGCACTTGTTTCATCTTTCTATGCTAGTGCTTTATGCTTCATAATTTATTTTTTACAAGATCCTTTGCATAGGAAGTGGGTTAGACTTAAATGTGTTTGGTATTTGCTTTTTGATGCTCTCTTATATTCAACTCTTATACATATGAGAGCATTATCAAAATCACTATGCCTAGCTAAAAGGCTTTAAAGAAAAGCGCTTGTGGGAGACAACCCATTGTTTTTATTTTCTGTTATTTTGTTTTCTTTGAGTCAAAGAGTTTTGTTACTTCTGTAGCAACTCCTTTGTATCTTTATTTTATTGCATTGTTGTGCCAAGTAAAGTTCTATATTGAAAGTTGATGCAAGATTTGGATTTCTGCGCAGTAACAGATTTTTGCTGTCACGAATTTGAGCTCATCTCCCTGCAGAAAATTCGAAAAATTCTGACAAAAATCACGCATCTTCCTCAGATATGTACGCAACTTTCATTATTTGGACTTGTTCCATCTGAGCAACTTAAGTGTCTCGAAAAAATTCGTCATTCCAGACTGTTTTGTTTTTGACAGATTCTGCCTTTTGTTTTGCATTCGCTCTTTTGCTGTGTTTGTGTGGATTTCTTTGCTCCACAAAGCATTGGTGGCTGTAGCTAATGTCCAGAAGCTTTGGGATTGATTGTATCATTACAGAATATGAGAATTTTTGATTATGCACTAACCCTCTAATGAGAACTGTCTTGAGTTTGGTGTGAAGGAAGTTTTCAAGGATCAAGCGAGAAGGGTGATATTATGTGATCAAGAAGAGTGAAAAGCCTAAGCTTGGGGATGCCCCCGTGGTTCATCCCAACCATATTCAGAGAGACTCAAGCGTCTAAGCTTGGGGATGCCCAAGGCATCCCCTTCTTCATCAACAAACTTATCAGGTCATCTCTAGTGAAACTATATTTTAATTCTTTCACATCTTATGCGCTTTACTTGGAGCGTCTGTGTGTTTTATTTTTGTTTTTGTTTGAATAAATTCGGATCCTAGCAATCCTTGTGTGGGAGAGAGACACGCTCCGCTTTTTCATGTGAATACTCATGTTCTTCACTTATATTTGTTGAGTATTCTTAACTAGCTACTGCAGTGCTTTTAGCTCCTGTTTTTCATGCATCTCTTCGAGCTGTTAGCACTTGTTTATAAATACTCTCTTGCTGCATTATATTATCATTTGGAGAGTTTATGTTTAAATAAATTGATTGGTGTTTGTTTGGAAGAAAGAAAATGCTACATGTAGTAGTTGGTATTGGAAAAGACATATGCATTCTTGTAGATCATTGTCTTGTTTTGATTTGATACTTTGCAATTGTTTTGAGCTCTCAAGTAGATCATGTTTAAGCTCTTGCATCATGTAGTTAAAGCCTAGTAGTGGAGAACTACCGTAGAGCTTGTTGAGACTTGGGATGCATATTTGTTCTCTCTAAGGTCTAGATATTTTCTGGTAAAATGTTTGAGCAACAAGGAAGACAGTGTAGAGTCTTATAATACTTGCAATATGTTTTTATGTGATTCTTGCTGTACCGGTTTATACTTGTGTTTGCTTCAAACAACCTTGCTAGCCTAAACTCTGTACTGAGAGGGAATGCTTCTCGTGCATCCAAAACTTGAGCCAAAACCCATGCCATTTGTGTCCACCATACCTACCTACTATGTGGTATTTCCTGCCATTCCAAGTAAATATTCATGTGCTACCTTTAAACTATTCAAAACTTTATTACTCCTTATTTGTGTCAATGTTTTATAGCTCATGAGGAAGTATGTGGTGTTTTATCTTTCAATCTTGTCATTTACTTCTGACAGACTTTCAACCAATGGACTAGTGGCATATACATCCGCTTATCCAATAATTTGCAAAAAGAGCTGGCAACGGGGTGCCCAGCCCCAATTAATTACAACTTTCATTAATAATTCTCTTCACATGTTTTGCCCTGATTTATCAGTAAGCAACTTAATTTGCAATAGACACTCCTCCATGGTATGTGAATGTTGGAAGGCACCCGAGGATTCGGTTAGCCATGGCTTGTGTAAGCAAAAGGTTGGGAGGAGTGTCATCTATAAAGAAACTAAAATACATGTGTAAACAAAAGAGAAGAGGGATGATCTACCTTGCTGGTAGAATAACGTCCTTCATGGGAGCCGCTCTTGAAAGTCTGGTTGACAAGGGGGTTAGAGTGCCCACTACCATTCGTTGACAACAACAAACACCTCTCAAATACTTATTTTGTGCTCTCTATATGCTTTCGAAAACTTAAAAAGCTCTAGCACATGATTTAATCCCTGCTTCCCTCTGCGAAGGGCCTATCTTTTACTTTATGTTGAGTCAGTTTACCTACTCCTTTCTATCTTAGAAGCAAACACTTGTGTCAACTTTGTGTGCATTGATTCTTACATATTTACTTATTGCACTTGTTATATTGCTTTATGTTGACAACTATCCATGAGATATACATGTTACAAGTTGAAAGCAAATGCTGAAACTTAATCATCCTTTGTGTTGCTTCAATGCCTTTTACTTTGAATCTATTGCTTTATGAGTTACCTCTTATGCAAAACTTTTTGATGCTTGTCTTGAAAGTACTATTCATGAAAAGTTTTTGCTTATATGATTCATTGTTTACTCTTTATCTATTTGTTAGCAAACTATAGATCATTGCTTTGAGTCACTTCATTCATGACATGAGCCTTGCAATATATTGATCAAGATTGTGTGAAAGCATGTCTCCTCAGAAATTATTTGTTGTTATCGTTTTACCTACTCGAGGACGAGTAGAACTAAGCTTGGGGATGCTTGATACGTCTCCAACGTATCCATAATTTCTGCTGTTCCATGCTTATATTATACCATTTGCTACATGTTTTATATACACTTCGTATCACTTTTATGCATTTTCTGGGACTAACCTATTAACAAGATGCCACAGTGCCAGTTCCCTGTTTTCTGCTGTTTTTGGTTTCAGAAAGTTACTTCTGGAAATATTCTCGGAATTGCACGAAACAAAAGGCGAAGTTCCTATTTTCCCGACATGTACACGGAGTCCAAAGGGGAGAAGGAGGAGGCCCATGGGCCATCCTCCTCATATGGTGGCGCGGGAGGGCCCTCTGCCGCGCCGTGGTGTGAGGAGCCCACCTCGAGAGGCTCTGACCAGCGTACTTTGGCCTATTTATTCTCTCTGACGCAAAAACCCTAAAATATCCTGTCATACTCCACGAAGAGTTCCGCAGCGCCGCCGCCATCGACGACAAGTTTCGGGGGACATAATCTCTGTTCCGGCACGCCGTCGGGACGGGGAAGTGCCCCCGGAGCCATCTCCATCGACTCCATCGCCATCTCCAGCGCCACCGCCGCGCCGTGGCTGCAGCGGTCCATCGTCTCCTCTCCGGGCTGCACCTCTTCATCAACCTCTCCATCAAGTGTGCTCACCATGACCATGTGTGAGTAGTCTCCTCCGAGGCTGAGGGCTCTACCGGTAGCTATGTGGTTTATCTCTCTCCCCATGGTGTGATCTTTATGTGATCATGAGTATTGCTAGTATTGCTGAATTCATATGTAATGTTTATGCTACTCAAGTGATTGTATCTAGTTTCTGGAGTCATTGTGACAACACGGTATCAAGGTGACAGTGTGGGTACTTGTGTGACTCTATGAATAATTTAGACATTTATCATGGTTTATTCTTGGGAATTGTGGTGTTTGTTTACTCAGACTTTGAGGAGTGCTTTTGCAGCCCTACACATAGTACTCTTGTGTTATCAAGAAGGAGAATAATCCCGAGTATCATTTACTTGCATTCAGTTGTGCTAACATGTTGAGAGGTACCACTAGTGAAAGTATGATCCCTATGCCTTGTTTCTAAGCATTGAAACACCGTTTACAACAAGTTCTGCTACATGTTTGCTTGCTGCCATCTTTATTTCAGATTGCAGTTACTACTTATAATCATCCCTATCACTTGTATTTCACTATCTCTTCGCCGAACTAGTGCACCTATACATCTGACAAGTGTATTGGGTGTGTTGGGGACACAAGAGACTTCTTGTATCTTAATTGCAGGGTTGCTTGAGAGGAATATGGTGATTCACTTAAGGGAAACTTGCTGCTGTTCTACAACCTCTGCTCTTGGAGGCCCAACACTGTCTACAAGAATAGAACCACACGTAGACATCAAGGCCCAAGTGTGGTCAATTCTCTCACAGTGAGAGCTCAGATCTACCATTGTAGACATCTTAACGCTGAGTACTCAATCACATACATCAGTGCACACGCACAACGACCCGTAGATGAGGAGCTAGCACGCCGACAGCCAATTAGGCCAGCACCAGCGCGCCTCCGTTACTGCATCCGAATCAGATTTCTTTGTCAAGCTGATGAGGCCAGCAACATGTAGAAGATCTGACCCAACGCATCTGCGAATTACAGAGCAAGATGGCATCATTGCATCACAGATTTACAGCAGCACCTCTACGTAGCCTTTTCTCCATCTTCTTCCTTGATTGCTTCCACTCTTACAAGCCCAACGCTAGCCCCAATTGGAGGCAGCAGCACGGACGTGTCAATTTAACCAATATAGCTCATGGGTGTCTGAGTCACAAGACAAATTCCTCCAATAAGCGCTAAGTTAATTCTCATTTAGCTAAAAATTAGCAGTTTTGTTTTTCTAGAGTTCTGCATTGAATCCGTTTTTCTAGAGTTTTGCATTGAATCCTGAAAGTTCTGAGGCTAGCCATAGTGGGGACATAGATAGTATCATCCATGCCATATTGACAAAAATAAATAATTAATACAGAAATAGATGATAGTGGTATCTACCTATGTTACGGTATCATAGCACCTAAAACTAAATATTTTAATAACATGTAAATGTTGTACACATATTGTATTGGATTCTACAAACAAATAAATAATATATGACTATCATATTACTATATGTATGTATGGGTAATATCATGAGAGTGGACTAATGGAACACGGATAAATGAACCCCGTTTTAAAAAAAATAATCAAAAATGACAATGAATTTTTCAAAATCGTGAAATAAATCATAAATGTAGATAGTGTCGAGATCTACAAGCGTGCAAAATTTTATCATAAAATTCGTTATATTTTGGGCTGCACAAAAAAGACAAATCGGGAAATTTTTCAAAATTTTGAAACTATGTATTGTTCACCACCCAGATCAACACATTTGTCTTTTTTGTGCAGCCCAAAATACAACGAATTTGGAGTTAAAAAATTGCAGGATTGTAGATCTCGAAAATATCTACATCTGGGAATGTTTTCGCGATTTTTGAAAATTAAAACATGTCGATTTCAATTTCTTGATAAAACGGGCTCCATGTAACCCGGGCTCCATTTTAGGTTTTCGTATTATCATAAACTAGTATCATATGCATGATATCAACGTATGATACTCCCCACTATGGGTAGTCTAGACCAGAAAGGGAGATATCCAACGCGGATTGATGATTGTATGGAGTAGGCCTGTAATTCGAGCCGAGCCGAGCGACTCGTTCAAGCTCGGTCAACTAACGAGTCTGCTCGGTTCGATTCGTTTTACAAACGAGTTCAGAATTGAAACTCGGCTCGGCTCACTAAACTCGTGAATTTGCTCGTTTAACACGTTTAGCTCGGTAAAACTGTTAACATGCATTATAATAGATTTTATGTATAATTCTTCGTAATTATTTGTGCATGTATGATGTAATTATCACAACAATTAATGACAATACTACACTATCAAGTAGTAATATCTAGTTGTTAACTATGATAATCAAAAGAAAAAATGTTCACAAAGATAAGAATACATGTAACGCCTTTTTTTATCGAGTTAAACGAGTTAAACGAGTAGTTCGGAACTCGGCTCGTTTAACTCAAACTCGTTTACCGTCTAAAATGAAAACTTGGCTCGGCTCATTTATCAATGAGTTCGAGTCAAGCCGAGTCGAGTTCCGCGGTACTCGTTTAACTCGTGAGTTTCGAGTTTTAATTCCAGTCATAGCGTGGAGCAGTAAAGAGGGTCATTCCTCTCGAATCTTTTGAATTGCTAGTTGACATGGCATGGTCAGCATGTTGCTCCGTTGATCTAGCAAATGTTTGTTCGAGTTAAAACAAAGTGCTTTTGTCAAAATAAATAAGATTTGTAACACCGATATCCATGTCTCTTCAGTTAGTTTTTCCTACTCTTTTCATAAGGGTTTATCGGCTTTGGCTTTTCTTAGACTCTGTGGCTTGCAACAGTAATCCAAAGACCTGCCAGCAATTAGCTCTGATCGAGGTACACATGGCGAGGAGATGGGGACCCAATTGTTGGTGGTATTTACATCGGCAAGCATGGCACACTGTACTGCCTGGTAAAAAAAAACCTGTGCCTGTAAATTGGATGAAGTCAATGAACTTGCTGACTTGTCCCATGGTTGCGTCTTGGAGTAGGGTACTAGCTCCCATCAAACCGGATCTAGCGCGTTCTCGTTCTGGAATTCACTGATGTACAACTTCGGTGGTGGATCTGTTACAAGCGGTGGAGTTGGGGCAAGAGATCTCCGAAAATAAGGTTGTCCTCCTCGTTTCTTTGAGCTCGGTTGTCGTGTCGTCGGACAGCGGTGGTGGTGCCTCTCAGCCAGACTTCCATGGAGGAAGATGGTCTCGAATGGTGTTGCCACAATCTATTCAAATAAGCGTCGGCATCTCCACATTAAATAGTTTCAGGTTCTTCTTCCTCGATTGACTGGCCGTGAGGGCGAGCGAGAGGTGAAGACGAATCTGGTCCTGAACGTTGTTGGAC
Source organism: Poa pratensis (assembly GCA_947311845.1). NCBI lineage: Eukaryota > Viridiplantae > Streptophyta > Magnoliopsida > Poales > Poaceae > Poa > Poa pratensis. Next base: position 42,371,871 of record CAMZMU010000094.1, on the reverse strand, counting down.
GGTGCAGGGAGTCGTGGCGTCAGTTGGCGCCACGGCTATCTATGGACATAAGGGTGGCCGCGTCGTGCTCGAGTGTTGCGCGGGTTGAGACTCTTCTTCCTCCATCTTCTACTGCCTCGGTGTGGTGTTTTTCGTTGCTGCTGACCCAAGTGGTTTCATCATCGGCTACTCTTGGAGACTGTCCAGTGGCGGTGAAAGATTTGATTACCTTTTTGCTAATCTTTGTAGGGTGCCTCCTGTAAACATGCGAGAGCTGGTTGCATTTTTTTCTTTGAGGTCCTTTTCATAAAAGTGTACCCACGGTCTGATTAAGTGATTAATGCAGAATCAAGGGAGGCGGCGTTTTGGGTAGTAGGTGCAAATGCACCTATTATGTAAAACATTTTTAATGTTTTCTCAAAATGTCAAAAAATTATAGAAAAAATTCAGATACACATTAGTACATTTTGTGTTAGCACAAAAAATGTCGTGGAGAAAAACATTTTTTATGGCCTGTGCAAAAAAGACAAAAAAAAATGTCTCGTATAAAATCATTTTGGAGCGTCCGGATTTGTCTTTTTTGCTCAGGTCACAAAAAATGTTTTTTCTTCACGTAACTTTTTGTGCTAACATAAAAGTCTTGAAGTATGTTCCAAGCTTTTATTCTAATTTTTTTGATATTTTTAAATTTGTTTTTTGGGCAGTGGACGCATCTGCACCTGCTATCCGTTATGGATTTCCGAGAATCAAGACCCTTCTGTGCCTCTCCCAGTTCAAAAAAAAATTACGACCGATTGCAACTACTGTAGTACATACAAAAGCGAACTGAAGTCGGCGTGTGGACGAAAGGCGGGCAGCGCCGAACATGTTTTGGCATTGACCAGTGACGGGATTGGGCCCGGAAACATGTCGGCCTCCATGCGTGGCTGTCCTACTAGTTGGACCTCGCCAGAATTTGGTTAGGTGACTCGCATTTGCTGCACTTGCTCCCGTGACTCACTTACTGCTCTCTTCTACTAATCCAGTGGTGGTGAGGGAAACGTCCACAGAGTAGCAGCACCCAACAGTAATGCTATGAGCACCCCACCCCTAAATTATTGACCTAGGAGTGGAGAGCCATGAATAGGTTGGCCCAAGGTCGTTTTCCCGTGCATTCCTCTCCATGGCAATGGCAATGGCATGGCCACATGCGGTCCATGGTATTTGGCTCGCGCGGGCGAGGCATTGTACCGAACTTGGTCCCCCTGGGATCAAATCCCTTGTACGTACTGTAAGTACGTAACTTGCTACGCTCAAGTCTGTCTATTGGTCCATCCTAAATTCTTATGTCAGATTTATTTGGCAAGGAGGAAAATGCAAGGTAATATCAATTATGCATGCGATATGGGGCTCACGAAATAAGTGGGTTCATGAAAAGGAAATATATGATCCGGTCCATGCAGTCAAATATGTGCAGCTCTCTTAGAGCTACCGGCTTGCAAGGATAAGCTCCAAGCGGGACAGTTATGGAGGCCTCCTAACCTAGGTTGGGTTAAAATAAACACATATGGGGCTATTGCGATGGAGTCTTATACTGGGGAGCTGGGGGTTGCTCGATCGCATTTGGAGGTTCTTGGAGCATGGTGTAAACCTTTACATGGTGTTATAGATCCTTTCATATTTGAGTTATTGGATGTGCGAGAAGGTACAATCTTTGCTCAACTGCGGGTTTTTCGCATGTGGTCATCGGATTGTTTGGAGGTCGTTAACCTCTGGTCGTCGCGAGGTAATTGTCGCTCAGTTGCCGCGCCTATTCTTCAGGAAGTGGAGGAGTTGTCTTCTGGTTTTGTGTCGTTTTCAGTTCAGCATGTTGGTCGTCTTAATAATGGTCCTGCACATTTGTGTGCGAGGCGAGTTTGTTCGCTTCATGTGACTGATAGTTGGCTAGGTTCTAGTCCAGACTTTCTATTTGACAGCCTACTGGCTGATTTTAAGAACATGATTGTTAAGTAATAAAGTTCCTAGTTTTCGTGAAAAAAAATCAGCTTTAGACACCGTTAAAAAAAACAGCTTTACGATTAGTAAAGTATTCAACTTGTGGCTTGCATTCTACGCAGATCAGATTAATTAAGACTTGCCGAAGGACCGAGGCCGTGGATGCACTAGGTTTTATTGTGAAAGGAAATTGTGGGTAATGGAATGTTTGGTTCCACCTGCAAACATCTCGACGACGACACCTCGAGTGGTCGAGTCAACCCCTGCAGATTTGGGGGTCCTCACCATGGCCGGCACTCTTGCGGAGTGCTCGATCGATCGCCGTGGCATCTGGTGGTAAACCCAATACAATGTGATGAACCTTTTTAGCCACTTCGTATCTGTGAGCACTCCGGGGAAGACAGTAAGGCAAGGGATGATGATTAGAGGATCCATCATTAACGCGTGAAAGCGGCCACGGTACTTGTGTTGCCTGCCGCTAAATCATGAGGATGCCATGCGTCAGGAATGGCGATGCATGGCGGAAGGGGACAAGCAGCAAGGGGAGGAGGCGCCGGTCACAGGCGCGCATCGGGCTGCACGGAAGCAGCGTCGTCTTCTCTCTGGGCGCCGCTAGATCTGGCAGTCAGCCAGTCAGTCCACGCGGTTTCGCTTTCCGGGTGGGCGGTGGTGCCACTCACCGGACACAATCACCGACACTTCCTTCATTTAATCCAAACAACAACAGGACTATAGTAGTCCCTACGACGTCTACGCGGCTTGGCATTTCTCATGTGCCGCTGCTGGTATGTAGCATCCGTGATTGATTCCGTGTACTATGTACACACAGCAGGTCTAGGAGCTGGACGAGCTCATTTGGAAGCTCCTGCCTAGTACTGTACTCCTGTTCCCCACAAAGCTAGTGTTCTCTTATTGTGCTACAACTCGTGGCACGATTATAATTTTAGCTAGTTGTGGAGATAACATTTTCCACGCAAAAGACGCTCAAAAATTAGCAAGACATTATTAGGGAAGCGACCGGCCGAACCATCGGATTCATCTGCCGCTCGCCCACATCGTTGCCGATAATATTTTTCTCATTATCACCTTGCCAAAAAATCTTGCTTGTAAATAATCCAATCTACGTAAGACATGTATACACAACACATCATTTAGCACTGAATTTATGAGAACTAGTCCTTGATATAGTAATTTTCCTTTTCAGCTGCTTAGCTTTTTCTATAGTATGTCCTCAACATGTTTCTATTCGGCTTTGTGAGCCTCCCATAGTGCATCGCAATATCCAAATACTTAGTAGGAAACTAGCCTTACTCATATACAAATATGCAAAATAGTGGGGTGTCATGGGGGTTAGTGGTGCACCCATATCCAATCATTGAATACACTATAGGAGCACAAGATTGATTCCAATGGAAACGACAGATTTTGACGGCGTCACACCGAGAGCACGAAAATGCATGGAGAGAATTGTTGTGTGCACGCGGGATACATCATTCTCTCTCCTATCCATCTCCATTACATATTGCTACATGACATGGATAGAATTGTTGCATGGTGGTGGACTGTGTCCTTTAAGAATTTCCATCTCCTTGAGGTGTATATGGATATAGAATTGTTGTGTGTGGTGGTGGACCGTGTCAGTGTTTGCTTGCTTACTCTGAACTTTTTTGTCTCTCTGTTAAATATTTTAATTTTACATTTATTTAGTTGGACTGATTCCTACAAAACTCGGTTAAAATTCACGTGGAACCATCGTACCTAATGTTAATAACCCGCTAATTTGCTGACTGAAAATGCAGATCCTCCCAACCTGAAAAGATTGGGTACGAAGCTTCTCTAAGAGACTGGCACTGCCACAATTTGGACGAACTCAGAACTATGTGTTCATGGGTTTTTATGTTCCGGCCATCCGTACTATTGAACTTTAATTAAGTTGTACTGCCTCTTTTCCGTACACTGCTTTCACGCAATGCATTCAGGTTTCCACCACTAGAATTGTCTAATGGATGTGGTGGAATTGTGTAATGGGTGTGGTGGAATTATGTAATGGGTGTGGATGGCAACCCATGCATGAGACAAGAAAATAGACAAAACCTCCCTGCTGTTGCATGCACAAACGGTTTTGCTAAGCGTGGATTCATCAAGGGAGCACATGATTGCTTTATCCAACAGTGGGCACCCTATGCACCACTACCCCCATGGTACCAAATCTGCGTCAATACAAATATAGAATATAGATCAGCCTCGTCTTGGGCCTACACGAAACAAAACAGTTCACCCTTGTGAAAATTATTTTGAGCACTGAAAGTGAAAGGACAAGGATGTCGCCTAGAGGGGGGGTGAATAGGCGATTAAAACTTTTTCGGTTTAGGCTTGATAATTGCGGAATAAAACTATGTGTTTAAATTAACAAGCCAACAACCTAAATAAACTAGGCTCACCTATGTGCACCAACAACTTATGCTAAGCAAGACAGGCAACAAGGTGATAGCAATATAATACTTCAAGCACGAAGGCTATCACAATATAAAGTGCATAAGTAAAAAGCTCGGGTATAGAAATAACCGAGTCACGCGGAGACGAGGATGTATTCCCGAGTTCCTCCTTTTTAGGGGAGTACGTCTCGTTGGAGAGGTGTGAACCAACACAATGGTTCAACAACCACAAAGGTTTCACCTTCTTCTCCGATGAACCGCACCACAAAGGTTTGGTTCAGGAATCCTTCCACTATCGGAATCCTTCGAGGCGGAAATCCGGAGCCTTTCAACAACGATCCGGGGCACAACCCACAACGGGATTGGGGCTCCCGAACAGCTACAAGTGACCACACAAGGGTCTCAACCACCACACGGGCGTCTAGGGTCCAACGACCCAAGAGTAACAAGTTCACAAGTTTTCAACTTCCACGAATCCTCGTGGAGAGCACACCGATGCACCAAATGCAAAAGGCAAGAGCACAAGTGCTCAAATCCTTCACTCTCAAATTCCAACTAAGCAACAAATGCTTATGGGGGAATAAGAGAGAAAGAACAAAGAGGAGATGCACCAAGAACTCCAAGATCAAGATCTACTAGGTTCCCCTCACTTAGAGGAGAGATGGAATGGATGAATATGTAGATCTAGATCTCCTCTCAATTTCCCTCAAAGATATGTAAGAATCATGGAGGAAATGAGAGGAAGGCAAGATTTTTCCAAAGGTCAACAATGGAGGAGAGAGCGGAGAAAAACTTGCTCAAGAGATGTATCAAACAAATGGGGAAGAAACCCCTTTAAATAGTCCACTAGAAAAAATGTCCGTTGGGCTGTTTTTTCCGCGAGCTGGGCCGAGCGAGCCGGCCTGTGGCCCGGCCTGGGCCGATCAGGAGCCGGCCTGCTCCCCGAGCCGCCCGGCCTGGAGCTCGGCCTGCTACCCGAGCCGCCCGGCCTGGAGCCCGGCCTGGGCCGGCCAGGGAGCCGGCCTGCTACCCGATCCGCTCGGCCAGGAGCTCGGCCTGGGCCGGCCTGGGAGCTGGCCTACGCAGAAAAAAAAACATTCTAAAATCCATATCTTTTTCATTAAAACTCCAAATGAGATGAAATCAACTTTGTTTGAAATCTTAAGGGTCACAAATATGGAGGAGATATCACACATGGGAGGTGTGGACCTTATCTCGAGGAGGACCGGTAATATTTCCAACACCGAGAACGCAACAAGTTTTCCATCCGGGACTCCGTTTTCAATGATCTTGGGCTTGCTCCGAAGATAATCACAAGCACTACAAGATCATGTATATACACATCATAGTCCATCATGTGAGGTGGAGAACACAAGAGGAGAGTTTGACCTCTCTACAAAAGACGAACCGGTAAAACCTCCAACATCAAAACATCACAAGATATTCAAATGAAATCCGTTCTTGATGAACTAGAGCTTGGTATGGAGATGAACACAAGCTCTAAATTCTCACATGCATAGAAGCCAAATAAGAACCAAGAAAGATGATATGCCAAATTATGCAAAGGTTTGAGCTCTCCACAAAGATGCGATCAAGTTACTCACTTGAGAGCCCCTCTTGATAGTACGCCGTCTATCCTATAACCCGGTCTCCCGCTAACACCACGAGACCGGTAAAATAGAAACCCTGTCAAGATCATACCTTTGCCTTGCGCATTCCACTTGAGCTAGATGATGACGATCTTGACTCCCTCAAGTTGGGACACCTTTCTTGATTGTGCTTGCTAGCACATGCTTGATGAAGACTTCTCCAAATGCTCCCCCATACTCCATTATGGGAGAGCCTCGCTAAGCTCCGTCTTCATGTATCCACTTGCGCTTCATATTCTTCTCTTGATATAGATGATGGCTTGGAGATAAGCATGAAGTTCACTCAATCTTCTTTTCCAAGCCATGCTTGCAATAAGCTCAACTCTTCACATGACCATTCTTCATATAAACCCTTGGATGGAATCTTGGTCATCATGTAATCTTCTAGAGTCCAACACATGAACTCCAATCTTTTCCTATGGACAAGATCTACAAGTATATCTCAATGCAAACATTAGTCCATAAGGATTGTCATTAATTGCCAAAACCACGCATGGGGCAACACATGCACTTTCAGAAAGTTGTTCTAACATTGACAAAATTAATTCAAATTCTTAGCCTTTCCAAGATCGTGTTCTATAAAGAGAATTGTATCATCCACATATTGAAGTATAGATAGTCCATGATCCACGAGATGGGGAACCACCCCTGAATTTGGCTATCAACTTTGGCATGTTCAATCATGACCGCTAACATTTAAACCACTATATTAATTAGCATGGGCGATAGACACTAGTAGGGAATAGCCTATTGGCAACACTTGGTTTGCGATGTGCGGGTTTCCGTACACATTGCTACTAAAACTTAGCAACGCGCTGGCAAATGACTCGTTGCTACAAGTGCATTATTGACAACGTGCACGAAGGGCTAAACGTTGCCAGTATTATTTACATGCCCGCGGGGCATCGGCTTAAATAATAGCAACGTTCGGACTAATGGCGCGCTGCCAGTATCTAGGTAGTGGCAACGTGCCGCCAGTGCACACGTTGCCAATATAAGCTTACTGGCAACGCGCCAACATGTCGCGCGTTGCTAGTTCGTAGTGGCAACGCGCGCCTGTTTTGCACGTTGCTACTCTTTGTTTATTTAGATCTGGATCGACCTCTTTTGCCGCATCCAGGCCGCTAGCTAGGTTTTCTTCTCCACGTTCGTTCCGACAGTGCGGCTGGGCGTCTCGCCTCCGCTCGCGCCGCCACCGCAGCTGGCTCACGCGCCATCCATCCACTCGCCCGCCGCATCCACTCGCTCGCCCCGCCGCATCACTCGCCCGCCATCCAGCTCGCCGCCGCATCGTCAATCGATCGAATTCGCCGTCCCCTCCGCTCGCACTAGAGGTCGCCGTCGCCTCAGCTCGGCCGGCCTCGAGGTCGCCATCCACGCCGCCGCAGCCACGCAGTGCCTCTCGGGCGCTCGAGCTATGATTTCTCCCCCATTATTGTTTCTTTCGCGCGCCGATGAATGTTTATGTGTATGAAATGTAATTAATTTAGAGTGCATTGTTTGTTATATATGTAGTTTCACGATGGTTTTGATACCCAAAGACGGCGCTCTTATTACGTTGATGATTATTCGGACGTGGTATATTCTCTCTATAAATTAGTAATTTTAGTTCATGTGTCCAAAAAATCATGCGGATAAAAGTTGACATACATTTTTTATTAGGGTTTCGTAGTTGAGCCGGATGTGCCGACCGATTTGCAATTGGTTGCTAGGCGGTTAGATGTTGTTGAAGAGAAAAATCATGAGTTGAAAGAAAAATTGAAAAAACTTGAAGAAGAGAAAATGTTATTAGAGTTGCATGTTGCTGATGTCATTTATGATAACAAGATCAAGATGGATGAAGCCATGTTGAAGATTAGAAAGATCAGAAGATATGCCATTGATAATGAGGCTTGGTTTCATTATGCAATTGGATCCGTTGTTACCTTAGTTGCGATTTTTATTGCATTTGTTATTTTATTTAGATTCACTAGATGATTGTATCTTAGCTTAAGATAGATGTTCATCATGATGTATTAGAGTTGGAAGTTTCATCGTACTCTATGTTGTATTTCGACTAATCGTACACTATGTTGTAGCAAATGTTGCAGCAAATGTTGCATATGTGTGAGGATTGTGGCTACCCCGATTGTATGTTCAAGAAGTTTCGCGTTGTTCTCCCACAGGAGGTTCACACCAGAATGGTATGTTTTTCCTTGTTTTTCCTTTTGTCGTCTCTTCTTCGATGTGTGGAATTTGTGTAGCGTGTGCCAATGATTATACTACTCTTGTGCATTATCATTTCGAGTGTTGGTCTAAATGACCTACTGACATGTATAGCAACATTGGTTATACATTTCTCTTGGTTTTTAGTTCCGACACTTGGAAGTTCTTGATGTGCACTTTTCATACGAGGCACCTTTTTATATATGCATGTTTTTGCTAAATGGTCTATTATCTTGTTCCATGTGCCGATGATTTAAACGATGTCATGTTAAAGGAAAGAAGAGTATCTACAATACCTTGTACTATATACAATTTGAGTGCTTGTATTAGTACCTGGTCTTGTAGGCACTCTTTTTTCCTTGTTTTGGCAATGATATATGAGGCTAGTATTGTATTACACCGATGACTTTGATTCACAGGATAGCTAGGTTGACTCTGAGCCTGAGCATGACCGAAGCTGTAGAACGAATGTAAAAAAGGGGCCAAAGATCGACGGCGTCGCACCGTCGTTCTGTAGTTTCTGTCAAGCTCAGGCTCAGGGCCATGCTACTATTCTCTGAATCAGAGTCATCGCTGTGAAACATCATTTCATAGGATAGCTAGGTTGACTCTTACATCGTGTGTGCTTATTCCATTGATTGTGCCAATGATTAGACTCATGTGCATTATCATTTCGAGTGTTGGTCTAAATGACCTACTGACATGTATAACAACATTGGTTATACATTTCTCTTGGTCCTTTAGTTCCGACACTTGGAAGTTCTTGATTTGCACTTTTCATATGAGGCACCTTTTTATGCATGTTCTTTGCTAAATGGTCTATTATCTTGTTACATGTGCCGATGATTTAAACGATGTCATGTTAAAGGAAAAGAGAGTATCTACAATACCTTGTACTATATACAATTTGAGTATTTGTATTAGTACGTGGTCTTGTGGGAACTCTTTTTTTCTTGGTTTGGCAATGATATGTATGAGGCACCTTTTTATGCACTATATCCTGACAATTTTGTTAATTTTCTTTCATCGTGTGTGCTTGTTCCATTGATTGTGCCAATGATTAGACTACTCTTGTGCATTATCATTTCGAGTGTTGGTCTAAATGACCTACTGACATGTATAACAACATTGGTTATACATTTCTCTTGGTCCTTTAGTTCTGACACTTGGAAGTTCATGATGTGCACTCTTTATTTATATGAGGCACCTTTTTTGTCATTGATTAGACTGTTGCATTATTCTATCCTTATAATAACACTAATGTCCACTTGTTCTTTTTCTCAGATCATCCGTGCAGGGCTAGACGTGACTTCTTGGAGCATGTTGGCGTTCTGATTTGTGACTACACGAAATTTGATGTCAAACTGGTCCAGATGACGGTGCCCACTCGGAGCTTCACCGTTTTGTGCACAAACGAGCCGCGCCGGACATATTTCAATGGCGCTCGTTGGACAGAACTTGTAGCTCGCTACGACATGCAACCTGCTGAGAGGTGCTCTTTCTTTCTCGACAGTGTGCATGGCGAGACCTATTTCATGTATAGGGCCCCAAAAAACTCTTCCAGTTCCGAGTCTGAGGATCATGATCAGCCCGAGGTGATCGAGATCCTAAGTGACTAGCTACTAGATAGTTAGGAATAAGTTATGTGCTATCTATTGGCGATATCGAGTCTTAAACATGTGCTATCTATGTAATTCGAGACTTGAAATAATAAGTTATGTGCTATCTATCTCTTTCGGTTGATTATTGTGTCATATTATATTTTACTGCTTAATATTGATTATTGTGTGTATTACTGCTTAATATTGATTATTGTGTCATGTGCTATTAAGCAATTATCAGTATTTGTGTTTCTGTTATTCATAATAGAGATAACAGTGTGTGTCTAGCAGGCTCGTTGCTGGTAAATCAACAAGTGGCAACATGTAAATCGTGTGAACGTTGCTACTAATTTTGTACTGGCAACGCTCGATTCCGCACGTTGCCAGTAAAAATAGCAGCAGCGCAGTACTGGCAACGTGCCCCTACACGTTGCCAACTGGCAAAAGGGGCACGTTGCCAATTAGTTATTCCCTACTAGTGAGATGGTCACGTGACCTTAATCCTTTGTTCATTTTAAAAGTGTGGATCAAAGCACGCCAATCTTTTGAGAAACCTTTCATTCTCATAGTTTGTCGTTAGAAAGACCATTTGACTTTTTCATATGCCTTTACAAAGTCTATTTTTTTATATCACCCCATTTAGCTTTAACCGATGTAACTCATGGACCGTTTCATGTAGGATAACCACCCCATTTTGGATGTTTTTTCCTTTCATGAATGTTGTTTGCGTGGATCGGAGAACATGTCTAGTGTGGAGATATCCAAACAATTCTAGTAGATCCAATTTGATAATATCACGGAAGTTTTGATAAAACTCGGTCGGGAAAACATCTAGACCAGGAGCCTTGTTATATGTTCCATCGAGAAAACCGACTTTTTCACCTCATCCTCTGTGAAAGGAGCAGTAAGAAAGTCATTTTTCTCATTTCAAACTTGGGTGATATCATTTTTACGGGACTCGTTTAGAGAGAAGTTTCCTTCCTCTTGTGCCCAAAATAGAGCTTTGTAATATTATTTTGTGATATACTCCCACATGTATGCATGCAAATACTAGAAAGTCTTATATTTTGATACGGAGTGAGTATGTTTTTAGCTGCACATGCCACTCGATTGTGCCTTCATCTTGGTGAAGAGATGAGTAAGTTTCACATATGTATATCATTTTCTACATTATGAAAGTATTTTGTATTTGAATCTCCCTCAGGACTGAACTGAGCTTTCGGCTGCAATTACCATTTTAGCTCCGCTTCTCGTAGAAGATGTGCAATATGTGCATTCGATTGGCTTTTTAGTTCAATCTCTTGCAAAAACAAAGGACGTACCTCCGCTAAAGGTTCGAGCTCATCAAAATCTCATCTACCTGCATTTTTCAAGATACTCTTTGATCATCTCCATGAGCTGATGGGTTTCTAATTGCCTGAGATGAAGGTCTTTCTTGATCTCTTCCATATGTTGCCTTTGATCATCAGACGTTGAGTTGCACGCCTCGAGAACTCCCATGAGTATTATCTTTAAGAATCTTGTTAATGTCAGGGCTTCGAGAAATAGATACAAAAGGCGTACATGGAAGTCGCTTTTGATCTTCTTATATACTGTACAAGATTTGCACATGTGGTCTTGCCCAAGCCATCGAATCCAACATTGGAGATGACCCCCATTGCTTCGTAGAATCTACACCTTCCATAGGCATTTCACAAGATCATCCTAGATCCGGTTGTGCCCACAAGCCTATCGGCTTCCGTGAAGAGCGCCGACAACCTAGGATCAATTGTTACAATGGTAGAACAAGATGGGGCAATATCCAACGTTTTACGCCGATCACTATCATCTAGAGCATGCTTTTTGAGCTTACCAATCTGCTTGGTTGTGTGGTGGTAAACTTGCATTGTCTTGAGCCAGCCACTAATGTTGCCAATGCGCCCATCATGGACGCCAAGGCGTTGCACTAAGTCATCGTTCAATCCTCGATGTCCCACACATCTGAGCTTCCACTCCTTCACTTGTGAACTAGACTCCTCCAAATGTGATAGATGCTCCAATGCAGCGTGAAGCTCATATCTCAAAGAGGTGATCCCATGCTGCAGATATGTGAGCTTGACATACTCCTCCTCAATCAACCCCATCAAAGTGATGCATGTGGTAGCTCTAACCATCTTGTTCTCTCTGTGGGAGGAAGTTTGATGTTTTGGGGAACACTGATAGCGCCAAGTTGTAGACTCAACTACGTGGTGAAGTTGGGGATCCTCTGACGGAAGCGACGCCTAGCCAGAGGAGGACACACTCCGCGTAGTGTACGTAGAAAACTAGCAACGCTCAACTGAGGTGGGTACAAATTTTCAATGCAACTTTGATGGCGAGGGTCCCAAAATTTAAATTCCAAAAGCTGCTCCAGTTTTTTCCCTCAAAAAAGAGAAGCTGCTTCATTTGCAATGTCATTTGCTGCTACAGGTTTGCTAAAATATTAAATTTGTGAAGATGTTGATGAAATCGAACATCGATAATTACTGCAAATGTCATCCTGTTTGGTTCTGTGCCAATATTTGGCTTGCCCAAAAACACTGCAAGGACACACAAGTGACCAAATGAGATGTTAAATCTTGCCTGACAAATTGGCAATGTTAACACTGTCGAGCAAGATCCTAGCACAAATGACAAACACGGTCCAACGGCTTATATGAGCAACTAAGTTTTAATTTTTCTCAGACAAGTGAGAACAAGCTATGCCGGTTTCTATTCAACTGTTTTACTTTATCAGAGTTGAATGTTTTCTCTCTCCAAAGCTACTGTGTCACAAACATGCAGCAAGACAGCTTTGACAGCTGAAGATGTAAATATGCATCGCAGCGCACAAAGCACAAGTTCCTTTTTCATCCAAGCTTCGTATGCTTCCTCGCTAGATAAACCAGTCATTTAACAATACAACATCGACTAAAGACAAGATACATAACTGAAGTACGAAATCACCATCTCATCCTCGCTAAAATAGACCAGCCATGTTTAAACTCGACAGTCCCATCACTCCCACTGGATAAGGTGCATATGCCCTCCATGTAGCTAATCCTCATCAAACTTGATCTTCTTAGAAGAAGGCTGAAAGCCAACCTGCGCAACCGAGAAAACTTTAGCAACCAGGTAAATATTTGCCATGATCTCACACAGCATAGGATCAGAAAATGTCATCATTTAACAAAAATAATCCAGCTAAAAAGTAAAGAGCTGAAGTACAGCTCAATTATGAACTGTTTATCCTTTATAATCTATCCCCACGGTTCACATACAGCACGAAGCAAAAAATGGAGCTCAAAGTATGATTTAAGCAAAGCCAGCAACGAATATTGGTGCTGTTGCCTAAATTATTCGGTTCCAGTGAGAAACATAAGATAACTAGATAAGAATAACAAACAGTACTGAGAATTATCTGACAACACAGTAAACACGGCGAAATTGGCTCTAGGACACTACAACTGTGTCTTTTGCTACAGCACACAAAAAATTGCAATTTGTCCAGTAACATTTTAACATTTATATTATATGGCAATATTCTGGAACACAGTGCAGCCAATATGATGGTACTATTTGTAACGCGGGTTTCTTCACCCCATCATTCTGTACTGTCACTGCCATGTGGGGCCAAAATGTAAGGATCTTCCTACCTCTATTTTGGCACAAACAAAACTGGAGTTCCAAACATAGTAGCACGGGTTTTATCACTGATCGCTATTAATTCAGGGAGCAGCGGATCAAGGTCACAAGCGCCCTGGTGCAGCCAGTACTGTTGTTGTCAGTAAGTTCACTTGTCCGTATACTGGATTGGGTATTTTTTAAACTCGACCTGGGCCGTGGTGCTTGGTTGCTCATGAGATGTATATATGCCAAGCTTGGCAAGCCTGGTTGCTTCGAACAAAAGGTGCTTGCAAAAATGTCGATTTTTACTTTAACACTCTCGAGGAGCTCATCGCATGGCTCTCATCATGCCACTGTTGCACACAGCGTCTCTATATGTATATGGCCAGCAACATGGTGACCAACCCGCATGGCAAAGCTCCACACCGCCACCAAGGACAACAGCTGCCTTCAACACTGGCGACCTCAAGGATGCCAGGGAAGCCAGATCTCGGTATCAAGTAGGGATGTCAACGGGCTGGGAGGAGACGGAGGTCTTCATAAGGGAGATATGGAGAAGAATAGAGGCGAGGAAGAGAGATGTGGAGGTGACAGCTCGAAAAGCATTGGGTGGCAGGGAACATGGGATTAAGTAGATTGAAGGGAAATAGAGAATTTCTAGGTTATTCTCTTTCCATACTCACACACGGGATTAAGTAGATTGAAGGGAAATAGAGAATTTCTAGGTTGTTCTCTTTCCATACTCACAAGTCACAAATCATATGGTAAATTGGCAATAACTAGTGGGTTCCAGAAAGCTGACACGAGTTTTTCCTAATACAGACAGATCAGTTCATGTCAAATAAAAAACTTCGTGAGATATTTCAGATCTAATTAAGGAAGACAAATTCAAATAACAGTGAACAGCATCAAGTGTTACTTACAAGGGTGGGGCACTCGTAATCAATGCCAGCAGCCTTGATTCTTTTACGGCGCTTCTCATCCCGTTTTACAATTCCTTCAAGCATCCTCTTGTGCTCTTCTACAGTTCTATCCTGGTAACGAAACAGCCTATTAGTCTATAGCACACATATTTGTGTCCCAACTGTAGTTAGCAAATGGATTACCTTGCTAAGCTTCTTCCGTTCAATTGCTACCCGGTCAATTGGTACAAATCCCTTCCGCACCCCTTTCCATCTAAATTGATACAAGATATGTACATTGTAGATCATGAGAATTGTGTTCTCATTTTTATTAAGAAGCAAGAAAAACAGAGACTATGCACAGCTATATTGGTACAACAGTACAGGGAAACAAAACTACAGTGCTGTAAAAATTATGGCAAGAACCGGGTGAAGTACAGAAAAGAAGCAAGTATAAATCCATATACACGAATGACATCTAACAGAAGCTCTGCATGATTACCGCCCAAGCTTGACTGTGCACTTATCGACACAGTGGCATATACACATTGCATTGAGTATAATGATATTACTATCACAACATTTTCATCATTATCAATTCTTATAAATCATAGTTGACTCTTGGTATATGGTTTTGTTTTGGACAATCACTCCTATATACCACTCATTATGCACTTTTTTCTAGAAGATTTCTGACAAAACTTACATTTTGCATAAAGAATTTAGTAATATATATGACACAGTTTTGCGTTAGCCTAATGTGCTTGCATCATTAATTCATTTCGATTTGCACAAATGAAATAGCAAAATACCAGATGTGAAATGGCCATTTGCATGAGCACATATCGTTTTGGCCTCAGTTAGTGGCAAGTAATGTGCAGTACTAAGATAAATATGAAAACTACGTTTCAGTATCACAAAGCAAAAACAAACAGAAGCAAGTGCTTTAATTGAATAGGCAGTGTAGTTGCCGCGATTACAATTTGGGATGGACTTTCTCTGGTGGGACAAGCGCAATTTGCAGGGTGTGCTCATACAACAGATAGTTATTCATCTCATCGGCTACAATCTTCGCCACCTGATACACCACGAACATGCCGAAAATTGTGAGCAGACAAGAAACATACAGTGTGTCCCCCAATTTGACAACGCCTGCGGTTACCTCAGGGTTCTCAAACTCGATGTATCCATAATGCTTAGACTTTCCTGTCTAAATATATCAACAAAGAGAAAGTTAGAGGCCTAGAGAAAATACAGACATATCACCAGGAACCACTTAAGGCAGTATACAAGATACCTTTCGGTTCCTAGAAATCCTGACCCTCTTAACAGCACCAAACTGCTGAAAGAAACCTGCAAAATTAACCAGACCGGCAACGGCCGGTTGACGTTAGGACCAAACTCCTGGCGTCACCTACACTTGTCCAAACTAACCGACAGACAGACCTTGCATCTGGTCCTCGTAGAAGCCGTGGGGGATGTGCCCGATATACAGCACGGTGGCCGTGTTCTCCACCTCCTCGGGCTGCTTCTCCTTGATCCTCTTCTCCTTAGCTTCCAGCGGCTGCATCAATCACAACACAACATCAGCAAAGGATGTGTTCTCTTTTTGTTGGCTTCGATTTGGCTCAGAGGGAAGAACGTACCAGGAAATCCTTCCCCTCCCCGGTCTTGGGACCAGCCGAGCGCCGCGAGAGCACGCGCCTCTGGTTCCTTTTCTTGTCCCTCAACCCCATGTCTATCTACCTCTCTGTTCTTAAAGAAACCTACGGAGCACCGTTGTGAGAGAACGAAAATCACAACCGAAGCAAGGAGATCTTCGAGGCGGATGGGAACGGAGTTCAAACGAAGGGAGGATTTGGCGATTCTTCGGTACCTGGATACGTAGAGTTGGGGGGCGGCGGAGTTCGAGGAGAGGCGGCTGAAGAGGAGGAGCCGCCAAGGTGAGGAGAGCCGGAGAGGAAAGAGGGGTTTTGCCCTGGGCGTGGGGTTTCTTTTTGTTGGATTCGAGATGGGGGATTCGGGCCTGGGCCATTACATAGCAGGCCCATTTGTCCATTTCATTGCGTCTTACTGGTTTTTTGTAAGAGTGTTTAGTCACATCTTCGACTTTAAGAAAAAAAACACTTCACTCAAATTTTAGTAAAATAAATACTCCCTCTTGAAATGGATATATCTAGAAATGTTAGTGTTAAATACACCTGATTCAGTGACAATTAATATGGATCGGAGGGAGTAACATAATTTGTTCAGTTAAAAAAATCCATAAAGATCCTCCAATTTTTTACATTCGAGATGCACCTTTAGGCAGATTGCTCAATACAGGAGGTCACTATTTGCAAATAGAAATTCAGTTACCTTAGTTTATTTTGAAATGAAATTTAATCGAGACTCTTGCACAACCTTGTCTTCATGATGTGCTTGCATGTAGGAATCCGGTTAGTGCGCGAGCGAGTGGATGAGCGTATCTTCACAAAAATCCGAACCTCTTTAAAATGGTGACCTATCCTTAATCCTCAGTTTTACACGTTAGTTGTCGTCGGATCAAGAGCTGACGACCATCTGTTTAGTTGGTTTAGGCACAAACGAAACCTAGCAATATGTCAGTGAGACCAGATCTTACGATGCCCCAACTTATTCCCGATGTTGCGCAGCGCACCTCTCCTCCATCCCGAGGATGTGCACCACCTCTCATGTCGGTTGTGATCCAATCTTCGCGGATTGCGAGAGGGCGATGAACGGAGAACACAAAGGGGGTGAGGGAAAATCGCGAAGGAAACAAAACTGAAGTGGAGATAAATGACAAGGTCTGTAAGAGAAGATAACCCGACAACAAACCCCCGAGTAATAGCCTCCAGATCTCAAACCCAAGCCAACAATACCCTCATTGAAAACGTTCTTCTCTAATCTGCCGTCCACCGAGTCCTAAAAAAAGATTGGCACGCACTGCTAAAATCTCACGAAGAAAGAATAGATGGAAGTAGATGTAGGGTTCATATTAAGTAGCTACGGTGGTATTGGATTCCACGCATGGGGGAAGTGGATTAAAGCTAAACATAGTAAAAAGAATTGGCATTGGAATAGAGATTCCCCCCAGTTCTTCGAGATAAACAAGACGCATTCTATCAGAAGCCGTTCCTGCCAAGAAAAAATGTCAGGAATTACCAAATCATGTAAGAAGGATTCAAGCTCCCAGCTGACCAGGAAAAGTAAAAGGCATGGGACAGCTGAATCGGAGGCATCTGAACCAAGAGACCTTGAAAAAACAGAATCCCAATTGACATAAATTCAGGCTAATATCTCACGGAAGGTGGGAGGGATGCCGGGATCCCGGGCAGCGGGATTCTCCCATCATGATGGACTGAAGGAAAAGTCAGAGATATTGGTTCGAATCCAATTCAGGATTTCAGTTCAGAGTCGATCAACTCTTAGGTTCTGTTTTGAGTCTAAACCTAGATCTCAAAACATAGGGAGGTATTTTATAGTGCTTAGGGCGAAGAGGTAGGTGAGGTGGATATATGGGCCAATGACCCATTTTCGGCACATAGACAAGTCTAGTTATTGTATAAATCTAGGATTAAGAAATCAAAGTTGCATGATCTAGTTATATCATGGTGCTATACTCGGAAAAGAACTTTGCTAACAAATAGCTCAATTGTTCACAACAAATAAATCTTATCTGCAGTAGGGATGTGTACGTGCTCACTCACGTATCAAGAGGAAGTACCTAAGAATATTAAGAACAAAAAATTCCTTGTTGCTACACCACGTACTAAGCATATAATAGATGTTAACTACAAAAGGATCAAACACAACATTTACATAAAACAATTCCCACATATATCTTTGAATAAAAAAAACCCTAGAAAATGTATCCACATCTGGAGAACAAAGAAGATGTGGGGAAAGGGACGCACCTCTGAAGAATGGGAACATACAAGAACTCAACGACGGGATAAAATCATCAAAGTCGACATCAACTCCTTCCGTTCTCCTCCGTCTTCCCTGAGTCAACCTATCGTTGAATCTTTCTTAAAAATGAAAAAGACGGCTTCAAAAGGTGTAGGCCAAAAAAAGAGAAGGATGCAATAGAAAGAGACTATACAAGGGCACCACCATTGAGCCCCACCTAGCTCCTCCACCCTATTGTCTTCTCTCCTCACTTCCCCTGTTTCCTCTATCTCGAATGTAATGCGTCCTCGTACCACTACCACCGAAAGAACCAACGATGGGCAACTCGATACCAAAAAGCCCAAGAAAAATAAAAGTAGTCGAACAAAAATCCTAACAACACAATTACACAAAGGACTCAAGTCCAAACATAAAAGGCCGACAACAAAAATAAAATGGCAACGAGCAATGGCCTCGACAAAACCCACAAAGCATGCTTCACCACTAGAGGTCTTGACGAAAACCATCCGAAGAACAACAACATCGACCAAGAGCTAAGTTAAAACTTGAGTAACCGAGAATTAACAAAACGGCAAACAAAAACAACAACAGTACAAGTTTCTTCGAAATAACTTGTTATTTTCTCTCTCATTGGGAAGACTTCGCGGAAAATAAATATGATAAAGTATAAATCACATAGCGAAACAATGTTAGATGTTAGGGCCTAAAACCGCTCTCAGCTTAATTGACCTATCCAGTTGTATTGCATATAGAATGAAGAACAACCTCATCCACTTCATATAAAGGTAACAAATCATCCTATTCCAATTTAAAAGATAACATAATCATTATACATAATACACTATTTCTACTTGTCGTTCTAAAATCGGGCGAGCTATTGTTGGCTCAAGATTATTAGACACTCATACTCAGCTCATTTCTTTTCAAGTCAGTCCTCGAGTCAAGCTACAAAACAGAGTCGACCTCAAACTTTCATTGCAGCCCTAATTAGAAAACATGAATTTAAAAACTTTTATTAATAACTATAAAAACAAACGTATAAAAACAACACTAGTTGAATGCCCGTGCGTTGCTACGGCGTTTCAAGTTTCTTACCTAATCACGCATATAAACATGATCCTGTGAAAATGCACATGTATAGAAAGATGAATATACTCTAAAACATTAAGATTCACTTCCTGCCTATTTGGCGATCGCTCCTTTTCCACGCACATTGCACAATTGTTGATTTCCTCCACCGCCGCCCTGACCCACATCTGGGCCTGACCTGCAGGGCCAGAGCTTCACGACCGCCGCCCCTGCCACCAATGGCGGCACCATCACCAAGTCAACCACCCGTGCCGCACCAGGGAGACCCTGCTGCCACGTCGGCCCTTTGCCGCCGAGCTGCATCACCTGGGCCATGGCTGCCCCACGCCGCCCAAGACCAGGAGGAAAAAACCTAGGGTCCACCGGCGACGGCGGGAGGGAGGAGAGGAGGGAGAGGCTGGGGTCAGGGGGGCGAAGGCGCGGCCCGGCCGCCGCGGGGGCGGCGCGGGGCGGATTGGGGAAAATGTCCCACACCGAGTCATATTTTAAAGCACTGTCTTGCAAGATAGCATGATAAACTCAACAAAAACACCAATTCCAGCAACTAAACAATTAATGAATACCTTCAGAATGAAAAATAGAAAGCTATCAACTAAAATAAACAGGAACAACCTGGAGATTTCATGGAAAAAATTCGGAGAGAAAGGAAATAAATTCACACCGTGTAAATTCCAAGAGAACCTTCACAAAGTTAATGAACAAATTGCAGCTGTGTAGGAGCTAGTAAATGACCAGATTTTTCTCTTTGTAAAATGGCTGCATGGTCAAACAGCTGGCGATGTTTTGTTGTGCAAGTCTCGCCTGATAAAACACAAACATTGCAATTCTCATCTTCCAAAGTGAACACTTTCCAGGTGCAAACATTGCAGATGCATAGCTCGTAAAGAAAAGATTCAAGGGGTCATCACCAACCATATTCAGTATTTTAGCTCTCACCAAAATCTTAGAAATTAGGTTCCATTGTCCCTGAAGTAATTTGCGAAACAACTCAGTTTCTCAGTAGCTTTAGCACGTATACAAACCGCAAAATACAGACACATAACTTGTTAATCATTCAGGCATTAAACTTTATGGAAAATTCACAATAAGGTGGTTGATGATAAATGCTTTCAACAATCTGTGCACACATGTAGACCTATCTCTTGTGCCATAACACCTATACTATACCATCACTCCATCAGTGGTAGTTTATAAAGTGGATGTGAAAAGGTTAGTTAATCTACAAAATGTAATTTACTTGAAACTAAAGTGAAGGAGTTTCCGACATACACCGGATTACATCTTATTTTAGCTTTTAAGAGAGAAGTAAAACTAAACCATGTAGATGAGGATATGACGAAGTTTTTTCATTTTCTAAGATCATGAACCAAATGGTCAGAATATATTTTCTTTTGACTCCTCAATGTTGTATACAACAACAATAATCAGGAAAAAAATCAATCAAGAATTATACAAACCAAGGGGCATGTTTGATCCGCCAAATTCAGAAGAAAAAAGTACGTCCTACTGGGCGCCAAATTAAGCACAACATCATAAATGTAGCATACAGATCAACTTAGAAAATTCCCAAAGGCTGAAGCAGACATTGCAATCGAAATGTTCCAAATGATGAAGCATAAATTGCAACTGTTCATATGCTTCTAATGTTTGCTTTTTTGGCATGCTTTTATCTGCATGGCAATTTTAAACATGAGTAGAGGAGAAGGATCAACATATAAAGAACTCAAACATGAAGCAGGTATAGTAAAGTTCAACTTTCACAGATTCTCCATAAACATCAGAATTAAACAAGGATTAATTGGAGACCAAACCCTATATATTCTTTCACAATTCTTCACAAGTGGTTATCCTCTAAAATATTCAGGTTAACTGGAGGGCACATAAAATACCAAGGCCACCAGCAAGATAGTTGATATGTTCATTTTAACAAAATTAAAATGTATAGAACTTCAATATGTAACCCAGATATTTGTGCCGAGCAGAAAAGGAGGCTGATCTTGTTCACAAAATCACTTGAGAGAACAAAGCACATCACCTTGTTCTTATTCACAAGTTGTTCTTCTCTAGCTCATAAACTTGAAAAATGAAAGTGCATACTCCAGAAGCAATTAGCTCATAACGCAAAATCATTTCAGCTTGGAGGGGCTTTAATAGAGGAGAAGATGCTCATAAATGCCTAGCAAAAAAAATCAGTGACGTCGACTAATACCAGAGAAGTAAGGTTATTGTCTTTCTCATTATAGGAATTCTATCCATAAGTATATGTTACCGTCTGATACGTGCATTTTATATCATCATCTATACCACTTATACCACCATATTAGGATGTTATTTGCATTATTATATCATTGTTTTTACATGTTTTAGATGATTTAGGGGACTTTCCTACAAAGTCCCTATTTTTAGTATTTAATTTCTGGGAGGCAGAAAACCTCCTTTTTCGTGTTTTTATTGTTTCAGGAGCTACGAAGGCCCAATTAATAAAAGGAAAATTGCACAGCTGGTTTTTCTTCGGGAGAACACCAGAGGGAAGAAGAAGCAAGCAAGGAAGGCCACGAGGCCCAAAATGGGTGGGCCCACGCGGCCAGATTCCCTGACCGCGTGGGACCCACCAAATGGAGCCTCGGGCACTTCCTCGCCTGGGGCTTTTTAACGAGGTCTCCGTCTCGCCCGAAAAGTAACGCCCTAATTTTTCCAAGTCCATCCGAGGTCGCGGCGGCGGCGAAACTCCTGATTCCCTCCGAGGGGGATCAGATCCTGCTGCTCCGGAGCTCCGGAGAAGGGGGAAATCATCGTCATCATCATCACCTCTCCTCCTTGGCGTGGGAGGAGGCCTCTACATCATCACCATCACCAAGACCAGCACCATCTCCATCATCATCTCCGTGATCCACTCCGTTCCCCTCGTAGTTTGAGAGTTGCTATACCCTAGATACTTGTCGTGCTCTATTCATGTTTGTGATTGAGTACTTGTCATTATTTGTGGTGGAGTTATACTTTCAGATTGTGTTGTACCATTATGCCACTGATCATCACCATGTTTGCACGTTGTGAGTAGTTCCCGTATGTTCCTGAGGGCATAGGATGAATTGGCAATGATTTATATATGACATGTGTTGGTATTTTGTCTAGTGTTTATCTTTTTGTGTGATTCTATGATGGTGTTGTGCGAACGTCGACTGCACAACACTTCACCTATATGGGCTCATAGGAGAACACCGTAGTGTAATGGCGTGAGGGAGACTTGGGAGGACACGAAAGCCTGAGACCGAATCATTAAGTTACTTTACGGGGTATTAGTATCGGGGACCTAGAGCGTAATGCTATGGTGGGATTTTATATCTTAATAATTCTTGTGCTGTCATTTAATTGGCCACATGATCCATCATAAGGGGTTTAGTCTATTTATTTAGCTGTACCTAATAATAGCTCCGTCCGAAGAAGATTAAAACTAGACAAGATATTCAACGTGTTGTTTAATAAATCTATATGCCTAGCAATATCCATGCCGCCCTCGGGAACGTTTTCCACATATAAGTTACACATCACTTGAGCTTGTCCTCTTACACATAGAGGATTGGGCTTTCTCTCTCTTTGAGAGCTTTTACTTGTTACCATTTACCTGCTGCATTGTACTGTCTTGCAATTATACAATCGAAAATACCAAAAACACTTGCATCTTTTATTGTCTATTTATCATTTCTAATAACCAATACCTTCAGCTCCTCGTGGGTTCGACAACCTTTTCTATTCGAAAGGTACTACAATTGATCTCCTGCACTTGGGAGTCATCAAGATACTTTTCTGGCGCCGTTGCCGGGGAGCGTAGCGCTATTGGTAAGAAGTTTGGTAAGGAAACTTGAAAGGTGAATTTTATTTACTGTTTTATCTCATTGCTACTATGGCATTTATGAATCGTGCCTCGCTACATCTTGCTCTATATGAAAGTGCTTATGCTCCTAAAACTGTTGAAACTACTGTGCCTGAGATACCTAAAGTGGGATATAAAATTCCCGTTGGTCATGTTAAAAGAGTTATGAAAAATCCATTTACAGGGATGGAACTAAATCTGCACGTGAACACATGGAAACAATTGAGGCTATATGTGGTTTATTTAGACTTCCTGGTATTTCTGAAGATCAGGTAAAAAGGAAGCTGTTATATCTGTCTTTATCTGGTAATGCTCGTATTTGGTTCAGGTCTTTAGATGAAGAAGTCACTATGGACTGGAGTATTTTGAGGAAGGTTTTCTTTCTTAAGTATTTTACTCCTAGAGAAGCTTATGAGAACCGCTGCTATATATTTAATTTCTGGCCACATCTGGGAGAAAGTATTACTCAAGCTTGGGGGAGGTTAAAGGAACTCCTCCGCAAGAATCCTTGTCATGATCTTACAAGGAAAATTATTCTGATAAACTTTTATGTGAGGCTACCAAGGCAACAAAAGGAATTTCTGGATAATTCATCTAGTGGAAGCTTTACAAATAATACTGAAGAAGAAGCATGGAATTTATTGGAGACTATTTCTGAGAATACTGGTCATTGGGATCTTGATAAAGGTAATGAGCCCTATCTGGACTATGAGTATTCATGTGTAGAGAATTTCTCTACTTCTACCTTGTTTAAAAATCTGAGTGATACTTTTAATCTTGATCCTTATGTTATAATTGAGGTAGCTAAATCTTTTGCTAATCATATTGGTATTCCTAAAACTGGGTTTGAAGCTTATGTTGAACCTGTTAAACAATCTATTGTTGTACCCAAAGTTATTAAACAGGTAGAACCAGTGTCATCCTTGACAATTGAGGAGTATGTTGAGGCACCACCATATCCAAACCAAGTCAAGGAAAATTTACTTATTGCTGTTTCTAACAAGAGTAAAAGAAGAAGATCTCAGCCTTATGAACAGATGGAAGTCAACAGTCAAATCTCTATTATCAAACAATTAAATGAAGAAGATCCTGTTGATGTTTATCTATGTGAAGATGCTACTAAAGTTGTTAAAGGCAATTCGGCCAAGGTTGGTAAGCCTGTTATATCATGCACTATTGGGACTTCTAGTTATCATGGCTTATGTGATATTGGAGCAAGCATTAGTGTCATTCCATATTCTCTGTATCTTGAAATCAAGCCTGATATTGATCCTATCAGTATGGAAGAGACAGGTATGACAATTCAACTTGCTAATAAAGATTATATTAATCCACTTGGAATTGTTAGAGATGTTGAAGTATTGGTAGGTAAAATTAAATATCCTGCTGATTTTATTGTGCTTGGTTGCCTCAAGATTCATTTTGTCCTATCATTTTTGGTAGACCTTTCTTACATACTGTTGGTGCTGAAATTGATTTGCTTAAAGAGAAAGTGTTTATTAAATGTGCTGGAGAAAAACTTGCATTCAACTTTTCTAAATTTTCTGATAAGCATTCAAAGAAAGAGCCATTTTCTGAAGATGTAATTGAAACTCTTGCTCATGTAGCTGTAGCTTCAACAGACGTGGTGGAAAGATACATGCTTAATCAAGATGAACCATTTAATGAAGAAGAAAAAGATGCTTTAGAACAAATACTTTCACAACAGCCACCACAATTACAATTGCATATCCCACCTGATAATTTAGGAGTGTACCACCACCTAAAGGGGATCCTAGTTTGAATTAAAACCTTTGCCTAAAATCTTAAATATGCATACCTGGATGAGAAGAGCATATATCCTGTCATTATTAGTGCTAACCTTTCAGCTGAAGAGAAGAGAAATTACTTGATGTGCTTAAAGCTCACCGACCAGTATCTCTTGATGATCTTAAAGGTATAAGCCCAGCTCTATGTATGCATAAAATTAATTTGGAGGAAGATGCAAAACCTGTTGTTGATTATCAACGCCGTCTCCATCCAAAAATGAAGAAGTGGTAAGAAAGAGGTAATAAGACTTATTGAAGCTGGTATCATTTATCCTATAGCTGATAGTAAGTGGGTTAGTCCTGTTCATTGTGTTCCTAAAAAGGGTGGAATGACTGTTGTTCCAAATGATGAGGATGAACTTGTAGCTCAACGCACTGTTGTTGGTTATAGAATGTGTATTGATTTCAGGAAGTTAAACAAAGCAACTCGTAAAGATCATTACCCATTGCCATTTATTGATCAAATGTTAGAAAGGTTATCTAAACACTCTCACTTTTGCTATTTAGATGGTTATTCAGGTTTCTCCCAAATTCCTGTTCATAAAGATGATCAAGAGAAAACCACTTTTACATGTCCATTTGGTACATTTGCTTATAGGAGAATGCCATTCGGTTTGTGCAATGCTCCTGCTACTTTTCAAAGATGCATGAATGCTATATTTGCTGATTATATTGAAAAGATAATGGAAGTCTTTATGGATGATTTTTCTGTGTATGGTACTTCCTTCGATAATTGCTTGTTCAACCTTAACAAAGTTTTGCAGCGTTGTGAAGACCAACACTTAGTTTTAACTGGGAGAAGTGTCACTTCATGGTTACTGAAGGTATTGTTCTTGGGCATAAGATTTCTGGAAAGGAATAGAAGTTGACCCAGCAAAGATAGAAGCTATTGAAAAGCTCCCATTCCCAAGGGATCTCAAAGGTATAAGAAGTTTTCTTGGGCATGCAGGTTTTTACCGTAGGTTTATTAAAGATTTCTCCAAAATATCAAAACCTCTAACCAATCTTTTGCAAAAGGATGTTCCTTTCTCTTTTAATGATGATTGCATTGAGTCCTTTAATATTTTGAAGAATGCTTTAATAAGTGCCCTATTATTCAACCTCCTGATTGGAATTGCCTTTTGAAATTATGTGTGATGCTAGTGATTATGCAGTTGGGGCTGTTTTGGGCCAACGTGTTGATAAGAAACTGAATGTCATTTATTATGCTAGTAGAACACTTGATGCTGCTCAAAGGAATTATGCCACAACTGAAAAAGAATTTTTAGCAGTGCTATTTGCTTGTGACAAGTTTAGACCTTATATTACTGATTCGAAAGTCACATTGCATACTGATCATTCTGCCATTAAATACTTAATGCATAAGAAAGATGCTAAGCCTAGATTAATAAGATGGGTACTTCTATTGCAAGAATTTGATTTACACATTGTTGATAGGAAAGGGGAAGATAATCAAGTAGCTGATCATCTTTCTAGAATGGAAAATATACCTGATGATCCTATTCCTATTAATGATAGCTTTGTTAATGAACAACTTGCAATTGTTAATGTTTCTAGTGCTAAAGTTGCATCTCCATGGTTTGCCAATTATGCAAATTTTATTGTTGGTAAAGTTTTACCTCCACACTTCACTACTCAACAAAGAAAGAAATTCTTTTATGATCTTAGACATTATTTTGGGATGATCCTTTCTTTATAAGAAAGTGTGGATGGTATTATTAGACGTTGTGTACCTGAGTATGAACAACAGGCTATTATAAGAGATTGTCATGACAGTCCCTATGGAGGACATCATGCAGGAGATCGTACAGGTGCAAAGGTATTACAGTCTGGTTTTTATTGGCCTACTTTATTTAAGGATTGTGCTGAATATGTTAAATCTTGTGATAAATGTCAAAGAGTAGGAAATATTGGTAGGAGAAATGAAATGCCTATGAACTATTCTTACCACTTGAACCATTTGATGTGTGGGGTTTTGACTTTATGGGACCTTTCCCGAATCAAAGACAAAGCATACTCATATTTTGGTTGCAGTGGATTATGTTACAAAGTGGGTGGAAGCAATTCCAACCAAAAGTGCAGATCATGCCACGCAATGAAGATGCTTCAGGACATCATTTTCCCCAGGTTTGGTGTTCCTAGGTTTTTAATTACTGATGGTGGTTCTCATTTCTTACATGGTATTCTTAGGAAAACTTTGGCAAAATATGATGTTAACCATAGAATTGCATCACCTTATCATCCCCAAACTAGTGGACAAGTTGAATTAAGTAATAGGGAAATTAAACTCATTTTGGAAAAGACAGTGAATAAGTCTAGGTCTGATTGGCCACTTAAAATTAACGATGCATTATGGGCTTATAGAACTGCTTTTAAAAATCCTATGGGAATGTCTCCTTATAAAATGGTTTATGGAAAAGCTTGTCATTTACCTGTTGAATTAGAACATAAAGCTAGATGGGCTATTAAACAATTGAACTTTGATTTTAAAACTGCTGGAGAGAAGAGAATTCTTGATTTAAACCTACTAGATGAATGGAGAAATGAAGCTTATGAAAGTGCCAGGATGTTTAAAGAAAAAGTTAAGATTTGGCATGACAAGAAAATTAAAAAGAAAGAATTCAAAGTAGGTGATCAAGTGCTATTATACAACTCTCGTTTCAAGTTTTCTGCAGGTAAGTTAGCTTCAAAGTGGCAGGGACCATTAGTGATACAGGAAGTATACCGTTCAGGAGCTTGATACGTCTCAAACGTATCCATAATTTCTGTTGTTCCATGCTTATATTATACCATTTGCTACATGTTTTATATACACTTCATATCACTTTTATGCATTTTCTGGGACTAACCTATTAACAAGATGCCACAATGCCAGTTCCCTGTTTTCTGCTGTTTTTGGTTTCAGAAAGTTACTTCTAGAAATATTCTCGGAATTACACGAAACAAAAGGTCAAGTCCCTATTTTTCCAGCACCGTCACGGAGCCCGAAGGAGAGACGAAGGAGGGCTCCGAGGAGGCCACACCATAGGCTCGCGCGGGTGGGCCCCCTGCCGCGCCACCAGGTGGTGTGGGCCCCTCGAGCCTCCACCGACGTTGCCCCTTCGCCTATTTATTCCCTCAGACGCGAAAACCCTAAAAGACGAAGTCATATTTCCAGAAAAGTTCCGCAGCGCCGCCGCCATCGACGACAAGTTTCGGGGGACAGAAGTCTCTGTTCCGGCACGCTGCCGGGACGGGGAATTGCCCCCGGAGTCATCTCCATCGACTCCACCGCCATCTTCATCGCCGCTGCTGACTCCCATGATGAGGAGGGAGTAGTTCTCCCCGAGGCTGAGGGCTCTACCGGTAGCTATGTGGTTCATCTCTCTCTCCCATGGTGTGATCTTTATGTGATCGTGTGTATTGCTAGTATCGCTGAATACATTAATAATGTTTATGCTACTCAAGTGATTTTGTCTAGTTTCTGGAGTCATTGTGACAACACGGTATCAAGGTGACAGTGTGGGTACTTGTGTGACTCTATGAATAATTTAGACATGTATCATGGCTCATTCTTGGGAATTGTGGTGTTTGTTTACTCAGACTTTGAGGTGTGCTTTTGCAGCCCTACACGTAGTACTCTTGTGTTATCAAGAAGGAGAATAATCCCGAGCAGTATTTACCTGTGTTCAGTTGTGCTAATCTAGTTGAATATGTAGATGTTACTCTTTATCTATTATGCACTCTATAGGTTACTTTGATATGAACTCCGGTACTCTCCACGGTGTAAAGGTGACTGTGTGTGCACCGTGTGTGATTCCTTTATGACATTGTGGCGCTTGTTTACTCCGGCTTGAGGTGTGCTTTTGTAGCCCTACACAATGAATGGTGTTTGTTATCCAACAAGAGAGTGTTTAAGAGTAGCTTTTACTTATTCAGTTATGAGATCATTGTTGAGAGTGTCCACTAGTGAAAGTATGATCCCTAGGCCTTGTTTCTAAGCATTGAAACACCGTTTACAACAAGTTCTGCTACATGTTTGCTTGCTGCCATCTTTATTTCAGATTGCAGTTACTACTTATAATCATCCCTATCAATTGTATTTCACTATCTCTTCGCCGAACTAGTGCACCTATACATCTGACAAGTGTATTGGGTGTGTTGGGGACACAAGAGACTTCTTGTATCTTAATTGCAGGGTTGTTTGAGAGGGATATCTTTGACCTCTACCTCCCTGAGTTCGATAAACCTTGGGTGATTCACTTAAGGGAAACTTGCTGCTGTTCTACAAACCTCTGCTCTTGGAGGCCCAACACTGTCTACAAGAATAGAAGCACACGTAGACATCAGAGCTATCCGTCTTCATGGTGATATGAGAGGTAAACCTCATGTAGTTAATGGACAACGCCTTAAACATTATATTGCAGGAAAAAGCTTCATTGGAAAGGTGGAGGAATTCATTTTACAGACACCGGAGGAGGTAATTGCAAAGAAGTTTGCAGTTTCGGAAATCCAAAATCAATGAAAGGTAACTTTTACTCTGGAAAGTTTCTCGGAATTGCGTAATATTTTACGGACATCATTTTTTATGGAAATTAACGTGTGGAACAAGAAAACTGGACGTGACGGAGCTTCGAGAAGGAAAAGAGGGGGTCCCACGCGGCCAGATTCCCTGACTGTGTGGGCCCACTTCTTTTGCCCCTCGGAGTCCCGATTCGTCCCGTTTTCGACTCCGACTCTTCGTCTTGCCCTAAAAAACGGCAATATATACCCCGTTTCGTCAATCTAATCTCGTACCGAGAGCTTTCGAGCGTTCTTTGCTTTTGCTGTTTCTGTCTGTCAGGTTTTAGCCATGTCTAGCTCTGGATCCGATCATGAGGGGGATAGCTTCCCCAAGGGAGGTGTTGTGAACCGCTACCTCAACTCCGTGATGGCACCAATGAAGACCTTGTCCTTCAAGGAGGGCGCGATGCTCATAGAGGAGGTGAAGGCTCCCAAGATCATTGGCACGGTGGAGGAGAGGCTGGAGGACCTAGAATAGAAGATCTTCAGGTATAATACTATTGTTGAACGCAGCCTTGATGCTCATCACTTCATGAACCTAGAGCTGGAGAAGAAGGTTGAAGAGTACAAGGAGAGGCTGGAGGACTTGGAGAAGAGGTATCTACATGTCACATCTGAGTTGGACAAGCATCAAGCTCTACTGTGGGATGTGGAAAATCAAAACTGTGAGTATGAAGAGCGCTTCAAGAAGATTGCAGCAGCTGCTACCCTCAGGTATAATGATCCACCTAACTCATTCTACAATGGGAGGCCTTTCCCATGGAAGAGGGTTGAATGGGAGGAAGAATATGAGAAAGAAGAGGCTGCAGCAGAGAAAGCCTCCGTAAAACGTCAAGCTTGGGGGAGTTCCACCTAGTTTTATCTTTACTAGTTTATCATATCTATCTAGTCATGGTGTGTTTTGCTTTTATCATTTAGTTATCAATCTCTTTTAGGCTTGTGTGAGCTCATGGAGCATTATCATGTATCCCTATCTTATGGTTTATCAATGAATATTAAAGTATGGTGTCATCCATGATTCTCTTGTTTGGAGATTTATAGGTAACACTCATGCAAATGAGCGTGGTTTATTTCAGAGGTTTCAGTCACATCTTGCCTTGAATTTAATTAACTTGAGTATGTTGGACAATTGTAGAATCTAGCTCAATATAAATAAGAAAAGAGTGAGTCATTATGACTTGAGAATTAATAAGTTTAAGGTGGAGATATAGTCTTGTAGCATAAGAAGTTGGGAATAGTTAATGAAAAGGATATGAAACGCTCTTGTTAGAATCTAGTATCTTTTGAGCAAATTAATGATCATGGATGTGTCAATACTTATGCTTTTGTAAAGTGTATGAAAGGAAGGCACCCGAGGATTCGGTTAGCCATGGAAAGTGTGAGATAAAGGTTGTTTGAGCATAAGAACTTGATTGAAACATCCATGACTAAAGTTTGCACTAGTTACTAGTGAAGCAAGGGTGCAAATAATTTTATATCTGTCTTTTCATTTGTCTTCTTTAACTTGTTATCCAATGAGAGTTTATCTTGTCTT
Source organism: Poa pratensis (assembly GCA_947311845.1). Classification (NCBI taxonomy): domain Eukaryota; kingdom Viridiplantae; phylum Streptophyta; class Magnoliopsida; order Poales; family Poaceae; genus Poa; species Poa pratensis. The sequence continues at coordinate 42,340,746 of CAMZMU010000094.1, read as the reverse complement.
TAAACTTCAGTAAAGTGTTAAACATTATGATGCTAGCCATAAGAGCAAAAGCATGTTAAAAATAGTGTGATTCAATTGTCCAACATACAATGGTTATTTGCTTTCAAAGTGTAATGGGTGATGCTAGAGCTTCTACTTATGCTGCCCTTATGTGTATGAGTTTTAATTCATTAATCTTACATTGCAATTGAATATGATGATGATACAATGCTCGTATTTGTTTATCAACCATAAGTCCATTGATGCATGTAATGATCTATGTCCTTACTTACTTGAGGACAAGTAAGGGTTTAAGCTTGGGGGAGTTGATACATGCATTTATATCATCATCTATACCACTTATACCACCATATTAGGATGTTATTTGCATTATTATATCATTGTTTTTACATGTTTTAGATGATTTAGGGGACTTTCCTACAAAGTCCCTATTTTTAGTATTTAATTTCTGGGAGGCAGAAAACCTCCTTTTTCGTGTTTTTATTGTTTCAGGAGCTACGAAGGCCCAATTAATAAAAGGAAAATTGCACATCTGGTTTTTCTTCGGGGAACACCAGAGGGAAGAAGAAGCAAGCAAGGAAGGCCACGAGGCCCAAAATGGGTGGGCCCACACGGCCAGATTCCCTGACCGCGTGGGACCCACCAAATGGAGCCTCGGGCACTTCCTCGCCTGGGGCTTTTTAACGAGGTCTCCGTCTCGCCCGAAAAGTAACGCCCTAATTTTTCCAAGTCCATCTGAGGTCGCGGCGGCGGCGAAACTCCTGATTCCCTCCGAGGGGGATCAGATCCTACTGCTCCGAAGCTCCGGAGAAGGGGGAAATCACCGTCATCATCATCACCTCTCCTCCTTGGCGTGGGAGGAGGCCTCTACATCATCACCATCACCAAGACCAGCACCATCTAAATCATCATCTTCGTGATCCACTCCGTTCCCCTCGTAGTTTGAGAGTTGCTATACCATAGATACCTGAATCGTGCTCTTATTCATGTTTGCGATTGAGTACTTGTCATTATTTGTTGGTGGAGTTATACTTTCAGATTGTGTTGTACCATTTATGCCACTGATCATCACCATGTTTGCACGTTGTGATTAGTTCCCGTATGTTCCTGAGGGCATATTATGAATTGGCAATGATTTATATGACATGTGTTGGTATTTTGTCTAGTGTTTATATTTTTGTGTGATTCTATGATGGTGTTGTGCGAACGTCGACTGCACAACACTTCACCTATATGGGCTCATAGGAGAACACCGTAGTGTAATGGCGTGAGGGAGACTTGGGAGGACACGAAAGCCTGAGACCGAATCATTAAGTTACTTTACGGGTTATTAGTATCGGGGACCTAGAGCGTAATGCTATGGTGGGATTTTATATCTTAATAATTCTTGTGCTGTCATTTAATTGGCCACATGATCCATCATAAGGGGTTTAGTCTATTTATTTAGATGTACCTAATAATAGCTCCGTCCGAAGAAGATTAAAACTAGACAAGTTATTCAACGTGTTGTTTAATAAATCTATATGCCTAGCAATATCCATGCCGCCCTCGGGAACGTTTTCCACATATAAGTTACACATCACTTGAGCTTGTCCTCTTACACATAGAGGATTGGGCTTTCTCTCTCTCTGAGAGCTTTTACTTGTTACCATTTACCTGCTGCAATGTTACTGTCTTGCAATTATACAATCGAAAATACCAAAAAACACTTGCATCTTTTATTGTCTATTTATCATTTTTAATAACCAATACCTTCAGCTCCTCGTGGGTTCGACAACCTTTTCTATTCGAAAGGTACTACAATTGATCTCCTGCACTTGGGAGTCATCGCCGTCGTAGGCGCATAATTGATCAACCGAGAACACGAAGCAATCACGGCACGATGACGACACCGAGATTTGTTAACGCAGTTCGGGGAACTCGCCTACATATGTGGGGCATGACTACGGGCGCACCTCCCCATTGATACCGCAACCTGGCCGCCCATAGGCGCCGGCACAAGCCGCCGGCTCCCCTTGCGTGCATGTTGCTATCAAGTCGTCATAGGTTACACGAGTGGTGCTCCCCTCATTATATGGGAGGCTCAGGCTACAAGAGTTCGACTCGAACACTACTCGTACCTATCCACACCCAATACAGCTACAAGTCGAAACGTAACCCAACTCGTACATAATATTGATGGCCCTTCACGTAGTTCCCCCACAATGGTGCCAGAAAACAGTTGCTAGCCCCTTCGCGTGGTACCTGCGCGAAAAGTAAATGGGTTAGGTTGAGACTCCAAGTGCAGAGTGTATGTAGTAGTGGAAGAAGTTTTCCCCTCGAGGGTGACTCGAGGGTTTAATATCGAACTCTCGGAGAACCAGTATTTCAGGTGTTATCTCCTTATCCTTCTCTTGAGAACCTGCAACAAATAAATTGTTTTGTGCCCTCAACCTCACCAAGTGGTTGTCAAGCACAAGGTGTGAGAATGATAATAAAATAATATGCAATGCAAACAATAAGTAAATATGCAATGATGGTAAATAAATATGCAAGGATGGTGGTAGTAATGATAAATGATATTTTTGGTTTTTTTATGATGAATGCAAGATGTAAAAGTGTTTTTGTATTTTCGGATTTAAAATGGCAGCAAACAAAAGTGGTGATAAAAGTGTTGGAAAGGTGTTTCTTATGATTAAAAATGGACCGGGGTTCATGGTTTCACAAATGCACTCTCTCTTGATAACGTGGTAGACAATGGAACACTAAAATTAACATGTAAGATGGCAAGACATGGTTTGACAAGTTATTAATAATATGGGCATCACGTCCTAACATAGAGATCTCAAGTATAAGTTGTTCTCTCTCTTATGCTCCACCAAGATGCGAACTAAATCATAACACCTTAGTAATTAAGATAAATCAGAGCATAGCAATAAGTTCAATGACATGAAGTTAAAATAAGAACATGCTAGATCTAGTCATGGAGATAGTGGCCAAGGTCACATCCACTCTCCGGTAGCATGGTATTTTTGTTTATCCCTAGTGAGGCAACAAAGTAAGGTAGAAAACCCAAGTGGATCGCAGAACTATCTGTCACGTTCACTGCACTAGCCACCCCCCTTACTCCAACTAATGCACACGTTCCCCTCACATGCTCTCATAAACATGCTTGATCATGACAAGTAAATAAGAACGGGGTACATAATATGCATCTACTTTCATAACTGAAACAAAACCATTGCAATCTCAAACATGTATTAACTCATAATAAAGATCCACCACAAAGGAATTACATAGATGACCGTAATCATGTTCAGCAGCTCATACGGTACTAATTAGTGAAGCTCATAGAGGAGAGATACATAAGTTACTTCCACAAACCCATAGTCCAGGGGTGGACTACTCCCTCTTCATCATGGTGTCGGTGGAGATGTTGTTGGAGGGGAAGGAGACCACACCGGCAGCGCCCCGCCGGAGTTTTCCCCCTCCAATCTTCAGCTCCAGATCTCTGTTTCGTGGTTTCTGTGTTTCGGCGGCGCTCCCTTTCGCGAAAGCCCTGGGGGGTCTATATATAGTCGTTTTTAGGTCAAGACGAAGCTTCGGGAAGAAAGATCGACGGCAGCGGAGGCCCGAGGGCCAGGATGGGGGACCCCACGGTCAGGGAATCTGGCCGCGTGGGCCCACCCCTTTTGGCCTTCTGGTCTCCGTTTCTTCGATTCCTTTGCGCCTACGTTTCGTTCCTTCCAAAAAAGTGATCCCCGTAAAGTTTCAGGTCATTTGGACGTCGTTTGGGTCCCTGAAACATCAAAATATAGAAAAAGGGGTTTTCTGACAGCGCAGGGTTAATTCCAGAAAAATGGGGAAGTTGTTAATTATCCCCAAAACTTAATATAAATCATGAATATAACCCTTATATGATGCAAATAACATGGAATAACATGTAATAAAATGTAAAGTTCATGTATGCATTTTACATGCATCAACATCCCCAAGCTTAACCCATGCTCGTCCCGAGTATGAAGGTGATAAAACTAACATGGACTTTGCATTTTAATACTATCAATGGATATCAAAGGTGATTACTATTGCTACATAGAGTCAAATGATTCATTCTTCAAAGGAATAACAATATGCAAGATAAATTATGAAGTGATATCAAATACTCAATGTAAAGATGTTCAATGATAAATTCACAAAGTGTAATATAGAAGAAAGTACTATGGACCAAATGTATGCATAATGAAAAGTAAAAACATCCTATGGTGGTCATAGAGTACTTCTTATGAAAACTGAATATAAAAGGTGGACACTTTGGATAGATAAATAAGTAGAGGTAAAGCATGAATAAGTTTCATCTAACTTCCAAACACTTCTACTTAAGTTAATGCTTGCAATGTGGTAGTCATTGGTGTGGAGCTCTCATTACCCCTATCATAGCATCTTGAATGATTAATGTTTAAAGTGAAAGCAAATATGAGTGGTGTGCTTGACAATGTATTGGTTGAATGTCTCATGTCCCTTGAATACAAGTACCTACACCATGTGTTACTCACTTTGGTCCACAAAGTAAATTCAAATAAAGGTCATTGCAAGTAATAATAGTATCATCAAGAACTGCACTGGGGTACCTCTTGCCCCTTGACATGAACAAGCCCATGTCAAAACAACAAGACAAACAGACAATGAACAATCTCAGCACTCTTTTATTTACTATGGGTATAGCTTTTTATTATGAGGTGCATCACTGAATGAACATTATGGTTATGCTGTAAATTTCCACCATGAATGATGCATGGCTTAGATTAGCGGCCCAGGCATTTCTCTAACCATTTATACAAACTCTTTGAACTTACTAAGTATCCACATTCATTTCACCCATGATAGGCATCCATAAACAAAAGTACATGACATCAACTAAATATAAATAAGTGCAATGTTGAAAGCTTGCCATGTGACAGCACATATGGGCTAACTCCCAACCAAAACAATTGTCAAGCCCACAACTTCATAATTTTAATCACAATGGTTCATGCTTATTAAATGCAATAAAAGTAAATTGTGCATCAAGTTCGTGAGAGCTTTTAACCAATTTTTCCCATGACAATCAATAACATAAGCATTTAAATTCAGAAATGTAGATAACACAATATAACATGATAAACATACTTGGAATAGCATAAAGCTAATAGGTAGATATGGTGGACTCACTGGAAAAACTTTGGTTGAAGGTGTTGGGAAACAAGCTTTTTACTTGTTGTAATTTTTGGGCTAGCAATAGGGAGAAAGTTGACCATCTAAATGCATGCATAAGTGTCCATAGAACTAATCAATCCATGTTAAACCAAGTAAAGTTAAAATTCAACATCTAAACATGGTAAAAGATAGCTCTTGACAACACACTTGCAAATTAACATTCATTCAAAGCACATGAATTATGCAACTATATGTATCTTTTAAAATCAACTCAAACATCCCTATCCCAATATATTTAATAGCATCCAACATAATTCAACCCAAACTTCCAGTAGCTCTCTCATATATAAATGATAGTGGTGGTCTTAAAATCAAACCGAAATAACAAAAGCAAAAAAACAGACGCTCCAAGTTTATACGATAAAGTGCTTTGATCGAAAAACAGAAGTTAGACGTGTGCAAACCGAGAGTGTGTTGGTCAGTGGGGTTGTCTTGACATCCCCAAGCTTATGGTCTTCACCATCCTTGGATAGCTCTTGGTGCAGCTCCTCTAATCCCTGTGAAAAAACTTCAAAACACCGTTTCTCCCATTTCTTTTCTGTGGGGTGATATTAGTAGTGATAAACAAATAGGTTCCTTGCTGCATAAAATCCTTAGGCAAAAATTCATATGAATGTCCAGAGAGTATATAATGTTGTATGCCTACTCATAAACTCAATTGAATCAAAAAGATTCAAGCAAAAAGCTCAAAGAATGCATCAAACAATATCAAGACAGAATCTGTCCAGAAAAACAGCAGCAGCAAAACGCATTTTTCTACCCTACTTAAACTCGTCAGAAAAATCTGAAAAAATCACGTATACAGAGGATGAAAAGTTGAAGCTACAGTTCAAATTACAGCTCAATCGGAGTTACAGATAAAAAATGAAAAATCAAACCGTGCACAGACTTCGTGCAGGCAGAAAACTCTCCGAAAATGAATAGCAACTTTTCAAACCCAAAATAGGTAAAACTTGGTTCTTTATTAAAAATCCCAGAAACAAAACTAACAAACTACTCTCTTGTTACAGCAAGAGGACTCAAAGAAAATCTCAAACAAAAACAACCGGGTTGCCTCCCGTAAAGCGCTTTCTTTATAGCCATATAGCTAGGCTTACTTACTTGATAATCAAAGGGGACGTAGCTCATGAGGGAGCTTGAACCTTGGTGTGTCCCTCTTCCTTGGGAAGTGTTCCATGCTCTTCTTGTGTGGAAACTGAAACTTCACATTCCCTTCCTTTGAATCAATAATGGCACCTGTAGTACGAAGAAAAGGTCTTCCCAAAATAATAGGACTAGAGGTTTTATTCCCCATGTCCATGATTAGAAAATCAACAGGCACAAAAGTCATGTGTAACTCTACCATAACATCACTTACTTTTCCTAGAGCATGTCTAATGGAATCATCAGCAAGTGCAAGTTCAATAGAGCATTTCTCAATATTTTTAAGTTCAAGGACTTCATATAGTTCTTTAGATAATATAGAGACACTAGATCCTAGATCAAATAGCATGGTGTGTCTCTTTTCCAATGGTTACTAGTACCTTGGGATCCATATCCCCAAGCTTAGGTGGTATCATAGCTTCTTGATTGTACCTAGCAATCTTTTCTTTTAAGACATGATTAGCAATATAGGAACCAAAACCAGCTGGTTAATATTAACAGAAGGATCACTTGCAAATTTTTGTAAGATAGAAATTAATTCATGCAAGCTACACTTCTCTAAATCAACAAATGGTTCCTTAACTTCACTAAGCATTTTAACTTCCTCAACTTTTTTTCTTTTTGAGATATAATGATGTTCTTTAATGAGGAAACTTCCTTAGTGAGTTGATCTACTCTTTCAAACAAAATATCATGTTTTTCGAATTTGGATATGAACTCCTTATTGAGCTCCTTTTGAGTAGATATAAATGATCTAATGGTGTTTTCCAAATCACTAGAAACATTACTACTAGTGGTATATTTGTTTGGAACATATGGGGGCTTATTATAAGAGTTATAATTGTTGTTACCATACCCATTATTACCATAGTTCCTAATGAAGTTGACATCAACATTTTCAGGATTATTACCAACTAGTTCTTGCAAAGGCATATTTTCAAAATTTTGTTTATTAATAAAAGCAAGAATGGTGTCCATTTTAGATGACAAATCATTTGTTTCTTCTATAGAGTTCACTTTCTTAGATGAACTAGGTGCTCTATCAGTATGCCATTGACTATAATTTTGCAAGATACTTTCCAAAATGTTCTTAGCTTCTAATATAGTTTTTCCCATGAAAGCACCTCCAGCAGCTGAATCAAGTATATTTCTAGACATGTAATTTAGACCATTGTAAAAAGAGTGTAAAATGGTCCATTCATTAACCCCATGTGATGGACAAGTTCTAAGCATGAGTTTAATCCTATCCCAAGCCATGGCAACATGTTCATTTTCATTTTGCCTAAAAGAGAGGATATTGTTTCTATTTTGCAGTATTTTAACAGGGGGATAATATTTCTTAATGAAAGCTTCTTTTAAATCATCCCAAGAATTAATACTACCAGTAGGTAATGAATGTAGCCACTCTTTAGCTTTTCCTCTAAGTGAGAAAGGAAATAACTTCAGTTTTAAGACATTACTTTCAACATTTTTAAACTTTTGCATGTCACAGATTTCAATAAAATCATGAAGATGCATAGAGGCATCCTCAACAGCACTACCACCAAATTGTTCCCTAGTTATCAAGTTTAACAAACTAGGACTAACTTCATAGCTCTCAGCAGTAATCTCAGGTGTGGTGATAGGCTTAGCAATAAATTGATCATTAGGAGTGTTTGTGTAGTCACACAATTTAGTTCTATCTCCCATTTTAACAAGTTTTTATGTGTTTTTAATTTTTTATGCAAAACTGAAAGTAAAATGACACTAATGCAACTCGAAATAACAAATGCAACACAAAATGCAAAACTGAATATAAAATATGCAAACCGAAATATAAAGATGATATGCAAGACAAGAACAAAACAAAATAAAATGATTGTAGGTAAAGATGGATAAGATGATGCTCACGTAGGTGCAACCTCCCCAAGCTTAGGTTGTTACACAAGTTGGTGATGAAGTTGACTTGATGTGAGTGATCCTTGGATAAACCTTTCAGCTATGGTTCCCCGGCAACGGCGCCAGAAAACGTCTTGATGGCCCTTCACGTAGTTACCCCACAATGGCGCCAGAAAACAGTTGCTAGCCCTTCGCGTGGTACCTGCGTGAAAAGTAAATGGGTTAGGTTGAGACTCCAAGTGCAGAGTGTATGTAGTAGTGGAAGACAGTTTTCCCCACGAGGGGTGACTCGAGGGTTTAATATCGAACTCTCGGGGAACCAGTATTTCAGGTGTTATCTCCTTATCCTTCTCTTGAGAACCTGCAACAAAATAAATTGTTTTGTGCCCTCAACCTCACCAAGTGGTTGTCAAGCACAAGGTGTGAGAATGATAATAAAATAATATGCAATGCAAACAGTAGTAAATATGCAATGATGGTAAATAAATATGCAAGGATGGTGGTAGTAATGATAAATGATATTTTTGGGTTTTTTATGATGAATGCAAGATGTAAAAGTGTTTTTGTATTTTCGGATTTAATAATGGCAGCAAACAAAAGTGGTGATAAAAGTGTTGGAAAGGTGTTTCTTATGATTAAAAATGGACCGGGGTTCATGGTTTCACAAATGCACTCTCTCTTGATAACGTGGTAGACAATGGAACACTAAAATTAACATGTAAGATGGCAAGACATGGTTTGACAAGTTATTAATAATATGGGCATCACGTCCTAACATAGAGATCTCAAGTATAAGTTGTTCTCTCTCTTATGCTCCACCAAGATGCGAACTAAATCATAACACCTTAGTAATTAAGATAAATCAGAGCATAGCAATAAGTTCAATGACATGAAGTTAAAATAAGAACATGCTAGATCTAGTCATGGAGATAGTGGCCAAGGTCACATCCACTCTCCGGTAGCATGGTATTTTTGTTTATCCCTAGTGAGGCAACAAAGTAAGGTAGAAAACCCAAGTGGATCGCAGAACTATCTGTCACGTTCACTGCACTAGCCACCCCCCGTTACTCCAACTAATGCACACGTTCCCCCTCACATGCTCTCATAAACATGCTTGATCATGACAAGTAAATAAGAACGGGGTACATAATATGCATCTACTTTCATAACTGAAACAAAACCATTGCAATCTCAAACATGTATTAACTCATAATAAAGATCCACCACAAAGGAATTACATAGATGACCGTAATCATGTTCAGCAGCTCATACGGTACTAATTAGTGAAGCTCATAGAGAGGAGAGATACATAAGTTACTTCCACAAACCCATAGTCCAGGGGTGGACTACTCCCTCTTCATCATGGTGTCGGTGGAGATGTTGTTGGAGGGGAAGGAGACCACACCGGCAGCGCCCCGCCGGAGTTTTCCCCCTCCAATCTTCAGCTCCAGGTCTCTGTTTCGTGGTTTCTGTGTTTCGGCGGCGCTCCCTTTCGCGAAAGCCCTGGGGGGTCTATATATAGTCGTTTTTAGGTCAAGACGAAGCTTCGGGAAGAAAGATCGACGGCAGCGGAGGCCCGAGGGCCAGGATGGGGGACCCCACGCGGTCAGGGAATCTGGCCGCGTGGGCCCACCCCTCTTGGCCTTCTGGTCTCCGTTTCTTCGATTCCTTTGCGCCTACGTTTCGTTCCTTCCAAAAAAATGATCCCCGTAAAGTTTCAGGTCATTTGGACGTCGTTTGGGTCCCTGAAACATCAAAATATAGAAAAAGGGGTTTTCTGACAGCGCAGGGTTAATTCCAGAAAAATGGGGAGTTGTTAATTATCCCCAAAACTTAATATAAATCATGAATATAACCCTTATATGATGCAAATAACATGTAATAAAATGTAAAGTTCATGTATGCATTTTACATGCATCAAATATTCGACACAAACACAACAAACTCCACCTTGGCGAATATTCTCCACCACCTTGAATTCATCAATGCGTCAAACCTCCATGTACTCCGTACTTGAGTTGTCTTCCATGAGTTTCGCTGCTAATCCCAGACTCCATGTGACTCCACCTGCAATTGTAGTCCCTTCTTCCCGTTTCAACATCATCACACACTGATCATTGATCTGCGTGAAAGTGCTTCCAACTTGAAGGAATTTCACCGTCGCCTTTTAGTCACCTTGAGTCAAATTCACAGTCGTCTCATCTGGATAGTCTTCTACATGTCCCACAGCTATATCACTCCGCCTCTTTCTGTATCTAGTCATCCGCACTTTGCCAGGTGCACTGAACATCATAGAATATACGGCCATGTACTCTCCAAGCTTTCGACATTTCAGACTCTCCAACACTTTCTCAGATTCCCTATGGCCGACTCTTGTCTATCAATTGATGGCCATCCCGATATACCTAGTCACCAACTTGAACCCGATACTCGCTAACACTGCTCAGCACCCCTACACATATGTCTGACCACATATCTGACCGCATGTGCCCTGATCTGTCGCCGTGTCCCGTGCTTACCACACGGCTCGTCGCTATTACCGCGTCGAGCATCTGCAATCTTGGCCAAGATCTACCGGGTCGCTAACCCACACCATCTCAGGACCCACTGCAGACAACCATCAGTCATACCCGACCGATGCTGAGTTCCACGCATCTCTCCAGACCCTGAGCTCCAGTCCGGAACACGTGCCTCTCGCCTTCCCGATGACTAGGCTTCGACTCTCCGCATGCTTACGCCGTAGCCCCTCCATCAGCCGAGTGGAATCTCCTCCAGTGACTCCAGCTCCACCTTCAACATGACTTCATGGTAGATGATCCGTCCACCCCACGCCCCGTTGACCTCAAAATCTCATGTGTGCACCATCTTGAATCAACCCCGCGTCATCGCATGTCGAAGCACGCATAACCATGCGCCGCGTGTTGCCACGCCACAGAATTCAGACACCATCAGCCCTCACGCCCTACGTCGTCGTCACCGATCTTCACCGTCTTATGTCCGACCGACTTCCCGCCGATCCGTCAGACTGTTCAGTCCGACCCAGTCGAACATATCCGACTACACGACGCACTCCAGACTCCACGAGCCTTATATGCACGTCGCCCCCTCGCCACATCCAGTCCATCTTGATCAACTTGGTACCATGCTACATCATCGAGCGTGCACATACAACGCTCGAACACACGTAGCAAAACGGATAAAAAAATAACATTGATCAAACCTGCCAATTTCTGTTAATCTTCTCGTGAACCTGCGACTTGGAACCTAACCCTCTTCCCGGTAGCCCTCCATGTACCCTTAGCACCAAATATCGATTAGTCAATCCACGCATGCTCTGGACAAATAGCTACACATAGGCATAGGATTATTCCTCCTTTTTTTCACGTAACAAATCCGGTTCCACTGCTTTCCGATCCCTGCATGCAAATCACCTTGGATACTATGCACGTTACCTGGATGGACGACCCCACAAGGCCCTCATGGTCCGGTCCCTTCTCAGACGGAGCATGATGCGACTCGGCCTGGTCGCCTTCGACCGGATGCCCGCGCGCCTGCCTGCCTGGCCTGCAACTCGCCTCTGCACCGGAACCCCCACGCTCGCCTTTGATCCTCGATCCTGCGTACGTGGCTCCCGCTGTAGGAGCTGCTCGCCTGCGCTTGCAGTACGCGCTGACGTGTCCCTCGCCGAGTCCAATCCAAACACGATCCGATTGCTTCCGAATCTCGCCGAAAAATTCCGATCCTTGATCTCGCCGTATATCGCTAATCCGCAAATTGAATTCTCCCCGAGACACACCGACATCCTTCACCTGATCAATTTTCCGACTCCTCTCCTCTAGATCAACAATCCGCGACCTCCAACCTCGCTCTGATACCAATTGTTACCGTCGTAGGCGCATAATTGATCTACCGAGAACACGAAGCAATCACATGTAACATCCCAAGTTTTTCAAAATTTTGAAAAATCAGAAAAATCAAAAACTTTTTCTGAAAATTATAATATTTTGTTTTGATAAAACAAAATCAAGCATGGCATTCAATTCTTCAGTGCAATATTGCATTATGTTACACTTGGTTTGCAAAAATTTCAAAAGAAATAAAAAATATTCCTTTATTTTATTTAGCTAGTTGAATAGCAAATATTACATTTTTGTGCCCAAGGATATTTTTGTAAAAATAGTTGTGTAAAAGTGTTATCAAATAGTATAATTTGATAAAGTTATTTTTACAAAAATTTAGAATTTGGTTTGAATGCATTTGGAGTTTTAAAACCAAAGTTACAAAAGATTTCAGAAAAAGAAAAAGAGAAGAACAAAAAAAAATGAATGAGAAAGGGTCAACTGGGCCGAAGCCCAGCAACCAACCGCGCATCGCAGCCCAACCCAGCCCTGCAGCGGCCCCTCTCTCTTCCCCTCACTGACGTGCGGGCCCCACCCGTCAGAGCCACGTCACCATCTTCTTCCCCGCCCCAAATCACGCTCGTGTCTACGACAGGAGACAACGGCGAATCCCCTCTTCATTTCGTGCCATTAAGGCCGAGATCGACGCGGCCGCCCCCTCCTACAAATAGCCCACACTCTCCTCTCCCTTTTGCCCCAGAAATCCCCTCCGAGAGCCCCCAGGCTGCTCGTATTTGAGCTCACCGTCCGCCTCGGCCGCCAGTGAACTTCGACGATTCCGGTGACGAACGACGACGCCGAGCCCTCCTCTTGCCTCCCAAACTTTCTATTTCTCTCTTGCGCACCTTCCTGACACGGTTTCACATTTTTTTGTGCACTGGTTCGAGCAGAGCTTGATCGACCGACGACCACCGCCCGCGGGAGCAGCTCCGGCGAGGAATTCCTGACGAACCGTGCACCAGGACAACTTCGAGTTCGCCACCAAGCCCGCCTCGACGTCCTGCACCCGTAGGTATACACGTCGTCGCCCGAAACCCCTGTACCGTCGAGCGCGTGCACGCCGGCCATGGCGCCACCGCGGCCGGAGTCACTCCGGCGAACTAGCGCCGCTCGCTTTTGGTCAAATAGATCTAGACCGTCAGATCTAGATCTGACGGTCACCTTTTATTCTTTTTAAAAGAACCGGTATCAGCCAATCACCGCACGCCATGTCACTGCCTAGTCAGCGCCCAGTCAGCATCCTCGTCAACGGCATAGTCAGCAGCCCCAGCCAATCAGAAGACGCCACATGGACAAGGACTTCAGAAGATTTTTCGATTTAATTTTCTATTTAGCCATTTTGCAGAAAAACCCCTAGAACTTAGTTTTGTCATTACTTTTTCTCTGTTTGTCCAAATCAAAATATTTTATATATTTGGAATCCTTAGAACCAGTAGAAACTTTTGGCCATATTACTTTTCTGTTTTGTCAAACTTAAATTATTCAAATTTCAAATTGAGAAGTTTGAGTATTTTTGACATAACTTTAGTTTAAAAATAGCTTTTTGAGTGAATCCAATTGCATTGGATCTGTTTAGTTGCCCTCTGTCCAGAAAAACTTTAGCCATATTTTTGTTAGTATTTTTGAATAACAGTAGCTGCGAATTTGTATTTATGTAATATAGTTATTCCTTTTTTTAGGAGTTGTTTAATTATATTTATTTTTAAAAATTATTTTTATCACATGTTTGAATCATGCATGACTTAGTGATAATTAGAAGAGTTGAGATGCACTTAGAAATACTTAGAAAAATTTTGCATCTCATGTTTGTCATCTTTTCCCTTAGAATTTTATTGCATCTCATAATTGTCATATTTTCCTTAGAATATTTTGTCATATCATGCATGTCATATTTTCCTTAGAAATTTTGGGATGCTTGTATGTTTATTTGTGGTGTTTCTATGTGTTAGAATTTTCGGAGGGAAACGAAGGCTTTTGCAACTGCTACTCCTGCTCTCCTTGTTGCAAAGGCAAGTGGCACATTCATAAACTTCCAAAGTATTTTGTCTATGCATGAGTAGAGTTTTTTCTATAAGCATGTGTTGGATAGTATTGCTATGCTAAAACTGTGTAGAATAGTATCCTATACTAGTTGGTCTAGAATCCTATTATAACATGGTAGACTTACTAAGCTATGCAATTGATAAAAGTTTTACAAAATGTTAAGTGGCTTCTCAGGGCCATGTTCATGGCGGTTTTCACCTAAGATAGTTTTCACTATACTTAGGACCATGGTATGTGGTGGTTATCACCCGAGGTAGTACACATCTACAAAGTTAATGAATCACCTGGGTGGAATTGGTATTGCTTGGTTTATGTTGAGTGGCTACTCAGGACCATGTTCATGGGGGTTTTCACCTAAGATAGTTTTCACTATACTTAGGACCATGGTATGTGGGGGTTTTTACCTGAGAGTGCACTTGTGGACGGCCACCCAGGGACAAAGGGATTTGAAGAACTCCAAGTGAAGATTGCTTCCAGTGCAGCCATTGGTCATATGTGCTCTGTCTTGATCGAATATGTTGCGTGGACTGATACGTCTCCAACGTATCCATAATTTCTGCTGCTCCATGCTTATATTATACCATTTGCTACATGTTTTATATATACTTCATATCACTTTTATGCATTTTCTGGGACTAACCTATTAACAAGATGCCACAGTGCCAGTTCCCTGTTTTCTGCTGTTTTGGTTTCAGAAAGTTACTTCTGGAAATATTCTCGGAATTGCACGAAACAAAAGGCCAAGTCCCTATTTTCCAGCACGTACACGGAGTCCGAAGGAGAGACGAAGGAGAGCCACGAGGTGGCCAAACCACAGGCCGGCGCGGCAGTGGGCCCAGCCGCGCCACCTGGTGGTTTGGGCCCCTCGGGGGTCCGCCGACATCGCCCCTTCGCCTATTTATTCCCGAGACGTGAAAACCCTAAAACACCGAGCCTTTCATCCAGAACATATTCGCTGCCGCCGCCGTCATCAACCCTAACTCGGGGGGTTTCTGAAGCTCTTCCCGGCACCCTGCCGGAGAGGAGAATCATCACCAGAGGGCTCTACATCGCCATGCCCGCCTCCGGAGTGATGCGTGAGTAGTTCATCCTTGGACTATGGGTCCATAGCAGTAGCTAGATGGTTGTCTTCTCCACTTGTGCCATCATGTTTAGATCTTGTGAGCTGCCTATCATGATCAAGATCATCTTATTGTAATGCTACATGTTGTGTTTGCTGGGATCTGACTTATATTGATACCTATGTGGAGCTGAATATTATATTATCATGTCTATGTCATTTGTGATCTTGCATGCTCTCCGTTACTTGTTGAAGCCTTGGCCAAGTGAATACTTGTAACTCCAAGAGGGGGTATTTATGCATGATAGTTGGGTTCAACCTCTATTTAACCTGGGATAGTGACAGCAAGTTCTAAGGTTGTAGATGTGTTGTTTCCACTAGGGTAAAACAGTAATGCTTTATTCAAGGATGAATGTATTGTTTACATTACGCACATTACTTAATGCAATTGTCTGTTGCTTGCAACTTAATACTGGAAGGGGTACGGATGTTAACGGAAAGTGGACTATTTAGTCATAGATGCATGCTGGATAGCGGTCTATGTACTTTGTCGGAATGCCCAAATGAATCTCATAGTAGACACCACAGCTCACACATGCATGTTATATGCACTTATCAATTGTCAATTGCCCAGCTGTAATTTGTTTACCCAGCATGTTAGTTATCTTATTGGAGAGACACCACTAGTGAACTATGGACCCCGGTCCATTTTTTTACATCTGAAATACAATCTACTGCAATCATTGTTCTCTACTGTTTTATGCAAACAAACATCATTTTCCATACGATACGTTTAACCCTTTGTTTTCAGCAAGCCGGTGAGATTGACAACCTCACTGTTAAGTTGGGGCAAAGTAATTTGATTGTGTTGTGCAGGTTTCCACGTTGGCACCGGAATCCCTGGTGTTGCACCGCACTACACTTCTTCACCAACACCTTCGAAGCAACCTCGTTTTCCTACTGGTTCGATTAAACCTTGGTTTCATACTGAGGGAAAACTTACTGCTGCACTCATCATACCTTCCTCTTGGGGTTCCCAACTGACGTGTGACGTACAAGCATTGTTTCTGGCACTGTTGCGGGGAGATATTCCCTCGTCAACTCAGAGCTAGCAACACGTTTTCTGGCGTCATTGCCGGGGATAACCGAATTGCTTCTGCAAGGGGAGTCTCCCACACCCAATCTCTTTACTTTGTTATTTGTCTTGCTTAGTTTATTTTTATTTAGTCTTGTTTGCTCTCTTTATCAAAAAACACAAAAAAATTAGTTACTTGTTTATTTCGGTTTTGTTTTGTCTCCTGTCACCATCATGTCTTGTTCCATGCCTGTTGCTATGTCACCTGAGGAATTGATCTTCACTTTTAAACAAGGGAGTGAGGAGAATTTTAAAGAAGCTTGGTCTAGAATTAATGATTCCTTTGGTAAAACTGATCCTAAAATGACTTTAAGCTTGCTTCTCACTAGCTTCTACTTTGGTCTAACCCTTTGTTATAGATATGCTTTAGATGCTATTGTGGGAGGAGATTTCCTTCACTGTGATGGGGACCAGCTTTTAATGCCATAAAAAAGTTGATTGCAACTTCTAGCTCAACTAATAAATTTGATTCGGCCCTTGTTAGCATCCATGCTAGATTAAACACTCTTGAGACACATATATCTTGTTTAAAGGACGGCTATAATCAAATTCGGGAATATTTTGACTATGTTCCAACAAATTTTGAACCTTCGATGTGGGTCCCTACGGTAAAGGTTGCTATTTGTGGTGAAACCTTTTATGCTCGTTGTGATATTATGTCTGAGTTTTGCCTTATGCCTAAAAGCATTTATGAAACTTTGAATCTTTGGGACTTGCTGAAGGAGGAGAAGGAATAACTCTTACTGATAACTCTGTTATATTTCCCGAGGGGATAGCTGAGGGTGTGTTTACAACTTTTCTTGGGAGAACGGTGTCCACTGATTATCTTGTTATTGAATGCGCAGGGACGGTGTCCACTGATTATCTTGTTATTGAATGCGCAGGGAACGGTGTCCACTGATTATCTTGTTATTTAATCGCAACTACAAGCGGAAGCCTTGGTATCCACGCAGGAATCTTCTCCTCAAGAGGAGGCCTTGGTTCATCTCCACATGTGGAGGTCTTGATTCATCTCCATAGGAGGAAAGAGACTTTGAGAAGAAGGAGCAAGGCTCTACTTTAGTTCCCAAATCATTGTCTAACCCTAACCCTAGGCAGAGGAGGAGTATTTATAGTCCATGAGGCGAAGGGGTAAGTTGTGGGCCGTTACATGGGCTTCAGCCCGAATCTTCCCAGGTCCAGCGGTAGTACCGCTGGGATTAAATGCGCTCGCTGGCGGTAGTACGAAGCGGGTACCGGGAGGTACCGTAGGGGTATCCAGTGGCGTTTTCGGGCGTGCCAGTACCTCCAGCGGTACCTCTGGCGGTAGTACCGTGATCTGGGTTCGGCGGTAGTACCGGTGTGTAAGCGGTAGTACCGCTGCCTGGAGCTCTGCGCAGGTCTTCATCTTCAGCGGTAGCACGGCTGGTGCCGCTGCCTGGGACCTGGCGGTAGTACCGCTGTGCTGATGCTTCGTCTTCTTCATCTTCTTCTCGACTCGTCTCTTGGCCATCTTCTGCACTTGCTTCTTGATCTTCTTGGTAGTTGTTCCTGAGTATACACAACATATCCGAATGAAGTAGCAACCCATTCAAAGGAGTGTCGAGATCACACATAGATAGGAGCGAATTCACCTTATCATGGAGAACTTTGATTCTTGCTCTTGTCATTGGGCCACTTGTTGTAGGAGACGTAGGTCGGGCTACATCATCACCCCCCTTGGAAAAGAGTCGTCCTCGACTCTTGGTCATCCTCATCGCTTGATGTTCCAAGGTATGGCGATAGGTCGGCGACGTTGAAGGTGTCATGTGTAACATCCCAAAAATATTAATCAGTATTATTATTCCAAAAATGAGAGCCAACAAAAACTTTTGTTAAATATTATGTGTTGTCTGCAAAATATTGCTTGTGGTAATTAATTCTTGTTGCTTGTGTTATTTATTCTTGCTAATTATGATGCTTGCTCTAAATAAAAACAATAAGAAAAGAAAAGAATTGAAATAGCAAATAAAGCAAGAAAAATAAAAGTGACAATTGTGTCACACAAATTCTCCAAGGGGAGAAACTAAATTGGTTTCAAACAAAAATTGAAAGGAGAGGTTATATAAACTCTCCCATTTTTATTCCTATAACTTTTCCCTCTCAAAATATATTTCCAAAAATCTAAATTTAAAATTCCAATTCTTTCTTTAATAAATTCAAATTACAAAGTTGTGGTGCAACAATTGTCAATTAAATTATACCACTGCACCACAAAACTACATTTGGATATATGGATCCAATTGTGGAAATAAAATTCAGAAAATAAAAATAAAATTTCGTTGAAACATTTCGTCGAACACCTTGCATGCACTGCCCGTGTTCTTCCCCAATTCTTCAACCCGGAGATCAATTGATCGAATTCGTTGTTAATTCGACAAATTGACTCACCCAAATCCTCTCCCGTGCACCACAGAGCATTTTGCGCGCGGGAATTTGGAAGAGGAGGGTCGGGAAAGGAGAGGAGCTTCGGAGGGGACCGAGCCCGGCGCGGCCGCGCCATGGTCGGCATGGTCGCCGTGCGTGGCATCGCCGCGATCATCCACTCCCTGGCCCCCCTCTCACTCCCTCGCTTCACCATGCTCTCCCCTGCCTCCACCGCGCTCAGGAGAACCCGAGTCACCAGGGAAATCATCACCGTCGCGCGCCCGAGCACCGCCCAAGCCACCACAGAGCTCGCCGGACCGTCCACCTCGCGAGCTCACTCCACGTGTAGCCATCCTCCCAGGCCCCCCCCACCACCGTAGCCATCCTCCCACCGCCCTACGTGAGCTAGCACAGCCGCGGGAGCTCCCCTGCGCCATGTCCACCGTGCACCGCCGCCGCGGGCATAAAAACCCCACCCCGTGTCCGACCTCTCCTCACTCCACTCCACTGCCCCCCAGACACTCCACCACCTCTCGTGCACCGCCAGGAGGGCGGAGAAGCCGCAGCAGAGCCGCTGCTGTCGTGGAGCTTCTGCGAGCTCCGCCACTGCCCGAGGTAGGCGAAGGCACGGCCTCGCCGTGCTGATGCTTCCCTCTCCCCACTGACCCCTCCACTGTGCTCCCCGTTGACACCGCACTCACCCGAGACCCTTTCCCCGTTGTTTGTGCACATGAGAGCCCCCAGGACCTCGCCGGAATCCGCTGCCGTGGCCGTGGAACTCCGACGCATCGCCACCGTCGCTGCAGCCCTCCCCAGCAAGTTCAAGTGCCCCCACGAGCATCCCCGAGCCCTCCGCCGTCGAACGCCGTCATCCCCGAGTCTCCCCGAGCCCCCTAGGTGAGCCGAGCTTCCTCGACCGTGCGCCGGCGCGACGGCGCCACCCAAAAATGGTCGCCGCCGTGGCCTTTAAACGTGGACCGTTGGATCTAGATCCAACGACCACGTAACGTTCCTGTACACGTGTGGCTGACAGGGCTGGCCCACCTGTCGGCGTTTTATTAATTTCCCGCGTGCGCTGAGTCACTGACGGGTGGACCCCGCCCGTCAGATTTCTCAACATTATCCAAACTGAACACTTTTTCGAATTTAAATTTCCAGAGAAAATCAGTACTGGACCCATTTTATAAATTCAATAACTTGAGATTTAGGAATCCAAATAAACCAAACTCAATTGTTCTGGAAAGCTATGAAATTGTTTAACCAACCCAATTGGTCTCATGCCATTTAATTAAATAGTTAAAAAGTATTATTGAAAATGCCACAGAAGGTTTAAATTCTAAACTTGTTTGTTTCTGATACTCTGTTAGTCCAAATAATTCCAAACCAATTTTGCTAGCTTAGTACTGCCTTGTGTTAGCTCCCCTAATTTTGGTAGAATTAATTAAGCAATATAATTGTTGACTTTAAGATAAACCCTTCTGGACTAAAACAACAAATATGTTTATTGGTTGACCAAATGAGTTAGGACCAATTTTGTTAGCTCACATATAGCCATGTTTAGTTACCCCTAAAAGGGTTTAATTTTTGGAACAAAATAAAATTGGTAGCTAAAACTTGATTATTAAGCTACTGGATTCAATCCAATGTGTAGGGAGTTTGGTAACTCCAATGATCCAATTCAAATTGGGTTGTCTTCTACACATCAGTAGCTTTCCATAGAATTTTAGTTTGTATTTTTGTGACCAACAGAACTCAAGTTGTGGAATTAAACATGTAACAAGTTTCTGCCATAATTTGGAATAAAAATAATGTTTAATTCAATTATTTTGAAACCAAATTGTATGGTTTGATGTGTGCAGTAGCTATGTGATGTTCATGGTTGTTGTGTTGAGATGATTGCTTGTATAGCTTAGTGATTGTTTGCATTGTTTGTTTTTAATTAGACGAGAACGTTGTCGGATATATCGAGGAAGGAGAGTTTGCTGAATTTGAAGAACAAGAGCAAGATCACTTTGCCAAGCAAGGCAAGCTATTCTCTGAGCTTGCACTACAACATATGCATCTACTTTCATAACATGTTTTACTCTCAAAGCAAGATTTATAAAACCCATTTCAAAAATATGGATATTATTTTGCCACCCTATGTAGTAGTTTATATAAAACTTTAGGATGGGAAAACAATGTTGTTTATTCAAAACTCCTTTGAAATTTCTTGTGAGTTTATGAAATGCCGAGATGTCGGTGTTGGAATGGAGAAGTGGAAATGGTGATGTTTATGAAAAATGCACAGTGTCCTAGTACTATGGACCAATCCTACCCTGTGCGACCACATTTACCACATATGGGAAAAGGCGTAGTCATGTAGTTTGCTCTTATTAGTATGGGATACCTCATCGACGGAGATGACTCCGTTATGCATGAGGGGATGGTCCGAGGATCTACCCCCTGACCCGGGTCCTCACACAAGTTGGTGGGGAGGATAGAAGGTTCCACCATAAACCGCCGGACAAAACTATGAGTCCTCACACTTAGGGTTTCTGACGGGAAACTGGACTGGGTGTCGATGGAAAGTGTCATATGGGAAGGATCCTATACTAGCATGAGCAAATAAGAGGCTATGGCCGGCGGCTTACTTCGCATACACCTGGTATGGCGAGACGTGGCAGACACGATGAGTTGCCGGATGGATGTGGGTTAAAAGCGTGCTACCTCTGCAGAGTGTTAAAAACTATTCGAATAGCCGAGTCCTCGGATATGGACAATTGGGAGACTGTCCTAAGACCTTGTGCAAGTTTTTAAAAGACTTTGAGTTTTAAAAGAAAAATGAAGTGGAGAATGTTTCCTACACCTATACCAACGGATCGGTATGAGGTGGTTGGATGAAAGTGGACCATGACGGGCTATGGTCGGAAAAAGGAGAGTTTTGGAAAACAGATGAAAATGGTGACTTCTTTAAAGATAGTTATAAAACTCTTCTTACCTTTTTCAATAAAGATATAGAGATGTTTTAAATAAGAAAAGTTGTCAACTAAAATAAAACTGGTGCATACTCATGTTGGGGTAGTTTGCGAGTACATTCAAATGTACTCATATTGGTTTCGTCCCTGGCTATTGTCCTAGCCAGACTACGAGGAGGAGCACTACGCCGAGCAGGAATATGGCGACTTCTACGCCAACTAAGGATCTCCACAAGTCAGCTGCCTGTCGGGTTGTCATCGTTAGAATATGATGTCTACTACGCCGTAGCTTCCGCTGATATTTTGGTTTGGCCCATGAAGGCACCTATGTAAGAACTTGGTCTAAATGACCATTTATGTAAGACTTTTATTCGGTACTGTAATGGATGTAAACTTTGGTATCCAATTCGGATTATGTGCAACGACAGACTGATCACGGGATCGTTGTGTTAAGCATAATCGGGTATTTCGGACAGCTAGTCCGGGGTCCCCACAGACTTGGTATCAGAGCCATCCTGACTTTAGGAAACCTTAGTTAGCATGGTCGTTTGTCAAATGTTACAAAAGATGAATTTCTAAAAAGAAAGGAATGAAGTATTTTCGAAAATTGCTTATCTCCAATCCTCTTACTTATGCAAAATTTTACTCTCATTAAATATTACATTTTCCTTTATCCCTAAAATTTTGTACACCTCTCATTAAGCTTAAAATTTGACTCACTTGTTGCCCTACTATATTAAAATTTTGATACTTGTCACCTAACTAACTTAAAATTTTGCTTAAAAACTGTAGATGGCACTCCATTGGACCGAGTTCGTTCAGCTGGAGAAGGACAGCAAGCTGACGTTTGAGAGGGACTTGTTCGAGTTGACCAAGCTGTTAGGTCGCCCCGCTCCAGAGTTTGAGGGAGCTCAGATTGATGTTCACGGTGTCGGAAGGCTGAGCTGGCTCATCAGTCGTCAGTTCGCAGGAACATCAAGTCTCCCAGTTCCAGGACGCTCATCTTCACCACCAAGGAGGCCACCTGGGTTGACGGTCTCTGTACTGCTACACAGAGGATGCTAGCCCGACTTTGTGAGGAGCACAAGGCGGAGTTAGTAGACTCCCGTTTCCGGTTCTACGGGAGGCGCAACTGCGATGGACACCCTACTCCTTCACCTTACCACCCGATGTTTGGGAGCTACATCATGGACATGGAGATCTTACTTCAGTGCACTCAGGATGATCTGTTGCGCACTAGGATTCAGCTCCACTTGACCGCGAGTCGCTCGTTGAGCTTCGCGAGAACGAGATGAAGCTGATGGAGGAGAAGGTGCTCTTCTCAGGAAGAGGGCCCAGCTGAGGAAGACTATCGTGAAGCTCCGCACGAAGGTGGCAGAGCAGGACTGATTGAGGATCTAGAGCACCATACTGACGAGATGGAGGAGGAGGGCGAGGATCTCCGCAAGGAGAACGACGCTTTCCTCAGTGACGATGATGACTTCGTGGAGGAGATGGACTGTGAGGAGGAGGATGATGAGGAGGAGTTAGTTGACGAGGAGGAGGAGCCACTCGAGCAGTTCTCGAGGACGAGGAGGAGGATCCCGAGGAGCCAGCCTACCAGTCAGATGCTGACGTGTTAGAGCTGGAGGTTCCACCTCAGTAGGCGAGTGACTTGATCACTACCGCAGGATTAGGTTGACCCCTATAGCTAGTCGAGTCGAGTAGTGGTTCTTTTGGAAACCAGATGTTATGTATCTAGATGTAAGGTGATGTTGTAAGCTTGATGTTGTAAGCTTGATGTTGTGTGAACTCCTTGATGTGTTGTTTGTGAAATATAAGTATGTTTGTCTTGTTTAAATCTGTGTGAAATATTTTCATATAATCTTAAATTAATCAACCACTTGAGAGATCGTCTTTTCCCTTAGTCGAACTTTTCTTGCCTTGCTCTTATACCCGGTGTGCTTCAGGATGCCGCCCCGTCGCAGCAATGCGGAAGGATCAGGATCAGCACCACCACCACCGGACCCAACCCCCCCCAACTTCTCGCGCTTATCATGGAGGAACGTGAAAATGCCCGGCAAGAGCGCCAGCTCATCTCGTGCCTACAACAACTCGCAGCCGCTTATAACAACAACAACAACAACAACAACAACGGTGGTAATGGCAATGGCAATGAGAACCAGCGATCTACCTTAGGCGATTTTCAGAAGACCAACCCACCCACCTACTCCAAGGGACTTCACCCACTAGAAGCCGATGATTGGCTTCGCACCATCGACAACAATCTGAAGTTGCTGCTGTGGGAGAAAATGAGAAAGTGTTGTATGCAACCCACTATCTCGCTGGACCTGCAAGAGCTTGGTGGGAAACTACCAAGCTCTCCAGCAGCTGGTCATGTCATCAACTGGGCTGAGTTCCAGGAGAAGTTCCGCAAGAAGCATATTCCACGGACTTATTGAGAGGAAGAAGGATGAGTTCCGCAAGCTGAGGCAGGGAAGTAGAGATGTGGTCGGTTATGGAGTTTACCGACTTATCTCGGTATGCTCCTGATGACACCGACAAGAAGAGAAGAAGATGGAGCGTTTCATGAGTGGACTCATGATGAACTTCAGTGTGCTTTGGTTATCCATGACTTCCGTGATCTGGAGTCACTTGTGGACAAAGCCATCCAGCTGGAGACCAAGCGCAAGTCGATGTATGAAGGTCGCAAGAGGAGGATGAATGCTCAGGAAGGTTCGAGCAGCCAGAAACCTCGTATCTTTCAGCAGAACACCAGGCCTGCCTATCGTCCACCCCAAGCTCCACGCCCCAATTACCCTAACCGCCCAAACAACTTCAACCGCCCCAATGACAATAACCGTCCCGGAGGAAACTTCAACAACTTCACCCGCAATCCCAATGTGATCTGCTTTGAATGCGGCAACAAGGGTCACTACTCCAAAGAATGTCCCAATCCCAAGAGGAATGTCCAGCGCCCCAATGCGCCGGCACAGAACAATGGTCAAGGCCGCAATGGAAATGGAAATGGCAAGAATGCCGCACCCGCGGAAATGCTGCTGTTGCCAAGGGTCGTCTGCACCACATCAATGCTGAAGAAGCTCAGGATGCTCCGGATGTTGTGCTGGGTACGTTCCTTGTCAACTCAGTACCTGCAACTGTTCTGTTTGATTCTGGTGCTACCCATTCATTTGTTACCCAAGAATTTGTTGCTAAGGGAGGTTTAGTTAGAGCCTCTTACCCAAACCCATGGTCATCCAAATCCCAGAATCCACCGTAGAGACCAAGATGTTTTGCTCCGATGTACCCCTTGAGATCAAAGGAGAAAAGTTTCCAGTTAACTTAATTGTTCTGGGAACCCAAGGCATCGATGTTATACTCGGTATGAATTGGTTAGCCAAGTACCATGGTCGAATTGACTGTGCCAGAAGAGCTGTATCCATCACCACCGACAAAGAAGTAGAAGTGGAGTATGTGTCTGAAACTAGTCAATCTCACCCAGGCTGCCATGAGAGCATAGCTCGACCTGCCCTAGATGAGATCCGTGTTGTTCACCTGTTCAAGGATGTTTTCCCAGAAGAATTGCCTGGTATGCCGCCAGACCGGGAATTGAGTTCATAATTGAGCTTATCCCAGGAACCCCCCTATATCCCAAAGACCTTATCGGATGAATCCGGAAGACTGGTTGAGTTGAAGAAGCATTGGCAGATATGCTCAGCAAAGGTCTTGTCGCCCAAGCGCTTCACCTGGGGATCACCCATTATATTTGTGGACAAGAGAGACGGTACCACACGCCTGTGTGTGGATTATCGCAAGCTGAATGACGTGACCATTAAAAATAAGTACCCTCTTCCCAAGATCGAGGATCTGTTCGATCAAATGAACGGAGCCCGAGTCTTTTCAAGATCGATCTTCGGACAGGATACCATCAGTTGAAGATCCGAGAGACAGACATTCCCAAGACCGCCTTCACCACTCGTTACGGTTGTTTGAATACACCGTGATGTCTTTTGGTCTGACCAATGCCCCAGCCTATTTCATGAATCTCATGAACAAGATTTTCATGGAGTACCTCGACAAGTTCGTGGTAGTTTTCCTTGATGACATCCTTATTTATTCCAAGACCGAAGAAGAGCATGCTGAACACCTGCGTCTAGTTTTGGAGACCGAGAGCACCACTGTATGCCAAGCTTAGCAAGTGTGAGTTTTGGCTCAGTGAAGTGGCATTTCTCGGACATTGTGTCTGGAGGAATTTCTGTTGACCCAGAAGATAAGCCATTTGACTGGTTATCCCCAACCAATGTTTTGAAATCCGAAGCTTTCTCGGACTTGCCGGTTATTACCGCAAGTTCGTTGAAGGATTTTCCAGTATAGCCAAACCCTGACCCAACTGTTGAAGAAGGACAAGAAATTTGAATGGACTCAGAAGTGTGAGGATAGTTTCCAAGAACTGAAGAAGAGACTAACCTCAGCCCCAATCCTGATCATGCCAGACGTCACCCAGAGTTTCGACGTGTATTGCGATGCATCACGCCTCGGACTTGGTTGCGTTCTGATGCAAGAAGGCAAAGTTGTGTCGTACCTGTCCCGGCAGTTGCGACCGCATGAAGAGAATTACCCAACCCATGACTTGGAGTTAGCTGCTGTGTCTTGCTCAAAAGTGGCGTCCCTATCTTGCGGGACATCGCTGCGAGGTCTATACAGATCACAAAAGCTTGAAGTATATTTTCACCCAGAAAGATCTGAACCTGCGACAGAGGAGATGGATGGAATTAATCAAGGATTATGATATTGGAATCCATTATCACCCGGAAAGGCTAATGTAGTTGCCGATGCCCTTAGTCGCAAACCTTGCACCCTGAATGCCCTGATCCAAGCCGAACAGCCAGCCTTGTTCAAAGAGTTCCAAGATTTTGGACTAGAGCTTGTTAGCCATGGTTATCTCGCCAATTAGAGTTAACCCCAACCCTGATGGATCAAATCAAAGAAGCCCAAAGGTCATGAAAGCATAGAGGGAATTAGGAAGAAGATTTCCCTCGGCAAAGCACCCGGTTTTACCGAAGATGCTGAAGGAGTGCTGAAATTCAATGACCGTATCTGTGTGCCCAATGTCACGGAACTTAAGGAGTTAATCCTGAAGGAGGCCCATGAGACCCCTTATTCAATCCACCCCGGCGGAACCAAAATGTACCAAGACCTTCGAGAAAGATTTTGGTGGCATGGAATGAAGCGAGAGATTGGTTCATTCGTAGCCAAGTGTGACATCTGCCAGCGAGTTAAGGCTGAACATCAGCGACCCGCTGGATTGCTTCAACCTTTGAAAATTCCCGAGTGGAAGTGGGATGAGATTGGAATGGATTTTATTACCGGACTTCCAAGATCCAACCGAGGCCATGATTCAATCTGGGTCATCGTTGATCGACTGACCAAGGTTGCCCACTTTGTTCCTGTCAAGACCACTCATACCGGAGCTCAGTTAGCAGACCTGTATATTTCCAGAATAGTGAGCCTGCATGGTGTGCCTAAGAAGATTGTATCTGATAGAGGCACGCAATTCACCTCAAGATTCTGGAAATCCCTTCATGAAGCCCTCGGAACCAAGTTAGCATTTAGCACAGCTTATCATCCCCAGACCGATGGCCAACTGAGCGAGTGAACCAGATATTGGAGGACATGCTTCGCGCATGTGTTCTATCCTATGGTTCCAAGTGGGAAGATTGTCTTCCGTTTGCAGAGTTCTCGTACAACAACAGTTATCAGTCTAGTCTGCAAATGGCCCCTTTTGAAGCCCTTTACGGCAAGAAGTGTCGTACACCCCTGAATTGGTCCGATACCGGAGAGGCAAATTGTTCGGACCAGATACCCTCCGTGAAGCTGAAGAGCAAGTTCAGCTTATTCGTGAACGCCTCAAAACTGCCCAATCCCGTCAGAAGAGTTACGCTGACACCAAGCGCCGTGACCTCACTTTCAGTGTCGGAGATTATGTTTATCTCCGAGTGACACCCCTCAAGGAATGCAGCGTTTCCATGTCAAAGGAAAGTTAGCGCCAAGGTATATTGGACCCTTCAAGGTCATTGCTCGTCGAGGAGAAGTATCCTATCAGCTGGAGTTACCCAGAGAGTTAGGAGATTATCATGATGTCTTCCACATTTCCTTGCTCCGGAAGTGTCTTGAAGTTCCTGACCAGCCTGATGTTTTCAAAAACATCGACCACCTCTCCATCGACCTGAACCAAGACCTGACTTATCGTGAGAGACCCCTCAAAATTCTCGAAGAAGATGTTCGTGTTACCCGAAGACGTGCGATCAAGTTTTACAAAGTCCAGTGGACTAACCACTCTGAAGAAGAAGCAACTTGGGAACGCGAAGATTATCTTCGAAGCGAATTCCAGACCTTTACCAAGCCTAGCAAATCTCGGGACGAGATTTATTTAAGGGGGGAAGGATTGTAACATCCCAAAAATATTAATCATTATTATTCCAAAAATGAGAGCCAACAAAAACTTTTGTTAAATATTATGTGTTGTCTGCAAATATTGCTTGTGGTAATTAATTCTTGTTGCTTGTGTTATTTATTCTTGCTAATTATGATGCTTGCTCTAAATAAAAACAATAAGAAAAGAAAAGAATTGAAATAGCAAATAAAGCAAGAAAAATAAAAGTGACAATTGTGTCACACAAATTCTCCAAGGGGAGAAACTAAATGGTTTCAAACAAAATTGAAAGGAGAGGTTATATAAACTCTCCCATTTTTATTCCTATAACTTTTCCCTCTCAAAATATATTTCCAAAAATCTAAATTTAAAATTCCAATTCTTTCTTTAATAAATTCAAATTACAAAGTTGTGGTGCAACAATTGTCAATTAAATTATACCACTGCACCACAAAACTACATTTGGATATATGGATCCAATTGTGGAAATAAAATTCAGAAAATAAAAATAAAATTTCGTTGAAACATTTCGTCGAACACCTTGCATGCACTGCCCGTGTTCTTCCCCAATTCTTCAACCCGGAGATCAATTGATCGAATTCGTTGTTAATTCGACAAATTGACTCACCCAAATCCTCTCCCGTGCACCACAGAGCATTTTGCGCGCGGGAATTTGGAAGAGGAGGGTCGGGAAAGGAGAGGAGCTTCGGAGGGGACCGAGCCCGGCGCGGCCGCGCCATGGTCGGCATGGTCGCCGTGCGTGGCATCGCCGCGATCATCCACTCCCTGGCCCCCCCTCTCACTCCCTCGCTTCACCATGCTCTCCCCTGCCTCCACCGCGCTCAGGAGAACCCGAGTCACCAGGGAAATCATCACCGTCGCGCGCCCCGAGCACCGCCCAAGCCACCACAGAGCTCGCCGGACCGTCCACCTCGCGAGCTCCTCCACGTGTAGCCATCCTCCCAGGCCCCCCCCACCACCGTAGCCATCCTCCCACCGCCCTACGGCGAGCTAGCACAGCCGCGGGAGCTCCCCTGCGCCATGTCCACCGTGCACCGCCGCCGCGGGCATAAAAACCCCACCCCGTGTCCGACCTCTCCTCACTCCACTCCACTGCCCCCCAGACACTCCACCACCTCTCGTGCACCGCCAGGAGGGCGGAGAAGCCGCAGCAGAGCCGCTGCTGTCGTGGAGCTTCTGCGAGCTCCGCCACTGCCCGAGGTAGGCGAAGGCACGGCCTCGCCGTGCTGATGCTTCCCTCTCCCCACTGACCCCTCCACTGTGCTCCCCGTTGACACCGCACTCACCCGAGACCCTTTCCCCGTTGTTTCGTGCACATGAGAGCCCCCAGGACCTCGCCGGAATCCGCTGCCGTGGCCGTGGAACTCCGACGCATCGCCACCGTCGCTGCAGCCCTCCCCAGCAAGTTCAAGTGCCCCCACGAGCATCCCCGAGCCCTCCGCCGTCGAACGCCGTCATCCCCGAGTCTCCCCGAGCCCCCTAGGTGAGCCGAGCTTCCTCGACCGTGCGCCGGCGCGACGGCGCCACCCAAAAATGGTCGCCGCCGTGGCCTTTAAACGTGGACCGTTGGATCTAGATCCAACGACCACGTAACGTTCCTGTACACGTGTGGCTGACAGGGCTGGCCCACCTGTCGGCGTTTTATTAATTTCCCGCGTGCGCTGAGTCACTGACGGGTGGACCCCGCCCGTCAGATTTCTCAACATTATCCAAACTGAACACTTTTTCGAATTTAAATTTCCAGAGAAAATCAGTACTGGACCCATTTTATAAATTCAATAACTTGAGATTTAGGAATCCAAATAAACCAAACTCAATTGTTCTGGAAAGCTAATGAAATTGTTTAACCAACCCAATTGGTCTCATGCCATTTAATTAAATAGTTAAAAAGTATTATTGAAAATGCCACAGGAGGTTTAAATTCTAAACTTGTTTGTTTCTGATACTCTGTTAGTCCAATTAATTCCAAACCAATTTTGCTAGCTTAGTACTGCCTTGTATTAGCTCCCCTAATTTTGGTAGAATTAATTAAGCAATATAAATTGTTGACTTTAAGATAAACCCTTCTGGACTAAAACCACAAATATGTTTAATGGTAGACCCAAATGAGTTAGGACCAATTTTTTTAGCTCACATATAGCCATGTTTAGCTACCCCTAAAAGGATTTAATTTTTGGAACAACAGAACATAGTTGGTTGCCAAAACTTGATTATTAAGCTACTGGATTCAAACCAATGTGTAGGGAGTTTGGTAACTCCAATTGATCCAAATCAATTGGGTTGTCTTCTACACATCAGTAGCTTTCTATAGAATTTTAGTTTGTATTTTTGTGACCAACAGAACTCAAGTTGTGCAATTAAACATGTTTAACAAGTTTCTGCCATAATTTGGATATAAACAATTAATGTTTAATTCAAATATTTTGAAACCAAATTGTATGGTTGATGTGTGCAGTAGCTATGTATGATGTTCATGGTTGTTGTGTTGAGATGATTGCTTGTATAGCTTAGTGATTGTTTGCATTGTTTGTTATTTAATTAGACGAGAACGTTGTCGGATATATCGAGGAAGGAGAGTTTGCTGAAATTGAAGAACAAGAGCAAGATCACTTTGCCAAGCAAGGCAAGCTATTCTCTGAGCTTGCACTACAAACATATGCATCTACTTTCATAACATGTTTACTCTCAAAGCAAGATTTATAAAACCCATTTCAAAAATACGGATATTATTTTGCCACCCTATGTAGTAGTTTATATAAAACTTTAGGATGGGAAACAATGTTGTTTATTCAAAACTCCTTTGAAATTTCTGTGAGTTTATGAAATGCCGAGATGTCGGTGTTGGAATGGAGAAGTGGTGTGGTAATGTTTATGAAAAATGCACAGTGTCCTAGTACTATGGCGACCAATCCTACCCTGTGCGACCACATTTACCACATATGGGAAAAGGCGTAGTCATGTAGTTTGCTCTTATTAGTATGGGATACCTCATCGACGGAGATGACTCCGTTATGCATGAGGGGATGGTCCGAGGACCTACCCCCTGACCCGGGTCCTCACACAAGATGGTGGGGAGGATAGAAGGTTCCACCATAAACCGCCGGACAAAACTATGAGTCCTCACACTTAGGGTTTCTGACGGGAAACTGGACTGGGTGTCGATGGAAAGTGTCATATGGGAAGGATCCTATACTAGCATGAGCAAATAAGAGGCTATGGCCGGCGGCTTACTTCGCATACACCTGGTATGGCGAGACGTGGCAGACACGATGAGTTGCCGGATGGATGTGGGTTAAAAGCGTGCTACCTCTGCAGAGTGTTAAAAACTATTCGAATAGCCGAGTCCTCGGATATGGACAATTGGGAGACTGTCCTAAGACCTTGTGCAAGTTTTTAAAAGAACTTTGAGTTTTAAAAAGAAAAATGGAGTGGAGAATGTTTCCTACACCTATACCAACGGATCGGTATGAGGTGGTTGGATGAAAGTGGACCATGACGGGCTATGGTCGGGAAAAGGAGAAGTTTTGGAGAAACAGATGAAAATGGTGACTTCTTCAAAGATAGTTATAAAACTCTCTTACCTTTTTCAATAAAGATATAGAGATGTTTTAAATAAGTAAAAGTTGTCAACTAAAATAAAACTGGTGCATACTCATGTTGGGGTAGTTTGCGAGTACATCAAATGTACTCATATTGGTTTCGTCCCTGGCTATTGTCCTAGCCAGACTACGAGGAGGAGCACTACGCCGAGCAGGAATATGGCGACTTCTACGCCAACTAAGGATCTCCACAAGTCAGCTGCCTGTCGGGTTGTCATCGTTAGAATCTGATGTCTACTACGCCGTAGCTTCCGCTGATATTTTGGTTTGGCCCATGAAGGCACCTATGTAAGAACTTGGTCTAAATGACCATTTATGTAAGACTTTTTATTCGGTATTGTAATGGATGTAAACTTTGGTATCCAATTCGGATTATGTGCAACGACAGACTGATCACGGGATCGTTGTGTTAAGCATAATCGGGTATTTCGGACAGCTAGTCCGGGGTCACCACATCATGGACCAAGTGTTTGGAGTTGGAGATGTCGATCTGTGTAGGCATTGTCGTTGATGCGCTTGATAACCTTGAAAGGTCCATCTCCACGAGGATGAAGCTTGGACTTCCTTGCATCGGGGAAGCGATCTTTGCGAAGGTGTAGCGACACAAGATCTCCTTCTTCAAATATCATGGCGCGCTTGTGTTTGTTCATCTTCGTAGCATGGTCTTTGTTGTGCTTCTCGAGAGTAGTTCTTGTTTCCTCATGGAGCTTCTTCATGTAAGCGGCTCGCTTGTTGAAGTCCATGCTAACTTGCTCACGGAGTGGAAGTGGTAGCATGTCTAGCGCGGTGTAGGGGTTGGAGCCATAGACGACCTCGAAGGGTGTTTTCCTTGTTGCGCGGTGGAGGCTCGATTGTAGGCGAACTCGGCGTGTGGGATGCACTCCTCCCAATTCTTCAAGTTAGGCTTGATCACACACGAAGGAGTGTAGATAGGCTTCGGTTCACCACTTCGGTTTGGCCATCGGTTTGAGGGTGGTATGCGGTGGAGAATAGTTGCTTGATTCCCATCTTGGCATCATAGTCTTCCAAAAATAGCTCACAAACTTGGTGTCACGATCCGACACAATGGTCTTGTGCACTCATGAAGACGGACGATTCCCAAGAAAAAACAACGTAGCAATGTGTGAAGCATCGTCGCTCTTGTTGCAAGGAATAAAGTGTGCCATTTTAGAGAAGCGATCAATGACGACAAAGATGGAATACTTGTTTGTTTTAGTGCGTGGGAGTCCTAAGACAAAATCCATAGCTATATCGGACCATGGGTGATGTGGAATAGGTAATGGTGTGTATAACCATGAGAGTTTAGAGTAGATTTAGCTTTGAGACATGTAAACATCGTCGAACTAGGCGTTCCACATCACGCTTCATTCTAGGCCAATAGTAGTTGGTGGCGAGCATGGCGTTAGGTCTTGTCGCGGCCAAAAGGACCCATGAGTGTTCCTCCATGAGATTCCTTCAAAAGGACCAAACGAAGCGAAGACTCGGGTATACATAGTTTGTTAGCCTTAAACAAGAAACCTTTGTGCAAATAGAAAATCATCCATTCCTTTGTGCTCCGAACATTGAGCGAAAATGTCTCCAAAGAAAGCATCGGTAGTATACAACTCTTTAATCTCATCCAAACCCAAAACACTAATGTCAAGACGTGTAAGTAGGTTGGCCTTGGGGATAGTGCATCCGCGACTACATTGTCTTTACCTTTTTAGTATTTGATTACAAAAGTGAAAGACTCAATGAACTCACCCTTAGCATGTCTTTTGTTCAAATTTGTTTGACTTTTCAAATATTTCAAGGATTCATGGTCCGAATGAATGACAAATTCTTAGGCGAAGGTAATGTTGCCACACATCAAAACACGAACCTAAGCAAATAACTCTTTGTCATAA